>CM053769.1:253947257-253957455 GCA_028658325.1 Potorous gilbertii
TTTGGACTCTAGGCATTTTCCCTGGTTATCCTCATGCCTGGAATTCTCTTCCTTCTCCTCTCTATCTCCTTGCCTCCCTTGATTCTTTCATCTTCAAGTTAAAACTCTATCTTCCACAAGAAGCCTATCTCCAACTTCCTTAATGCTAGGACATGCCTTCCCTCTCCGGATTATTTTCACATTTACCTATTAATCCTACCTGTAGTAGCTATCTCACAGAGTTGTTGTGAGCATTAAATGAGATAACCAAGCATTTATTAAGCACCTGCTACTAGGTATTGTAGCAGCCCAAAGTGAAAGAGTCCCTGTCCCCAAAAAGCTTGTATCCTACCAGGGGAGACAACATGTCCATGTACAGACATATACAAAATGGATGTAAGGTGACTGCATGGGAGAGTACTAGCATTTGGGGATCATGTAGCAGGTAGCACTTTAACTGAGTCTGAGGAATTCTGAGAGGCAAAGGTGAAGCTGGAAGATGTTCACAGCAAAGGGGTGAAGTGTGGAGACAGAAGATTTAAGTGCCAGGTACACAAAGAAAGGCAAAAAACCCTCCCTGCTGTCCAGGAGCTCCCACTCGGAGGGGAAAGACAGCACGTGAACCAGGTGAAAACCCAGTCATCGCAAAATGATTGGAGGATTTCTGACCACGTGACTCTCCTGCGGAACACCTTCCAAGGTACTTTTTCTTTCTATGGCTCGGTGAATAAGTCCAGCCCTCGGAGTCTGGCATTCCAAGCCCTCCACGGTCCGATCCCAAGTGTCCTCTGCCACCCCAGACCGAGGCCTCCGACGCCAGCCTCGGGGCCTCGCCCCGCTCTGCTCCCGCGGCCTCGGCCTCCCTCGGAGGCGTCGCCGCACTCTCTTCCGCCGCCACGTCTCTTACCTTCATCCGCATCAGATTCTTTGACAGCTTGGGTTTAGACGTGGCCGCCATGGCGCCTCCGGTAGCTTTTCCCTTAAACAACTCGCGAAAGCTCCCGGAGAAATCTGCGAGCGTCGCTTCTCTGGCGTCGCTTCTGCTTACGTCACTGACCGGCGCCGGTCCACAGAGTGAGGGTCGGGGGGTGGGGCGAGTATTGGAGCGACAGGCCTTCATTGAGCCCTTTGATGCGCCTGCGCAGAGTGCGGGGTGGGCGCCGCCCGTATCAGGTGACCCTCCGGCTGTGATTGGTAACTTCGGAGAGGGGGACCGACGTACCCCGGGCTTTCGGAGAAGGAAGAGGAAAGGAAACTACCGTAAATTACGTAGCTTAGGCCGCAAGGGCTTTAGCAGTCACCGAGCCCAACTCGTTTATTTAAAAGACGAACAAATTGAGACCCGGAGAGGCTACGTAACTTACTGGGCGTCACTCAGGATTTCAGCCAGGGTTGTCCGTCTGATTTGGGCTCTGTCTGGGTCTCACGTGAAGTCAAGACCACGAGGGACTTAGGGGAAACCGAGTCCGAAAGGGGCAGGGTGATAACGGGGCTGGGGGAAGGTCCGGAGAGAAGTAACTTGGTCCAAGGTCGCACAGGTTATAAAGTATCCAGTCTGGGTTCTCTTGGTTACTGTAGGAAGTATCACCCTGGGTCTGATGCCATGGTCCGTTTAGTTATCCGCCCAGGGGCATGCTATGTGATTGTCTAACATCAGCTTTAACAATCAACTGGCTCTCCTCCTCTTTTCTTACTATCTCTTTTGGTCTTGTCAGTCATCACTTTTGAATTAATTTTCCCCCTCTTGTAGAAAAGAGATCCTCTCTCAATTTTTTGACTTCCTTTGTATGATTCTCCCCATCTCCTCTTTACCTTTCTTGATGTCTTTCTCCTTTAAGCAGAGTATGGAAATGTAAATTTTAAGTGTTTGCTTTATTCGAACAAGTATACATTTTATTTATTTAGCCTAATAGAATAGTTTTATATTATTAAACTGAAAACTCCGTTTCCCCTCTAATACAAAGTAAAATTGAAGTTTTAAAATTTTAGGGTTTTTTTGGGGGGGACGGGTGTTAATGGACATTATTTTGAAAATGATCCTCACTCTCTGATGTGTAGTTATTTAGAATTTTTAAAATACATATGTTTTACTGTGTGACAGTTGATCAGGGGAGCCTATGATTAACTTCATGAGTCCACCAATATACTTGAAGAGATTACTGGAAATTACTGGATTTGCTGGAAAGGTTAGCTCCTATGGAAACCACATCTATCTTAGACCCTTGCTGAGTAGACACAGGTACGTCTTTAATTGGTTTCTAGTGATTTTGATTGCCTCCAAGAGGACTGGCAACTGAGAGTCAAAGAGGACAGACTTTTGTTGAGTTACCTATTCCCTGTGGTATAAAAATGAACTGTGAAATAGCTTCTCCCTTTTTTCTTTTCCTAGGCTTAATCTCCTTTAGGTTTCCAGACTAGGGTGTGGCAAGGATCGTAGGGAATGGATTTTCTTCCACCTCCTAAAGTTGAAGATGGAGACATAGGAGAAGCACATGATAAGTAGCCTGTGTTTGGTTAGGTGAGTTTGAGAGGGTGGTACCTTAAATGAAGTGCTGGGCAGAGTCATCTAGAAAGAATTCTTTGACTCAGTCTTGTAGTCACTTGGCAAAAAGTTTATTGTCAAGCTAATATAGGGTGCAGGGTTCCTTAGGGAACTTGCCGAATAAGTGGGTGGAGGTGATGCTAAAGCCTCTATAGGAAAAACAGTGCATTGTATGCCAAGTATGCTAATTAGGTGGTAAACATTCATTTTCTGTACCTTGGACTCAGGCATCATTCACTACTGAAAATTCTGGATGGGCAAGGGACTGCTAAGGAGTGTGTTTTTGATTTGCTACACCTATAACAAGATAGCCTGAGGAATTGACTTCTGTAGCTTGACCTTTGGATTGTATAGGGTAACTATGGGAATCAGTACAAGATAGTTCTGTTGTTACAAGACAGTTCTGTTCATACAAGAGAAATTCCACAGAGGTCAGGTTGTTCTTGTAACAAGGAGAGATAGTTTGTCCCACTAGGGCACACTCCTGAGTTATTGCCAGAGATGGGATCTTTGGGCTGGAGGGAGATAGGGTTTTAGGATTGGGTTCCAAGCCCAAGTACCCCATCAGTACCTCCAGGTCCTGGCTGCCTTCTCTTAACTTTCTGTTTCCTTGGGCACAGATCAGAGACTAGTAAGGTTGAGAAGAGACATTTGCAGCCTTGGTGGTTGTGTCATGGGTAATTCTGAGTTTGAGAGCTCCCAGATTCTTGAGTCTGCAATAGATTGAATTCTTGAGATTGGCACTAGCTTCCAAGAAGGAAAAGATTTCAGAATTGTGTATAATTTTGGAGAAGAAAGAGAATAGTACTGTACCTGGAGGAATAAAGGCACATTCTTAGAGTTAGATAATAGATAAGGTTCTTGCTAATCCTCCATGATATTTCTGTAAGCTACTTAGAAGATTCAGGTGGAAGTGGATGATTAGTGTTTGTTTTCCCCATCCCACAAAATGATTCACTTTGGGATGCATAGGAATGTAGATTCTAAGGATCTATGGGTCATATATATATCCTAAGGATTCTAATGGGATATGAGAGAAATAATTATTAACAACCAATGAATTGAGGAAATCCAGGGTTACCCATTTTTCTGTGGTCTTCATTTCAAAGTTCAGTCTCTTGAAGGACATTACTGATAATGCCTTTCAGTTCTCACCTTGATTTTGCTCAGACTCCACTCACATTTACCAAAATTTAATAGAAAGTGGGGAAGTCCATTGTGTTCTCAGCTTTGGGTAAGGATAAATTCTTTGATTAGATGGCCTAAGGCTGGGAAGTGGCCTAGGTATGGAGGTGGTTTCTTTGTCCAATAGTGGACGTGACATTTTGGAAGCTAATCAAAGTACTAACAGTTTGTTGCTAACTTGGAGGGAAAATTGAGCCAATACACAGTTGGCAACAGTGGAGCAGAAAAGGAATGGGCAGCTTTCAGAGATTTGGTGTACAGCACTGCATTTGCTCATCTGGGTCAGAATACTCACAAACACAAAGACTGGTTTGATTAAAATGATAGGGAAATGCAGAAGCTGCTAAATGAAAAATGAGAAGTACACAGAATTTACCAGCAGAATAGTTCATCCATCTCTAAGAAGGCAGCATTTAATTCCATCAAAAGCAAAACTACAAGCAAACCTTAGAAAGATGCAGGATTCCTCACTCAGTAAGAAGGAAGATGAAATTCAGTTTTATGCTGATAGTAACAATCCAAAGCACTTTTATGATTCCCTGAAAGCTATTTATGGACCAAAAACCTATGGTGCATCACAAATACTCAGTGCTGATTGAGCCACATTGACTTGTGAAAAAGACACAATCCTAGAGAGATGGACTGAACACTTCCATAGGGCTCTCAACAGACCAATCAATGCTGAGGCCATTGACCATTTACCTCAGAAAGTCAATCCCTCCTTAGCTGAACTGCCAACTGAAGAGAGGTTTTGATGGCCATTAGGCTTCTTTCATGTGGCAAAGCACCTGGTGCTGATTCTATTCCAGCTGAGATTTACAAGGTAGGGGGACCATTGCTCGTACAAAAGCTGACTGAAATTTTCCAGGTTATATGGCAAGTTGTCCCCCAGGAGTTCAAGGATGCCTCCATTGTCCATCTCTTTAAAGGTAGGCTGATCTTTCACCTGGAAGATGGTTCTCTACCTGAGAGCCAGTGTGCCTTCAGAAAGGGCTGAGGAACAGTTGATATGGTGTTTGCTGCCTGACTACTCTATTGGTGTCACAAGTAAACTTCTTCTACTTTGAAAGCAGGTTTGAGTGGCTGAATTCTTTCAAGGTGGACCCCTGTACCCCTGCATTTTGTTGTTCCCAACACTGCAAACCACAACAGGTTAATTTTATATCCTCCAACTTTGCTAAAGTTGTTAATTCTCTAGGATGCTCTTAAGAATAGCATCACAGCATCTGCAAAGAGTGATAGTTTTGTTTCCTCATTAATTTCTGGATTCTGTGCCTTTCTGTTTAGGCAGGCACTAAGATTGAGGTTCTCATCATCTCTCCTCTGAGCGTTTTTGTTAATGCAAACTGCAACAATGAATATTATTTTATATATGGGACATTTCTTTTGACATTATCCTCTTTGGGATTATAAACCAAGTTGGGGTATTCCTGGGTCAAACACATGAAGAATTAAGTAACTTGGAGCTATTTAGAATGAAAACTTGTTCTGTTGCTAGAAAAAGCTAGGGCTTTCATTCTGGGAAAAGCAGTGAAAGGATTGGGGAGGGTGGGGCATGCTGGGAAACCCAAATGCTAATTAGTTGCTACAAACCAATGCTAATTAGTCCCCTGAAGAACTGCCCTAGGGGCCTTCTCTGTAATTAGAGGCTCTGGCCTTGGCTTGGATCTCAGTTTGTGTATGGAGAGGGCTGGAGCTGCAGTCTTGAATTTTGCATCTAAGAATGCAGAGGTTTTCAGGTTGGTATTTCTCACCAAAACAAAACTTCCTAAAGTATGTTTTTCTTTTCTCAAGCAAATACAGCTGGCTATGTCATTAGTTTAGCCTTGTTTTCAGAATATACTTTGTGGTTTTTTAAAAGAAAACAAATGGGCTTTGTAGAAATAACATCAAGTGTGAATAACCAGCTTATTGCCAAACTTCTGAGATCAGCTGATTCCACTTTGCCACTCAATCTCCCATTAGTTATTCCCCATCAGTTTATTGAAACAGTCTTGCAATAATCTCCCAATTGCCAATTCTAATAACCTTTTCATCAGCCTCAACCTCTTAGAAATCTTTGCAGTACTTTAATAACCACCTCCTGCTTTTTGAAACTCTTTCCTCCTGAGATTTGGAATCAGAGAGCTTGAATTCAAATCGACTGCTATTTACTAGCTGTGATATCTCAGACAACTCATTAATCTTTCTGAGCCTCAGTTTCCTCTTGTATAAAGTGAGAGGGTTGTATTAGATAGCCTTTTGGATCCCTTCATGCATTGAGTGCCTAATGGCACTCAAAATCTCTTCTTCACTTGGCAGTTCAGCTAAGGAGGGATTGATTTCAATTTGAGGTAAATAGTCAATGGCCTCAGCATTGATGGATGATGATCTGTTGGGAACACTATGGAATTAGTCTGGAATATATGTATAAATTGTATTTCTCTTTAATTTCAGTGCTTTTGAAATGATTCTCTCTTAGTTTCCGTGAGGAATGCAGTATATTGAACACTGCTTCCAGAGAAAGGAAATGAGTTTTGGAGAGCTCTGTCTGCATCCAAAGAGAGTTTTAGAGGATAAGGACTAATATTGAAAGAAGTAAGAAGTTCTAGTACAGTGGCTGGCATATAGTAGGTGCTTCACAAATGTTTATTGACTGACTGATGAGGCTAGATCCCCTACTTAGGGATCTTCCCATACTCAACTGCGTCAGCATCTACCACAATTGAGGAAACAGTCATTGTACTGTATACTACCTTTACTACACCGTGCTAAGTGCTGATGAATACACAAAAAGGCAAAAAGAGTTTCTGTTCTTAAGAAGCTAACATTCTATTGGGAGAAACAAATACCTGGGTATATACAAGATGCATGCAGAGCAGAAGGAAGATACATTAGAGGAGAAAGCTGTAGTAGTTGGGGAAGACATGTAAAGACCACTTGTAGAAGGTCATATTTGGACTGAGTCTGGAAGAAAACTAGGGATTGTGACTGCCAGAGGTTAAAAGAGAGAACATTCTAGGCATGTGAGATAACCAGCACAAGGCCAAAGTTAGGAGAATGGAGTGTCCTATGCTAGGAGCAGTAAGTTGCTTCATGTAACTGGATCATAGAGTATGTGGAGAGGAGGAAATCAAAAGAACACTGGAGAGAGAGAAGGGGTCAGGTTGTTAGGAGCTTTCAATGCCATATAGAGGATTTATATTTTATCCTGGAGGTAATAGGGATCCATTAGAGTGTGTATATGTGCACGTGCACGTATGTGATATGATCAAAGCCAAAGTTTAAGAATCTGGTGTGATAAAACACTGAACTTGGTGTCAGGATTTGGATAAACACTAGCTGTGTGACAGAAACGAGACATCTGATTTCTCTGGTCCTCAGTTTCTTTATTTGGGGAGAATAATTCTTGTATTACACACAGAAAGTTGCTGTGAGGAATACACCTTTCAGACCCCAAGGTGTTAATCAGTATTACCTCATGGTGATTCAGGCTCGCCGTGATTTCGTAAGAAACCCAGGTAGTCTACTTTGAACTTTTTTTTCTATTTGCTAATCCAAACTTCTGTAAATTCTTAGAAATCCTATGTAACCTCTACAGAGGCTGGGAGGTCCTTATCTCAATTCCCACTTAGAGTGACAGTTTGGGTCTCTAAAAGCCAACTGGATCCTCTTCTTGTTATTTGTGGTTCAGTTATTTTTTAGTCATGTTTGACTGTTCCTGACCCCATTTGGGGTTTTCTTGGCAAACATACCGGAATAGTTTGCCATTTCCTTCTCCGGCTCATTTTACAGATAGGGAAACTGAGGCAAGCGGTTGCCTAGGGTCATACACCCATAAGTATCTGAAACCAGATTGAATTTAGGAAGATAAGTATTCCTGACTTCAGGCTCAGCATTCTATCATGTCACTTAACTGTTCAGAATCTTTTGGAGATCTAGTAAATCATAACTTGAGGGCCACAGGGATGTCTTTCTAATGCTTAAGTTGACCCTCCCATTCTGGTGTGTCCTTCATGAAAATTTATTTGATTCCATTGATTACTATCTGAATGTGATAAGTTAGTAAAGACTTCTCAGGGACCTAAGGCTAAACTAAAGCAGACATAAAGCCTGAGTTTCAATTTATCAAAATCATATGATATGGGGAAACTTGGAGTTGTGAAACCATCTGTCACTCCTCTCCCCAGTTTCACTGACTCCCATTTCCCTCTTTCTGAAATAGAAACTGCTAGCTCAGGCTGCTTAGTCCCATTTCCTTATTTCTGAAAATAAAGACTGCTCACTCAGGCTCTTGACCAAAAGGGTAAGGGGGGAGGTTTTGTGGTTTTCTGCTATATAACCTTGCATCTGCTTCTATAAAATGCTTCTCCTCCTCCAATCTGCTTGGAGGAGGGTGAAGTCTGGTTCTTGTAAGAACCAAATAAAGGACTTCCTATTTGTATTTTGAAATGCCTCTGAGTGGTCAATTTGAGTAGGGGTCTTGCCATCCCACATAGTTCTTGGGGGCTTGGTCCGGGATCATGTGACTTCCCAGATTGATGATCATTGCTTTGGTGCAAGGGCAGGCGCCCATTGAGAGATTTTCTCCAATGGTCCTTGAAGCTGAGCACAAGACCTCCCTCTCTGTGAAGTAACAACCCAAAGTAGAAGAACTCAGTAGAAATAGAAGGTATAGGGACTCTGAAGGAATTGAAATGCTGATGGGTTGGTGTTTGTGGTTGTCAGGTAACATGCATGCATAACCCACAGGTAAGCATTCAGGTCTGGGGGTCATTTTCAAGAATCTTAGACTCTGGAAGACCAGTAACAGCTTTCGACCAAATTAGTGAACTGCGGACCCCAGAGGAAATCTCTGAGAATACTGCTGGGTGACTGTTGGTGGGTGGGCGACCCCCACCATGGACCAGTTCCAGGAACGGTCCAGTGAGCCTTAGATACGAGGTGTCTGGGCTTGGAGGTGTCCGTGCAGCGGGCTTCGTGCAAAATAGGGAAGGAACAGTCCAAACCTCGCACTTCAGAAAAGAGTCAGAGCATACTGGCGAGTAGTCCCTTGGGAAATAGATTACAAAATCGGAATGAGGTACCAAAATACAAAAGAAAAGATAAAAAGAAAATGATTAAGTATTGTTGTTTTGTATGGGGTGAAAAAGATACTGGAGGAAGCAGGATTTGGCCAAAGCACGGATCCTCTGAGAATTGAGTGGCCTGGAGGAAGTCACCTACGTAGGATTCTTTTGAGTTGATAAAGCCGAACAGAAGTCTTGTGGGGGAGGCCCTATGAGCCCACCTAGACTCTTTAGCTCAGCACCTGAGAGGATGAGGAAAACAAAATTCAAAATTGGGTGAAAATGATGCGTTAAATGTTTTGTTTGTAAGTGTTGTATGTGAATGAAAGTCTGTGTCTGTGGTTTGTGTCTCTATCTTCTCTGACAGTTTGTGAGGCAGTCAGCTAGCAGGAAGGCTGAGGGAAGCTTATCTCCCCCTCTCAGACTAAAAGAAAGGCAGGCTAACTAGCATCTAATTCATTTCCTGTCTTACCCACAATGAGACATGAACTGGAAAGCCTTTCCATTCGTTTATGAATGCAGACAAGGCCTGACTCAAAAAAAAAAAAAAAAAAAGAGGGCAGAAAGTTTTCTTGTAAGTAGCAAAAGTGTTTGGTTATAAAAGATGTTTATCATTAGTGATTACAAAATTCAGGTTTGATATGACTTCAAGTTAAAATGTGTTCTGAAGGAATAATAAGCAGCATCTGAAAATGATTTTCCTATCAGGATTAGGTAGAGAATGATATTGTTATCTGGCACTGATGATTGTAAAAGCTATTTGTTAGGTGTAATAGTAATTAAATGCAATTGCTATATAGATTGGGGTTTTAAAAAGGATGTGATAGAAATTTGATGAAAATACTGATGTTCACTACATAATGGTGGAGTTAACTTCTTTGCTAGAAGGGGTATCCTAGTGCAGAAAGTTATAGTTAAAGATGTGAAGGAACTAGACAATCTGAGTAATGGGGCTGAGACATTTGAAAAGAGAAAGAAAAATCACTTAACTTGATTTAATGTACTTAATAGCTCAATCAAATTTAAGATGACTTTAAGCTGATCAGAGTGATAAGAGCATGCCCACATGGTAAGGTTATTGTACAAAGTGATGTGGAGATGCATTCAGCTGAATGGGGAATGGTTCATTTAAAGTTTTAAGTAAAGTTAAATAGTTTAAATTTTTAAGTAAATCTAAATGTTATTTTAGAAATTGCATTGTTAACTAAAATTGTTTTTTGCTATGAATCAAGCATATTTACAAAAATATGTTAAAAGGAAGCTTATGGCCAAATGTGAAAAGGCCTTGGTTTTAGGTCTTATAATTGTTTTGTGACAAATTGTAAATTATTCTTAAAAGAAGAAAATATTTGTTGTATAAGTTTTTTGTATGATTTTTGAAAGGCCTACCTACCAAATTTATATTTGTAAGCTAATCTGTTATAATAACTTCAGGTTTTATGCG
>CM053769.1:253963655-254018046 GCA_028658325.1 Potorous gilbertii
TTTATAGTGCTTTACATGTATTCTCATTTGATTCTCAGTTTCCTCTTGAAGCTAATAAACAGGATCACCTCAGAGGGCAAAGCCATTCCCAAGCCTCCCCTCTTAAGGTTCTGGACCCTCCTGGCTTAAGAGTGATTATCAATAATAACTGTTGCAATTTCCCTCCCAACTTGATTTAGTTATTTTTTTGGCTCATTAAAGGGGCCATCTCCTGACTAGTTCTTAAACAGGCCTATTGACTGAATGGGAGCTACCTCACTCTAAGTGAATAGACCTTGGCCTAAAGGGCTCAAAGTCTCCCACTGCATCCTGGGCCATCTCCAGTCATCTTGATGAATATCTGGTCACTGGATTCAGATGGCTCTGGAGCAGAAGTGAGACTGGTGACCTGCACAGCCCTCCCTCACTCAAAACAAAGTCAAGTGCAAGTCGTCATTATTTCTCTGATATCATAGTCTTCAAAAATAAGGACGAACACAGACACAAACGGATATTTAATTCTCACAACAACTGTAATAACAGGTGCTAATATCTTCACCATGTTACAGATTAGGAAACAGCCCAAGAAGTAAAGTGTCACCCAGATATAGCTGAAAAGGGTCTGAGGCAGGTTTCAAACTCAGGTCTTCTGACTCCAAGTCCAACACTACAGTATCACCTGCTGCCTCCTAACTAAAATTCTGATTTGTCAGTCACTAACAAGAGTGATGGAAGAGATTGTAGGTTAATGAAACAACTTGACTTCCCTGAAAATTCTTCACCAAATAAGCTATCAGAAATGTATATAGCTATGGAAAAAGAGCCCTACTGTGCAGAACACATCCCCTACACCCCTTCCACCAACTGAAGACAAAAGTGATGGGACAGATTCTAGAAACAACTTGGCCTCCCTGAAAATCTTTAGCAGGTTAGCTATCTGATAATGTGTAGCTATGGAAAAAGAGCCCTACTGTGCAGAACACATCCTCAACACATCTTCCACCAACTGAAGACTCCTTACATTAAAAAGTTCTCTAAAAAAACCACTCCTTCAAGTGTATGAATTATTTACAGCTCAGTATCAGTTAACAATAGTCAGTTCAACTTGAACTGTTTAATCTGAGAAGGGAGGGAGTAATTATGAAGGCAAGGATTTTTTTTACATGTTGATATGACAAGTAAGTAAATATTATCTGAGGATAGCACAAAGGTCATCGCAAAATGGAGCAAACACTTCAAGGTATCACCAAGGCAATATTCACAACACTGGTGGTGACTATGAATATGCCAGCATAGTTCTCAATCACAAAGTAT
This sequence comes from Potorous gilbertii, assembly GCA_028658325.1. NCBI lineage: Eukaryota > Metazoa > Chordata > Mammalia > Diprotodontia > Potoroidae > Potorous > Potorous gilbertii. The sequence goes on from CM053769.1 coordinate 253,964,949, forward strand.
AACAGACTATATAGAAGGCAGAAGAAAAACATTTTATTTAGACACCAGAAAGCTACATCTGTCATGGTGACCAAGAAGTTAATAAACATGATCACAACAGGGGGCAAAGCCATGCTCAAGTCTCTCCCCTTCTGCCAAGGCCTTCTCACAAGCAAACACTCATGATCCTGAGCCTGAGCCTGAGCCTGATCCTTGCTGTGCCTGGCTGCCCCAGACCACCCTCACTCACTTCCCCTTGATTCTGCTGCACCCTTCATGTTCCACCTGTTCAGCAAGCTCCTCTCACCACATGTGACTTAGGCTTCCCAGTGATTTAAGCAAGTTACATGGGCCTATTATTGAATGAGACTTATTCCATTTAAATTGCTATTAGAGCTGGTTCTTAGAATGTGTAGGTTTTTACCCTGGCTTTGCTATAACTTAGATATTTGACTAGGACAGGTTCCTCACCTTAAACAGAAGTCAAAGCTCTATAGGAAAAGAGCTACGTATGTTTTCTTTGGTGTAAACAGTGGCCTCCTGATATCCAAATGTCCAGAACACTGGATTTGAAGTTGCGGTTTAAGGGTGCTGGAACCCTGAAATAGCAACATGCTGGTCCTACCCAAATGAATTCTACCTAATCCTTCTTTTAGTCAAAGAAAAACAAAAGTTTATTAAAAATCTATCATACTGGCCAGACTCATTTAAAATGCTAATATCAGTAGGCCAGATTGAATCTGAGCACTTTCATGGAAATCAGATGGATCTTATATATAAAAAGACTGTGAGAGGGATCTCAGAGTGGCCAAGTAGTCTGGGGTGACTGGAGGAGGATCTATGGAGGATCTTGGTGGGAATGGGGTCTAGATAGGATCAAAGGTAGGAAGTAGCCAAAGGCAATCTGGAGTTAACAGAATGGAGAGAGATTGGGTGTACACCAAAATGAAAGGCCAGTTGATACTGTAAGTTCAAGGAGAGTTCAGGAGGGTTTCCAGAGCCTATACCCTGTCAAAATCAGATCCCAACCCTGCTGCTTTTTTCCCTTTTTCCAACTGCTTAACAGATATCTCTGCTTGAATGGCCAACTGGCACTCCCCTCTCCTGATTGGACAGTGATCTAACCCCTTCAAGGGTCCAAAAGTGGAATGAGCTACCTTAAGAGTTGGTAGTTAACCCATCCTTGGAGTCTTCAAGCAGAGACTGGACTACTGTCAGATATGTTGTGATAGAGATTTTTTCCATGTATGGGTTAGGGTAGATAACCAGTTAGATTCCTTCTGACTCCCAAATTATATGATTCTCCTGCCCCTGTAAATCTCAGGATTAATAATTAGAGGCTCTGACATTCCAGGGACTAAACATTTTTTCCAACATGCTTTTGGTAATGAGGTTTCTGAAACCTCACTGTCACTCTGGTAAGTAGTTTTGCCTGTTTTGGGGAAATTGTTTTGTGGAAGTCAAGGTAGGGAAGTTTGGGGGTTTTTTATTTTTTGTTGTTGTAAAATGTTTTTTAACCTCAATATAACATACAAAATTTATCAACAAAATGTTTTAAAACCTTCATAGTAATGGTACATTTATTTCCTCACCCAATAGTTGCTCTATAGATTTTCCCTTACCAAATGGTAAAAAGTAATGGTACATTTATTTCCTCACCCCAATAGTTGCTCTATAGATGTTCCCTTACTAAATGATAAAAAGTTTTCCTCCCTGCTTTGGGACAAGCTTTTTCTCTAGGGAGACATTGAATATATCCTTCAGAATCTTCTCAATATCTTCATGTTCCAGAATCTTAAACTCTACCAAATCCGTGTTTTCCTTGTAATTGAATTTTCTATAAGTAAGAGTCCAGCCAACTAAACAGTAAACTCCATCTCCTGTCTGCAGAGAGCAGAAAGACTGGCTTGTAAACACAGACTTAGGAGAAGTCTGAAGGAAGATATTTGCAGATTCAAATTCTTCTATTGTTCGTGGCTGGAGAGTAAAAGAGTAGATATGGCGTAATTCATTTTTTTCCAAGAGATCAGAGTTCTGAAATTCTGGGTTTGGAATGAATTGTTTCCGTCTTATTTGGTCCAAGTACCAGATTCCATTGTCTTCTTTCAAGCGGAAGATGCATGGAGTCTGAGGTTGATCCTTTCCAGAAACCAGTTCCATTGGCTGCCATATTTGATAAGACCTGCCAAACGCACCATCCACTATATAGGCTTTCTCACCTATTGTGACTTTTAGGAGCAGGTGAATCATAGAGCTATACCTCTTCTTTAAGGTGCTGTAAACATCTCCCCCTAAAATTGTAGTCTCATAGCCCATTGTGGTCAAGACCCAAAAGAGAAGGTGATTGATTTCTAGACACCATCCACCCCTCTTCCTCCTCACAATCTTGTCATATGCAGCCTCTAAGCTCAGGTCTAGGGATGTTCCACAATGAATGTCCAAGTTCTCAAAAGGTATAGCATGGACACTGTGTTGCATCACTTCAGTTAAAGTCTCCAAATCCAGTTTCTCACTGGAATGATTATAACCGATCCTTGCAAAGTATTCTCTGATGTCCATGTTCCCTGTAACAAAGTAGTACAGTTTCAGTTGATCATAGAATACTGGGAGGGTAGCAACAGGTGGTAAGGACTTTGATAGTTTAAGAAATGTGAGCTTTACTCAGCAGACAATAAGTAGCCAACAATAGGCCTTGAGCAGGAGAATGAGAGGATCAGATTTATGCATGAAGAAGATTCATTTGGCATTACTGTGAAATTAGATTAGATATATGTATTGACAAGAAGATCTTTCCCATCCATTAGTAGGCCCTGTGACCTATGTGGGTCACATGGAAGTCTGAGTCACATGAAGCCTGTGATGGGAGAAACTTGCTGAATGGGTGGAAGAGGAAGAGTAGAGCTAGAGCAGAGCTGAGAGGAAAGTGGTCAGGAGTCTAGTCAGAGCTAGGAAGGATGCAGGCAAGCAGGCTGCTGGGTAGTGTGAGTGAAAGAGATTGTGATGTTTTTTAAGAGGGCCTGCTTGTGATTTGTTTAATGGAGCTGGTTTAGGGGAAGCCTAGCAGAAAGAAGGCTTGGGGATGGTGTTGTCCTCTATATTGTTATCGTGTATAGATTTTTGTTACTATGATGGATTTGGCTTTATGAATAAATGTTTTGGTTCTGTCTTCCAAGTGAAGAGTCTGTTGTATTTCACGATTTAGAATTGAGCTGGGACATTCATGGCCACCATAGGCACTATGAATATCACACTGGTACTACAATAGAGTGGGGAGAGTGTAGTGGAGATAGCTAAAGCTGTAGTAACCTAAATGAGTGGTAGTAGGAATCCATGTTAGTATGGTGGTAATAGAGATGATGCCATTTGTAATCTTCTTTAATGCCAATGCTTTCCCACTGTGATTATGTCCAATCTATACCGAATATATCTAGTTTATGTATAGTTGTTTGCATATTATCTCCTCCATTTAGTCTGTGAACTCCTTGAGAGCAGGGGCATGGTTTTTGGGTTTGGTTTGGTTTCCTTTCTTTATATCCCCTGGACTTAGAACATTACCCGACATAGGAAAGGTGCTTATTAATAAATACTGACTGACTTCACTTGACATGTTGGATGAAGGAGATATTGAAAAGGTAGAACTGTCAGGACTTGGTAACTGACTAGACATGAGAAGTCAAGGAGAGAGAGAGAACAGTCAAACATGGGATACTGGGTAAGTGCTGCTGCCAATAACAAAAAGTGAAACCAGAAGGAAGAGTAGACTTGGCTTTGAACATTTTGATTTTGAAGTATCATTGAGGTATCCAGACACAGAGAGTAAGAAGACACTGGTCTAAAGCTTGAAGAGAGTACAGGGCCAGAGGATGTAGACTTAGTAGATATTTCCGTAAAATTAGGAGTTGCATCTGTAGAAGTGAATGAGAAAGAATTTAAGACAGAAGAAAAGAGGAATAAATATAGAAGCGTGGGAAACACTCACTTTAAAGGAAGAATTTGAGAAGTTAATAAAGGAAATAGAAAAGAAACAATTATAAAAGAAACGAGGAGACCCAAAAGTTTAGTCTCTAAGACAAAGGTTCTTAACCTCAGGCTCCATGGAACCCCAAGAGGTCCATGAATATATTTCAGAGGGTCTATGAACTTGGATAGGAAAAATGTTTTGATAATTGCATTTCAGTATAATTAGTTTCCTTTGTAACCACGTGGATTTTATTTTATGCATTTAAAACATTATTTGAAGAAGCAGTCCATAGGCTCCTTCAGATTGCCAAAGGAATCCATGACACAAAAAATATTTAAAACCCCAGCTCTAAGCAAAAGCACGAAAGAATGTCCCATAGGATACGGGGCTAGTTAATAGTGTCAAATGCTGTAGAATTCAAGAAGGATGAGGGCTGAAGCAAAGGACACTGTGTTGGCAACCAGGTTGTTGGCAATGATTGGCAAAGCAGTTTTAGTGGAATTGAAGGAGCAAAAAGTCAGATTTCAAGGCTAAAGAGCCAGAACGAAGAGAAAAAGACATTGGACTTAAACCCAATTATGGGTATCAGTCCAGTTATATAAATATCTTTTTTCAGAATTTTGAACATGAAAGGTAGAAAAAATTGTTTAGTATTTGAATATGGAAAATAAATCTATGTAAATCTCAACCCCAAAAGCAGGGATTGGCAATGAACCAGCATTTTGTTTTGGCCATGGTATCTCCTAAATACTGGTGATTAAAGCATGGAAGGACATTAATCTTCTTTGGCAGAGGGCATACCCACAGTGATAAACTAAAATCTTGTTAAAACACAGATGTAATTACAATGTTGTTTATAATTAAATCATTTTCTTTTTGTAATAGACAAGTTATAATTAAGTGAAACATCCTAAGATCACAGAATTTGTTCAGTTGTATTTCAGTCATATCTGACTTTGTGACCCTATTTGGAGTTTTCTTGGCAAAGAGACTGGAGTGGTTTGCCATTTCCTTCTTCAGCTCATTTTACAGATGAGGAAACTGAAACAAGCATTGTTAAGTGACTTGCCTGGAGTCACATAACTGGTAAGTATCTGAGGTCAGATTTGAATTCAGAAAGTTGAGTCTTCCTGACTTCAGGGCCAGCACTCTATCCAGTGCACCATCAATCATAGATTTAAAATAAATCTTAGTGGCCCCTCATTTTACCAATAATTGAGTCCCAGTTTTTGCTCAAACTCACACTATGGCAGGGCCAGGATTCAAGCCCAGGTTCAAGTATGGGATTCAAACCAGGTGCTGACCTACATCCAGCACTTTCCACTTTTCCACTCTGCATATATGATAGATTTCCATGACCTTAGATGGGGAAAAAAGTTACATATTTATTTTCACTAAATTCTAAAATTTGTATGTTCCTTCAAGTATGACTATAGGTAACAAAATATGATTCCGAAAGGGGATTCATGAACTTCACTAGACTATCAAAAGGGGCTAGGAATAAAACAAGTTAGACTAGTTGAGAATACAACCAAAGTACCACACACTCAAAGATTCTTAATCTAGGATCCATAAGCATTTTTTAAAATATATTCTAACTGTATTTCAATATAATTTATTTATGACCCTATGTATCTTATTTTATGTCCCTAAAAGCACTACTTTGAGAAAGGGGGTCATAGGCTTCACCAAACTCCTGGTCTGCTGTCATACAAAAGGGTAAGAATCCCTGAACTACTTGGTGGGTGGACACTCTCAGAACAGCAAACAAGCTGGGCAAGTGACAAGGTGGGTGCTAGAGAGAGACATGTAAGCTAATAACTGAAGCTGGTATAGGTGAAACCTCCCAAAGACTCCTGGGAAACCGAGTCTCACTTAGAGTCAGCCTAACTGAGAAACAGATGAACCGGGTGTTCTCAGTCTTCCTGATTTCCACCCAAGACGGAGGGAAATGTTCTGAAACATTCCAGTGACTTAAAGAGAACAACAATTTCAGGGATAACTGGTGAAACACTTACCAGCAACAAGGAACTTCCTGTGGGCAAGTACTGGGGGATGGGGCAGTCCTTCAGTTCCTGTGCCTAAAGCAGCCCCAGGGCTGAGAAGAGGTGAGTTCCTGCAGTCACACCAGCTAAGCCAGGCAAGGGCTAACCAGGGTTTCTTCCCAGGCTGAATGAGCAGATCCTCAGGCACTTACAGGCCTCCAGACACAACTCCAAGGCCAGTTAATGTTAAGCCTCCACCTTCCTTCCCTGATCTCCAGCCCAAGGCTATAGACTCTTGATTCTCATTGGGTCTGGGGACAACTCCTTTCTAGGGCCTGTTTCCTTCCACACCCTCAGGTTTCTGGGACATGTAGTCTTAGGCTTTCGCTAACCTCTCTCAGTTTATGTTTCCATTCAGTAACGCTAAGCACCTATTCGTTGGTTAGTCTGCCCTCTACAGGACGAAGAGAATATGACCCCAGCTCTTTCCCCCAAAGAGTGACCTTGTGGAGGAGGGTGAGGCTTCTACACACAGAGCAAATAGGGATTACAAAACAGCACAAAATCAAGAAACCAAATTGTGCTGATAATCATGAAATCATTAATTTAAAGCTGGAAGAAACCTTAGATGCCACTGAGGCCAGCCCCTTTGTTGTATAGATAAGGACCAGAAAGTTTAAATGACTTTTCCCAGGTCGTACACAAGGTAAAAATTTACAGTCAATTTCTGAACTCAGGTCACCTGCTTCCACATCCCATATGTATGTTTCTACTGCCTATTTTGGTTCCACTCTAACATTTTACATCTCCCTCTCCTCACAGCTATCTCTGATGTGGATAGAAACGGTGCCCCAAGAGTTAAAATAATACTGATCAACTTTGTGAAGCTCTTGGTGCCATAAAGTCTCCTCTTGCCACAAAACTTCCCCTTATTCTGGACCATAGAATTCCTTGTCCCCAGCCCTCATCCTGGGGAATGGGATTTCCTTATCTTGTGACATTCATAGTTCTCACCTTGTGCCTTTATCTTGCAAGACTTACCCTAGACCTCCAACCCCCACAAGGAAACCCAAAAACCATCTTATATAAGTCTGATCCTTTTCCTGTACCACTGCCTTTGTTTAGCTCCTTGCTAAATCTCAGGCCCACTACTTTTGCATCAGTAAAGTTCCCAATGTCTACCAAGAAGGTCTAAGTAAATTCATTCACATTTTGAACCAACACTCCCATCTCTCTCTTCAACATAATGGTGCCAAAACTCGAGTCCAAATATTACTTGAACCCCTATGATCTCCTAGCCATTGGGATGAGGCCCTTTTCTTTGTTCCCTTCCCCAGACCTTTCTGTTCCCACTGTCTCCCGAGCAGCATGAACACTACCATGCCCAGACACTGCCAGCAGGCTCTGTAACTCCACTGACTTCTGGGCGATCAGTCAGGCTGTGGACCCTCGTTTAAGGGGACACCCTTGCACTGGATTGGTCACATTTTTTCTCCCTTCTTCCTCGGATGCTGGGAAAAGTGTGAGGACGCTACTTGGAGACTGTTGGGAGGGCAATTTGGGGGGGAGACCTTAAGAAAAAGCTACTAGTGTTCCACTGTCACACAGATTGACCTCAAAATAATCTAGTGTCAACCTGAAAGTTTGGTTAAGAAAGAAGCAACAGGTTAAATGCATATAGTTTATTCCCTGCAAGCTACAATTATATGCTCATGGAGCCAGAAGGAAATTCTGACTAATACAAGAATGACTGGGCTTAAATCTGTTTAGGTCAATCCAAGGTGGTCTGTGTCCTTCAGATTTATGGTCTCCATGAGTGATTAACTAGAGTATAAGAAAGAAATTTCTTAATGCTTAGGTTGTAAATACAATAAAATAACAGAATTAACAAAGTTTCAATTGAAATTACAGTCCAGGATATCTGTGTTTTCTTTACCATTAACATGCCATAACATAGTATATGTCCACAAAATATTAAGATATGGAAAAGATCCCGTTATTCAAGATAGTGTCTTGGGTTAAGGGTCTCATAAGGAATGCTATGTCAGCCCCATCTGGCTTCATTGACATAGGAAGAGGTATTCTCTGAGTTTACTTCAGAGTACAAAGAGATTCTTAGGTCCAGGCTCTTCTGAATTCAAGCTCTGGCCCTTATTAAAGTCCAAAATTTATATTAAATGATTATCACTAGAAAAGTAATTTGTGAAGGGGGTTTCTAAACAAAACAAGCTTTGTAAGAAACTTGGTCTCCAAAACTTAAAGAAAAGGCACCTTGCTCTGCTTGAGCAGGTTTTATACCCTGTGTTGTTCCACCTGCACATTTGTTTACCCTGTGTTGTTCCTTCTCCTCCCCTGTGGGACCTTGGGGGAGGTGGGTAGGTGAGCCTCTGCACCTGGTTTTCCTTTGGACATCCCTGCACCTTGGTTTCAGGATCTCTGTGCCCCGTGGGCCTCTGTGCCTGGTTTTCTTTGAGGGTCCTTGCATTCCAGTTTCATGGTCTCTGTGGCCTGTGTTCCTTTCCCCTGGTGGACTTTGAGAGAGGTGGGTTGGTGGACCTCTGAGTCTGAAAAAACTGCCTAAATATCTAGTAAGCCCTCTCTCTCTCTCCCTACTCTTTTCTTTCCCTCCTTGAGGGATATACATTTTCTAGTCTTAAGTCTCAAAGGTAAAAGAGACAAGGAACTACAGCTCCTCTCTAGCCAAGACTGGAAGGCTCTGGGCCCAGAGATTGGAGGCCATGGACCTGGGCACACCTTCCAAAGCCCTATCTAGAAGGGCAAGTCCAATTCCTTCATTTCTCTCATCACTAGGGAACTGGGAAAACTGCAGGTTGCCCCTTCCCTCTGCACCCCAATACTCCCTGTCCCCATGCTCATGCCTATAGGACCACCCTTCTCTCCCGGTCCTCTGGTCACCAGATCCTTTCAGTTGGACTCAGCAGAACTTCTCTGAGAGTTCCCCCAGGTTAGGAAAAATGTGAATTTATGGATAGTAATCTTTTCTTTTAAAGTGCTAAGAGTCCTTGGCCTTAGAAATTAAAATATTACCACTAGTGCTTATGAATCCAGATTTGATTTGATCATTCAACTAAGTTATGGTCACTTGATTGGTAATGAATTGATTCTGTTTCAAGTTTTAAATATATGCTTGTGGTATGGTTATATTTCTGAATTTTGTTATGTTGTGTAATTTTGTATTACCTATGTTGTTATTAGAAAAGCAATTTCTCTTATTATCTAGATGTTGTTAGATTAAGAATTGTACTATCAGATTATGAGGTTGCTAACTAAAACAAGAATTTTTGTAGCCATCTAGTCATAAATTCTTATCATGTCTGTATAGTCTTCTGTGTAGCAAAATTCCTACTGAGTAGTCATGGAGTTCCTAAAGAAGGAACTTATTTTGGTGAGAATTTCGAAATATATAGAAATTATCTCTAGGAAATAGCTTTTGCACCAGGACAAATTTAAAATTTGAGATGTGAATCCTGGTAAATTTTCGATTAATGAAACTTACCATCTGAGGTAAAAGCTCTTGCATTTTGAATTATCTGATGAATTATAAAAATCCATCAATAGTCAATCAAGAATCCACCATCTGAGAGAAATGCCACAAGCTACTCAGAGAAAATGTGACCATTGCAGGTGGAGATCTTCCTCTGGAACAGCTGAGAGGACAATTCTAGCCTCTGCCTAGGACAGGATTCTCCTAGCCCAGTTTCCCTATTGGGTTCCTTTGAAAAGAAATGTTTCCCACCTGAGTATTCCTGAGACTGACTATGAGGTGAAATTGATATGTTTTCAGAACTGATGCTTTATCTAGTCATGTCCTTTCTTTTCCTTTTTATGGCAAATTTCTGTAATCAAAGCAAGTGGTCAGTCTGAATGGGTAGTTTTTCTATACCCCAGTTGGGTAAATTAATACTCCTGCATAGCCATGTGAAAGATTAGATCCCTGGAAGAGAACATTCTTTCTGAATGATATGGAAATAGTTAGACAAAGTGAAAAGTAGTTGTGAAACTACTTTTGAAGGTACAAACACCATGCTGAATCATTATCCCATAAGAATGAGATACATCTGTAATACTAGATTAAAGTCTGTGTGGAAGATCTGGGCTATTCAGCCTAAGATTATATTCCTTTTTATGTTAAACAACTTAGTAAATGGGTATTTGGCCTAGTCATCTGCCTGCTACTAGATCCATGTTTAAATGGAAAAAGGTCCTTAAATGTTTCAAAATGATGTTAAAATAATTGAGTGTTGGTATAACTGATTGAAGGGATCGACCTACTGTTACTGAACCTAGATCAGAAACATCTTCAGTTTGAGGAAAAGAATTTCCGTGCAGTTTTCTTAGGGGGAGGTAACATGGAATATTTTTGTATTAATGGAAAAGTTTGTTACTATTGTGGAATTGATACCTGTTTATATTGTGTGTTCTATGTTCTGTGGTTCAAACATGTTTTATTATAAGCAATTTATTAATATGCACTCTTTTGGAATTAATTACTTTTGGATCCTCCAAGTCTTTTATGGTAACTGAAGTAGATGTCAGTCTCTTATAAGTAAATCAGTATAACTATTAAGCTCAAGAGTAGAAAGCTTCTACCTGCAAAGTATTGCTACTTATATTTACATATATTGAGTTGTATCCTCAATAGCATCTGATTCTCCAAAAGGAATTAGAATCAGAGTGGAAACGTCAAAAGTGAATAATATCACAGAACTCTTGGTTTCTTTCTTTGTTCTTTCTTCTTTTCTGACATCACTTTTAATGCTCCTTCTATTTGGGACCTGCATATTGAACTTGTTTGTCAGATTTGTGTCTCCTAGACTATGCTGTCCATCTGCAGATGGTCATGCAACAAGGATATCTGTTGCACATTCTCCTCATTCCTTCCCCCCACTAATGTTGCATCAGCCTCATTTTACTCTTCTCCCCAACTCTACTCAGACAGAGAAAGTGCCTTTGTGTCTCTCCCAAAAGCATTTGAGTGGATGGTGAGGCAGATAGAGAAGCAAGCAGGAGGCAGAATGTAGGGCTTGACTAGCCAGAAAAGAGTATGCCTTGAAGCCCCTCACTTCAGAGACTTGCCTGTGTGCTTTCTAGTTCTGCTGCGTTCTGGACCCCACCTTGAACCACTTCTGTTTCTAGCCCACTGATTCCCACCCTGTACCAAGGGTTAGATCTTCCTCCTTGGGACTGGAAGTCTAATGCCTTAATCCAAATAGGGGACTCTGTGGGTCAAGGCAGAGTACATGATTGCTGGGTGTGTCACCATCATGCCCAGGATATTAACTTACTCCCTATAACTCTTGCCCTATTTCCTGAAGACACTGAGTGGAATTTTTCCTTTGAGCACACAAAGGATATAGCTTCTTAGATGTAAGATATCCACTCCAGCCTGATGTCTCCCCTTCCCTCCTCCTGGGGGGTTGTGGTTTCTCTCCCTTCTTTCCCATCATTGTGACCCCATTATTGGTTATTTTACTCACTCATACATAGTTGGTCTGTGCTTGTTTAAACTTCTGGTTTACTTTGTGTCTTCTTACTCACAGCAACTTTTAGGGTACTAACCCCTGCCCTTGATGTCACCAAGTGACTTGCCTCTTACCACCCTGGACTCAGTTGGCACTGCATTATGCCCCACATGCTGATCTTCCCCACCCTCCCAACATATTCTGGCCCCTGAAGTGAACTCTTCACCCCGGTTCAGCAGGAAGCAGCTACTGAAGACAATGATCTTCACCCCTTTTCCCCTGAAAGAATTCTCCTACCTAGTGGTTGAGTGGGGAAATGATGTGGATTAGAAACAGTGCCCTAAGAGTTAAAATGATATTGACTTTGTGAAGCCCTTGGTGCCCTAAAGTCTCCCCTTACCATAACTTCCCCTTATCCTGGACCAGAAGATTCCCTGTCCCCATTCCTCATCCTGGGGAATGGGATTTAGTTATCTTGTGTCATTCATAGTCCTCACCCTGTGCCTTTATCTTACAAGACTTACCCTAGACCTCCAACCCTGAGAAGGAAACCCCAAAATCATCCTATTTAAGTCTGGTCCTTTTCCTGTATCACTGCCTTTGTGTAGCTCCTTGCTAAATCTCAGGCCTGCTGCTTTTGCATCAATAAAGCTCCCAATGGCTACAGAGAAGGAAGGTCTAAGTGAATTCATTCACATTTTGAACCAGCTCTCCCAGCTCTCTCTTCAACATCTCTATGGAGTTAATAGATAAGGATAAAGTACAGTGAGAGACATTGTGTTGCTCTTGTACTAACCAAATGAGGCAATACTTACCCTCAAGGAGGCTATATTATAATAAGAACAAACAACACAAGGTGAAGAGTGGGAAAGAAGAGGGGAGGGTGCCAATGCAGAGGTATGGTGGTGGCCAAGAAATATGGACCAGAATAGATTAAGAATAAATTCGCCAGCCAGAGCTCAGGTCCCCAAAGGTAGACATTCCTCTGATGGGAGTAGAAGACCAAAGTACAAGTAGCATGACTTGGAGATGGCAGGAAAATAAAAATTAAACCACCCTCCCAATGTCCAAAGGTAAAGTCCAGTATATATGAGTTAACTACACTAGTAGAAGACTTAAATCAAATCCTCTGAATGACACCCATGTTGGTGAGGAGGCAGGGTTCTTATAAGGGAGAGTTTGTACAGAGACACATTTAGAAGCCACTCTCAGACAGTTTGTTATTCAGCAGTATCCAACTCTTTGTAATCCTGTTTGGGGTTTTCTGTGCAAAGATACTGAAGTGGTTTGCCATTTTTTTATCTAGCTCTTTTTAAAACAAGGTTAAATGACTTGCTCAGGGTCACACAGCTCACAAATGTTTGAGGTCAGACTTGAACTCAGTCTTCCTAACTCTAGGTCCAACACTCTATCCTCTGCACCACCTAGCTGCCCCATAGGCAGTATAGCCAACAACTAACTATTTGTGATCTATTTCTGTGAGTGATTGTAGTTCTCTGAAAGATATCATTGCGATGTAATCCCTTACATTAATAAGAAGGTTGCTTCAGAATTCTATTTTGGTAATTATGTGAGTTTTTTTTTTCTTTTAATATCCCTAACTTCTAAAACAATGAGATGTTTAATAAATGCTTGTTGGATAGATACACCTGCAGACTTCTGATATATACATTCATTTCCCACTAATTCACACTCATTCTAGGACCCTCCTTCCTCCATGGTGCCATCTATGGTCAGAGGGACAAAGTGTCTGGATTCCTGGATTGGGTACCTAGATTTGAATCCAGGCCCTGCTACCACCTGTGTAACCTTGAGAGAAGCTACTTTCCCTTTGGGGGTTACAAAAAAAAAGATCATTGAACCAGATGATCTCTAAGGTCCCTTCCAGTTCTAAATCCTATGGATCCCTATGATCCCTTGTGGTTAAGTATGTTCGCATGTTTTCTGGGCAGACCTCAAAGCATTAACATTAGTAAAATAATAAAGAAATGGAAGTAAAGGAATGGATGGCAATCAAGATTAGGTCATTGCTACCAGAAGTTACAGAAGGGTTATTTTAAAGAGATTTGAACTTAATGATAGACAGTAAAAAGTAAATACTATGTAACACAATCCTATTCATTGGATTGAACACCCAGGAAACACCTAGCAATACAACCTGATGTCAAGCAGACAGCAAATGGTTATACTATGAACATAAAATGTCAACTATCCTTGAGCATTCCACAACAGCAATACTGAAATGGAATCATTTTCCCACACAGAGCTGTTTCCCACAATAGAGAGAACATTCACCCATTAAAATTTAAGAATAATGTTTTTAGTAGATGTCATAATACCATAAACTCAGTCTCCAAACTACAATGGAATGAAGGCCTTTCAAAAAATAAAGATTTAGCAAAAGAAAACCTTTTGGGGACATGGGTAAGGTATGTGTTGGACCCCATCTGGGGTTTTCTTTCCTGGGGTCACATAGCCAGTAAGTTTCTGAGGCCAGATTTGAGCTCTCAAAGATGACTAACTCCAGGCCCAGGCACCTATTCATTGTGCCACCTAGCTTCTTCTAAGGTGTGTACCTCCATAGTATATATTGCCTGCTATGCTCTAGGCAACCAAAGAATCAACAAACATTTAGTAAGCAGTTGCTATAAGGCAGTCATTGCTAAGCACTGAGAATACCAAAATACCAACAAAAAAACAAACAAACAAATTAAAAAAAAAGTCTTGCCTTCAAGCTTATATTCTAGTGAAAGAGAAAACATTCCTAACATAGCCCGCTTTCCATCCTCCCATGGACACTGCAATCCAAGGACATTAACCTCCTTGATGATTTTCCCACAAGATATTCCATCTCCTGCCTGGGCATTTTCACTCCATGTCTTCATTCTCAGTTCTGCCTCCTAACATCATTGACTTCTTTCAAGTCCCAGCTAAAATTCTACTTTCTAAAGAAGTTTTTCCAGATCATTCTTAATTCTAGTGCCTTCCTTTTGTTTATTATTTCCAATTTCTCCCATCCATAGCTTGTTTATACATAGTTATTTGCATTCTTTCTCCTCCTTTACACTGAACTTTTAAAGCATAAGGAACTGTTTTTTGCTTTTCTTTGTCTCCAGCCCTAGAAAGGTGATGCCTGACATATAGTAGGTACTTCATAAATGTTTACTGCCTGCCTGACTAAATTAATGAACAGCTTGGTATCACAGAATCTGAGAAATAAAACTGGAGAAGACTAGTTGAATGTTTGAAAGTCCTCTATTTCATTGAATGATCATTTTTTCCCCCAAGGTATTATACTTAGTTTTGCTGGTTAGGTGATTCTTGGTTTTAATCCTAGTTCCTTTGACTTCTGGAATATTATATTCCAAGCCCTTTGATCCTTCAGTGTAGACGCAGCTAGATCTTGTGTTATCCTGATTGTATTTCCACAATACTTGAATTGTTTCTTTCTCCCACCTCTCTTATTTGAGTTTCAAAATCCTTTTTGAGCTCTTCCATGGCCTGAGACCATTGCACATTTTTTTGGAGGTTTTGCATGCAGAAGCCTTGACTTTTATATCTTTCTCTGTTGACATGCTTTGTTCCTCCTCATCCAAAAGGAAGAAAATACCTGTTCACCAAGAAAGTAACCTTCTATAATCTCATTTTTTCCCCTTTTTTGAGCATTTTCCCAGCCTGTTACTTGACTTTTGAGTCCTTTTTCAAGTGGAGGGTGTACTTTAGGGCCTTGTAAGTTCTCAGTTCCCCCAAGGTGGCACAATCAAGGGAGAGGATTGTATTCCTCTCCTGGCCTGTGCTCTGGTCTGGAAGCAACCACAAACTTTTCTGCCCAGGATCTGCAGGTAGGGTTCCCCCTCCAGAGCCTCCACCAGCTATACCACACCAGCACTCTTCCTCACCACAGGGCTGCCACTCATGGCTGAGACCCAAATCAGCCACTTGATTCCCCCAGGGTCTTTAGACTGAGGACTCCAAAAATGGTAATTGTACCACAGTGACTGCTGCCACCCTGGACCCAGGGCTAGGGCCAGACCCTGCTCCCTTCTCACCCTGGTGAAAGAACTTTCTCACTGACCTTTGAAGCTGCCTTTGGCATTTGTGGGTTGAGAAATCTGGGAACTGCAGCTGCTACCTGGAATTCCACACCCTGAAGACTACTCCAGTCCTATCCCTGCCATGCTGTGTTTCTAAGGCTGGGCTGCTCTCTGCTCTGAGCCCAGTGTGATAGACCTTTCCTCTTAGCCTTCCTGTTGGCTGCCTTGGGCTGGAAATTTCTTTCACTCTGTCATTTTGTGACTTCTGCTGCTCTAGAATTTGTTTGGAGCCATTTTTTACATGTATTTTATGGGCTGTGAGGGGAGAGCTACAGCAGGTCTGTCCTTCTACTCTGCCATCTTGGCTCCTCATAGCCTGACCTTTTGATACCAAATTCAACTGTACCAAAATGGTATCCTGTCCTGCCCTAAATTGAGAAAACCCAAGGCTTATAAAAATAAACTCTTATTTTCTATGCTGGGCACTCACTGGAAATTTAGTCATATCCTAATTGGGATTTTGTGTATAATCAGAGCCCCAAAGTCACACACCTATGTGAGGGGCAGGACAGAATTGATGAAAGTGATAGAAGAGAATAGCTGTACTTCTTTTGGCCTACCTCTCTTAGAGAGAGAAGATTCATAATATTAACCTTTCTTCAGGTTTCTAAAAGGAGAGAAAGACTCTGGGAAGAAATTAAGATAACATGAAATGGCAGTCTCTATCATGTCACTATTCACATCTTGCTACACTGAGACTTTAGAGAATTTTCCCTTCAGGTGAGCTCTTATTGGGCTGAGATACATCACTGTCAGCAGGATAGCTCCTTTAATCCGTATTGTCTGATATATATTCTTATATGTTATCTTTCTTGATTTCTGTTTTGATAACTACTTAGATAAATGGATTACTATTTGCTATATGTGTTCATTATGAGACTGATATTTGGTGGAAAGGGAGTCAAGCTTTGAATATAAAGCTTGGGGCCCTCTTTTTCTACACTAATGAATAGTAATCAGGAATGCAGCTTGAAATTTTATAGTTACTTTCCCTAGACTAACAGCATTTAAGGGTGCAGGTATATATAATTCTAGCCCAGTAAGCCCTCTCTCTAAGGAGAGCAGAGTGGCCAGCCTCTGGTCCCAAATCTTGAATTAAAGCCTCCTTTGGAGAAGGATTCTAGAGAAATCTTTCCTTGCCTCTCTACAAGCTGCTTTGAGACAACCACATTACATGTGGGCATTTTGTCTCACAGATTAAACTGTTATCTCCTGAAAGGCAAGATTGGTGTCTAACAATCATTCTTATGTTCTTCACAGAATCTGCTGTAGGACTGTGTATTCAGTGGGTGATCAGCAAGTAGATATTGAATGAATGAGTTAGTGAGAAGATTGTTTATATTATGCATAGATTCTTCACTTTGCCAAAGGAGTCCTTCAAGGTAGTCTAGGGACATTTTAGTTGGATTTAGTATATATCTGTCTAAGGTAAGATTCACTGCTTTGTAACAGTCGTATCAAATTAAAGTGTGACAATAACTCCAATAACCAGTCCTCTGAGAGTGAACTACCATTATAATTATGCCAACCTCTGCCCCACTAACACTAGAGGGAGATCTCTATGGAATGGGCTTTTAGGATATTACTGTCAGAAATATTTCTTGCTCTGATCCATTTATCTCGATTAAAGCAAAACTTAGAATTTTTTTTTCAGAAGTCTTTGCAGGATTCCCTCCCTGTGTGCTAGGACAATTTTACCTCTGGTAATAAAGTTTATAACCACATGCTCTCACACTTACCTACTTTGTTACTCAAATCACGACTCTATAGGTGTTTCCTTAAGTTGAATTTTTTAAAAATTGTAATGGTTTGGAATAAGTCTTTTCTGTGAGACATTGAATTTATCCTTCAAAAATTTCTCTATATTTTTATCCTTTACAGTTTTAAATTCTACTAAGCTATGTTTTGGTTGCGTAAACCTTGTGTCAGAGGCTTCCTCCTGATATGAAAGGCCCAGGTCATTTTGGTGTGCCTTTCATATCTTTGATTCATTCTCTGGCATTCAGAAAGAAAGTAGAAATTAAATCCTTCAAAATCTGATTTATTTGCACCCCTAGATGGCACTTGTAAATGTTAATGTATGGCACTAACCCTAAGAGACGCCATCTGCTACTCTCACAAACATGCAGGCTCTCAAGGCATCAAACATGTAAATGAGTTTATTTTCACAAGAAATAGTACAAAAAAGGCTCACATATAAGCCAGTAAAAAAGATGCCTTTTCTCCATTCTAATGGCATACCACCCAAAGCCTATATCCCCAACCAAGCCTACCCAACCCCAGTAGAGAACTGCACTATCCCTGTAAATCATAGTATTTGTCCTGGATGGCACCTGCTGCCCAAAAGATGATGCCAGCTCTTCAGCAGTTGAACCAAGGAAGACATTAATAGTGTGGCAGATCCTCATATTCAGGGCCAGAATATTTCTGGGAACACCAACTCTCATACCCTCCATCTTAAAACCAAAAGACCTCTTAAGGTGTGGCACATTGCTCAAAAGAGTATCCTCTCTTTCCTACTTTTAAAGCAAGTTTCTTCTGTCTTACTTAGCATCTCTTCCTAGGGCTTGAGGATTAGAGGTTCTCCTCTATGCCTTCTTCTTGCTTGCTATTCTAGACATCATTTCTCCCAGGGTCCATTGAACTGGGCCATTCATGATCACCACCACCATCATCATCATAGTTAAAATTTATATAGTGCCTACCATGTGCCAGGAACTATACTAAGCATTTTACAAATATTAACCATTTGATTCTCACACCAAACCTAGGAAACAGTTGCTATTATTAACTCCATTTTATAGAAAATAATCATAATCAATTGTTGTTGTTGTGTTCGGCCTTCATTGCCAAAGAAGACCAGGACATCAGAGATATGATGACATGACTTGCATTTGACTTTGTTTTGAGTGAGGGAGGACTGGGCAGGTCACCAGCCTCACTTCTCCTCCAGAGTCATCTGAATCCAATAAGCAGATATTCATCAGGATAACTGGAGATGACCTAGGATGCACTGGGAGACCTTTGCCCCTTTAGACCAAGGTCAATTCAGGTACTCACTTAGGGTGAGGTAATGCCCCTTCACTTAAATATGCCTGTTTAAGAAGTAATCAGGGCATGGCCCCTTTAATGAGGCAAAGAAAAAATCATAATCAAATAAACATTCATTAAGTGCCTATTATATTTCAGGAACTGTGCTAAGCACTGGGGATACAGGGGGAAAAAAAAGCAAAATACAGCAGCTACTCTCAATGAGGTTACAAATCTAATGAGAGAGGGGGACAACATGCAAGCAAATACATACAAAGCAAATTATATACAAGATAAATAGCAAGTAATTAAAGAAGGGAAAACATTGGAATTAAGAAGGATTAGGGAAGACTTCCTGTAGAAGGTGAGATTTAGTTGGGACCTAAAGGAAGCCAAGGAGGTAAGTAGTTGGAGTGGAGATTCCAGGCATAGGGGCAGCCAGACAACATGCCCAGAGTTGAGAGATGGAATGTCTTATTTGTGGAACATCCAGGAGGCCAGTGTCATTGGATCAAACTATACATGGCAGGGAGTAAGGTGTAAGAAGACTGGAAACATAGGAAGGGCTAGGCTATGGAGGGCTTTGAATGCCAAAAGTTCATTTTGCATTTGCCCCTGGAAGCAATAGGAAGCCTCTGGAATTTAAGTGAGGGACAAGGGAGGGGTAACATATTTGGACTCCCATGTTAGGAAAATCACTTTAGTAGGTGAATGGAAAATAGTTTGAAGGAAGGAGATAGTTGAGGCAGGCAGACCCATTAGCAGGCTATTGTAATAATTAATGGGTAAAGTGATGAGGGTCTGAACCAGAGTAGTGACTGCATCAGAGGAGAGAAGGCATATTCAGGAATGTTGCAAAGGAGAAATATAGCAGATTTTGACAAAAGCTTAGATGTGAGGAGGAGGGTGAGATACAGTGAGGAAAAGAGGACTACTAACTTTTGAACCTGAGAGACTGGGTTGTTGTTGTTGTCTTGACTTGCAAATGAATTAGATTTAACTGAGGGAGGGCTTGCAAAGTCACCAGCCTCACTCTCTCCACCAGAGTCATCTGGGTCCAGTGGCAAGATATAGATCAGGATGACTGGAGATGGCCTGGATGCAATGAGAGACAGCTTTTTAAAGCTAAGGTCTTTCCCAGGTCTCAGTTTGTCTGAGGCAATGCTCATTTGGTGATTAAGGCAAGGTAAGAAATGAGGCAAAAAATGACCTCTTTTACCTAGTCAAAAAAAAATCAATCTGGGAGCAGAAGACCCTTGGAATTTTTGGACAATAAAGAAACAATTGCTATTTACACTCACTCTAAGTCATATTATTCTCTACAGTAAGAGAAAAGGTAGAAGGGTAGGTGGTTTTAGAGAAAAAGACAATATGTTCTGTTTTATATCTATTGAGTTTAAGATGCCTACTTGGCTTTCAGTTCAGTATATCTGAAAAGCAGTTGAATATAGCAGGTTGGAGGTCAGCAGAGAGACTGGGACAGGAATCATCAGCATAGAGATGATCATTAAATCCAAGGACGCTGATGAGATTAGCAAGTGAAGTAGTATAGATATAGAAGAGGAAAAGGCCCAGGACAGAATCCTGAGGGATACCTACAGCTGAAGGGGGGTGATCTGGAGGAGGATCCAGCAAAGGAGGCAGAGAAGGAATGGTCAGATAGGTAAAAGGAAAACCAGGAGAGAGTTGTATCAGGAAAACGTAGAGAGAAGAAACCATTCAGAAGAGAGAGTGATTAACAGTGTCAAAGGGCAAAGAGAGTTCAAGGAGAATTAACATGGAGAAAAAACCACTGGATCTGGCAATTAAGAGATCATTAATAACTTGGATGCTCAGTTCAGAAGCCAAAATACAATAGGTTCAGAAGAGAGTGAGAGGGGACAAAATGAAGTACCTATGGTAAGGGGCTAGCAGATTTAGAGCGATCAAAGGTGTGTTTTTTCAGGATAGGGGAGATATAGGCGCATTTGTAGGCAGAAGAATATGAGTCGCTAGAGAGGAATAGACTGAAAATAAGTGAGGGAATGGCGGTAACCAAGGGGGCAGTCTGTTGAAGGAGATGGGATAGAATTGACCAGAAAACTGAGGCACACAGAGATTAGGTGATTTGCCATTGGTCATCCATCTAGTATTGAACACTCTCTTGCCTGGAATACACTCCATCCTCATGTCCACCTCTTCAAATCCCTTTCAGTCCCGTTGTTTCCAACTCTTTATCATTCCATTTGGGAATTTCTTGGCAGAGATATTGGAGTGGTTTGCCATTTCCTTCTCCAGTTCATTTTACAGATGACAAACATCAATCCACTGACCTTATCAGCTTCTCTGGTCCCACATAGCTGACACAAATAACAAGGAACTCATATTTAGATCAAGTAACAAATAACAAGATAAACACACACACACGCACAAATACACACAAAGATCTGAACTTTTGAGTTCAAATCTGGCCTTAGATTTTTACTGACTGTAGGACTCTAGCCTCAGAACTCTACACTCTGTGCCACCTAAGTTCAAATTAACTTCAAGGAAACAATAGCAGAAGAGAGGAGATATCATGGCTTCTCCAAATACAAGTACAGATGACAGAAGCAAGGAGAGAGGAAGTGAAACATTATAGCCAACTAAGCAGTGAACCCTGTCACTTGTCTGCAAAGAGCAGGACTTGTAGGTCAAGGCAGACATAAGAGAAGTCTGAATGTACGTATTAGAACCCAGTCTCTCAACCCCAGTGTCAGTACTCTTTCCAAAACAGCATACTGTCTTTCAGAAGGTAGAGATGGGGGAATAAATCCTTGGCTTGAGGACAGCACAGTAAAGTAAAACAGGAAATAGCTTCCATTTTTCATGAGTAGAAAAGAAAAAAGTAACCATGTCAGAAATTATTCTTTTTTTTTTAGTCTTGTCAAAGTGATATTGTTTAAGCACAGCCACACTCCCTATTTAATAAATTCTAGTTTCTCCCTATTTTCTCTGAGGTCAAATGCAGATTCCTTTGTTGGCTAAACACCTTTATACCCCAACCAGGCCCCAATCTGCTCTTTTAACCTAATAATATACTATTCCCCTTTACTCAATCTTTTCTTCTAGCAAATTAACTTTTTTGCTGGTTCCCAAATATGAAATTCTATCTCCTGACTTCATGAATTTTACAAAGGTGGTGGTCTCTCTTGCCTGGAATATGCTCCATCCTCATTTTCACCTCTTCAAATCCCTTTCAGTTCAGTTGTTTCAGTAGTATCTAACTCTTCATGATTCCATTTGGGGTTTTCTTGGCAGAGATATTGGAGTGGTTTGCCATTTCCTACTTCAACTCATTTTACAGAAGAGGAACTGGATCACACAAGGTTAAATGACTTGCCCAGGGTTACACAATTAGTAAGTGTTTGAGACCAGAGTTGAACTCAGATAAGTCTTCTTGACTCCAGGTTTGTCACTCTATCCACTGTACCACCTCGCTTAGAACCCCCAATTTTCTTCAAAGTTTAGCTCAAAAAACCACCTCCTCTACCCTCCCAATAGTTCTCCCCTCCACTTCCCCCTCCTTCTCTCCCACCTCTATTTTCTTATCTCTATTTTGTACATACACATTTCTCTACATATTATCTCCACACCTGATGAAGCCAGGAACCATGTGGTTAGGCCTGCAAGTCAATGCAATGTTATTTTTCCTGCAGAATTTACCCTCTCCTCTTGTTATTGTTTTCATTACCTCCTTTATTGCATGATTTGTGTGTTGTTGTTATTGTTGTGTTGTGTGTCCTACCTTTCAAGAAGCACTTACTGGGAATCTCACAATCTTTCCCTGGATACCTTCATTTCAGAGCCTAAAGGCTGGACCCTGGAACATTTGGAAAGGAACTGGCCCTCTTGTTAAGAGAGAAACTAGAGGTTGTTTTCTCATTTAGGAGTATCAATCGTTTGACCTTATCTGCTTCTCTCGGCTCACACAGGTGACACAAATATGAGGAATTCAAACTTTGGTCAAGTAACAAATGCCAAGAAGATACACACACTCACACATGAACATGTGAAAGTACCTAATAAATTGGGCCAATATTGAAGCATTTTCTCAGGGATTCTTTTTGTTTTTGTTTTTTTTAATTTTTATTTGCCAAAGGGATCTATGGTTCCACCCTCTCCCCTCCTCCCAAAAAAAGAGAGAAAGGGTAAAAACCCTTGCTAGGTTCTTACAGTTAAACCTTGGGGTTATTTTCTTTTCTTCTTACAAAGTTCCTTCATCATGTCTAAATCTATACAAGAGCTATAACTGTACCGATGGATTGGCTTTTATGGAGAGATTAGAATTACTGATAATTAGATCACCCACTGTTTATTTTCAAGTTCTTGAAAACAATACAATTCCTTAGTAGAGTAAGAATTCCCTCTGCCACCCTGCTTACACTGTAACTTTGCCTAGAAAATCTTTCTTCCTTCTTCTAAATTGAGTAAACTTCCTGACTCTGAAAAACATACCAAATGATATTAAGAAAAAAGGGTGTTTAGAGATTAGTGACTGAACACTCCCTCTGCCTAAGACTTACTAAACAACTTGAGTCAGTCTGAGAAAGGAAAGGATGAGATGTGGAAGGTGCATGGGTACAGCTGGGATATAGGACACCCTCCTCTCACCAAATGACAGTGCCAAAAGAGATATGGGTATGACCCATGGACACACTGAGAACAATTCTGTAAAGCTAGAGAGACTATGGCTTTACAGAGCCACTATGGACAATTACATTTACTTTGGGGTTGGAAAGATGTTCACTTACCTAGGGAAGTGCCCTTTGACCCTAGCAAGATCATATCATCAAGTCCTCTAGGAGTAGCAGGTAGGTGATTCAGAGAAATGTGGGTAATTACTGGAGCATTGCAAGGGAGCATGCCTTGAAGATGGAAAGCCCTGAGCTTTGTTGGTGGTGGTAAGAGCACAGGGAACATCTATGTGAAGTCTTGAATTATTTCCCAAGCAGAGGGAAAGAAGCTCTCCATCTTTATGCAAAGTTTGGAGATTTCTCTACAGAGAGCCATCAAAGGAACAGTGGCTGTAGAATGTAAACCACACAAAGATGACCTAAGTTATAGAGGGATTCCTATGTGATGAACTGCTATTGTTGTACCCATAACTAAAAAAGCAGCACGAAGACTCTCCCCAACTACTCAGAACAGAATTGATCTGGTCAGAATAGGAGAAACAAAGAGTATGAACAAACAGAATACATGGAGGTAACCAAAATTGGCCCCATGTGGCCCCAGGTGACCCCCATATTTATGAACCACCATAAGTAAAATAGAGGCTAACGCAGATTGAACTGACATTACCAAAAAACTGGAGTCATACTTAATGTCTACTAAATGTTGTTTCAGAAGGACAAGGAGGTTTAGGTTCAGAAGTCAAAGCTTCCCATTTTGGGGACAATACTGAATGAACATAGCCACAAAGGTCAAGTGATGTTTTGCTGCAGTGAGATGTGATAGGGCATTGGTATCCTGGATTCACTCAAGAGGTAGATCCAGCATTGACTTTCCAGAATGCCTAGTATCAAGAAATCGACCCCTAAGAAGTTAGCTCCTTCCCCAGCAATCTTTCCTAAGTCCTTTCCACCAAGACTCATGGTGTCCCATGCATCAGTGATCACAAGGATTAAAAATATAATGCGTTTTCCTGTGCTGATCTCAAGTTAATATAATACTTACATGATTGTTTTATGAGGAATTTTTAAAGTATATAATAGCCTATGAATAGTCTCTGGATTGAGTAAGAAGGACTACCCATATTTGAGTTATGTCTTTAACCATCAGGGGATACTTCTGCCCAGTTGCCTGATTCTGACTGTGGTAATAAGGTCCAAGCTCTGTTAGTCACACATGCATCCCCTCAGGCTATCCATTTCACCCAGTACTAGAGGATCCTCTGGGGATAATCCTGACTTCTCCCTAGCTTGCAGAGAGCAAATACTTCATCTCCCTTCCTCTGCCTCTTTTGTGAGTTGCAACACTCCTCTTGCTAGTTTAAGAGATTTAATGCTTTTGAAAGTATCCAATTAGATTTCTTATGGTTCAGTCCCCCTTCTAATAGAAAAATTATACTTCTATTTTAGTCCCTACTGTATTTCAATGAAGTTTGCTCACAAAAGCATGGCACAACTCATGACAGCTAATCATAATAAATAAAGGAATCAAACTATATGTATTAATGCCCTAAACATTGTTCATCATCATGTCACATTTGGGGGTCCCATACTCCAGGGGCTGTGGTGGGGCTAAAAGACTCAGACTGTATTTCCAGACTTGAAAAATAAGGTAGAGGTAGGTGTAATATATCCCCTATAGAGAGAGAAAGGCCCCTTCTCAGTCTACACCAAGATCTTAAAAGAACATTTGCCACAATGTTGGCTAGCACTGTCTTTATTGTATATGGGAGAGCTCTCTGGAACAAATGCAGAGCACCTAAAAAATTCTCAGTTTGCCATAATGACAATGCAAAAGCATGGCATGTTCTTGTAAGAAGTGTTAGGATAACTAAAGCTTAGAATGAGCTTTTTGGCAAGAAAGGTTAAAGGATGACCAAAAAGCAGTTTTAAACTATGTTGGATAAAAGAGGAGCATCAAAGAAGAAATAGGATCTTTGCTTAGGGGGGATAGAATGGTGATGACAGATGACAGAAATATTCAGCTAGTTTTGGGAAACAAATATGAGATGGAGGACCTGTGACTATCTAGCAGTTCTGCTGGGCTTTTTAATGAATTGGATACTCAATATTGTGATTTTTGTTGTTGTTGCCTTCTCTGAACCCGAGGATGCTCATCTATAAATTGAGGGGGTTGAACTATGGGGACTCTATATTCCTTTCTAGCTTTAGCAGTCTATAATTTTATGAAATGTCAGCTATTGTGGTTAACCTTACTGGAAACCCTACTTTCCATTGCCAGTAGTTAGTAGCAAAATATGACAGCCATAAAGAAAGGCAATTCAATCTTAGGCTGAATTAAAAGTGGCAGTGTCCCAGACAAAGGAGCTAGTTCCCATTAAGACAATTTTCTAGATACTGTGTTCAGTTCTAGGTACCATATGTTAAGAGGAATATTGATTACTTGGAAGGTTTTCTTGGTAAGATGGCAAGGAGAGTGAAGGGCCTCAAGTTTTTGCCTTATGAGAATGAGCTGAAGGAACCTAGCCTAGTAACCATAGCCTAGAAAAGAAAAGGCTTAACTGTTCTTGAGTGTGACAGTGGTTGGATTAGGGTATCTGTTTTTCCCAATGTTTAATGCAACAAGCATTACATTTGAATAGGAATGACACTTTTCATGACACCTAACCTGATTACAGTCAGGTCAAGACTTCATATTCCTGTGAGATTCTCATGGCAGAAGTATGGGAGATGTCACAGTAAGGCTGTGTGAAAGAAAGAAGTGGAAGCTGAGCAATATGGAGATGAGGCAGGGGAAGAGGCAGGAGAAAGCATGATGGACTCATGATGGAAAGCTGCTAGCCAAGCTCCAAGGAGAAACTGACCTAGAAGTTGTGAAAACTGTCCAGATCTACCAGTGATGTGTAGATCTACAGCTGACAGAGTAATAACCAAGTGCTATGGGTGTCTAGTGGCCAAAAAATAGTAAATAGAAGCTGACAACCAGCTAGATTATAACCGTGTATCATGAGGTAGACAGTTCAATTCTGTGTAGGAGTGCCCAAGGCTATCGAGTTTTTGCCTTGTTTTCCCCAGTTTGCAAAAAGGGAACCTAAAGGTTTTCTAGACTGTATGTGTCAAGGATGAGGTGAATCACAGGGTACTCATTGGAGGAATGGATGAAAGAATGCTTCCATTGTTTTGAATTCACATTTCTGTTCCAAATAAACAGAGTTTTATTTGTTGCTGTTTTTCCTGAGCCCTTGCTAGTGTTTCCCTGGGTTTCTTTTAACATGGTAATAAGTGAATTTTTAGACCTGAGTTAACGTTTTACTAACAAGTTCTTACTCACTGATGAGGAAAGAGTATAATGAGCCAAGATAAGTAATTCACCCAAGCATTTCCCAGTAAATATGAGTCCAAGTCCTTGCAGGATCAGTGCTATAAGGGAGGGAGGAGGGTACATGTATGTTAGGATGAAGGAAGATAGGACTTGTTCTGCTTGGCCTAGGAGGACTAGGGGGTGATATACGTGTAGGGCGAAATGTCCTAAAATTAGCATTCTCTGCCTAATTTTTAACATAAAGTTTAGAGTTTAATTTTTAAAACTGTTCCATTAAATTTGAATTTAATTTTAAGAATTGTAGTAAAAGCTACAAAAGTAGCTATGTATTCAGAAAATGCTCATCTTTAGAAAAAAGAAATAAATCAGTGGTATGTACTTGTCAGCCATTACTATAGCTCTGTGAAATATCTTCTTGTTATTTGTTATAGTTATCATTCCTGCTATTGTTGATGGTACCCTCTCTGGACCTCAGTATCCCCATCTGTAAAGTGAAGGAGCTGGACTATATGGATGCTGTAGTTTTTTCTAGCTTTAGCAGTCTGTAATACTATGAAATTTCATCTATTATGAATAATTTTGTTGGAAACACTAGTCAGGGGCCAATAACTATAGTCCCTAAGACTTGCCCCAAGCCAAAGTTTAAGAATGTTGTCATCTCTAAACCCTTTATTAGGACATTCAGAATTGATTACTACCATCTCAGAGTTAACTGTGATGAATCTGGAGCCAATAAATCCAGGTAAGGCCAACTCTGACCAGCATGACTTCTCAGTATGTGGTTAAAGAAACTGCCCTAGTTATATACTGTGTGTGTGCTACCACTGACCTCTGAGAAAATGTAACTCTCTATAGCCTCTGTAGACTTCTGGAGTCAAGAACACAACTGAGAATAAACTATCTCTCTCTATATGCTATTGGTTTCCCATGGGATAGACTGACAGTTTCAATAATGTATAATGTTTTACCTTTGCTAAAGGGAAAATGAATTTGCAGTCAGCAAACACATGTATAAGTATATGCTAAATAAATGATTTCTAAGGTTCCTCCCATCTTTGACATTACATTCTGTTCTATGTTCTTATGTCCCTGGGGCAATGAAACAAGCATGAAGATAAATAAATACAACATAATTTGTGGAGGAAGATAGCCCAAATAACTGGGTGGCTCAGGTAGAAGCTTCACTTAACTTGGTGCCACTTGAGCTGGTCTTTGAAGAAAGATAAGGATTTTAAGAGGTAGAGGTGACAAGAAAATATATTGCAGGTATGGAGCCTGCAAGATGGCACAGAGATGAGTGACAGTTGCTAAGTTCGTAGAATAAAAAGCTAGTTTGCCAATTTGCTTAGCCTGGAAAGTGAATGAAGGGTGGTCTGGTCCAAGAAGTTTCAAAAGGCAAATTACATTCAGACATCATGATGGAGAGCTTTCGATTTCAGGCTTAGGAGTTGGAATTTTATCCTAAACACAATCTAGATCATCTCAAGATCTTTGAGCAGAGAAGTGGCAAGGTTACAACTGTGCCTCAGGAAGACTATTTTTTTCAGCTACATGAAGGGAGGTTAGATTGCAGAGGGGAGAGACATAGGCAGATAGAACAATTTGAATGCTAGTGTCATATTTCAGGTAATAAGTGATGAATGTCTGAACAGTGAATGTAGCCATGTGAGGAGAGGTAGACTCATTGTGACTCATGGGCTGATTGAATGCAAGGAGGGAGAGAGAAAAGTAAAAGATGACCCCGAAGTTATAAGCCAAGGGAATTGGGAGGTGACTGTAACCTTAACAAAAGCATAGAAAAGAGGCAAGTATAGAGAAGTTAATGAGTTTCATTTTAGAAATATTGAGTTTGTGACTTCTATATAACATGCAAGCAGAGATGTTTAAGAAGAAGCTGCTAATATGGGACCAGATCTTGTCATGTTAATTAGAGAGTTAAGAGATCTTCCAGATCCACTGATGGGCCTGACCATTAAGGAATGCTTGATTAGGGGAGGTCCAAACCTTTTGTTAATTTCTCTTGAGGCACTGGGTCAGAGGGTCCTGTCCTCTGGCTCTGAAAAGTTTATAAATACTCTGAGGTGAAGTTCTGTTTTAGGGCTTACTTAATGGAAGTGTTTGTTTAGCCAGGTGAGACTCTGGGCAACTGCTAAGGAGCCCTCCGACTTTGAAATATCAGATGTTGGCGCTTCTCTCTCTGGTAACTATGTTTGTATGGTCAGGAAGTTGGATCTGTCTGTTGATCTGTGATGTATGTATTGCTTACAGTCAGACACTTGGAAGCCCTGTCTGTTAGTTGATCCTTGTTTCTCTGTATTTTCTCTGAAGTTCAACGTGTTGACTTTTTTCCCTGAACTGAGTGAATGATACATGTGCTTGATTAAAGGGATTATTGACCCCTCAAAAGTTGCCTTTCCTTTTAGAAAAGCTGATCTAAGAACCTGTACAGCAGGCCCTCCTGTATGTATCAGGCTCCTTGCTATTTCAGAGCTCAGAAGAGGAATGCAGGCTGTATATAGAGATTTAAGACTCATAACTTAGAGATGACAATGGACCTATGGGACATGTGAGATCACCAGAGAAAGGATGTGGTGAGGAAAGAAGACCCAAAATAGAGTCCTAGGGGACATTCATGTTAATATGATGGATATGCCTTTCCTGATTTCCCCCAATTAGTGCTTTCCTCCTTATTATCAAATCATGTGGTCTAGAAAAGGAGGCTACTGAGCAGTTAACAGGGTACAAGGACAACCAGGAGAAAGCAGTGATCCAGAAATGAAATGAGAAGAGGTTATCTAGAAGAATTCTCTATATGATAGGTCTTTTCAGTTGTGCTACTCTGAGGTTCTAAGTACAGAAACTACTAAAAATGTACTTCAGCTTCAAAGACAAGTCAAATAGAGAAGAAAAGAGTCAAGAAAACAAAGTTGAAAAAGAAATGTGACATGATGCCTCATCTTTCCCTTTAATTTGATTAGTTATTTAATTAGTGTCAGTGTTTTGTAGAGCCATAGAACTGCATAGCACAATGGAGCATCATGTGGTTTATGTGCCACAAGTTCTGGGTTCAAATTACAATTCTGTCGTTAACTTTTCTGAGGCATTCTTTCCAAAAGCCAGTTTAGTTTACACAAGTGTCTGGAGGTTTCTTCTTCATGTTGTTTCATATCTATTTCCATCTTGTGGGAGTCTGATGACCACTAGATGTCAATGTGATTGAGTTTGAGCTTCAGGCCTTAAGACCATCCTTTGGTGTCATTTGCCAAAATTTCTGTTTGCAGGAAAATAAACAAAGATAGTTAGAATGATACACAGATTCCACAACAATCCTTTACATTGGGACACTCAGAGAAATCTGCTAATGGATAACATAAAGTGGCAGCTGCAATAATACCATTTTCACAATTCGTTTGCTATATATAATATATATATATATATATATTTTAGTGTGGAGGCCTTTGTCTCCTTTAGCAATGACAGCCATTCCCTTAGTATTTGCAAATTATTGACTGTCCAATAAGCTGTAAAAGAAAGTACCTCAGCACAAATAGGAGGGCCTGCTCTCACAGATTCTTAGATCTGCATTTCTAAAAGGAAAGGCAACTTTCGAGGGTTCAACAAAGAAATCAAAATCAACATACCTGCTTCCAGTTGTCTGACATGAGCAATATATAGAGAGATAGATCACCAGACAGAGCTAACTATCTGACCATTACATATACACATAGTTACCAGAAAGGGAAGCACCAATATCTGGGTTTTCAAAGTCAGGGGGCTGCTTGGCGGCTTCCCAGAGTCTCATCTGGCACACAAAGCTTCTTCCAAAAACTGAGCCCCAAAGTAAAACCACACTTCAGAGTCTTTATACACTTTTTGGAGCCAGAGTGCTTCAGAACCCTTGAGAACCAGTGCCTCATTTACAAAAGGTGTGAGACTTCCTACAAATCTTCCCAGGCCCAGCAATGGGTGGAGAAGATTTTCTTTAATCACATTAAGAAGCAAAATTATATTAATAATAAGCAAAAATGCATTATCAATACATTCAGGCCCCAGATCTTTCACAACTGTTACAAGTGGGCAACTTGTATCTGAATATGCATTAACACTTCTTAAGTAAATACAATATAATTCACATTTGCAGAATACATAACATAGCAACTCATTATCAGGGTGGCCATATGACTTTAAACAAACAGAGGTATATGCATAGCATAACATCATCCTTTGAGGAGTGAGCAACCAGTTCCTCCTTCCTCAATTCTAAGCAAAAATATCCAAGCAAAGTTCTCTTAGGGGTGTGTCCTCTCCACCCTGCCTTTGCAGACAATCTCAGGTGTAGGCTCTAATAAGCCAAGTCTCAGTCTTAACAATGCTCCAGCCCCTGCTTCCAAGTGCTGAGGAGTGACTGGGCAACAAAGCCATTGTGGTAGGGTCCTTGGGGATACGAGGCACTTCCCCCCACCTGTGTGCGTTTGTCCTTCATTGCCAAAGAAGACCATGCTATCAGAGAAATGATGACATGAGTTGCATTAGACTTTGTTTTGAGTGAGGGAGGGCCTCTGGGTCCCAAACTGTCACAGGAGAACATTGCAAAAAATCACAATCAGTGCCTTGCTGTGCAGTCCCCATCTTGCCCCCAAGCTCCTGGGTTCCTCTGCCTCCAGCAGGAGCTGGCCACTCCCAGCTCCCACTAGGGTCTTTGAACAGGCAGTTGTCCACTCCAACTTCCTCTCCCTTTCTACCACTCACCTCTCCAAGGTTGACCCATGGGCAGTTTTATGGGCTCTATTCCAAGATCTCACATCTCTGTTCTGGGTTCTAATACACTTTCAGGGCCTTCACTCTTCTGGCACAGTTAGAAGCTGGGTTAATCTACTCAAGCCCTGACTCTGGCCATTCCGACCTCCTGGGGCTCCACACAACCATAGCCACCACAACTGGGAAACAACAGACAATTATCCCAGTCCCATAAAACCCTATACTTTCCTTTTAATTTAGGCAGATCCCATCCCTATTGCCATAATGTATCAGTAAGGACTGCAACATACATATGGGGACCTGTTATCACAGATTCTTTGATCTGCTTTTCTAAAAGAAAAGGCAACTTTTGAGAGCTCAACAATCAAGCTTTTAATCAAGCACATGTATCATTCACTTAGTTCAGGGAAAAAAATCAGCACCCTGAACTTCAGAGCAAATAAAGAGAAATCAAATCAACAGACATGCTTCCAATTGGCTGATATAAGCAATATATACATCATAGATCAACAGATCGATCCAACTGTCTAACCATTACATATACACATAGTTACCAGAGAGGGGTGGATCTGTTACACAGTGTTGGGGGAGCACAGAGTGCACAGGCTGCACCAGTGCAGACCCTGCCATAGAGCAGCAGAGCAGGAACCACCAAGCAGACCAAATCAGAAGTAGTAGTGCAGATTCTCAAACATATCAACCCAGATGGGAGTCCAATGGAACTGAGTGAGAGAGAAGCATAGAACCCCTAGTAACAATAGCAGACTATCAGCCCACAGTTTAAATATCTGTAAGTCACCTACTTGAACTCTGGAGAGCCAAGATAGCAGAGTGATCTGTAAGTCCTCTCTCCCTCCCCTTGTTGACCTTGAAAAACTCAGAGAATATTTCCCCAGGAAAAATCCTGGAATAGTGAGATCAACCGAAAAGGTAAACAGTCTCCTAACCTTAAGAAGCTAAAAAAATTGTCAACCCTCTTGCTGTGGCTGAAGGGAACAAGTGCAGGACTGGAGGTGTCCCAGACAGTCTCACCTCAGTAAACCAAGGGGAGATCCTGAGCCCCAGGGTAAGTGGAGCCAGTAAGTGCCAACACCAGGACCCCAGGCATGCCTAATCATAGCCAGGGGAATCAAGATGACACTAGTGCAGACAGGGGTTCACCAACCACTGAGTACGCCTGTGCTCTAGCTTAGGAGAGGAGACCTCCTGTGACCAGATCACCTCTTCCTCACATCTCACACAGTGAACCCAGGGTAATTCCAGGGAAACTCAGAAAGACTTCACCTGCCCTCTGCCTTGGCACACCAGCCAGCTCAACACCAGGTGATCTGCAGCATTCTAACTTCTAGCTGAAAGAGCCAGAGGTCACAATTCACAAACAAGTTCTGAGCACAAGCACTGTAGGACAAGACCCCTGTGCCCTACAATCAGAAATTCACTTTAAAAGCCAGGAAGAAAGGCAATCATCATGAGCAGGAAGCCAACAAGAAAACAAAAGAACATAGAATCTTATTATGAGGACAAAGTCCAAAACACAAATACAGAAGAGATCAGCCTTGAGACTGTACTCCCATCTGAAACCTCAGAAGGGAATATGAACTAGTCTCAAGTCTAAACAGCATTTTTGGAAAGGTCAAGAAGGATTTTAAAAACCAAATTAGAGAAGTAGAAGAAAAACTGGCCAATGACTTTAAAAATATAAAAAAGAATTCACTGAAGAGAATAGCTCCTTAAAAAAGGATAATTAGACAAATGGAAAAGGAGGTGCAAAAGTTAACTGAAAAAGTTAACTGAAGAAAACAATCTATTAAAAATTATAATTGGGCAAGTAGAAGCTTGACCCTATGAGACATCAAGAATCAATCAAACGGAAACTAAAGAATGAAAAAATAGAAGAAAATATAAAATATCTCATTAGAAAAACAACTGATCTGGAAAATAGATCCAGGAGAGAAAATATAAGAATTATTGATCTATCAGAAAGCCATGATAAGAAAAACTGAGCATAATATTTCAGGCAAGGAGATGGATATTCAATGAAACAAAGGATTTCCAGAACTTCCTGATGAAAAGGCCAGAGCTCAATAGAAAATTTGGTAAACAGGGGAAAAAAACTTATTCAGTCTGTTCAAACTGTTTACATCCTATAAGGGAAGATGATGCTTGTTTATCTTGAGAATTGTGTATTTATTATGATATTTAAAAGGGATATACATGTGTAAAGGGAGTGGGCATAAATTAACTGATGTGATGATAAAAATATGATTTAAATGTGAGAAGGGATTGTAACAGGAGATATGAAAAGAAGGAGGCAGAAAAAGATAAATTACATCACAGGAAGAGGCACAAAAGCACATTAAGTGGAGAGAAAGAGGGGAGGGAGATGAGCACTATATGAGATTTACTCTCATCTGATTTGGCTCAAGGAGGGAGAAATAAACTCAGTTAAGGAAAGAAATCTAACTTGCCCTATAGGCAGTAGGAGGGGAAAGGGGAAAGAAAAGAGGGGGAGGTTAAAAGGGAGGGAAGAAGTAGTAAGGTACAAGGAGAATATGAGGGGCTGATAGAAGGCAGGGAAGACTGAGGGAGGTGGTATTATTCAAAAATTAAAACTATTGTGGAGGGGAAGGGAGAACTAAAAGTGTAAATGGTGGGAAATGGGATGGAGAGAAAGATACAGATAGAAATAATAACTTTGAATGTGAATATGATTAACTCTCCCATAAAATAGAAGAGGATAGCAGAGTGGATTAAAAACCATAATCCAACAATATGTTGCTTACAAGAAACACATTTGAAATGGGGGATACACACAGGATAAAGATAAATGGTTGGAGCAGAATAGATTATGCTTCAGTTGATGTAAAAAAAAAAAAAAACAGGAGTAGTAATCCTAATCAGAGCCAAAGAAAAAGCAGAAATAGATCTAATCAAAAGAGATAAGGAAGGAAATTATATCACGCTAAAAGTCACTATAGACAATGAAGCAATATCATCACTAAACATATATGCACCAAGTGGTATAGCATCCAGATTTTTAGAAAAGTTAAGAGACTTACAGGAAGAAATAGACAAGAAAACTATACTAGTGGAGGACCTCAACTGCCCCCTCTCTGAACTTGATAAATCTAACCTCAAAATAAACAAGAAAGAAGTTAAGGAAGTGGATAGAATTCTGGATAAGGTAGATATGATAGCTCTCTGGAGAAAGCTGAATGGGGACAGAAAGAAACATACCTTTTTCTCAAACATTATTCAACATTTTATCAGTGGTACATGGCACATATACAAAAACTGACCATGTACTAAGGCACAAAAATCTCACAATCCAGTCCAGAAAGGCAGATAGTCAATACATCCTTCTCAGATCATAATGCAATGAAAAGTATATGTAATAAAGGCCATGGAAAGATAGACCAAAAATTAATTGGAAACTAAATAATCTAATCCTAAAGAATGAGTGGATTTAACAACAAATCATAGAAAGAAGCTACAACTTCACTCAAGAGAATGACAATAATAAGACAACCTACCAAAACTTACAGGATGCTGCAAAAGCAGTTCTTAAGGAAAGTTTGGTAACATTGAATGCCTACATGAATAAAATAGAGAAAGAGGAGATCCGTGAATTAGACGTGCAGCTGAAAAAGCTAGAAAAAGAACAAATAGAAAATCCCCAAGTAAATACCAAATTAGAAATACTGAAAACTAAAGGAGAGATTAATAAAATTGAAATTAAGAAAAGTATTAAATTAATAAATAAAACTGAGTTGGTTTTATGAAAAAAACCAATAAAATTGATAAACCTTTGGTCAATTTCATTTTTAAAAAGAAAGAAGAAAACCAAATTACCAATATCAAAAATGAAAAAGGGGGAACTTACTTCCGGGGAGGAAATTAAAAGAATAATTAGAAATTACTTTGCGCAACTATATGCCCATAAATTTGGCAATCTAAGTAAGATGGATGAATATTTTAAAAAAGATATTGCCCAGATTAACAGAAGAATTTAAATACTTAAACTATCCCATCTCAGAAAAAAGAAATTGAACAAGTCCTCAATGAACTCCTTAGGGAAAAATCTCCTGGGCCAGATGGATTTACAAGTCAATTCTATCAAACATTTAAAGAAGAGATACTTCCAATACTATATAGGCTATTTTGGAAAATTGGGGAAGGAGTCCTGCCAAATTCTTTTTGTGATATAAATATGGTTCTGATACCTAAACCAGGAGGAGCCAAAACAGAGAAAGAAAATTATAGACCAATTTCTCTAATGAATATAGATGCAGAAATTTTAAATACGATATTAGCAAGAAGAATACAGCAACTTATCATGAGAAGAATCCATTATGATCAGGTAGGTTATAGAGGGTTGTTTTTAGGAAGACTATTATTGATCATACCAACAGTAAAACTAACATGATTATCTCAATAGATGCAGAAAAAGCTTTTGACAAAATACCACACCCATTTCAATAGAAAACACTGGAGAGTGTAGGAATAAATGAAGCCTTCCTTAAAATAATAAACAGTACCTAAAACCATCAACAAGCATTATATGCAATGGGGATAAGTTAGATGCATTTCCAGTAAGGTCAAGGGTGAAACAAGGATGTCCATTATCACCACTGTTATTCAATATGGTAGTAGAAACATTAGCTTTACTAATAAACGAAGAAAAAGAAATTAAAGGAATTAGAATAGGCAAAGAAGAAACTCAATTATCACTCTTTGCAGACAATATGATGATATACTTAAAGAATCAAGTAAAAAAACTACTTGAAATCATAAACAACTTTGGCAAAGTTGCAAGTTACAAAATAAACCCACATAAATCATCTACATTTCAGTATATTACTAACAAAGCCCAACATCAAGAAATAGAAAGAGAAATCCCATTTAAAGCAACAGTAGACAATATAAAATATCTGGGAGTCTACCTGACAAAGCAAACCTAGGGACTATAGGAACACAATTACAAAACACTTTTCACACAGATAAAGTCAGATCTAAGTAAGTGGAAAAACATTAGTTGCTCATGGGTAGGCTGAGCTAATATAATAAAAATGACAATTTTACCTAAATTAATTTACTTATTCAGTACCATATCAATCAAACTACCAGATAATTATTTTCTAGAGCTAGAAAAAATAATATCAAATTCATATGGGAGAACAAAAGGTCCAGAATATCAAGGGAATTAATGAAAAGAAAGCTAGAGAAAGGTGGCCTAGCCCGACCAGATCTCAAGTTGTATTATAAAGCAGCAGTCATCAAAACCACTTGGTAGTGGCTAAGAAATAGAGGTATAGATCAGTGGAATAGGTTAGGTACTCAAGATACAATAGTCAATATACCAGTTTACTGTTTGATAAACCCAAGGTCCGCAGCTTCTGGGATAAGAACTCACTGACAAAAACTCCTGGGCAAACTGGATAACAATGTGGTGAAAACTGGACATAGACCAATTCTTGATACCATACACAAGAGTAAAGTCTAAGTGGACACATGCTCTAGGTATAAAGATTGATACTATAAAGAAATTAGAGTAGCAAGGAATAGTGTATTTATCAGATTTATGGAGAAGGGGAAAATTTATAACCAAACAAGAGATAGAGAACATTATGAAGTACAAAATTAATAATTTTGATTACATTAAGTTGAAAAGTTTTCACACAAACAAAGCCAATGCAACCAAGATTATGAGGGAAACAGAAAACTGAGGAAGAATTTTTATAACTAGTATCTGTGACAAAGGCCTCATTTCTAAAATATATAGAGAACTGAGTCAAATTTACAAAGAGATAAGTCATTCCCCAACTGATAAACTGACAAAGGATATAGATAGGCAGTTTTCAGAGGAAGAAATTAAAGTTGTCTATAGTCGTATGAAAAATGCTCTAAATCACTATTGATTAGAGAGATGCAAATCAAAACGACTTTTGAGATACCACATCACGCCTATCAGATTAGCTAACATGCAAAATAGGAAGATGATAAATGGCAGAGAAGATGTGGGAGAGTTGAAACACTAATTCATGGTTGGTGGAGCTGTAAGCTGATGCAGCCATTCTGGAGAGCAATTTGGAACTATGCCCAAAGGGCTACAAAAATGTGCATACCCTTTGACTCAGCAATACCACCTCTAGGACTATATCCCAAAGAGATCATAAAAATGGGAAAAGATCCCACTTACACAAAAATATTTGCAGCAGCTCTTTGTGGTGGCCAAGACCTGAAAATTGAGGGGATACCCATCCATTGGGGACAGGCTGAACAAGATGTGGTATATGAATGTATTGGAATACTATTGGGCTACAAGAAATGATGAACAGGAGGACTTCACAGTCCTTGACAGGAAGGACTTATATAAACTGATGCTGAGTGAAATGAGCAGAACCAGGAGAATAGTGTGCACAGTATCAGCCACAGTTTGCAAGGACTGTTTCTGGTAGACCTAACCCTTCACAGCAATGCAAGGAATTAAAATATTCCCAAAAAACATGAGGCAAAATGCCATCCACATCCAGAGAAAGAAGTAGGGAATCAGAACACAGAATGAAGCAGAACAATTTCTCTTGTATTATGTTTTGTTTTGGTTTGGATTTTCTCATGCTTTTTCCCATTCATTTTAATTCTTCTACGCAACATGACTAATGTGCCAATGTGGTTAATAAGACGATATGTGTAGAACCCATATAAAATTGCATGCTGTCTCAGGGATGGAGGGCGAGAAAATCTAAGGCTTATGGAAGTGGTTGTAGAAAACTGAAAACAGATAAATTAAAAATAATAACACAAGAGACACCATTGGGGGAAAAATAGTCCCCTTGAGCTCCCATAAGCTCCTGATTGCCAAACTGCATTCCCTTTCCAACATTTTAGGAGTTATACCTTCCAGCAATCTGAAAATGGCTGTCTGAATTTGAAGCTCTATGGTTTTGCTCCCTGCCACCACACCTTCCCTCAATCCTTTGGGTCTTGCCATACAAATAAATACGAGCTAGCATGAAAACTAAGCTGAGAGGGCAAAATTATCATCTTCTTCCCAGCCCACATTCTTGACTTTATTATTTATCTCTGTCCAGCAACAAGCCTCCCAGGCTTTGAGACACAATAGAAATCAGACTCTCATTTCCTCATGTATACAGTGTTGTAGGGAAAGTGTTCTGTAAATCCGTAAGCTCGAAAGAAATTTTTCTTGTTATTTTTATAATAGAGTTTTAAGCATTCTATCTTCCTTCAGCTGATGGGAAGTAGTGCTAGCTAGAATGGCTAAGACTTTTAAATACCAAGCTTTGTTTTCAGATCCTGGGGCGTTTCCCTCTAATCCTGAGCTTTCTAGCTCCTAGGTCTCTAGGTATGGCTCTGAGCCCAGTAGCTGTGTTCCCAGGTTTTCAAAGACCTTTAAACCCCAAAACCCTGGGGGCATGAAGGTGGGGCAAGGGCCTCAGAACACATTGAATGGACCTTTCCAGATCCAGGCAATTTTCAAGAATGTTTAAACAGAACATAATGAGCTTTGTAGGGACTCATTTACTAGGAGTGTATGACTAGGCATTAAATTCTTAATGTAATACCCAGGGAGGGTAAGACCAGAGTAAGGTTTACACTCCAGATGCTCTCTGAGATCCTTTCCAAATCTGACACTGTGATTCAGAGGCAGCAAAGAGGAATTGACAGTCACTTTTCTCTCTTAGATCCTCACAGGAGAAAAAAATTTCCACGATACAGTTTTTAACGTAAAAAAAAAAAAACAATTTGACATCCTGTATGTTTGTAGGAAGCTTGATCCCAAGAGTCCTTTTAGGTCACATTTACTTTCAAAGAGATTGCTTAACTACTAGACTATTCTTTGGTTAAAAATTATCCTGACTAGAAGAATATTCTCTATGTTCATATTATTGACTTCTAGGTTTATATCTAAACTCTGGAAAATGGCTCTCTAATATTAAACTTATTTTCTTTCTGTGCTATCAAATAGGATTCATTTAACAAAATTATTAAACATCTACTGTATACAGAGCATTAGTCTCAGTCAGGAGGAAATAAAAAATGTAGACATGAGTTGGTTTCTGCCCTCATGGAGCATATTGTGTAGTAGAGAGATAATGTACAAACACAGAGAGTTATTACATATGTAAAAATCAGCAGGACCATGGAACAAAGGTGCCCTCTTCAAATAAGGGGATCTAGTTCTGATCTCATTCAGCTAGGTAGCACAGGAGATGGACCTGGAGACAAGAAGACCTGAGTTCAAATACAGCCTTAGACACTTATTAGCTGTATATCCCTAGGCAAATCATATAATTTGTATCTGCTTCAGTTTCCTCAACAGTAAAGTGGGAGTAGTAATTGCACCTACTTCTCAGGGTTGTTGTTTGTATAAAATAAGTTAATATTTGTAAATCACTTGGCACACACAGTGTCTGACACAGCTTAGGCATTATATAAATGCTTACTTCCTTCCTTCATGATGACTAGGTTCAATTCTGCCTATGTTCATTTGGGGTTTTCTTGGCAAAATAATGGTTTGCCATTTCCTCTCTCTGTTCATTTTACAGATGAGGCAAACAGGGTTAGGGGACTTGCCCAGGGTCACACAGTTAGTTAATTATCTGAGGCCAGATTTAAATTCATGAAGATGAATCCACCTAACTCCAGGCTTATCCTTATAAGCTTTCATCCTAGGGGGAACCTGATGTTTTTGTGCTCTATGTTTCATTACATCCCAACCCTCTATGCTAAGGGAAGTGTTAGTATATGTTTTACAAGCATCAATACAATATTTTTTAAAAAATAGTAGAATTTGGTGTGTGGGTTACAGTGTATTATGTTTTGATTTGTTATATGATTTCTTCCATTTATTTTAATTTGACTACATAGCATGACTATAGTGAAAATGTACTCAATAGGAAAGTATATGTCGAACCTATACAGAATGGTATGCTATCGTGGGGAGGGAGGGGGGTAGTGGGGAAAAGGAGGGAGATAAAATCTTAATTTTAAGGAAGTGATTATAGAACATTAAAAAAAATAATAATAAAATTAAAAAATTTAAAAAATAGTAGAATTTGGTAACAGACTTTTGATACAGACAATAGTAATAGTGATGAATCAAAAATACCCTCAGGCCTAGATAATGAAATTTGGTCTCCATGTGGTGTGCCAGCTGGGTTACTCTACCTGTCTGATTACTTCTCAGTCTCCTTTGCTGGCTCATCACCCTTCTCTTCTTCTTTGGTGACTTCACCAGTGTCCATGGCTTTAACTATGGGGATGATTTCCAGATTGATATATCCAGTCCTAGTCTCTTCTCTGAGCTTTTTTTCTCTCCTTAAAACCTGCCTATTGGACATTTCAAACTAGATGACCTAGAAATATACTAAACTCAACCCATCTAAAATCTCCTTCATTATCTTTTCTCCCAAGCCCTCTTTTCTTCCAAACTTCCTTATTTGTGCAAAGAAATAATCCTTCCAGTTTTCCAGGCTCATAACTTAGGCATTATCCTTGATTCCTCACTCTTTCTCACTCTATGTATCCAACCAATTACAAATTTTTTTCATTTTTACCTTCGAAACACCTCCTGCATTCAACTCCTCTCTTTTTACACATCTATCCCCTTAGTTCAGGCCTTCATGACCTCTCACTCAGATTATTGCAAAGGCTTCCTCCTGCCTTCTTCTGGTCTCACTCCCCTCCAATCCATCCTCCAGAATGCTGCCAGTATGATTTCCCTTAAGCATAGATCATGTGACTCTCTGTAGCACCAACACGACATTCACAGCACCTACAGTAGCCATGAATATACTAGTGCAATTCTGAATCACAAAATACAACAGACTCTCCACATTCAGGACAGAATCAAAATATTTATTTAAATACCAGAAAGCCAGATCCATCATAGCAAGAAATCTATACACAATAATAATTCAGAGGGCAATACCATCCCCAAGCCTTCTCCCTGCTAGGCTTCCCACAAACCATCCCCATTAAACCAATCACAAACATGTTCTCTCACTCATGGCTGGCCAGATGCCTTTCCCAGCTCTGATTGCTCTCTGGATTAACTTCCTCTCAGTTCTGCTCTCGCTCTGCCTCTTCCTGTCCCATACTTCCTGCCCCATCCCTTCCTATTCTACCCATTCAG
This sequence comes from Potorous gilbertii, assembly GCA_028658325.1. Lineage (NCBI taxonomy): Eukaryota > Metazoa > Chordata > Mammalia > Diprotodontia > Potoroidae > Potorous > Potorous gilbertii. Next base: position 254,006,369 of record CM053769.1, read on the forward strand.
CAAGTTCCTCCCACCACAGACTCATGTGACTATGTGACTCAGGATTCCATGTGACCCAGGCAGGTCACATGAGCCTATTAATGAAAGGGAAAGATCTTCCCATTTAAATAACCATTACATTCTTTTTCTCAATCAACCCCAGGAGCTTCCAAATGATCCTAGGAGTAAATAAAAGTCCTCTGTTTAGCTTTTAAACCTCTGTATAACCCACCCCCAACCTATCTGTCTTGGCATATTGCATTGTTCTCTCAGATTGTGCAATCATAGAATCCTCACACAAAATATTTACTTCATCTCTCATCTTCCTGCCTTTACATTTCTTTCCTTACCTCCTCTCTCCCCATACAGTCCACCCTTTCCTTTAAGTAGAGCTCAAGCATCACCTGTGTGAAAACTTTCCTTCTTCCCCACCCTCTAGGGTCCTCCTCCCAACTATCTTATATTTAATTACTTTGAACATACGTGTATTAATTCACATTATGTTTGGGTTATACATGTATATGTGTGTGTAAATATATACATAAATTTACAGTCTCTTGTTCTTTAGTTGTTTTAGTCATGCCCAACTCTTCATGAGCCCATTTGGTATTTTCTTGGCTAAGGTACTAGAGTGGTTTGCCATTTCCTTCTCCAGCTCATTTTACAGAAGAGAAAACTGAGGCAAATGGTGTTAAGTGATTTGCCCAAGGTAACATAACTAGTAAGTATCTAAGTCTGTATTTGAACTCAGATCTTTCTGACTCTAGGACTGGTGCTCTAACCACTGTGCTACATTGCTGTCCTGTAAATATTGTTGTCCTATAAATATATTAGAACATAGGATCCATAGCAGTAGGAATTACTTCTTTATTTGTACTTGTATCTTCCACACCTTGCCCATAGTTGGCATTTAACACAAGTTTGATTGATACATGGTCAATTCAGATTTTCATTGTTGTCAGGAGTGATGTCCAGGGTCATGGCCTGATGAATTGTGAGGTACTCACGTTGATGGTCACAATAATTGAAAGTCATGAACATTTGCCTTCTTTTTTCTGATGTGCAGAGATTCAGAATTGAGCCAGTGAAAGCAAGTAAAGGGTAGGACTGACCTTGTAGAAATTCCTTCTCTTTCACTAAAGAAAGGAGAGATAGGCAGCTGTCTTGGATGGATATATTATAGCTTTGTTCAGAAGCACTAAGAAGAACTAGATGATCTCTTGTGGTTTTTCTAAGATCCAACTTTGTTTACTTTTACTGAAAAAGCATTCTTTAAAACATTCTTGAATGCTTAATGTACTGTCTGACTGCTATCCTGAGTGAGGCCAGAATCTCACAGTGCATTAGGGTCCCACATATCTTGTGGGTACAACAGAACCAAAGAGAACATTGAGATTAACATGGGATCAGAGAGGGAAAAGGGATTTGTTCCTTTTGAGCTGCATTTAGGATTCATTCCTAAAACTGCTCTGTGGCTTCCAGAGAGAGAAGAGACCAAAAAAGGCTTTTTTGTAACAGCGAAGTTTTCTGTGTGTTTGTCTCTGAGATGATGTAGTAACTACCTTGGGGGAAGGGATTCTCAAAACTGGAGTTTTTCTTGAAGACCATTAGCGATGAAGCAGCTTCTTTTTAACTTGATAAAGAAGATCGTTGTCAGTTACCTGAGTCAGCCGTCAAAGCCAAAGGACACCTTTCTTACATTCATCAACTGAGAAACTAAGGAAAGCCTCTGAGACTGCTTTTCCTTATAGAGGAGGAGGGAGCCATTCCCTGGCCGGAGATTATAAAAGCCACTGGAAGTGATTTTTCTTCATCTGGTTCTTTTATATCACTTAATGCTCATCACATTCACCTGTCATACCTTTTAATTTGTATTATATCTATTTTTTAATAATAATTTATGTCTTCAATTTTCAACAATCACTTCCATAAGTTTTAAATTTATCTCCCTCTCTTTTCTCCCTCCCTCCCCAAGATGGCATGCAATTTTATATGGGTTCTACATATACATTTTTATTAAACACATTTGTACATTAGTCATGTTGCACAGAAAAACTAAAAAAAAATGGCAGAAACCATGAAAAAAAACAAATCAAACAAAAGAGGAAATAGTCTGCAATAGTTCTTTCTCTGAATGTGGATCTCATTTTGTATCAAGAATTCTTTGGAAATGTTTTAAGTCCTTGCATTGCTATGAAGGGCTAAGTCTAGTAGAAACAGTCCTTTCACACTATGTCTGTTATTGTGTATAATGTTCTCCTGGTTCTACTCATTTCACTCAACATGAGTTCATATAAGCCTTTCCAGGTTTTTCTGAAGTCCACTTGTTCTTCATTTCTTATAGCACAATAGTGTGTTTCTTTTATTTTTTATTTTTATTTTTATTTTTTATTCTTATAGTATTCCACATTCATATACCACAACTTGTTCAGCCACTCTTCAATTGAAGGGCATCCCCTCAATTTCCAATTCTTGGCCACCACAAAAAGAGAAGCTATAAATATTTTTTGTACATATGGGTCCTTTTCCCATTTTTATGATCTCTTTTGGATATAGCTCTAGAAGAGGTATTGCTGGGTCAAAACTATGCCTTTGGGCATAGTTCCAAATTGCTCTCCAGAATGGCTAGATAAGTTCACAGCTCCACCAGCAATGAGTTTATGTTCCAACTCTCCCACATCTTCTCCAACATTTTTCATCTTCCTGTTTTGTCATGGTTGCCAATCTGATAGTGTGATGTGGTACCTCAGAGTTGTTTTGATTTGCATCTCTCTAATCAATAGTGATTTCGAAGACTTTTTCATATGACTATAGATGGCTTTAATTTCTTCCTCTGAAAACTGCCTGTTCATATTCTTTGACCATTTATCAACTGGGAATGACTTGCAATCTTGTAAATTTGATTCAGTTCTCTATATATTTTAGAAATGAGGCCTTTGTCACAGACACTAGCTACAAAAATTCTTTCCCAGTTTTCTCCTTTCCTCCTAGTCTTGGTTGCATTGACTTTGTCTGTGCAAAAACTTTTCAATGTAATGTAATCAAAATTATCCATTTTGCATTTCATAATGTTATCTATTGCTTCTTTGGTCATAAATGTCTCCATTCTCCATAAATCTGACAAATACACTATTCCTTTCTCCCCTAATTTGTTTATGGTATCAGCCTTTATATCCAGATCATGTATCCATTTGGACTTTATTCTCAAGTATGGTGTGAGGCATTGATCTATGCCCAGTTTCTGCCACACTATTTTCCAGTTTTCCCAGCAGCTTTTGTCAAACAGTGAGTTGTTATCCCAGAAACTGGGGTCCTTGGGTTTATCAAATAGTAGACTACTATATTCATTGACTACTGTGTTTTATATACCTAACAGATTCCACTGATCTATCCCTCTATATCTTAGCCACTACCAAATGTCTTTGATGATTATATGGCTAGGCCACCTTCCCTAGCATTTCTTTTCATTAATTCCCTTGTTATTCTGGATCTTTTGTTCTTCCAGATGAATTTTGTTATAATTTTTCTAGTTCTAGAAAATTACTTTTTGGTAGTTTGATTGGTATGTCACTGAATAAGTGAATTAATGTAGGTAGAATTGTCATTTTTATTATATTAGCTCAACCTACCCATGAGCAACTGATGTTTTGTCCAGTTATTTAGATCTGACTTTATTTATGAGAAAAGTGTTTTGTAATTGTGTTCATATAGTCCCTGGAGGTAAATGTGCAAATATTTTATAGTGTCTACCACAATTTTTAATGGGATTTCTCTATCTCTTGATGTTGGGCTTTATTAGTAATATATAGAAATGCAGATGATTTATGTGAATTTATTTTGTATCCTGGAACTTTGCCAAAGTTGTTTATTATTTCAAGTACTTTTTTATTTGATTCTCTACTGTCTGAAAATAGTGATAACTTAGTTTCTTCTTTGTCTATTCTAATTCCTTCAATTTTTTCTGGAGTTTATAGCGGGTCTCAGATACTCACTAACTGTGAGACCCTGGGCAAATCACTTAGCCCTGTTTGCTTCAGTTCCTTGAGCTAGACAAGGAAATGGCAAACCATTCCAGAATCTTTGCCAGGCAAACCCCAAATGTGATTCAAACAACAACAACCGTAACAACAACAGTTTTATCTCCTGTAGCAACAAGTACCCTGACATTCACAGGAGGGCCTGCTGTACATGTTCTTAGATCTGCTTTTCTTTAATGAAAGCAACTTTTGAGGGGCCAACAATCTACTTTAATCAAGTGCATATATCATTCACTTAGTTCAATGGAAAAAGTCAGTACTCTGAACTTCAGAGAAAATACCAGAGAAATAAAGACCAACAGATAAGGCTTCCAATTGTCTGATCATAAGAAATACATACATCACAGATCAACAGACAGATCTAACTGTCTGACCATTATATACATACATAGTTACCAGAGAGAGAAGTACCAACATCTGGATTTTGAAAGCCATGTGGCTCCTTAGGGGCTTCTTAGAGGCTGCCCAGAATCTCCTCTGGCCAAACAAACACTTCCAGTCAGTAGGCCCCAAAGTAAAACCTCACCTGAGAGTATTTATATGCTTTTCAGAGATAGAAGGCATCGCAACCCTCAAGAACCAGTGCCTCATTAGAAATTAACAAAAGGTATACACCTCCCCTAATCAAGCTTTTCTTAATGGGCAGGCCCAGCAATGGGTGGGGAAGATCTTTAACTCTCTAATTAACATTACATCTACCTACTAGACTAGAAACTCCATGAAAGCAGAGACTGTGTCTTAATTACATTTATATCTGTTCTGTTACTTTGACATAATGCTCTACATCCTACAGACACTTAATAAAAGTATGTAGGACACAAGAAATATTTATTAAATGTTGATCACTGAGGTTCATGTGATTCCCGCCTTTCCAGTCCTCACTAGATCTTCTTTCTCCTGGGTAAAAATACATAATTCCTTCAAATGACCCTCATATGATATGATCTGAAGACCTTTTACCATTGGTTTTGCCTAACCTAAGGACAATCTCTGGATTATCAATATCCTTCGTGATATTAAATATCCCGAACATAACACAGTAACCCCGAATAAGATATTTACAGGATTACCCCCTCGCTTGTCCTGGACATTGATTCCTTTAATAAAACCCTAGAGCACCTTGGTTGTTTTGGTACCATATCACGTTGTTGACTCTTATTGATGTTCCATGTTAAAGAATGCTGAACTTGTTCTTTCTGATCATAATCTTGCATCATTCAGTCTCTACCTATGCCTTATATCTACTAAAAGTATTCTTGGTCTGCTATGACTTCCACCTTTCAGTTCCTTCCCAGGCTTACCCTTGATCTCACTGTATTCTCCTCCCTTTCCAATCTTGACTCCTTAGTGAACCAGTTCAACTCTACACTATCTTACATTCTTGAATTCTGTTGCCATTTATTCCTTGCCAATCATTAGAGAATGGAGAAGATATTTCATGATAAGGCAAATAAGATTTATTTTTGTCCTGGAAAGAGCACAAGCTCTGGAGTCAGAAAACGGGTTCAGATCGTGGCTCTGGCAATTACTGTGATTGTTTCTGGCATTTACTTTGTAGAATTGTAAAAAGGAAGGAGTTAAGGTGCCTTCTGGACTAATGATTGCCTAGGGGAAAGTTCTTTGGCCTTGAAAAAGCCTTTCTGCAAATAAAGATGTATGTCATATAACTACCACCCTTCTCACCACTCAGATTTATAGCTAATAGATACTCAGACTACTGCTTACACAATTTGAAATGTTGACTCTTGTATCACATTAAGGAACACAGAGAAAGGAGAAGAGGATTTAGTTCCAGAAATGCTTTCTGAGTTTTATATTTATGTACGTTTGGAAATGTTTATGTAATGTGGTAGAAAGAACTTCTTTGAGTGGAAGATCTTTAGTTTAGTTTCTTAGTCTAAGGCAGGGATTCCAATACATATATTAGGGAATATCCAGTTACACAAATATATTGTATCACTTACTGATTTTCCAGTTTAGTTAGAGTACAGAGAGCTATGGCTCTGGAAATGGAAACTTGAATTCTAATCTTACCTCTGATCTTTACTTCCCATACCTTGGGCAATTTGCTTAACCTCCACAGTCCTTCGTTTCTTTGTCTATAAAAGGTGAGAGTTAGAAAAGAAGGCTTCTGAAGTCCAATGAGCTCCAATTCTAGATTTCATGAAATGACCATCCCCTAAGTCAAGTTGCCAATTAAGAGAGTACCCAGTTCAATCACTGTTGCCAACTTGATGGGTACCAGCTAGTCACAATGAACTTTGATTGTTCATAGAATAACGGAGTTGGAAGGGTTTCTAGGGGACATCTCATCCAACCTATTTCGGAATATGAATCCCCTCCATAGTAGCCCTAAGAAGCAATCATTTCATTCTTGACTTGAGAGTTCACTGCCCACTAAGGGATCCCATGCAATTACTGCTAAACTCTAATCACCAATATCTTACTGTTTAGATAAGTCCTCTAGCAAGTGCCAAACAGGCTATTTTTTGAGATGAATCCCTGTCTAGACGTGGAGAAAACAAAGTTTGTCTCCAGTATTTATCTAAATATTGGAGATCTCAAGTCCCACAGACCCTAACATCCCTCCTCAGGTAATATGAGCAGAGCCTTCTGCTAAGCATAGATGTAATCATCTGTAATTTCACTCAGGATTCATATTCCATGATGGAGAGTTTCATTTACAACCCATCTTCCTCTTGGTTAGCCACCATGACTAGTACTGGTTCCATTTTTATTGCAGGCACCCAAATAAACAAAGAAATTCATGACCCAACAGAAAGAAGAAACTGAAAGGAACCAGGCATCTCCCTCACATCTCTAAGTTTCATCTAGGACTATTATTAATTCAATTCATCAAAATTTGTTGAGCAATAAGGCTTTGAAGAGCCCTATTTTATGGGTTTGGGGTTTTTTTGCTTAATTAGTTATGAACATAAACTTTGTAAAATTAGTTCTTTCCCCTTTGGCCCAGTTATCACAGTACTGGGCTTATGCAACAAGGTCAGAAACAAAAAGAAAAGGTCCCATGTACCACAAAGTATTCATAGCAGTATCCTTTGTGCTGGCACACACACACAAAAATAGGAACAAAATGGGTGTCCATTGACTGGGCAATGGATGAATAAACTGTGGAATAGCAACGTTATCAAGGGTTCAAATGGATCTGTGATCATAGTGTGCTTTCTCATAAAAAGTCTATTTGTTTTAATCAGTCAACAAGTACTTTTGAAACAATAAAAAATATTTTAGCACTGTGCTAAGTACTAGGGATAAAAAAAGGGGAAGAGGAAAACACAGTCCCTGCTCTCAAGGACCTCACAGCCTAGTGAGTGATATAACATACCAAAAAAGTGGTATAAACAAGATATATGCAGGATAAATTAGAAATAATCAATAGGGAGAAGGCATTAGCATTAAGGGAGATAGAGAAAGGCTTCTTACAGAAAGTAAGATTTAACTAGGACTTGAGGGAAGCTAAAGGTAAAGATGAGGAGAAAAAACATTCCAGACAGAGGACAGCCAGTGTAAATTTCCAGAGTGAGGAGTGTCTTGGGAAAGGAACAGAGGAAGGAGGCCAGTGTTACTGAAGTGCAGAGTACATGCTTGGAGTAAGGTATAGTAAGACTGGACAAGTAGGAGAGGACCAGGTTATGCAGGGCTTTAAAAGCCAAACAGAAGTTTGTATCTTTGATCGTGAAGATAACAGGGAGTCATTGGAGTTGATTGAATAGGAAGGTAACATGGTCAGACTTGCTCTGTAGTAATATCAATTGATAGCTGAATAGAGAATGGACTAGAGTAGTGAGAAATTTGAGGCAGGGAAACTAAGTAAGAGACTACTGCAAAAATCCAAGTGTGAGGTGATGAGGGTTTGTACTAGGGTGGTGGCAGTGTCAGAGGAAATTAAGGGGGTATAAACAAGAAATTTTATAAAGGTAAAGTTGACAGGTCTCAGCAATAGGTAGGATAGGGGAGTAAGAAAGTAAGGAGTTGAGGATGATAGGGTGTGAATATGGGTGACTAAGAGGAAGCTGGTATCCTCAGCAGTAACAGGGAAGTTAGAAAGAGGAGCAGGTTTGTGGGGAAAGGCTCTCCTCCAACAGGGTGTCACCCACCATGCATCAATATTAATCAGGATTCCTTGAAATATATAATGACATAGAACTTTGTTGTTCTGACCACTAAAATTAGATGAGGAATAAAACAGAATGATGAATACTTGTCAAAGATATCTACCACCGCCACAAAGAAGACCCAGTGCAGAGTCTAAGTTGAAAAGGGATTCTGTATAAACTCTGGGATCTTCCAGAGATTGCTATTTGTGAATGATGTTGTTTAGGTTGCCTAAAGCCCTGGAAGATTGTAATACCTTCAAGATGAAATTCATAAGCACTCTAAAGAATTTGACAACCATTCATATGGTAAAGAATAAGTGGATGAAAAACATCTCTTGTCCAGATTATGACATCCAATTGGTTGGACAACCTATAGAGCTCATTCACAAGTGCATATATAGACATACATGTGTCTATATATGGATATATATGTATACATATTTATATATTCATATATATATTCATACATGCACACATACATTCATATATATGTATGCCTATCTCTAAAGATATATGCATACAATCTACATTGCCCATGGACAAGTTCCACCTAGAATTGAACAGATGGAGAATAGAATGGATTGCTCTTGGGAAATGACAAAGTTCATTTAGTAGTTTATCAATGTAATAGAATAGAATATATCATTATAATATAAGAAATAGTAAGCTTAAGGAAATCTGAGAAACATTCATATGAACTGGTGGAATAGGGATAGGTACTATACTTGTGATTTCACTGTCATATGGAAAACTTTGGTGAGAAAACTACCTCTAGCAATGCTGTTCAGCATCTCTTCTGCAACTTATAAAGAGCTGCCAAGAGCACTGAGAGGTTAAGTGACTGTCCTAGGGTCACACAACCAATCTGAGTCAGGACATGAACCCAGATATTTCTGACTCTAAGTTCAACTTTATCTACTGTTCAAAATTGCCTTTCATCAACTAATACAGAGCTGAAAAAAAAACAATCAAGAGAATATAAAAAATGTCTACAGTAATGTTATGAAAAACAACACTAAAAAGTGGCTCAAATTAAATGTAATGACTGATTCTGGTTCCAGAGAACAGTTGATGGAATACATTTCCCTTCTCTTGGGATGATACAGATATATTCATTTTGCACACTCCAATAGATTCATTTCATGTGTTGGTGAGTTTGTTTAACTATTTGGAATTTGGCAAGGGGTAGTGGGAGTGAGTCACAAGAGAGGATGGTATGAGTCTCAAAGCACATAGAAAAATAATTGGTATAGAAACAAAATGTATTAAAAAGACTTTTTTCAAAATGTAATGCTCAGCGCATAATAGAAATGAGATTTTTCTTCCTATGTGTCATACAATACTATAACAAGTTTGAGTCAGTTAGTTAATCAACAAGCATTTATTAGGCACTTGCTTTGTGCCAGGCACTGTGCTAAGTGATAAGGTACAAAGAGGAGCAAAAAACAATCCCTACCCTCAAGGAGTACACACTCTAATTCAGACCTGCACAACTGGGCAGTGGGCAGGGGCCAAAATTAAAATAGGCTAAACTCTTTGGACTGCAGATAGAGTTTTAGTGGCTCACTTTTCCAAGTAAAAGTATAATTAATATTTAAACTATTTTGTAAATAAACTATGTGTTTAAAACAGGAAATTTCAATTAATATCAGTTAATTACACTTATTACTCAAGATTTTCATTTATCATGAAATAACATTAATGTTAAAAATACTTTGCTAAGTAGCACACATTTTAACTTTTTTTTAGGTTTTCTTACTGTTTATATTTAGTTGATATGATGAATTATGCTTCTTGTCAGCAATCAGTTTGTCATACTCCAGAATCATGTTTGAAATCAATTTCTTTAGAAATCTGAAAACTAGCTTTAGTAGCTGCCTCATTTTCTGAGTTTACTTTCTGGAAAAACCGTTGTTCCCCATTGAGATTTTTCAACAGTTTGATTGCTTTAGTTTGTTTTTCATTCGTGTCCAATTTGCTTAAGTCAGGATGTTTTTATTTGAAATGGCAACAAAGATAGTATTTCTTTGGAATGGCTATTACTTCTCGGCAAACAAGGCACAATATTTTGTCTCTCATGTAAATAAACAAGAATCTATTTGTCCACTCTGGATTAAACACTTTGTGCTCTGATTCAATCTTCCATTTCTTTTTATCACCCGTTTTACAAAGTCACCCCCAAAATTTTAATGTTCGAACCCAAAGATCTCCACAGCAACTGCTCACCTACAAAGAAATACTGAACGGAGTGTCTGACCTTGGAAAAGAGTGCCAGACACTCATGTAAGTTGGAGGGCAGCTGTCCAGCAACGGAGGAGAAAAACCCTCTCATCACATAGCAGGCGTCAGCTGCATTGGCATATGGCTGCACTGACTTTGTCCCTAATTAATACCAGTAACCACCGAAAACACAGTAAAAAGATAAGACTCTTGGTCCTCTCAGTCTAGAGGCCAACTGATGATGGTTGGTTGCTGCAAGTCAGGTGACAAATGAGAGCATGTGCACAACAGCAACTCATCTGCCAAGTTACATGACGGGTACAGTAGTAACTAGTGGAAGGCAGGTTAAACAGAGCATGGACAAAGCACTTATTACATCTTTACTTTCTTTTACATCCTCTACATTTTTTTCAGGTTGCCCAAAATCCCAAGTGGTGTGTTGTGCAGGCCTGTTCTAATGGTTAGCCATGAGGCTCGATGTCTCTAATAGATGGTTCCCCTGCTTATACCATGGCTCACCACAGCAGGGACAAGATAGAAATAGAAGAAGACCTGAATTTAGAATTAGAGGACCTGAATTCCTACCCAACTTTGCTATTTATTATCCATGTGATCTTGGGCAAGTCACTTAATCTTTATGGGCCTCAGGGTCCTCTTCTGTAATATGGGGTCATAGACAACTAGAGGAAAAAAAAGTATGGCCACACCATATTTCATCCACTTATCAATTGTTTTTTACTGTCAACAAATGGATAACTTCTATTGTTGTCATTTCTTCTTTCTATGCTATACTTAATGTCTTCCATAGCATTCAGATCTATTGTTTTCTCCCTCTCCCTCCGTGTTCGGTTTAAAACTCTCCTGATTAGTTAGATTAGCAAATATCCAATCAAATATGTTATTTCTGACCCTCATGAGATGCCAAGATCTCATCAATCTTAAATCAAACTGTAGTCTAAAAAGCTGAATCCTGTTTTTCCCATCCCACACCAGAGACAGGAGTTCACTTTCCAAATCTTCCCATCTTTTCTAAAGTCTGACCTTTTAGCTCAAAGAAGTGATTTTTAAAAACCCTACTATCTAGTTTCCTATCCAGTATTTCATTATCCTTATAGATATTATTCATCTTTACATAAAGTGGCATAGGTAGCAGGTGGAGATATCAAGGAATGATGGGATCATAGATCTATGGTTGGAAGGGACGTTAGAGGCCATCTAGTCCAACTCCCTCATTTTACAGGTAAAGAAACTGAGGCCCAGGGAGAGCAAATGTCCAAGGCTGCACAGGTAAATGTCAGATACAGGAAATGAACTTAAATAGTGA
>CM053769.1:254018546-254050298 GCA_028658325.1 Potorous gilbertii
GGGGTCTGAGATTCAAATGCTGCTCCCCAGCCTCAGGGCTTTTGGCAGCAGGCCTGACTGCTCTTCAATGGGAGCTTATCTGCTGGTTCTCAGGTGGGGGCAGGGCCGCCTCTCAGGCTCAGTTCCCTCAGGGGGTTTATGCAGAGATCTTTTGTAGTGGAGCTGGGATGGAGCTCCTGCCTGCTCTGTGGGCCTCTGGCCAAGCGGCCTATGCCTCTACAGCGGCCACAGCCTCCTGAGGGGGTCCGAGTCCCGGAGATGCCCCGCTCCCCTCTCAGCCCATCTCTCTCACTGACCTGTGCGTCTGTGGGTGGAGGGACCTTCGCGGCCACCCGGAGATTCAGCTCCCTGACGCCTGCTTGGGTCTGCTCGCTCCTCTCAGTGCAGTGTGGCCGGGGTGGGGGAGGGGAGCGCTCCGCAGGGCAGGGCTCCGCTCCCGTCCAGGGTACCCTTGCGGTCGGTTTTTCAGGGCTCTCTGCAACGGAAATCTCCTTCACTGTGTTGCTGCGGGGCTTCCACTGTTCCAGAATTTGTCAGGAGTTCTTTTTACAGGAAATCTATGGGCTGGGGATTCGGGCTAGCAAATGTGAGTCTTTCTACTCCGCCATCTTGGCTCCGCCCCTGATCGCTAAATTCTAATGAGATTTAGCATTTTCTTCAATTATTTAAAAACGTTATCTTCAAAACATTTATCTTTAAAAGAGGTACGTCAGCCTCTCCAGACTGCCAAAGGGGTGCATGAAACACACCAAAACGAAAGGCTGAGGAGCCCTGGCATAGATGTTGAAGCAAGAGAAGGTAACAGAAACTGGATGTTAAAGAGTGCCACAGTCCTATAAGAATACCATCAAGAGTCTTAGAGCTCAGAATAAGCTGAGGCTGCTGGTGAATTCTAAGTCAATGAAAAGGTCATATTTGGCTACTTTGGAGACAAAAAGAAGAGGTTAAAAGGACTGGGACCATTGCGCTGGAGAAATTGGATGATGATAACAGGAGACAGAGAAAATCAAAATATTCAATTCTTTATTTGCCTCTTTTCTCTGCCTAGAATAGCCCTGGTGACTTGAATTCATCAGAGGCAGCTAAGTGCTCTCCTCTATGTTGACTCCTTAGTGAATCAGTTCAACTATACACTGTCCTCTTTTTTTAAACCTCCACCCCTAAATATGATTAAATTAGATCAAACGAGATAATATTTGTAAAGCACTTAGCACCGTTCCTGGAACATACTAGGTAGGTGCTATATAAGTGCTTATTCCCTTTCCCTTTCCACCTCTACTATGTTCTACCTTGCCTTGCCAAACTTCAGTCCTGGATGACTCCCACCATCTACTGTATTTGTTTCTACTCACATACTGTAAAAGAAAGCTGAAGAAAATAATGAAACTCCGCTTAAAACCACTACAAATGTATGTTGCATAATCTCAACTGGGCCCTCACTGCAGTAAGGCAATCCTTTTACCCCTCCCCTAAATGACTCACTAGTCCAGTCACCAAGACCACTTTTGCAGACATTTTCATACTTCTTTAAATCTTCCATAGCTCCCCTCCCCACCCCTCTCATCTGAGAACTTTGCCTCATATTTCACAGAAAAAAAATATGAGGCCACTCATCAAGAGCTTCCTCTTTTCCCCTCCTCATCTCACATCTCCCACATGCCTTCTGAAACTGTCTTCATTTTCACCCCCAGCTCACATAATGAGGTTGTCCTTCCCCTTGTGAAGCCAAAGTACTCTACATGCACATCACTCCATTCCTTCCTGTCTTCTCCAGAAGATTGTCCCCTTCATCATCCTTACTCTCTCATTTATTTTCAATCCATCTTTGTCTCCTGGCTGCTTCCCTACTGCCTGCAGTCATGCCCATATCTCTCTCATTCTCAGATATCCTCACTTGATCTATCCATTTCTTTGAGTTATCATCTGATATCTTTTCTCTGTTCTGTGGACAAACTCCTTGAGAAGACTTTCTACCAATGCCTCCACCTGTTTTCCTGTCACTCTCTCTTCTGAATTTTCTACAGTCTGACTTCTGACATCAATATTCAACCCAAACTGCTCTCTCCTGTTACTAATGATGCTTTAGTTGCCAAATCTAACAGCCTTTCCTAAGTTCTCATCTTTATTGATCTCTATGCAGCCTTAGATGCTGTCAATCATCCTCTTCTCCTTGATACTCTCTTTTTTCTAGGTTTTCTCCTGGTTCTCTTATTATCTATCCCACCACTCCTCAATCTCCTTTGCTTAATCTTAAACCAAGTCATGCCTGCTAACCATCAATATCTCACAGCACTTCCCCTTTCTTTTCCCTTTATAGTTGTTCCACTTGGTGATGTTTTCATCTCCCATGGGGTTTATTATCCTCTATGCTGACGATCCTCAAATCCACTTGCCCAGTCCTAATCCCTATGCTGGCCTCCAGTTTTACATCTTCACCTACTTATTGGGCATCTTGAATTGAATGTCCTATACACGTGGTAACTCAACTTGGCCAAACTTGAACTCATATTTTTCCCAAAACTTTCCACTCTTCCTAACTTTCCCATTATTATTAAGGATACTACTATCTTCCCAGAGACCCAGGCCTGCAACCTGGATGTTGTCCTAGACTCCTCACTCTCTTTCACTCCCATATCCAAGGCCTGTCAATTTTTTCTTTGTAACATCTCTTGTGTATATGTATTCCCTTCTGTCCTCTGACACTGACACTAGCCACTGTCATCTCACACCTGGACTATTACAAGAGCTTTTTGGTTGATCTCCCTGACACAAGTTATTGTTCAGTCGATCCTTACTCATCTGCTGAAGTGAACCTTTAAAAGTGAAATCCCAACCTGCACTTTCAAACTCCAGTGGTTCCCTTGCCTCTAAGAACAAAAATAAAATCCTCAGAAATCCTTCTGACTTTCCCCTCCACCTTTCCAATTTTTTGATACCTCATACCCCTCCATACACTCCAAGATCATGAACACTAGCCTCCTTACTGTTTCTTACACAAGATACTCTGACTACCAAATCAGTACTTTTACTGAATATCACCTATGTTTGAGATACTCGTCTTCCTCATCTCAGCCTCCTGCCTTTCCTGGCTTCCCTCAAGTTCTGTTTAAATACCATCTTCTACAGAAAACTTTTCCCAATTGCCTTAAATTCTCATACTTTCCACTTTTTCAATTATCTCCAATTTATCCTGTATATAGATTGTCTAGATACAGTTGCTTGCATGTTATTCCCCCATTAAACTAAATTCCTTGAGATCAGGGCGTTTCTTTGTATTCCCAGTGTTTAGTATCACACCTGGCATATAGCACACAATAAACATTTATAGAGTGAGTCTCTTTGTAGACAAGATTAAGAAATCTATGCTAGATAACTATATCTTTAGAGTCATTCAGAACTGATTAAATGACTGGACTCAAAAAATTAATGACTTGATTTCAGTTTAGAAAAAAGTCCTCTACTAAAGTTATCTGTCTTTGGCATTTATGCTGCTTAACATTTTCACAATTTTTCACGATTACTCAGATAAAAATGTTCAATCATAACTAACTTTTGACCTCATGGTTGCACACCAGGCCCTTCTATCCTCCACTATCTCTGGAAGTCTGTCCAAGTTCAAGTCCATTGCTTCCATGACACTCTCTATCCATCTCTTCCTCTACCAAACCTTTCTTCTTTTGCTTTCAATCTTTCCCTACACCAGGGTCTTTTCCAACGAATCCTGTGTTCTCACTATGTGGCCAAGGTATTTAAACTTCAGTATTTTGACCTTCCAGTGAATAGTCTGAGTTAACTGACTAATTTGATCTCTTTGCAGTTCAAGGGACCTTCAAATGTCTTCTCTAGCACCACAATTTAAAAGCATCAATTCTACAGTGTTCAACTTTCCTTATAGTCCAACTCTCACAGCCATGCATTGTTTCTTGAAAACCCATAGTTTTCAAAGCCATAGATTCTTTGACTGTATAGACCTTTTGCTGGCAAGGAAATGTCTGTTTTTCAGAAACTGGTCAGATTTTCCATAGCTTTCCTTCCAAGGCGCAAGTATCTTTTAATTTCATTGCAGCATTCACCATCTGCAGTGATCTTTGAGCCCAAGAATAAAAAATCTGACATTGCTTCTATTTCTTCTTTCTCTACTTGCCAGGAAGTAATGGAACCAGCTGCCAAGATCTTAGTTTTTGTCATTGTTGTTGTTTTTATGTTGAGCTTCAAGCCAGCTTTTCCACTCTCCTCTTTCACCCTCATCAAGAAGTTTCTTAACGCTTCTTTACTTTCTGCCATCAGAGTGGTATCTTTGCATATCCGAAATTGTAGATATTTCTCCCAGTCACGTTAATTCTGACATTTGATTCATCCAGTCTGGAATTTCACACAATGTACTCTGCATATAAATTAAATAAATAAGATGACAATATATAGCCTTGTTATATTCTCTTCCCAATTTTTAACCAATCAGTTGTTCCATGTTTGGTTCTAATGTTGCTTCTTAGCCCACATACAGGTTCTTTAGAAGACAAGGAAGACGATCTGGTATTCTCATCTCTTCAAGAATTTACCACATTTTTTCAAAGACTTTAGTGTAGTCAATGAACCAGAAGTAAATTTTTGGGGGAACTCTCTTGATTTCTACATAATCCAGTGAATGTTGGCAGTGTAGTCTCTAGTTCTTCTGTCTCTTTGAAAAGCAGTCTGCACTTCTGCTAATTCTGGTTCATACATTACTGAAGACTAGCTTGCAGAATCTTAAGTAAAATCTTGCTGACTGTGAAATGAGCACAGTTGTTTGCTAGTCTGAGCATTCTTTGGCATCGCCCTTCTTTAGGATTGGGACATTGACTGATCTTTTCCAATTCACTGGCCACTGTTGAGTTTTTCGGATTTGCTGGCATATTGAGTACAGCACTTTAACAGCATCATCTTTTAGGATTTTAAATACCTCAGCTGGAATTCTGTCACCTCCATGAGCCTTATAGTTATCAATACTTCCTAAGGCCCAGTTAACTTCATTATCCGGATGTATGGCTCTAGATCACCATCCTCACCATTGTAATTATCAGCAATGTAAGATCTTTCTTGTATAGTTCTTTTGTATATTCTTGCCACTTCTTAATCTCTTCTACTTCTAAGTCCCTACCATTTTTTCTTTTATCATGCCCATTTTTGAATGAAAGATTTGATAGCTTTAATTTTCTTGAAGAAATCTGTTTTTCCCATTCTATTATTTTCTTCTATTTCTTTGCATTGTTCATTTAAGAAAACTTTCTTATCTTTCCTTACTCTCTGTAATTCTACATTCAGTTGGGTATGTGAGAAATGACCCCATCTAACAAGCCCCCAACAGTGAGAAACATGCTCGTCTTAAACCAAGAACAATAACTGTTGTGAAATCAGGAAAACCTTTATTAATCTTTATGTCCATTCTCCCGAGGGACAGGCAGCCTCCCCAGTAAAGTTATAGGTAGACTGACACACATTTAGAAAAATGGAAACTTCTTTTACTGTTTTCTGAGTTTGGGATCTCTGGAGACACTATCCCTTTGCCATGGTACTTTACATTTTCCTCTCTGATAGGCTTTCCCTCAAATACCTCATCAGGCCTTTGAAGTAGTTTCTGACCTTTACCTGACCATGCTAGATCATGACTCTATGGAAACAGAACTTCCTTGTTTCCCACAGGTATATCTTTCCTTTTCTCCTTTCCCTTTCTCTCCTTCAGCCATTTTCTTTCTCTTCTTTCACTTTTGAATTTTTTCTGTTGCTGTCTTCTATATAATATTGTAAACCTCTGTCCATGGTTCTTCAGGAGCTCTATCTACTAGATCTAGTCCCTTAAATCTAATAATCATTTCCACTACATATTCATAAGGGATGTTATTTAGGTCATATCTATCTGGTCTGATGGTTTTCCTGATTTTTTTCAATTTAACATTGCATTTTACAATAAGAAGCTCATGATGTGGGCCACAGGTCTTGTCTCAGCTCACTGTGTACAGTCTACATATACTATATATTATATACTTTGACAACAAAATATATAATCAATCTGATTTTAATATTGATCTAGTGATGTTTATGTGTAAAGTTGCCTTTTGGATTGTTGAAAAAACAGTGTTTGCTATGACCTATGAGTTATTTTGACAAAACTCTATTAGTGTCTGTCCTATTACATTTTGTACTCTAAGGTCAAACTTGCCTACTATTCCAATTATCTTTTTATTTCCTTCTTTAGTATTCCAATCTTCTATAATGAATGTGATATATTTTGGAGGGTGTTATTTCTAGAAAATGTTGCAGGTCATCATAGAACTGATCAAATTTAGCTTTATCAGCACCAGTGGTTGGATCATAGGGTTGTATTACTCTGATGCTAACTGTTTGCCTTGGATGCAGAGATCATTTTGTTACTATTGAGATTATACCCCAGAACTGCTTTTCTCACCCTTTTATTGACTATGAATGCTACTCCATTTCTTCTAGGGAATTATTGCCCATAGTAGCATATGTGATGACCACTTGAATTAAATTTACCCATTCCCATCCACTTAAGTATGCTGACACCCAATACGTCAATGTTTAATTTTCCCATCTTGTGTTTGACCACATCTAGGTTACCTTGGTTCATAGGGTTTACATTTTAGGTTGAGATAAAAATGTCAATAGCATATTCATGAAATGTACTGATGACACAAAGCTGAGAGGGATGCCTAATGCTGAATAACAGAGTGGGTTAGAAGATTAGGCTGACTAAAATGAGATTAAATTTAATAATCATTAATTGTCCTATGAAATTAAATTTTAAAAAAGCTAACATAAAGTTCTCCACTTGTGTAGTAGGAACTCAATTAGGCTTCTTAGGTTATAGCTGCTCTTGAGGGCACAACATCTTCTGCTCGTCTATACCTGGTGCTTTGCCAGCCTAATGATTTGAATAATAAAAAGACTAGCCTAGGCACAAAGAAGGCTGTCAGAAATATTTTCCTCAGTTGGAAATACCCTTGAGTACTTCTTTCATTTCCTGACTATAGGCAGGGAGCAGTATTTTATGTCTTTTTAATTCCTATAGCTTTATACTTTGTATTTTTCTTTTTAAATTAATATTTATCATTTATTTATTTTTAACATTCTTTTTCTTTTGAAATTTTGAGTTCCAGATTCTCTCACTCTCAATCCTTCCCCACCCACTGAGGTGGCAAACACTATGATATCAATTATACATGTGAAATCATGTAAAACATATTTCCATATTAGCCATATTGCAAAAGAAAGAAAGGAAGAAGGGAGGAAGGAAGGAAAGGAAAGGAAGGAAAAATATGAGGGAGGGAAGGAAAGGAGGGAAGAAAAAGAAAGAAAGAAAGAAGGAAGGAAATAAATATTATACTTCAATTTGTACTCAAAATTCATCAGTTCTCTCTCTGGAGGTAGATAACAATCTTTATCATGAATACTGGACAGAGGGAAGGAGATCATGGTGGTACTGAACTGTGACTTTGTTATATCACACCTACAAGTACTGTGCTCTTTTCTGGGTGCCTCCTTTCAGGAAGGACATTGGAAACACTGTGCTCATTTTAGAGGATTCTCATTCAAACATGGGATGGACTGGATCGTCTCTGAGGTCCTCTTCATCTGAGTATCTTGGAGTCTATGAATTTATAATTGTTCTAGGCTAGCCTGAACTTTCCCTTGCCTTATAGTTTGGCAGACCCAGTGTCTGTAGATTTCTGGCCTGAGTTCACATTGGTATGCTTATTTATGGAGGCCCAATTTTGGACTGGACAAAATAGTGCATACTTTGATCAAGGTATAATAAGGTACCTAACAAATGTGCCAAAAGAGTCCAGGTAGGTGGGAGGGGGACAGATGATGGAGGATAATAGAAATTCCTGACTCATTACTGGTCAGATTGACTTTTTCCCAGGTTAACTTGCTCCTGATATACCAGTCTTAGGAGGTGAGGGTATCATATAAGTCAAGCAAACAAACTAATTTCCTAATTCCAGATTCAACTTGGTAACTGCTGTGTCTTGGCACAGTCAGAAGTGGGGTAAAAGTCTGAAATACTATTTGTACTCAAAACATTTAGCATTCTCTATGTAGCAATCCCTCAGGTTTGCTCACACATTAGCATATTCGATACTCAAAGAATGACTGACTACTTCTCTCTTTATGATTCTAGGAGTAACTCTGAGGACCTAGGATTGATTTCTAAGATGTTGCTCACAAACCCCATCCAGAGAACTGCCCTAACCCTAGCTATTGATAATCAATTTGTTAGATTGAGTTAATTAGCTTTAAGAAAGGGATATTTACTCATGTATTACAGTAAGAACAGTTGATATGAAAACATTCCCCCCAAAAAAACATACTTGAGACCCATTTTCCCCTTGCCCATGATAGGTCTCTAAGGAGAACAGTCTCAAGCTTAGAGTGCATATGTGGTAAAGGGGAACCTCATAGCTTCTGATTTCATATCTATGCCCTATATACCAATTACGGATACTTCTTATTCTTAAAATTTTGAATGAGTTTCTTACATGTAATATGTCTTTACAGGAATACAGGAATAATAATATTATATAACATAAGTAGAATTATCTGATTGCTTTTCCCAAAGCTATAGGTAGAAAATCAGAGGTGGTAGGGAGGAAATATTATTTGTTCAGTGTCATGGCAGCAAGATGTCCAGGAAGCAGGTTTGGAGGTTTGAGTCAGGCTAGATATGGGGAACCTTCACCATTCAGGAGCCCAAAGCCTCAGGGCAAGGTTCAGTATGGAGGTGAAGGCTGGAGTGCAGGAGAATGGGGAGAAGACTGAGGAGCAGTGTGGCTTTTTGAAGAAGAAAGTACTTACGTTAAGCCTTGAAAAAGAAGAGAGAACATAGGTAAGGAAAGAGAGCATATCTGCTATGGTGGATAGCTTTGTAAAGTCATGGAATCAGGCAATGCAAGCAGACCAGTTTGGCTGGACATGGTGTGAGAGGGACAAGTCACAATCATTTGAATCATTTACTCTGGCCCCAGAAAACCTTACCAGCCTAGCTGAATTATTCTCTAGGACCTCCTCATCCCTAAAGCTCTACCCTTGTGTCAGCCAGTGCTACTCAGGATCCTTTATTAGTACAATTTATGTGCTGATCATGTAACACATATATAGTGTGTCTAAACATATGGACAAGTGACTCAAGGGATATCTCTGGAATCCTCTCCAACTGGGAAAATGTTATTCTTGACTTAGGAAGAGAAGAGACCACTAACCTGGCCCTCCATTCTCCTTTGAGAGGTAGGATTCAATATTTCTGGTCTGTAGTATGATTTTTAAGTTCAAATGTCACTTCTTCTGATCACTATACCTTAAAGGGGAAGTAAAACAGATTTATACTCACTAGTTTGGATTTTTCCCACCAAATGCTACTTACACATAAGACCATTGCAGATAGTAAATACTGAGTAAACTCATTTATCCAAGCAAATGGTGAACAGAAATCAGAGAAGTTCTATAGACTGGAATATGCCAGAAAATATGCAAGTGTGAATGAGCTCTTTAGATGGAAGTGAAATGAAATCTTGCTTTAATCAGGAGAGAGGCCCTGATTATTAGTCAAAGAGAAGTTGATTGAAGTTTATAAGGAAGAAAGCTGAAAATTAGGGACATATTAAAAAGTCAACTTTGCCTTTATATCTACAAAAGTCTGTCTGTCTCTCTGTCTGTCTCTCCTCTTGTTTCACATTAGTCCTCAAGAAAATTTGAAACACTCATATCCTCTCTCAAAGCAGCAAAGACAAATTCTCTTCTCTCCAAAAATACCATACCAGCTCCACCCCTTACACAGTCACAGGGCTTTGTTCCCCTTTTTTTCCACCAATGCAAAATCATGTTCTATAGGCCGTTTGCAACAGAATTTCTAACAGTTTTCTCTCCCCACTCAATTTGATTGAGAGAGGAGTTACCTTAGTTCATATACTTAAAACCGAGACCTGAATGAGTTTCTATCCTCCCTAGAGGTTTTGCTTCAATATCAAGGCCCCCACATCCTAAACTGACCATAATAACTCCCCTTTCTGTGGAACTTTAAAATGCTTTCATTGCAAAAATCCTTTGAAGTAGGTAGTGCAAGAATTAGCCTCCTTCTACAGGTGGAGAAAAAGAAACTCGGAGATTAAGCTACTTGCTCATGGTGACCCAGCTAGCAAATGTTGGTGTCAAGATTTGATCTCAGGGCTTTCCTGATTCAATAACCCGAACCCTTTATAGTATGGATGTGGTGACTTTGAAAGCAATTTCTGTTGCCCACACTTTATCTACCATTCCCTCTTTGACTCTATAAACCAGCTAATAAATGCCCCTTGAAGAAGGTAGCATGAAACAGTGGAAAGTAAGAAGATCTAGCTTCGAAACATGGCTCTACTACTTCCAATCTGTGTGATTTAAACAAGTCATTTAATTTCTCTGAGTCCCAGTTTCCTCATCTACAAAATTAAGGTGTGAGACTACACAATCTCAGAGTTCATTTCTTCACAGTTTTTATTAGTCACTTAATACAATCAAACCATTCTGTTTAATCATTAACACTGCCCCTCTCCATGATCCAGAAGACAAAAGTCCAAAGCTTTTAATAGTGCTAGGAGAGGACATTGGTGCAGCTCCATAGGTTCCAATCCGTCACCAGAGAAATCCTCCCCATGCCATAAAACATACCCACACCCCTTTATAGGTCAAGTCTTCATAGAACTCAGTCTCATTAGGGCCTTGTAATATTTGAAAAGTAAGTTACTGTCCCCAAAAAAGTTTAATAAATTTGCCAAAGGCTCAGATAATGGGCAAACATTCCTCTGATCCTTGGCCCTTGTTCCCTGTAACAACTTCCTGTTAAAATAACCTTAGAATTCTGTGATTCTGTGCTTATCTTTACCTTCTTTCTCCTATATAACAAATATTTCAAGCCCTTGCTCTGAGATCTCAAGGACTATGTTCCACCTTTTCTTTTTTTTAAAATCAGAAACGGGAGCTCTGGCTTTTGTCTTCTACAAACTTTGTTCTGAATTTATCCAAATAAACAAATTGATTCCTGCTCAGAAAAGGACTTACTTAACCATGCTGACAAAGAGTGTTCTTACAAGAATTTGGCAGCTTCCCTTGGATCTTTTCCTGCCTTTTAAAGATTTACTATTCCCCTGGGGCCATACTCACAGCCACCTCTGTCCAAGCCTAAGTGCCTATATTCCAGTTCTCTCTTCTAACTGATCATCTAACCACTAGACCTTATGTGCCCCTAAGTCTTCTTAGACATTTTGGAAAGAATTCATACTAATGGAATTGTTTAAAAATGAATTGTGTAAATTAGAGGCTCAAATTCTAAAACTTTTTTGCTTCTAGACCTAAGGAGGACTTTAGAAGTTATCTTGTGTAACCATATCATTGTATAGATGAGTAAAATGACCCCACTGTGGGGAAGGGACTTACTCAAAGTCACTCAGTGGCAGAGATTGACCTCTCAATGAATTGAGAACAGTAGCAAAGAAAGGATTAACCGTACTTTTTCTTTTATTAAAAAATAAAGCTAAACAAAATTATCTGTCAAAACCCCTGAATAAGTGACTTGGAACACAAAAATAACTAAATGGACTGTCTCAGATACTTGGGCAGTAAGAATGGTGTAACTGGAGATCAAGCTTTCTTTCTTCATTTTGGTTTCTTGTCTGTGCCTAGGCAATCTCTTTCATTGAATATACATTCCAGTATGCTGGTACATTGAATGAGTGCTGTGATGATGGTGGTAATGGTGATGGCATTAACTTGCATTTGTACAGTGTTTTATACATGTTATTTCATTGATTTTCACAACAACTTTGTGCTATGAGGGTCACAAGTACCATAATCTCCATTTTACAGAAGAACTTGGCTAAATGAAGTTAAGTGAAATTTTATCCAGGGTTATACATTTAGTAAGTGGTTTTGGAGAGGGAGGCTAACCTAGTTATTCTTAATTCTGAGTCTATGGCTATAGTCAGTAAACAATAAGGTTTTTACATTTTAGCTGCCCAAGAAATACACATTATGGTTCATTGTGCTATTTAATAAATACAGTGTCTGCTTAAGTGATCATCTACATATCCAATCCATTAACCAATCTTTTTTTTTTTCCAGTATCCCTTATAATTGGTCTCCCTGTCTCAACTCTCTCTCTATTCTAATCTATCCACCATTCATCTGCTAAGGTGCTTTTCTAAAATGTAAGCCTAACTATATCACTCCTGTCCTCAATGAGTTCCCATAGCTCCTTTATTATTTCTGCAATCAAAGAAAAATTTCTCTGTTTAGCATTTAAAGCTCTTCATAATCTGGCCCCTTTCTACTCTTCCAATTTTTCTTTTAAAATATATGTAGAAAAATATAGAAACACATATAGACAATTAATAAGCTTTTATTTTTTTCTCCCTCCCACTCTCTTCCTTGGATAAAAGGGGGAAAACCCTTTTAACAAATATCCAGAATTAAGCAAAATAAATACCATCACTTCTCTGCCATAGGTTGGGTAGTATTTTTTATCATTAGCCCTCTGGAATCATGGTCGATCATTGCATTGATCGGAGTTCTTAGTCTTTCAACGTTCACTTTACTCCCCTACATAGTCTACAATATAGCTACTCTAGCCCACTTGCAGGTCATCAAACACAACACTATCTCTGTCTTGACTGGTTTTCCTCCATGCCTGGAATGCTCTCCCCCCACACACCTTACCTCTTATCTTTCAGTTTCCCTAGATTCCTTCAAGATTCCATTCAAATCCCATCTTTTCCAAGGGGCCTTTTCCTCAGTCCAACCAGCTGTCAGCATTTTCCTCTCTCATGTTATTTTCCATGCACTCTGTACATATTCTGCAAATATCTAGTAACTTTCATTTTTTCTCCCCCATTACCATGCAAGGTCCTGGAGGTCAGGTACTGTTTTTGCCTTTCTCTGTATTCCCAGTGCTTAGTACAATGGCTGGCACATAGCAGATGCTTAAAAGATGTTTGGCAGCTTGGCCTCAGTTTCCTCAATGGTAAATTGGGAATAATGATAGCATTTACCCCCCAGGGTTATTTTGAGGATCCAATGAAATATTTATAAAACTCTTCAGACAGTGCCTGAACAAAATAGGTGCTTAGTAAATATTTGTTTCCTTTCTTCTAAAAAAAAGTAATGCCTGAATGCCTAGCACTTATGTATAGATACATAAAGTGTATGCCCACACAGGGGATGGACATTTCCCATATACTACTGTGCATAAAAGAGGGTAACGGGAAGAAGGAGGGAGAGAAGATGGTAGGAAGAGGAAAAGGAAAGAAATGTGGTTCACACATGTGTGGTTAGGTGTGTACATACTTACCCTTTGGGGATTGTAAAGGTAATATAAATGGGAAAATCTTCCCCGTTCATCTATGGGCCCATGTGACCTGCTTAAATCACCTGGAAACCTAAGTCATAGGTGGTGGGAAGGGCTTGCTGAACGGTGGAACAGAAAGGGTGGAGCAGAGCTGGGAGGAAGTTGGTCAGGCTAGTCAGAGCTGGGAAGAACACAGACAAACAGACTCAACTTAGGAATTAAGTTTGGGAATGACTTTGCACCCTGTGCAAATGTTTATTGACTTCTTGGTCACTATGACAGATTTAGCTTTCTGGTTCTGGGATTTGGCTTTCTGGTGTCTAAATGTTTCTCTTCTGCCTTCTATATGGAGAATCTGGTATACTTAAGGACTCCTCTGGCATATTCAGAGTCACCACCAATGCTGTGAACATTGCCTTGGCAATACTGGGAACTCAAAACACTATAATTTCATTATACTTCTATATTTTAAGGATCTGTGATTTTGTTGGTATTTCCCTCAAGGATGCAGATCACAGTACTTTTGAACTCAGTTGATGTAGCAGTTATAGAGGCAGAAAAATGCATCATTCTAGAGCTAATCTGACAAGAATCTTCTGCATGTTTAGAGAAGCTGGTCCTCAGAAAGAAGTTCTTCACTGACATACTTAAAGCTCTTCCATCTCCACAGGACCTTCCCGGCATGTGTTCTGTTGGCATAACTTTCAAAAACTCAGGCTCAAGTCTGTATCACAATGAGGCATGGGAGGAGGACTTTATTAGAGGATCATCTCTTTAATATCAGCATTTCACTAATTTCATCTTGTAACTCATTTCACAAACATGCATGAGGCAAAAAGCTGGATTAACTCCCTATGCTTTACAGAAAAGACATTGGGCAAAGAGAGAACACAGGCTTTGCCCAAAGCCATACAGCATACCTATCATTGAAGGAATCAAAATATTATTTTCTGAGTTCTTGGTTAGTGCATTCCATGCTATTTCCCCCATCCCTGAGGAATTTTGTTTTTGTGTTTCTATAATTTTTCATTTTAATTTTTTCTAATCAATTTGCAACAAGTTCCTCTAAGAATCTGTTGCTGATCAGGATTCACGGGTTGTCTAGTCTTCCAAACACATCTTCTAAGGACAGACATAGGGGCTGACTGGTCCAGTCTGACAGCCCACACTGGATACTGTATGACTATGTGTATGCTATAGCCAGAAGCCTAGAATGCCAGAGTGGAGATAACACTAGTAGGGCATCTCATATAACCCCGCACCGGAAGTAAAGAAGGGGTCACCCAGGTCTTGAGGTACATAGCAAGTTAATCATTCAGTAAACATTTATTAAGTGATAGGCACTGTGCTAAGCAGTGGGAATACATAGAAAAGCAAAAGACAGACCCTGACTTCAAAGAGCTCGTAATCTAATGGGGAGGTGGTAGGAAAGAACTAGGTGGGAAATTATGAGATGCCTGCCCACTGGCCTTACTCCTTAGAGATGGATCTGGGAGGAGTTCTCTGACTCCTGCTCTCCACTCTCTCCAACGTGGTAGACATGGACATGTGGATAAATGCTTAAAAATCTGCTCTTTGAGAAAAAAAATAAAAGACATGCTTTTAAAACTAATCTGCATTATTACCATTTTTTCCATTGCTTTCTTAAGTTTAAACAACCAAGAAAACAATAAATCAAGACTGATTTGTAACATTAGCCAACTTCTGATACATAAATGCTCACACTGGAAGATGTTTTAAAGATTTATTAAATGCTAAATGTATTATATTGTATATTGACACTTTTATACAAATACACCAATTTTATGACTTCGGGATATTTGCAAAATACTCTGCAACTAGATGTGACTAAAGTATGAATTCTTCCCCTCATTTAAGATGATTTACTTTTTAAAAAAAATTATGGAATAAAACAAGCATTTCCTACTGGCTATCAAGCTGGTTGTTAAATTTCCTGTGAAAAGAAATCCACACTGGAAATTTAACAATCAGCTTGAGAATCAATAGAAGATGGTTCCTACGTAGGAAATCTTGGCTCATTACTGTAAGTACTTTTGCTTCCCTGGTGATGATGAGGCGATGAGGAAGAAGACTGATAAACAACCCAGAAAACCATCCCTTCAGGAAGAAATTCACCCCTTTAAGGAAGGGATCCTTGCAAAGGAATTGAGAAAAGGTTGGCCCATCCTTTCAGCATGATTTCCTCTCAGGCCTCTCAGTCCCATATCTTTACCCCACCTCTTAACCATAGCATGACAGTTGGAAGGAACCTTCAAGTCCAACCCCCTCATTTTATAGATGAAGAAATTTATGTGAGGTTAGATGACTTGTCTAACATCCCACAAGTAATAAATGGCAAAGCTGGGGTTTAGCTCAGGTATACTCTCAATCAAGGGCTGTACTGTGCCACATTCTTTCCCCTTCTCCCCTTTCACCCACCACTCTCTTTCCATTCCTCTACCCATCATCCTTTTCTTCCTCTTCTCCCTTTCTCATCTTCTCTTAGCACCATTATCACCTTCCTCATTACTATCTCCCTAGCCCTACTCTTTCTTTTCCTTTTCTTCTTCCTATTGCTCTCTCTCCTGTCCCTCTCCCTCTTTCTCTGTCTGTCTCATCCTTCCTCTCTCCATCTTTGCATCATGTTTATCTTAGTATAATTCTTTCCTTTTCCTTCCCCCCTCCTCTTTCTTGTCATATGGTGCCACCTTCCACCACTAAGATCCTCTTTCCCAACTACATTCACAAAGACAAACAGGTAGCTTGTATAGAAGTCACTTTAATGGGAAGCCAAAAGCTTTGTTTCCATTAGATAGTTTCTAGGAGCATCTTATAACCTTCTGAACAAAGGTCAGTTTATACGGTTTATGTTAAAGCCTTGGGCAGAGTGTTGGAGTGAAAAATTTTATTGGCAACATAATCAAAGACTGAAACTGGAAAATAGGAAAGCAAGCAGATCCACAGGTAGGAAAATACCCCTGCTGTGTACAAGGCAGATGGGTTCTTGCACAGGATACCATGTAGTATGTCTGTGAATAAGGGAGAGAAGTCTGAGGGCATCTTGCTAAAGTACTGGAGTACTGGCCATGTTGAAGACCGAAAGTAGTCTCGGCCATAAGCTTCTAGTACATCAGGGGACATATTTTCCAGGATTTCCTTCTCTTGCTTCATCCACAATTCGTCTGAGCCTCCTATGTCTGTGGCAATAGAAAGAAAAGATGTCAGGATTAAGGACAGGAATAGTGAGTAAATTGTCAGTCCAGGTGCCTGTATGATTCTGTTGGAAAGGCTAGTAAAACCTCCCAGGAAGGTTAGATCCCTACTGTGATATAATGACAACCTCTTAAAATACAGAGATATAATTTGTTCATTGGATCACAGATTTAGAACGGGAAGAGACTTTATAAGATAACTAGTCCAATCCCCTCATTTTGTAGATGAGGAAGTTGAGCCCCAGAGAGGTTAAATGACTTTCCAAGGTCAGGCAATGAATAAGTAACAGAGCAAGAATTTGAAATTTCAAATCCAAATCTAGCCTTTTTTTTCTTTTTTAAATTTCTTTTTCTAATTCAATTTTATTTTCATTTCTAAATTTTCTCCCTCTTATTTCCTCCTCCTCCATCCATTGAGAGAACAAAAAATCCAAAAGATATTACTAGTAATGTAGTCAACTGAAACAAATTAGCCATGTTTCCCTACCATGATTATATATGTGTGTATGTATGTGTATGTGTACATCCATATATAAGGATCCTTGTGGATTGCATATTGACTTTTTAAAAATGTGATAGTATCTATATTTTATGGCATTTTTATTTAGTTTATTAAATATTTCCCAATTATATTTTAATCTGGTTTGAGCCATACTCAGGAGTATTGTGGGATATATGTTTTGGCTCTCTGATAAAAATCATTCTCCTGGTTCTGCTCATTTCACTTTGCATTAGTATACAAATCTTATTGCATTTTTCTAAAACCATCCCCTTCATTAATTTTAATAGAATAATAACCTGCTATCACATATATATACCACAACTTGTTTAGTCATTCACCAATAGATGGGTCCTCCTTCCATTTCTAATTCTTTGCCACCATAAAAAGAGCTGCTATAAATATTTTTGTATGTTTAGATCCTTTTCCTCTTTCTTTAATCTATTTGTGATATAGACCTAGCAGCAGTACTGTTGGGTCAAAAGGCATGCACAATGTAAGGCATGAAAGACCTATTACCACGAAGGGAAAGATTCAGGGGGAGGGAGGCTGATGAGCATCCCTTGAACCTTATTGACTCAAAGAAGGAACAATATACCCATTCAGTTGAATATAGAAATCTATCTTACCCAACATAGAGTAGGAGGAGAGGAGACTAAGTAAAGGGTGTGGGGACTGACAGAAGGGAAGGCAGATCAACCAAGGTGGTAGACAGAAGCAAAACAGTGGTGAGGAGATAAAGGGTGAAAGGAGAGAGAAAACAAATAGGAGGAAGCATAAGATGAAAGGAAATATTCAAGCAGCAATCATAATTGTCAATGTGAATGGGATGAACTCTCCCCTAAAACAGAAGCAGATAGGAAAGTAGATCTAAAACCAGAGAACTACAATATGTTGTTTACAAGAAACACACTTGAAGCAGAGATACACAGGGTAAAGGTAAAGGACTGGAGAAGAATCTATTGAAAAAAAAACAAACCAAGGGTAGCAGTCCTGATCTCAGACAAAATAAAAACAAAAACAGACCTAATTAAAAGAAATAAGGAAGAAAACTCATTCTTTTTCTAGTTTTTTTAAGTTGCATGCCCAATTTATTGATCTTATCTTTTTTCCATTTTGTTGATGTAAGAATTTAGAAAACAAAATTTTCCCTAAGTACTACTTTGGCTGCATCCCACAAATTCTAGCATATTGTCTCATGGTTGTCATTTTCTTTAATTAAATTATTGATTGTTTTTATGATTTGTTCTTTGACCCACTTATTCTTTAGTATTAGATTAGTTTCCAGTTAATTTTTAATCTATCTTTCCACTAATCTTTGTTGAACAGAATTTTTATTGAATTATAATCTGAAAAAAATACATTTAATAATACTGCTTTTCTACATTTGATTTTGAAGTTTTTATGCCCTATTACATGGTCAGTGTTTGTGTGGGTGCCATGTGCAATGTATATTCCTTTCTATTTCCATTTAGTTTTCTACAAAGATCTGCCATAGCTTACTTTTTTTAATATTCTATTTGCCTCCTTAATTTCTTTCTTGTTTATTTTTTGGTTGGATATATTGAGTTCTGAGAGGGGAAAATTGAGGTCTAGAAAACAAATTAAAAATTCCCAATTGAGCACCAAATTGGAAATACTGAAAATCAAAAGTGAAAATCAAAGCCATTGGTTAATTTGATTCTTTAAAAAAGAAGAAAATCAATTATTCAGTATCAAAAATGAAAAGGGTAAAATCACCACCAATTAAAACAAGTAACAATTGGGAAATGTTTTGCCCACTTACATGTCATTAAACCACAAGCAAAATTTATCATTTATGAAAATATAAATTATGTAGATTAACAGATCAGGAAATAGAATGCCTAAATAACCCAATCATAGAAAAAGAAATTGAATCCAATCTTAGAACAAGTCATTAATGAACTCCCTAGGGAAAAAAATCCCCAACTAGTTCCAAGGCTACATAAACTATTTGGAAAAACAAGCAAAAAAGGAGTTCTACCAAACTCCTTTTATAACACAGATATAATGCCAATACCTAAACAAGGAAGAGAAAAAAACAGAGAAAGAAAATTACAGACCAATTTCTCTAATAAATATCACAACAAAAAAATTGGACAAAATACTAGCAAGGCGATTACAAAAATATATCACAAGGATTATACACTATGACCAGGTCAGATTTACACTAGGAATGCAGAATTGGTTCAATACTAGGAAAAATAACAGCATAATTGACCATATCAACAACAAAACCAACAGAAATCATGTGATTATCTCAATAGATGCTGAAAAAGCTTTTAACAAAATACAGCACCCATTCCTATTAAAAATACTAGTGATAAAAAACAAAAACAAAAAAAATCACTAGTGAGCATAATGAATAAATGGAGTGTTCCTTAAATTGATATGCAGTATCCATCTAAAGTCATCAGCAGGCGTTCTCTGTAATAGGGATAAGCAAGAAGTCTTCCCAGTTGGATCAGGGGTGAAGCAAGGATGTCCATTATGACCACTATTATTCAATATAGTACTAGAAATGTTAAATATAGCAATAAGACAAAAAATGGAAATCAAAGGAATTAGAATAGGCAATGAGGAAATAAAAGATCACTCTTTTCAGATAGATAATATGATGGTATATCTTTAGTACCAACTAAAAAACTACTTAAAATAATTAACAACTTCAGCAAAGGTGGATAATATAAGATAAACCCACATAAATCATTAGCATTTCTTTATATGACTAGCAATGCCCAGCAGCAAGAGATAAAAAGAAAAATTCCATTTAAAATAACTAAATGATATAAAATACTTGGGAGTCTACCTACCAAGACAACTCCAGGAACGATATGAACACAATTACAAACTCTTTTCACACAAATAAAATCAGATCAAAACAATTTGAAAAATATCACTTGCTCCTGGGTAGGCCAAGCCATTATAATAAAAATGATCATTCTGCCTAAACTAATTATTCAGTGCCACACCAATCAAATTACCAAAAAGCTATTTGATAGGACTAGAAAAAATAACAACACAATTTGTCTGGAAGAACAAAAGGTCAAGGATATCAAGGGTACTATGGAAATAATTAACAGAAAGGTGGCCTAGGAATACTGGATTTCAAACTATATTATAAAGGAGTAATCATCAAACTTTCTGGCACTGGTTAAGATACAGATGGAGCAGTGGAACAGATTAGGTACACAAGTAACAGTAGTCAATGACAACAGAAACCTAGAAACCCAAAGTCCCCAGCTTTTGGGATAAGAATTCACTATTTAACAAAAACTTCTGGGAAAACTGGAAAAGATAGGACACAAACTTCGTATAGACCAACATCTCATACTTTATACTAAGGTAAGGTCAAAATGGGTGAATGATTTAGACGTAAAAGGTAATACTGTAAGCAAATTAGAAGAGCAAGGAATAATCTACCTATCAGATCAACAGGGAAGAGAAGAATTAATGACTAAGAGATAAAAAGCATTATGGAATATAAAATAGTTAATTTTTATTTTATTAAAAGCTTTTGTATAAAGATTAGAAGAAAGACAGAAAGTTGGGAAACAATCTTTACAGAAAGTATCTCTGATAGAAGTCTCATTTCTCAAAAAATAGAGAGAACTGAGTCAAATTTATAAGAAGGCAAGCCATTCCCTAATTGATGAATGGACAAAGAATATGAAGAGGCAGTTTTCAGATGAAGAAAATGAAGTTATCTATAGCCATGTAAAGAAGTTTTCTAAATCATTTTTGATTAGAGAAATGAAAATTAAAACAACTTTGGGGTATCACCCCACACTTATCATATTGGCTAATATGGCAAAAAGTTAAATGAAAATGATAAATGATAAAGAGGAGGTAGGAAAATTGGAACACTTAATGCATGGTTCGTAGAGTTGTGAACTGATCCAACCATCCTGGAGAGCAATTTGAAACTATTTGTATAGGGCAACTAAACTGTGTGTACCCTTTGATCCAGCAATACCACTACTAGGTCTGTATCTCAAAGAGATCATTAAAAAAGGGGAAAAGACCTACATGTGCAAAAATATTCATAGCAGTCCTATTTGTGATGGCAAAATATTGGAAACTGAGGTGACCCCCATTGATTAGGGAATGGCTGAGCAAGCTGTGGTATATGAATGTAATGGAATACTATTGTCCAATAAGAAATAATCAACAGGTGTATTTCAGCCTGAAAAGACTAGTACAAACTGATAGAAAGTGAAATGAGCAGAACCAGGAAACACTGTACATAGTATCAGCAACATTGTATAGTGATCAACTATGAATGGCTCAGTTCTTCTGAGCAATCCAGGACAAGTACAAAGGACTCACAAAGGAAAATGCTGTCCACATCCAGATAAGGAACTGACAGACTCTGCATGCAGATTGAAGCATATTTTTTTCAGTTTATTCTTTTTCATGGCTTATTTCCTTTTTATCTGTTTCTCTTTTCATAACTGTGACTAATATGGAAATATGTTTTACTAGTACATATATAAACTATATCAAATTGGCTACCATTTTTGAAAGAGAGGAGTGGAGGAAGAGAGAGAGAAAAATTTGGAACTCAAGATACTGTAAAAATGAGTGCTAAAAATTGTCTTGACATAATTGGGGGAAAAAATTAAATTTTTAAAAAATAAAAACAATAAAAACACTCAAAGATGATTTGCCATTTCCTACTGCAGCTCATTTACAGGTGAGGGAACTGGGGTACATAGGCTTATGTGACTTGCCCAGGGTCACATAGCTAATTAAGTGACTGAGGTCATATTTGAACTCATGAAGAAGAGTATTCCTGGCTTCAGAGCCTGCACTCTATCCACTGTACCATCTAGGTGCCCTTTTAACCTATTTGTTTTGATCAATTATTGCTTTGTAATATAGTTTGAGATCTGGTATGACTAGACCTCCTTCATTCTCATTTTTTTCATTAATTTCCTGACATTCTTGACCTTTCATTCTTCCAAATGAATTTTTATTATTTTTTCAAGCTCTCTAAAATAATCATTGGGCATTTTGACTGATATGATATTGAATAAGTTAATTTAGGTAGTGTTGTCATTTTTTATTGTACTGTCTCAGTCTACGCATGACCTATTGGTATTTAGCCAATTGGTTAGCTCTGTCTTTATTTGTGGGGAGAAAAAGGTGGGGGGTTTTAACATATATTTCCTGTATGTGTTATGGCACATAGATTTTCAAGTATTTTATACTGTCTCTCGTTAAATTAAATTTATGTGATCCTGACTTTGGTTAATTGCTATTTGCATTCTTTCTTTCTGTGTAACTGAAGTGTTTTTCAATTTGAGCTGAGAGCTATTGATTTTGTCTATAATATTCTTAGGAGCTTTCATTTGGGGGTTTCTATTAGATGACTGGTTTCTTTTTCTACTTTGCTGTCTGATAATAACAGGTCTGGGTAATTTATATATACATAATTTCTTGAAACATGATGATTAGGATTTTTATTGTTTTGGCTTTCATGTAGTCCAATGATTCTGGGAGTTTCTGACTCAGGTTTGGGTCTATTGTGTTATCCCTGCTTGGGAATTTCATTAGACTATTGTTGAACCTGAACCAGTCACTCTTAGTGTGTTAGGAGGCTCTGCAATTCTGAGGGTCTGCAACTTCTCCTCTGGCTATTCCATTCCAGGCTTTTACCCTGGGCTATCAGCTGGAAGTGAGTTCTGCTCTGTTTCAGGGATCAGAGTCAAATAGCTATTATTTGCTTCCAGAGGTTTTTCTTGTTCATTTATACAGTTATACCATTACTGATCCTCTGAGACTATACATCTTTGCACTAAATCTGTGACCTAGAATGGGTAGGAAACAACAAAGCTGCCTTGTGGCACTCAATCTTGCATCCTCCAGCTGTATAGGAATCTCCTAAGATCACTTCCTGCCCCAATGCCCAGGTTAGTTTCAGTCCATGGACACTGGAATGTGTCATATGGGCATGCTCCTGATCAGACCTCATCCCTAGAATCTGTAAGCCTTTCTGTCTTCATTAAGCCTCTCTGGGCCAGAAAAATGACTCATTTTTCCTTAGATTTTCCAATGAGAATTTAGTCTGGTGAATTTTCTAGATCTTGGTGGAAGAAGCTTGGTAGATGAGCTAAACCATACTTCCTTCTCTTATTCCATTATCTCAAATTTACCTCGACCCAGACATTTCATTTTTCTACCATACCAATTTTTCTATTATACTGATTTTCTCCATTATACTGCTTCTGCCTAATATCTATGTACGTACATATACATGCACACATATACAGATACATCTGCTATACCGTACTACCTCAGTTCAAAACCAGTCTTGAAAAGAGGCAGTCACTTCCATGTGTCAAAACTGTCATAGAGCATAATATTAAGAAAATAAAATAGTGGCTTATATATTCAAGCTAACAAGTTTATATAAAGAAAAAAAAGCGACCCAACAGAATTAGGGGGAGTGAGAAAGACATAAGAAAAATTAGTAGGACACTTGAACCCTCTCTTTCATGTTTTTCTCTCAGCTCTTTTCTGGCATGTAGAACAATAGCCAGATGTTTCTCCTCCCCTTTCTCTGCTTTCTGGGAAGTAGAATCAGTTGCTCCCTGAAATATCTGTCCAAAACAATGCTGGTTACAACTCTCCCATTCCTTCAGGCTTAAAAACTTTGAGTTATGGGATCATAGATTTAACTGGAAGAGTACTTAGGGATCATCAAATCCAACCCTTTCATTTTACTAATTAGTAACTGAGGCCTAAAACAGTGCAGTGATTTGTCCAAGGTCACCCAGGTAGTAATTGACAAACTTAGGATTGAAACTCAGGAAGTTGGACCCAATCCAGCACCTCAATGCCTCACCTTGACTCTTTATTTAGTAAATTCCAATGGCTCACT
Organism: Potorous gilbertii; assembly: GCA_028658325.1. Classification (NCBI taxonomy): domain Eukaryota; kingdom Metazoa; phylum Chordata; class Mammalia; order Diprotodontia; family Potoroidae; genus Potorous; species Potorous gilbertii. The sequence goes on from CM053769.1 coordinate 254,042,534, forward strand.
ATTATTTCTATAATCAAATGCAAACTTCACTGTTTACCATAACAACAGCAATAAGCTAACATTTATTATAGTGCTTTTAGGTTTGCAGAGCACTTTACAAATGATATCTCATTTAATCCTCAAAACAACATTATAGGTATCCAGTCCTCTATCCACTCAGCCTCATAGCTCCCTGAAGGTCATGAAAAGTCACCTTTCCAGTCTCATTAAAGTACTCCCCTTAACATAATTTATAATTCAAAGTAGGCTTTTTATTGTTCTTCATTTATCACATCCTAATTCCCATTTTCATGTTTCTGCACTCAGCTCAAAAACTACCTTTTGCATGATACTCAAGCTAAGTTCTGAAGGAAATTAAGGATTCTAAAAGGTAGGGGATAAAGAAGGAGGGAATGCCTTCCTGACTTGGAGCACGGTCAGTACAAAAGAAGAGAGAAAGGAAATGGAGCATCTTATATGAAAAACAGTGATTTGGCTGAATAATAAAAGTACATAAGGGGAAGTAATGTGTAAAAAAGACTGAAAAGGTAGGTTGTGACCAAGTTATTAAGGGCTTTAAATGAGAAACAGTGAAGTTTATATTTTATCCTCGACATAATAGGAAACCACTGTAGTTTACTGAGAACTGGAAGTTCATGGTCAATTACTTTGGCAGCTAAGTGGAGGATGGACTGGACAGAGAACAGATTTAAGGCAGGAAATCCAATTAGCAGATTATGGCAATAATGACTGCAGCAAGAAATGATGAGATTCTGAACCAGGCCCCTGACTGTGTGACTAGAAAGAAGGGGGTAGAAGTGAAAGGTATGGTGGAAATGGAAACAAGATTAAGCACGTGAAGAGATGTGAAGTGAGGGAGAGGAAAGCTAGGAAAGATATTGAAGTTGCTAAGCTGGAAGATTGGAGTGGAGGTAGTGCCCTTGACAGAAAGAGGGATGTTTAGAAGAGGTTTGAAACTAGTGGAAAAGATATAGATAATCAATTCTGTTCTAGATATGTAGAGTTTGAGGTGCCTATGAGACATCCAGTTTAGAATGTCCAAGGGGCAATTATTGATAGGAGACTGGAATTCAGGAAAGACTACATCTGGATGCATCTAAATATATGGATGCAGGAACCACTGACATAATGTTGGTAATTAAATCTATAGGATCTGATCAGTTCATCAAGTGAAATAGTGTAAGGAGATAAGTGAAAGGGCTCCAGGATACAGCTTTGGAGTATACATACAGTGGTAGACTATGGAGGTATTCATGATAGAGAAAGAACATATTCTCCATGTTGTTGATTTGATTTTTTTCAACTCATCTAATAAATGTGACCCTTGGAAACTGGTAAAATCCGAAATCAAAATGAAGGAAATAGCTGTCCTAGTTGTCTTGGACTACTCAAAATTGTGTCTTGTGCACCAATTCCATAGACCACTCAATACCAAAAGAAAATATAGTGGATATGATAATAAGCTGTGAAGAAAGTGATCTATCTCTGCCACTAACTAGTCATGTGGCAACATAAAGTCTTCTGAGCTTTACTTGTGTATCCTATAACATGAGACAACTGTACAAAAGGACCTCTTTTTTACTCTAATATTTTAGGATTCTGATAGGGATGGAGACTTTGATTTCATTAATTATAGGGAACTCTTGACTGAGAAAAGTGATTTTACCAATGCAAAATTGCCCACCATTCTTGCAATCTATGTTCTAAGAGAGTTATCTAGAGCACCGTAAGAGGTTTGATTAATTGCCTAAGGTTAAATGACTACTCTGTGTCAGAGGCAGAACTTGAACCCACATCTGCCTGACTCTGAGACCAGTTCTCTATCCTTTAAATAACCTTCCCCAGCATATGTTAAAAACCTACTTGTTCTGAAGCCTGAAGGATGAATTAATGCCACTTTAATGCCCCATTTTTTAAGTTCCAGTCTCATGACTCCAGAAAACATGGTCAGAGCTGCCTTAGACGAAGAATATGCAGCATACAGTTTCAAGGGAACGAATCCTGTAAGGTAACAAGAGAAAGAGATCATAGGATTTGGGACGTAATAGAGACCATAGATATTATCCAATCCGATAATTATCCAATAATCATTATCTAATCCAACTCCCTCATTTTATAGGAAAGAATGAGGAAACTAAAGCCCAGAATAGTAACATCACTTATTCAACATTCAGTATTTTACTACTTTTACAAAAGTAGTAAATCACAAATGTAGGATTTGAACCCAAATCTGATTTCCATATCCAGCACTTTCTCTATTTCACTCTTTTGTAGAAGTTAAGAAATAGAAGTAGAATATGTTGGTGAATGTTCAATTACCAGTAATCTGGGGAACTGGGGCAGGGGATGGGAAACTTGTATGTATGACATACTTTTTAAAAAATAAAAAGATAGGCTTTATTTTACTGTCATTTTTAAAAATTTTAAGTTCCCAATTCTCTCCCTCTGTCCAACCCATCCCTCACCATCGAGAAGGTAAACAAAATAGTATCAATTATACATGTTAAGAAAACATATTTCCATATTAGCCATGTTGCCAAAAAATTAAGTGAAAAATATGCTTCAATATGCATTCATAATTCATCAGTTCTTTCTCTGATGGTAGATAGCATTTTTCATCATGAGTGATTTAGATTGTCTTGGATTATTGTAGTAGTTAGAGTAGCTAAATCTTTCACAGTCAATAATCATCATACTCCACTGCTGTTATGTGTTAACCTGATTCTTCTCATTTTACTTTGCATCAGTTCATACAATCTTTCCAGGTTTTTCTGAAACCATATCCCTCATCATTTATTATAACACAATAGTATTCCATCGCAGTCATATATCACAACTTGTTCAGCAGTTCCCCAATTGATGGGCATCTCTTCAGTTTCCAATTCTTTGCCACCACTAAAAGAGCTACTAGAAATATTTTTGTACATATAGGTTCTTTTCCTTTTTTTGATCTCTTTGGGATACAGACCTAGTAGTCGTAGGATATGCATAATTTTATAGCCCTTTGGGTATAGTCCCAAATTGTTCTCCAGAATGATTGAACCAGTTTATAATTCCACCAACAGTCCATTGCTGTATCTCTTTTCCTACATTCCCTATCTGATAAGTGGGAGGTAATACTTCAGAGTTGTTTTAATTTTCATTTCTCTGATCAATGATTTAGAGCATTTTCATATGACTATTGATAACTTTGATTTCTTCTGAAAAGTATCTGTTCATATCCTTTGACCACTTATCATTTGAGGAACTGCTCTCAATTTTATAAATTTGTCTTCATTCCCTATATATTTGAAAAATGAAGTTTATATTACAGAAACTGCCTCTAAATTTTTACACTAGTTTTCTGCTTTTCTTCTAATTGTGGCTAAAGTGGTTTTGTTTGTGCAAAAAAAAATTTTAATTTCATGTAATTAAAATTATCCATTTTATTTCTTGTGATCCTCTCTGTCTCTTATTTGGTCATAAACTTTTTCCTTATCCATAGATCTGACAGGTTAATTTTTCCATGCTCCTCAAATTTGCTTATGATATCATCCTTTATGCCTGAATCATATACCTATTTTGACCTTATCTTGGTTTATGATGTGAGATCCTAGTCTGTGCCTAGTTTCTGCCAACTGCTTTCCAGTTTTCTCAGAAATTTTTGTCAAATATTGAGTTCTCGCCCCCAAATTTTGCATCTTTGGACATATGAAACACTATAATACTATGATCATTTACTGGTATATATCGTGTACCTACCTTATTCAATTGATCCACCACTCTGTTTCTTTGCCAATACTAGATTGTTTTGATGATTAACATTTTCTAATATAGCTCTTTCTATTAAGTATGGTACTGCTAGGCTTCCTTCCTTCACATTTATGGTTCCTTGATTCATATCATATTTGTGACCTTTTGTTCTCCCAGGTGAATTTTGTTAAATTTTTCTAGTGCTAAAATTCTTGGATCATTTGATTGGTATGGCATGAATAAGTAAATTCAGTTAGGTAGAATTGTCATTTATATTATATATTCATGGCCTACCCATGAGTAATTAATATTTCTTCAATTATTTATCTCTGTTTTCATTTGTGTAAAAATGTTTTGTAATTATGTTTATATAATTCCTGAGTTTGTCTTGGTAGATAGACTCCTGAGTATTTTGTATTGCCTGAAGTTATTTTAAATTGAATTTCTCATTCTATCTGTTCCTGCTGGATTTTGTGGTAACATATAGAAATGCTAATAATACATAGTAGTCTATTTTATATCCTTCAATCATGGGCAAGACACTCAATCTATTTGCCTCAGTTTCATCATCTGTAAAACAGCAATAGTACCTACCTTCCAGTTGTGAGGATAAATGAGATAATTTTTGTAAATGTGCCTAGAATACTGACATTGAAAAAAGATACGCTTTTCTTTTCAGGATCATATGACATAATATTTGTAAAATGATTAGCACATAGTGGGTGCAAATGCTAGTTATAATAACAATATTTGTTGTTGTTGACAGAATCCTAGGCTTACAGTCAGAAAGAACTGGGATCAACTTCCACCTCTGACACTTGCCAGCTAAGTGGTCACTTAACAAGGCACCTAATTTCTGTGTCCTTCAGGCAATTCTCTAGGACTTAGCTACTAAATCATAGAGGGTTATAACCTACAATATTGGAAATAGTTCTCATAGGACAAGATCCTTGTATTGAAGCAATCATAGATCCTTTGAGTAGTTATGTGAATTTTATTTTATTAGCATCAGATGATTGTTTTATTGTCCAATGCATTAACTATTCTAGATCTGTGTTATGTGCACTTTTAATAACATACTATCTATGCCCTCATCCAAGTCACTGATAAAAATGTGGAGTAACACAGAGGCCAAAGCCTCTAAGACATTCTGGTAAAGATCTCTTCCAGGATGAAAATGATTGATTAATAATTACTTTTTGTGCCTGGTCATTCAACTAGTTATGAATCTGTCTGACTATGATCTAACCAACATTTCTCTATCTTGTCCTCAAGAGGCTCAACTGTCTTTCTGAAAACCAGATATATTGTATATACCTAGAAATCCTGCTATTGAAGGAAATGAGGCTAGCATGATCAGTTTCTGGTGAATCTATGATTAATGAATCAATAATTACCACTTCCCTTTCTGAATGTTCATGAATTATCCTCTTCATTGGAGTCAAGATCATCAACCTATAGTTTGAATACCATTTTCCAATTTATAGTTGTATTTCACCTTTCCATTCTCGATGATTTTTCAGAGATTTCCTTCAAGATCTAGACAATCACATCCATCAGTCCTTTGTTTTCCCTCTTGAACCTCACCATTTCCATTATTGTACCGAAAAAATAAAGCAAGTAAAGAAAAGACTGAAGTTTAGGGTTCTTTTGTCTTGAAGCATATATTCTGCTAAACTTGGAATCCATAACCTTGATCCCTGGAGTATTAGCACTTAAGATCTTGGGGTCAATTGTTCTGATAACCTTAAGGTTGGTGGTGATGATCATGGGGCCAGGATGTTTGCTGGCCACTTTGGGGTTAGTACATTTGGAGATGGTCTTGAATCTGGCACATAATGGTTCAGTTTGGGGGACTCTGATTTTGATGATTTTGTGTCTAAGAATCTAAATTCTGGGGAGCTTTATGCTGGGGGCTTTAATGGCCTCTTCTTGGCTGCTGATGGCTTTGATATTATTGGCTAGCATTTTTTTCAGAACTCTACTGGTATTCTTAGCACAGTTTGTGTCTTCCTCAGAAATTGGGGTTAATTTATTTCCAAGACTCCTGTTTCTATGATTGGGTTTATGGATGCCATTTCTGTATCATCTGTAATGCTAACTGGAGGTGGTATGGCTCTTAGACCATTACACGGTCATCTCTACCACCAGGGGGACAGTTAGGTGGATTAGTGGATATAGTGCCAGACCTGGAATCAGAAAAAACTTATCCTCTTGGGTTTAAATCTGGCCTCAGCAACTTCACTAGTTGTGTGAGCTTGAGCAGGTCACTTAACCCTGTTTGCTTCAGTTTCCTCATCTGTAAAATGAGCTGGAGAGGGAAATGACAAACCACTCCAGTATCTCTCCAAGAAAACCCCAAATGGGGTCACAAAGAGTAAGATACAACTGAAAAACAATGAATAACAAGTATGCTACCAGAGATTACAAGTTCCAAAAAAGACCCATAAGCTCTTTCAATATTCTGAAATATGGTTCACTTGCAACTGCTGAAATAGAGTCATGAAGAGTATCTTATGTTCTTAAACCAACCATGTTTTCACTTATCATATAATTCAGTTTCCTGGTAACCATTTTTGTTCAGTCCTTCCCTCTATCAGCTGAAAAACCCAGGAACTCCTGAGGTATTGAGGTTGCCACTCCAAGCTGGTCTATCTCAGGATTATCATTCAGTCACCTAGGATGGACATGTGCTTTAAACTAGCATGTGCACCACAGCTCAAAATTTCTGCTGGAGGAGAATAAAGAGCAGTCTTTTCTCCATCCTACTTCCCCTTCCCCAGTTGCATGATGATACCTAGAAGGTCAAAGGAAGACAGCGGACTTAGGTATCACCACCATATTTGTGTCATAGAACTTGGTAGGACTATTTTACCTATTCTTAATTATTCTTTCAATGTTTGGTAGACATGACTAATATGAAAATGTACTTAATAAGTAAGTGTAGAGCCCCCTATAAGATTGCATGCTGTTTTGGGGAGAGAGCAGACAAGGAAGGGGAGAAAATTTAAAACTTACGGAAGTGATTGTTGAAAACTGAAAACAAACAAATTAATAAATTTGGGGGGAAAATGTTTGGTAGAATTTACTTGCAAATCTATCTGGTCCTGAAGAGTTTTTCTTAGGGACCACATTTATGGCTTGTTCAATTTCTTTTTCTGAGATAGAGTCATTTAAGTATTCTATTTCCTCTTCTGTTAATCTGAGCAGATCTTATTTTTATAAATATTCATTCATTTCACTTAGAGTTTCAATTTTATAGACATATAATTGAGCAAAATAACTCCTAATAATTGTTTTGATTTTATCTTCTTTGGTAGTACATTCACCCTTTTCATTTTTAATACTGATATTTTGGTTTTCTTCTTTCTTTTTTATAACCAAAATAACCAATAATGTTATTGGGATCTTTTCTTTCACTAAACCAGCTCCTAGTTTTATTTATTAGTTCAATGAATTTTTAATTTCAGTTTTATTCATCTCTCCTTTGATTTTCAGAATTTCTATTTTAGCATTCAATTAGGTATTTTTAATTTGTTCTTTTTCTCATTTCGTTTTAGTTGCATGAGCAGTTCATTGATCTGTTATTTCTCTTTTTTATTGATGTAAACATAGAGAGATACAAAGTTTCCCCTAATATTGCTTTGGCCGCATCCCGCAAATTATAGTATCTTGTCTCATAGTTGTCATTATCTTTAACACAATTTTGATTGTTTCTATGATTTACTCTTTGACCCACTCATTCTTTAGAATTAGAATATTTAGCCTCTAATTTTTAATCTATGCTCTGACCACCCTTTACTGAATATAATTTTATTGCATTATGGTCTGAAAGGATGCATTTAACATTTCTGCTTTTCTGTATTTGATTATGAAGCTTTTATGTTTGAATACATGGTCAGTTCTTGTGAAGGTGGCGTGTACGTAGAGAGGGGTATGTTTCTTTCTATTCCCATTCGATTTTCTCCAGAGGTTTAATATAGCTAACTTTTCTAAAATCTCCTTAACTTCTTTCTTATTTATCTTGTAGCTA
>CM053769.1:254058214-254086708 GCA_028658325.1 Potorous gilbertii
TGTTTACATTCCTACGTGGAAAGATAATACTTGTAACTCTTGAAACTTTTTCTCAGTATTTGAGTAGTTGGAAGGATTATATACATATAGACAGAAGTCACAGGGTGAGTTGCCTAGTAAGGGATGATATCTAAAAAAAATAAATTAAGGGGTGGGAGAGGAATATATTGGGAGGAGAAAGGGAGAAATGGAATGGGGCAAATTATCTCTCATAAAAGAGCCAAGAAAAAGCTTTTTCAATGGAGGTAGAAAAGGGGAAGGTGAGAGGGAAAAAGTGAAGGGAATGACATGCACACTCAATTTTGTATGAAAATCTATCTTACACTACATGAAAGTAGGAGAGAAGGGGATTAGTGGGATTTGGGATGGTGACAGAACAGAGGACAGAGGGGAAGAGGGAGTAATTAGAACTAAAAACACTTTTGGGAAGGGACAAGGTCAAAAGAGAGAATAGTATAAACGAGGAGCAGGATAGGATGGAGGGAAATATAGTTAGTCTTTCACAACATGACTATTATGGAAGTCTTTTGCATAGCTATACAAGTATAACACAAGTATATTCTTTGCCTTCTCAGTGGGGATGGGTGGGGAGGAAAGAAGGGAGAGATGTTAGAACTCAAAGTTTTAGGAAAGAATGTTGAGAATTGTTTTTGCATGCAACTGGGAAATAAGAAATACAGGTAATGGGGTAGAGAAATCTTGCCCTACAAGAAAAGAGAGAAGATGGGGAAAAGGGAAAGGAGGGGTGTGATAGAAGTGGGAGCAGATTGGGAGAAAGGAATAATCAGAATGCATGGTGTCTTAGGGTGGGGGAGGGGAGAAATGGGGAGAAAATTTGGAACTCAAAATCTTGTGGAAATGAATGTTGAAAACTAAAAATAAATTAATAAATAAATAAAATAATAAGGAAAATTAATAACTTCTTTACTTAAAAGATATACAAAGTGTGCAGTGCTGGAAATCAGAAACATGTGGAAGGGGGTGGTCATTTTTTCACACAATTAATAGAAAAAAAACCAGCTCTAAGTTGAGTTTACAGAAGATGAGAATCTGTAGACAATTAGGCAGTAGTAAGTATCTTTCAGCCTTCAGAATTACCAGTGTTCTTATAAGGCTGGCACTCGGACAAAGGGCATTTGGCACTGGCCTGGGCCAAGTATTAAGGATTCGGCAGGGTGTAACTTGAGTGACACTATAGGAAAGCAAACAGATGCTTGGCAAAATAATGAGCTGAAAGGAGGTGGTTGGCAAGGCATCAGAGCACAACCAGTTTCCACCCTTTCTTCCCCTTTGTTCCGAGTTTCCTTTATAAACAGGCGTGAACCCACCTTCTCTGAGGGGAATTTTCTAGATGAATACTCTTGATCAGCAGTCAGTGAGTCACAGATCAAAGTCTCCTAATTGTTGTCTTCTACCTCCTTATCCATGACCAAAGTCTTAATCATAGCCAATATTGTCAGGGGCCCATCACAGCTAATGATTTGGGGGATTAATAGATGCAGAGGATCAAGAATAAAGAAGTTAACTATTCTTTCTCCCTCTGCCCTTCTCAGGCCCTGTCTGGGGTATAAATTCATTTCTGGCTATCCAATACTTGATATGGTCCCTGGCACAGGGTAGCTTAATAAATGTTTATTGATTGACTGATAACTGTATTCAAAAAAAGGACATTAATAAGATTGAGAACAACTGGGATGGTGAAGAGGTTGGTAACTACGTCACCCAACAATCTGTTGAAAGGACCAGGATTGCTTAATAGAGAATAAAGGTAAAGAACCTCTGAAATCACCTTGCACAAACACACCCAAAGCAGAATCCTATTCCACAACATCCCTGTAGTGATCAGCTTTCAGCACAGAAGCCAGCCTTTCCTTACACCAAACTGAAATCCACTTCTCTGATACTTGGGCTCAGCGCTGATAATTCTGCCCTCTGGGCCCTCCACAAAGTAACCCAGTTTCTCTTGTGTATGACAGTCCTTCAAATATTTAGGGCTACTTCTCATGGGGCCCCTGAATCTTCTTTCCTTCAAACTGAAAATCCACAGGTTTTTAAATGAATCTTTCTATAGTATGGTCACCTTCAAGATCTTTCACTCTTCTGGTCCTGGCCCTCCAGATACATCCTAACTTGACAATGTCCTTCATTAAAAGTGGTCTAGAAAACCAAACATGGCACCGCTGAAGTGTTCTGCCCTCGGCAGAGGACTTTCCCTCCCTCATTCTGGATATTATGCTTCTCTTTTTTTCTATTATGTCTTTTTTTAATTTGTGGAATAAAATGAATATTTCCATAAAACAGTATAACAAAAAAAGATAATTATACATGAAATTGAAAATCTCCTATACACGACTTGCTATTCCTTTCAAATATACAATAAAATTATCATGTAAATTTCTTTTCATTTCTTTTTTTTCCTTCCCTCCTCCCTCCCCTGCCCTAGAGATGTCTAAAATTAGACACATGAATAGGTAAATATATGAAAAATTGTTCTATACATAATTGTATTTATCAGTTCTTTCTCTGGATGCAGATAGCATCTTTTTTTATATGTCTATTGTAGTTATTTATATATTTGTAATAGTCAAAATGATTTATTCACTCAAAGCTCTTCTTAAAACAGTACTGCTGGTATTATTTCCTTACTATATTATATTATATGAATTATATTAGTGTTCTCTTCGTTCTCCTCCTTTTGCTCTTCATTATTTTGTGCAAGTCTTTCCATGTTTTTCTAACATTACTGAGTTCATTATTTTTTACAGCACAGTAGTATTCCATCACAATCATATACCACAGTTTGTTCAGGCACACCCCCCCCCCAATTGATGGGTACCCCTGCAATGTTCAGTTCTTTGCCACCACAAAAGGAGCTGCTGTAAACATCCTAGAACGTATATAGGTTCTAATACAGCTTCTGCTCACCCCATGTTGTTCCATGCTGCATTGATATATATATTAAGATTACAGTCAGTAAAAGCCCCAGACCTTTGTAATGATGATAACTAGCATTTATATAAAATTTTAAGGTCTGCAAAGCATTTTACATATGTTAGCCCAGCATTCCCATGCTATCATCATCCCTATTTTATAGATGAGAAAATGGAGACTGAGAGAAGTCAAACAATTCATTCAGGGTCATAGAGATAGTTAATATGAGGCAAGATTTAAACTCAATTCCTCCTGACTCCAGTTAACAGGAACTCTTATCTGGGCATACCTCCTCCAGGATGTGGACAGCTGATGTTTTTTTCCTTTTAACACAATTGTAGGATATTGCACTTACTAGCAGCTAGGTGGTGAAACGGATAGAACACTGATCCTGGAGTCAGAACAAACTGAGTTAAAACCCAGCCTCATGATTGTAAACACAGTGTCTGGTACACAGTAAACTCTATGTAGAGGTTAGCTGTTATTAATTATTATTATGTTATTAAGTATCATCCTATTAGATTCAGTCCATCATTTTTGATTGCCAAGGTATTTTTGAATACTAATTCTATCATCCGGTGCATTAGCTACGTCTCCCAGATTTATTTTATTTGAAAATGTGATGAATATGTCAGCTAAGCTTCACCAAAACAATTGATCAAAATATTGAACATGTTGTTTCCCAGACTTTGACACCATTCCTCAATGGCCTTCTCTCCGTAGCCCTCTGGCTCCTATCTCCCAGCAGCGAGTTCCTCCTGTAGCTTTCATTTTGAGAAAAGGCCCCAAAGCCAGAGGTTGGGAACCGGCAGCCTCAAGGCCACATGTGGTCCTCTGGGTCCTTGGGTGCGGCCCTTTGACAATACCTGACGCATACCTTCTGCAGCTCCTCATCCAGTGTCCACACTAACGTCTCCCCTGATGAGGAGCTTTCTACTACTTCTTCAGATTCTTAGAACACTTGTAATTATTAGGAAATTTGTCCTCATATCAAACCAGAATCTGTCTCTCTGCAAGTACCCTTTGGAGTCAAGGACAATAGTCCTTTTCATGATAGTTCTCTAAATACTTGGAGACAATTATCATTTTCCTTCTAATTTTCTTCTTCTTTAGTCTAAACAAACATAGCAATTTGTCAGGGGACTGTCATAAGGAGGGACATTTTTCTTATGAGTAGAGCTCAAGATACAATTCGAGTCTTTAGCCTTCCAGTCCCAGGAATATTTGATTAGCGCCATTCAGCTCTGGGTGTGCCAGGCACAGTGCGCAGGGAGACAGGAAATGTCATTGTCAGGCCCTTTCTTTTGGTTACCGGTGAGATTATTCTTATAACTGAATGCTAATTGTTGGTAGATTTGTGAACTGATTCAACCATTCTGAAGAGAGATTTGGAACTATGCCCAAACATTACAACTAAAGATATTATATCCTTAGGGGGAGGGGAGATGGTCATGTTCATAGAGGGGATAATTACAGTGGATAATTAGATAATTAGTGGTCTTAAATTAGATGATTTTGAGGCAGCAGAAACAGGCATACTAGGAATAGTTGCAGAAAGACAACCATAATTCTTAATAAAGGAAGAGAGTCTTGTCTCCAAGTGCATTTGAACAGGTAGTGCCAGGTTAACTTCACTTTCTCTTCTCCTCTTTTTATGACAGGGTGATCAAGGGAATGCTATGATTACAGAATATCTGGATAACAGCAACAAATCTGACAAAATGTTGTCATGCCACCTTTATGGACATGATGCAAATGGGCTAGATGACACTACCGTTAGGTGGATTTGGAATTAATGACAAAAAATCATTAACAGTTTAAGTTTAACTTGGAGGAATATGCAAGAGACCTGTACTTGGTTCTGTCAGGTGAAGTCAACAAGCACTTACAGAGCACTTATAATATGCCAGGCATTGTACTGAGAGTACAGTGGAGTATACAAAGTAAAGGAAAAAAGGAAAGACAGTCCCTACTCATAAGGAGCTTATATAATAATGAAGGAAAATAAAACATAAAAGGGAACTGAAAGAAAGAAGGAGCAGGGAAAGTGCCTGTGCAGGGGACATGGTGATAAAGTCAAGAGAATGAAAGATTCATGGTCCAGGAATGGGGATAAATATTATTTATATTAATATAAAATTATGTATAATTATATTAAATATTAAATAAAGCTAATAAAAGTCAGGCAGAGTCCCTCTGGGCTAAGGTTAAGACTTTTCTTCTTAACCAGATGCCACTGACCATGCCTATACCCTTCCAAGTTAGACTAATCTCATCTATCAAGGTTCTCTGTGCTCTGTACCTCCCACAGAAGTTCCAGACCCTATATTCCAGGCTACAAGGCTCCAGAAAAACCCTTAGTTCTGTCACTCCCCTAGAAGAATTGGATGGGTTTATGTTATACATTCCTACACACACACTTAAACTACAGCTTCTTGGTCTCCTAGACCAAGAGGACCCCAGTAAATCATTTCTAGACCGACCTCTGCCCTCTCCCTATCTACTTCTAATCTAAGAAAAAGACTTTCAGAGAGGCTGTGGTTTGGTCTCAAGGCAAATGAATGGATGGCTACACGTCTTGAGCTAGTAGAGGACATTTCCATTCAAATACAGCCTGTACTAGATAGCATTCTATAATTTTGTGACTATAGAGAAATTTTCATTCTACTATAACTGGGGCCCTTTAACACCAGAATAGACCCTCCACTCAACCATCCTTTCTGTACTTCCCAGAATATGTCTTTCCTCGGTTAAAAGAAAGCTTTTGACAGAAAATCTGACAATACTTCAATGACCCTTCTGAAAGAGATACTATTATTTCTCACCTCGATGGCCCCAGGTTTACCACTTCACTCCTAACTTGGTCTGTACCATCATACCAACTGTATACCTATATTGCCACCAGGTAGTTTGCCAGTTCAGGTAGTTTGCTTACTCCATTGAGGAATTCCCATCTTCTTTCCCACATGAATGTTTGCCCCACATTCTCTTCAGTTCTCATCTATACTTTTTAGCTATCATCCCACCCACCCACCAGGTATGACTTCAATAGCTGTGCTGCTGACCCAGTCTCATTCCCAAAGATCTATTCACAACATGGCCCAGCCTAGACCAACCTGGCCTAGTTCTGGCCCAGTTGAAAGAGCTTGCAGAAAGTACACCGGTTAATCTTGACTGTACCTGCCTATCCACACCAAGGGACAAAGACTCAGACATTAAAAAACGACTATATTCTATTTGATCTAAACAGGGTAAGAGAAAATTCATAAAATACCAGGTCTACCCTTAGGCCTATGAAACTGAGATGACTAAACGTTTGTGGGGATTGTATATCAAAGGCTATGCCAAGGAAAACTGAGACCCCAAATGATGCCAATAGGACATCAGATTTAGTAGAATGAAGTCTACTGAATGGCTAAATTCCCTGAACTTCTTGTTCCAGGACTTAGTCTGGTGTGGTAGAAAGCTAAATTTCTAGTCAGAAGACCCAGGTGCAAATTCTGGCTGTTGTTTACCACTTGTGTAAATGTAGGCATGTTATTTGACCTTTCTGGTCCTAAATTACTCCATTTATAAAAGAGGGACAATCATTCCTAGGCTCTTATCTCACACAAAAATAAAACAAAAACACTGGGAAATAAACCCCAGGTATAAACAAAGAGTAAGTTTTGGGAAGGTCAGCCATCATAAGGCTGAGGAGAAAAACAGTGCATGTAAACTGCAGGTTACATCAACATGAGCTGTTATTTTGTGTTTTCTGTGATTTCATCAATATAAGGTACTCTCAGGGAGAAAAGTCCTTCTACCAAAGCAAATTGATATCTACTATTCTATTTCTGATCTTGGGGAGTTTCCTGAGTGTACATTGGCAGCCAGAGCCTGGGAATGTGATCTCAAGTCTCACAGTTAATATAAACCATGTTGAATAAATGTAAACAGCAAAAGAAGCTCCAATTATCTCATGGGAACCCTTACATGTGCCCCTGGGCCATCCCTGGCATTATGTCTTCTTTGTTCTGTTTCTATATAGTTTCTGGTCTGACCTGGGCTTTCTGTGGGCATCCATCACACCATTCTGTTCTCCAGCTGCCAAGGACTAGATCTCATAAGTTAAACTGCCCCAATTAACCCAAGAAGCCCTAATAAATCTAGATTTGTACAGTCAGGCTGGCATGGACCCCTCTTTCTTTGGCATCTCAGTACTGTCTTTGAGAGTTTCTCTCCTTACAACTGGCATATCAGGGCAGAAGAGATCACCCCCTTTACATTTGACCTTACAATTGGAATAGTTGGCAGGTTAGTCTGCCCTCCTACAAATACTGTGGCCTTGCACTGGAAACACTGAGAAGTGACTTGCCCAGGGTTGTAGAGCCAGCATGTGTCCAAGGCAAGACTTCACAGTCAGGTTTTCCGACGTCCAAGATCAACTCTCTATCCATAACAAACAGTAGGCAGAGTAGTAGAGCTGCCTCTCCACGTTGTTATTATTGCTCAATATCATGAATGTGAAGAAAGGTTACCATATTAATTAATATCAGTGGCATTTAATGGATGACTATTGAATTTGTCAGTTCCTTAAAGGTTCTGGGTGGAGCCTGTTTCTGGCTATTGCATGGACAAGAAAGGATACTCAATTCCTGGAATAGAGCTCATCTAGGCTTGTGGGAAGGTAAGCAAGGGTAAGCAAATTCAACTCACCTGCCATACTGCTCACATTGATAAATCTTCCCCTTGATTTTCGGAGGAGGGGTAAAAAGGCCTTGGTCACTTCCACAGCTCCAAAGAAGTTCACATCCATGCACTGTCTGTAGATATTCATGGGAAGGAGCTCACCATCTCCTATGATACCCAAGACCCCAGCATTGTTGACAACAGCCCACAGTCCTGGGACAGAAAAGGGAATTTGGGAAAATGTAAAACAGAATTCCTGACATGTACAAGATAAAGGAAATGAATGCTAGATTCAAAACCATAAGACCAAGGTTTGAAACTTAGATACTGGATCATAGAATCTGTAGAAAGGAATTTAGAGACCATATAGTTCAACCTCCTCACTTCACATATTAGAAGAATTTAGGTCAAGAGAGACTGAGCTGGTTAACCTAAAGATCCACAGATAACTAATGGCTACCATTTACATGAGACTTAAAGGTTTGCAAAGCACTTTTCATATTACCTTGATCTGAAGGTGATAAGTGACCTGTGCTAAACACTAGGGATACAAAAGAAAAAAACAAAATTTTTTAAGGAGGTTACATTCTAATGAAGGAGACAGCCTAATACATAATTAGATATACACAAGAAACACACAGAGTAGATAGAAGAATAACAAGCAGACCTGTAAGACTAGACTCTGTAGTGCTTGGAGGAAAGAAAAGCATTAAAAGATTGGAAAGATAAGAAGGAGTCAAGCTGTGAAGAGCTTTAAGTATGAAACACAGGAGTTTTTATTTGGTCCTAGAATAAATAAGGAGCCAGGGGATTTTACTGAGTGTGAATTTGACCGTGGTGTAGAGAGCAGACTGAGATGGGGAAAAACTTAAAGGAGACGGACCAATTAGAAGGCTATTACTGATATCCAAGTGAAGTGATGAGGGCCTGACCTGGAGAGGTAGCTGTGTGAATATAAAAAAATATAAATATGGAAAAAAGTAATAATAAAATATAAAATATATATATAATATATATAAATAATAAAATATAAAAAAAGCAAACGTATGGGGGAAATTGAAGAGAAAGAAATTATAAGATTTAAAAAGTGTTTTGGATTTGTGGAGTAAACAAATGAGAGAAGAGATTATAGTAAGATCTCGAACCTGGAAAAGTAGGAGGATGGTGACACCCTGAACAAGCACTAGAGAAGTTCAGAAGAGGGATAGGTTTGGATGGGGAGAAATATAATGAGTTTAATTTTGCACACAATGAGTTAGAAAAGCCTGAGATATCAACTTTGAAATTCCTAATAGGTAGTTAATAACATGAGAATGGAGCTCAGAATAGAGACTAGGCCTGTATAAATAGACCTACTAAATATCAGTCAAAATAATAGGGCTCACACAAAAGGGAAAAGTGATAGCAATGAGTAAATGTGAGTAGATTAAGGGGATGTTAATTTCTGTTATTAACAAGATGAGGCCTCCTACATTCAAAGTTGATCTGAGGAAGAAAAGAGAAAGGTCCCCACATTGGCCCATGGATATTAAATAGTGCCCTTTCCTTCTTAGCTTAGATGTGTGTGGCCTCATGCCAGAATTAACTCAACGACATTGATAAAAGGTGGTCTATGGCTACACTACTGATATCAATGTTATATTATGCTATTTCATCTCATTTTATATAATGTTCTTTATTATATGTCCAAATAATTTGTATAAAAAATAACAGAGTACTAGGATAAGTCACAGAGAGGACGTGACCCTGGTTTCTCAAAGGTTATGTCAACATTGCTAATAAAGAAAATGCCACAGGACTGGAGAAACAAAGGAACAGCTTCTGAAAAAAAAATAAAAAGGGAATTTTGGAAACTACTGGTTAATAAGCTTGAAACTTCTCACAAAATCATGGAAGCAATTGTTAGTCAAATGGTTGGCACAATCTGTGAAAAGGAAATAGTGATCAATAGACACAAACATGGATGCACTAAGAGCAAGCCAGGCTAAACTCATCTCTTTTCTTGACAAGCTTACAGGACTGATTTAGCAAAGAAATGCAACAGAAAAGTCATTTGAATTTCAGCAAGGCCTTCATGATAGCTTTGTGAACAAACCTAAAGAACTACAGACTGAGAGTACTTGAAAGAGCCACAGTAGGTTGAATGAGCACACCACAGTCCTCCCTTCCTGCCCCCAAAGGATTAATGTTTTGATATTAACCTGGAAGGTAGTCTCTAGTGTTGTGTTAAAGGTACATTCTCCATCATGTCTTATTCCAAGTTGTTGTTTTTACCAATAACTTGAATGAAGACATGGATGACAGCTTCTCAGTCTTAGGAGATTTTTAGAGAATGTAAAATGAGAATTATGACCAATATGATGGATGATAGATAGAAAAAATATTCCAACAGGCTGGAACAATAGACATCAATGAGCAAGACAAAATCTGATAAAAAAAATTAAGTTCTACACTTACTTTCATAAAAGTAAAATACAGAAGTATGGAATTAGGGACATAGAGTTTAAAACATTTTGATTTTTAAAAGTTAGTAGTTTTGATTGTAGGTTCAAAAAGAGAAATATGAATAAACAGCATATTATCTCCTAAAAAAGAGAGTATGATTTTAGTTTTCAATAATGTCAGTATAGTGTAAAGAAGTAGAAGCAGCTCTATATAGTGTTGGACACCATCAAGCCTGAATGGAGAATTTACAGAAACACCTGGATGAGTTGTAATGGGGGACAGTTATGTAAAAGGATTAGACCTTTTCGTATCACTCAAGAGGGCAGATCTATGACCAATGGATGGAAGTTATACCTACTGTGGAAGGAGAGAGGTTTCTACTTACAGTATAAGGGGAAAATATGGGATGAGACA
The DNA here is from genome assembly GCA_028658325.1 of Potorous gilbertii. Classification (NCBI taxonomy): domain Eukaryota; kingdom Metazoa; phylum Chordata; class Mammalia; order Diprotodontia; family Potoroidae; genus Potorous; species Potorous gilbertii. The sequence continues at coordinate 254,068,676 of CM053769.1, forward strand.
TGATTTTATTGCTATAGGGTAGTCCCAACAAAGAGATTCTCTCTACTAACGCAGCTCTGTCCCTGCTCTGCATTTCATGATTTGGGAGAGTAGCCTGCAACATTGGGAGGTGAACTAATTTACTCAGGGTCACAGAGGAGGTGCTAGGTCAGTTCTCTATACACTATATCATACTAGGTAATCCTAACATTGATACTTGTCTGACAATAGAATGGGCTGCCTTGGTGAGCATCCCTTCACAAGGAGGTGCGCAAGAAGAGACTTAAATGACAACAGAAATATTGTATTAGGTGACCTCTGATATCTCTTCCAATGATTCTAATTGACAATAACAATTCTAATGATTCCGTAACTACTTGTATAGTTATTTCCCATTATGAAGAAAAGGGGCTTCCCAAACTGCAAAGTGTTACAACAGCCCAAGTGATACAAGTTATTAAGCCTATGGCTCAGTTTCTCTTCAGACTGCTTTCCACTTATGGTTGATCAAATACTTATGTCAGTTATGATCAGAAGGAGAACACTCCATTTCCCCAGAACAATAGTAGGGTCCCAATACCTGTGTGTTGCACCTTTTCTGCAATTTGAGCTTGAACTTCTTTGATCTGGGCTGGGTTGGTAATATCCATCTGGAAAACTGAGGTTCTCTTGGAACAGGTCTTTCTCAATGACTCAGCTCCAGGTCCATTCTCATTCAGAACACCAACAAATACAGTGAATCCCAACTCATCCAGGTACTTTGACAGGGCATGGCCAATCCCAGAATCTCCACCTGAAAGCAGCCAAGCAATTCAACAGGTGAGGACCACAACCAAAACAAGAGAATCTATCCTCTCCAGCAGTAGCCCTTGGGGGAGAAAGGGATATCTTAGCAAACTTTGGGGGATGATGACTCAGTATTGGATTGAATTTTTATTGTTTTGGGTGATAGTTCAAAGATGATCTCTTGGATCCTTTCTAGCTCTAAATTCTGTGATCTTACTGCTAAGTTGCCTTTCTCTCCTCTCCCTTTGATTGGAGGTGGTGGGGGAGAGAAACAGTGTCTTATCTATCAAATACATAGAAAGGTGTGATTGTACTGTTAAAAATTTCACCAAGGACTAGGACACTTAAAATAGGCTCAAGGGAATCTGGTATTGAAGCATAGACAAATGAATTTTATCCAGAGCACCTGACTGACCAACCTTAAATTCACAAGGGATTGTCCTGAAAGAGGTTATTTTCATTTGGGGAACATTAGTGGAAAAGTTCATGACTAAACAAGTGATAGGACCACACAAGACTAAATGGACAATTGTGGATATATAAAATTTAAAAACTTTTTGGACAAATACAATGTAGTAAAAATTAAAGGGAAAGAAAATTGAGGGGGGAAAAGTCTTTGCAACAGGTTTCTCTGAGAAAGGTCTCTGTTCCAAGATACATATGGAACTGATTCAAATTTATAAGACAAAAAGCCATTATCCAGCAGTTATAAATGATTGAAGGATATGAACAGGCAGTTTTCAGAGGGAGAAATCAACCTATAAACAATCATATTGAAAACACCTCTAAACTACTAATAATTAAAGAAATGCAAATGAAAGCAGCTATGATGTTCTACCTCCCACCTATCAGACTGGCAAAAATGAAAGCAGAACATGATAAATGTTGGAAGGTCTATGGAAAAACAAGAACAGTAGAACACTGTTGGTGGAGATATAATCTGGTCCAGGTGTTCTAGAAAGCAATTTGGAGCAATGCCCAGAAAGTTACCAAACTGTGTATATTCTTGGACCCAGCTATAACCACTACTAGACCTCTATCAATCTGATGACTCCTTCCCATTCTCCTGTGCTGGATCTTCATCCAGGTAATGTCTACTAATCCTGGATAGCTCTCAGGTCTTCTTCCTTGGCCCTCTTCTCCCTCTTAACTATTTTGCTTAATGATCTCATCAGCTCCCATAGATTCAATTACCTTCTCCATAGGGATGATTCTCAGATCTACTTATCAAACACTATAACTCCTCCTCTAATCTTCATTCTCACATTTCTATTGCCTTTTAAACATCTTGAATTGGATGTCTTACAGATATCTTAAACTCAACATGTCCAAAGCTGAACTCCTTATTTTTCCCCCAATGCTCTCCTTTCTCAATTTTCCTGAAACTGTCAATGGAACTACCCTTCTGGTCACCCAGGTTCACAACCTAGGCTGTTGTCCTCAACTCCCTACTCTCTCTCATCCCCCATATCTAATTAGTTTCCAAGTCCTATGGATTCTACTGGCTTATTCACTGAGCTACATCTAAGTTCTGAAGCAGCCATCTTCACAACACTTTTTGTATACTTCCTCTTCTCTCCTCTGATACTGCCACCATTCCAGCACAGGCCCTGGTCACCTCACACTTGGACTATAGGCAAGAGCCTGATGATTGATGTGCCTGTTTCAAGCCTCTCCTTCACTCCAATCCATCCTAAAGCGCAAGTCTGATCACATCACCTCCCTACTCAAAAAACTCCAGTGATTCCCTTGTTATCTCTAATATCAATTATAAGTCATCTGTTTGACCTTTAAAGTCATTTATAACTGGTCCCTCTCCTACCTCTCCAGTTTTCTTCCACCTTACATACTTTGCAAAGCAGTGCTCACTATTCCTTGCACAGACCATCTTCAAACTCCACACATTTCCACTGGCAATTCCCATGTCTGGAATACGTTCCCACCTCACCTTCACCTCTTGGATTCTCTTGCTTCCTTTAAGCCCACTAGTTCCTTCCCTCTGTTGATTATCTCCAATTTATCCTTTATATAGCTTGTTTGTATAAAATTGTTTACATATTATTAAAATTAGACTTTAAGCTCTGTAAGAGCAGGGACTACTCTGTGGTTTTTCTTTTCTTTTCTTTCTTTCGGTTTTTCTTTTCTTTTCCTATTTTGTGTTTGTGTTTTTGGTTTTTGCCTGTCTGTATTTAGTATGGTGCTTGACACATAGTAGATGCCTTACGAATACTTGATTTTACTTGACTCCAACAAAATCAAAGAAAGAGGACAAGTGTCTATATATATGTATACAAAAAAGATTTATAGAAGTGCTGGAAACTAATGAAAGGAAAAAGCTCAATAATCAATCCTTGAATGCTTTGCTCTGTACTGCCTTGCTAATCTTTTATCTGGTATAATCATTAGGATAAGAAATAACTGTGCGACTTATAGTAAGAACATAGTCTTGGGTAAAAAAACCTGAGTGTAACCAAACTAAGGGAAATTCCCGTGTTAGTGAACCTTAGAAATGTGGCTAAGTCATTATACAGTATGTATCTTATAGATATATATGTAAGTATATACTTATATATGAATATAAATATGTATACAAATCGTTATAAAGTAGGTATCTTAAGTATGTGGCCATAATAACCATTCCTATATATTAATCTTCATTTTACAAATATAAAGGAAGCCCTCTGACACCTGGCAGACTTTAAGTTTGACTGAATGCAAGTTGACAATCTACTCCTGCCTAGAATTGATATAAAGTTGGGGAGATAATTTTCCCTGCAATGTCCCTACTCTTGGTGGCAATTTCCTATAGTCAAAAGGTTTGTAAGCTTAATACCAGATCTATTAAGTTATAGATTATTGGTAGAGGAACATCCGAGGTTAAGTCCAAAATTAAGCTATTAGGCTTAGGACTTTAGACCAACAACAATAAGTTGGGGTCTTTTAATTCTTAGTAATACTGTGGAGACAATTAGGTCAAGAGCTTGTGATGTTAGCAAACACAAAATATTATTTGTGTCTCAGTTGGTTAATGTTTAAAAAAAAATTCTTTTGTGTCCATATTGTAAATGCTTTAAAAAGAAGTATCACCTGACCAAAAGTCTGAATTGTTTTATCTGTTATAAACTGTGTTAAAAATGAATAATAAAATTAAAAAATATATAAAGAAAGAAAGCCTCATAAAGGGCTAATTGGGACATGGAAAGAACAAAGTTAGGACATAATGACCTACAAAATGTAATCTTGCATGATAGAGACCTTTGTCGAACCATATAGGAATGAAGAGACCTATAAATAACCGAATTTTATGTCTTGGGGTCTCAGACAATATGGGGTGGACTGTAGAACCCAACTTTTGTTTCTCTTAATAAAGGTTGTTTTCTTTGCCCAGAAAGTCTTCCCAGTTTTTTTATACTAAGAAGGAATTCTCCTTTTGGGGAATGACCAAACAAATTGTGGGATATGTAGATGATGGCATATTATTGTGCCATAAGAAAGGATGAAATAGAATATTTTAGAGGAAACTGGGAAGAACTTTATGAACTCTTATAAAGTGGAGTAGAACTAGGAGAACAATTTAGATAATAACATTATAGAGAAAAATAACTGAAAGACTTTAGAACTCTGATCAACCCAATGATAACCCAAAACTGAAATGCACATTTGTCCTCCGTCAGCAAGTGGTGAAGACCTTAAAATTCAGAAAGAGAGACATACATTTTCATATGGCCAATGTGGAATATATTGTGTTGGTATATTTTGAGGGGTCTGTTTTTTTAGGTTTGTCTAGGGGAGTAGTGGTGGGAGGAATAGGTTAATTTTAAAATTTTATAACTTGGAAAATAAAAATAATAAGCTACTATTTTTTTTTAAAAGCTGGAGAATTGCTACAAGGATCTGGTAGGATAGAATAGATAGATAGTCATGGCTTAGCTCATAAGCTTAGTGAGCTTGAGATTCACCTTGTCAGGACTAGAGACATTGCTTTAGATGCATTTCTAATTACTTTTACTTTTTATGTATTATTAAAGTTAAAAATATTTATATTGTATATTCATATATTACTTATGTTATATATTATGTTAAATCTATTTCTGAATTGATTTTCTGTTTCCTGTATTGGCAGAGGAGAGAGAAAAAGCAGGTATGGGAGCTGATGTCTGAGTAGTCAGGAAGGTGGCAGTGGCAGTAAAGAAAAACAGTCCATTAAAGATTGGGTGAAGATGACCTTGGTACCCAGGGATCTTAGTGGCTCAGGGACTAAGAAGTTCAAAAGGCTCAATGACTTCAAGCTTAGAATTAAAGACATGGTTGAAAGGGTATTGGATGTGTGGAGGAGCAGGATCAAAGAGATGGACACAAGGAGGTTTACTAAATTAAATAGCAGGGAAAGGGCATTCAGAGCTAGGAAAGGATGTTAGACTAGGGACACAGTGCAGATCCAGTTGAGCACAGGTTTTCTCTGCTCCCGTGTTGCCCAAACCTCAGAGCATTTCTGGGGTTCCACGTGGACTTTTTGTACTCAGATTACCAAGAAACCCACCCATAATGGGAAGAGTACTGGCTCTAGAGTCTGAAGAATTTGGTTAAAATCCTGCCTCTGGCACTTTCTGTATGGGATACTGGGTGAATCATTAGCCTCCACTTACTTCGGTTTCCTTATCTCTAAGGTAAAAGGTTTAGCTTCTGTGGTTGTTGGGGTCTCTTCTAACTCTAAATCACTGTACAATTCATAGTCATAGATTTTGAGCTGGAAGGGAACTTGGAGATTCATCTAATCCAAATCCTTCACTTTACTCCTTCCTCACAAAGACTGTCCCTTCCTTCCAAAGGTGGTGACTGTCTGATAGTGCCAGCATAGATAACTGGGTATGGCAAAGAAGTATCTAACAGCATCAGACTGGGCTGGACTGTTCTTTCTTTTAAAAGGTACTGAAACTGTCACTGAGATTTGATTGGCTCAGAGGACAAAGGCTCAGGTTGTTAGTGTGACTTCCTGGTTACTTGAGGGGGTGGGGAGAAAACATGAGGAGCTCCAGAAAGGTCTTAAAGCTTGACCAGTGAACCACCATAGGCAAAACAGAAGTAGAGAAGCCATGTTCACCTGCCCCAGTCAAACATCCTCTCCTCGATCTGAATGCCCTTCCTTCACTATGATTAGGCAAGTCTCCTTTTTATTCATTGTTGGATGGAGTACCAGGATCTAGATAACAGCCTGATGTCGCTGTCCCTGGTCTGTTATATTGGCTATCCTCAGGTCAGGGCCTTCCAGGCTAGATGTGGATGGTGGGCAGAAGGTGTCCGTGAGAGGGAATAAATCCTGACAGCCCAGGGAGTCAATGGGAACAATGGTCAAGATCCTGAGTCATCCATCCCTAAAGGCGGGTCAGTCTCCCAACTAGCAAGGAAAAAGCTTCCACAGCAACTCCAGTGACACTTCCCTCACTCCCTTTTTGTAACCATGTCCTTTCCACCTCAGTAGGTTTGATTGAGAATTAAGTCTTGTTTACTGGGTGTCACTTTATTTCTTCTAATAACATTTCTAGGCACTCAGCACTTTTCATCCTCATGGATTCTTAAAATTCTGCCAACATGCAGAAGTCACTTGATCCTGTTGACTCAGCTCCAGAATGCCCATGGGAGCAATGAACAATGAAGCCCTGAGAATCAAACTCCACCCATCCTGACTAGGAGATCTTTCAACACCACCTGGGATGCCCTAATTAGGGAGCTCAGCCTTCACTTTAAAAGCCAGCCTTGAAGCAGGGCTCAAGAGAAGCCAAACTGAACTTGAACTTTGGTCAGACTTCAATAGACGTTCAAGGAATGAAAGGGAAAGGGGGAATAAGCATTTATTAAGAGCTAGGCTCCAGGCTAAGCACTTCTACACATATTGCTTCAGCTGATTCTTACAACAACCTTATGAAATGGGATCTTTTAGGATCCCCATTTTACAATTGAGGAAACTCAGGCAGACAGAGGTCAAGTGATTTCCCAAGCTCACATGGCAAGATTTGAACTTAGGTCTTTCTGAATCCAGATCTTTTCATCTGCCCTAAGATGAGACAGAAAGAATTGAAGGATGAGAGGCAAAAAAATAAAATTAATTAATATTTGTAAACTGCTTTAAAATCCTTAAAGTACTATGTAAATGCTTGTTGTTGTTGTAAGAAAGAGAAATGGGTGGTGTTGGATTTGGAGTAAGGAAGACTTGAGTTCAAATCCAGCCTCAGACACTTGACACTAGCTGTATGACCCTGAAGAAGTCACTTAACCCTGATTACCTTCAAGAAAAAAACAGATTCAGTTACAAGTCTTTGTTCATGATGGTCATGCCCCCTTTTGATCTACTCAAATACTGATCATCTCTCTGAGCCCAGTTCTCCCTCTATCCTGAAGCCTTCACATATTGTTCCAATGTACTCTGACTTCTCCCACCTCTAGATGTTATTGTATTTCAGTCATGTCTGACTCTTTGTGATACTATTTGGGGTTTTCTTGGCAGAGATACTGGAGTACTTTGCCATTTCCTTCTCCAGCTCATTTTACAGATGAGGTAAACAGGTCTAAGTGACTTTACCTGAGTCACACAACTAGTAAGTGTCTGAGGCCAGATTTGAACTCAGGAAAAGGTGTCTTGCTGACTCCAAACCTTGCACTGTATCCACTGCACCATATAACTGCCTAAATATATAAATTGGAACCTCCTTAAGTCCAGAATCACATCATTATTTGGATTCAATTTTATATATATATTCAAGGTTTATATTTGGCCCAAACATCCATCTGCTACATTCTCTATCAGCAGATCAGGTAGGGGTCATAAATCAAGTAACAAATCATTTCATTAGAACAGAATAGGAAAATAAATAGCAAAGCAAATCCAAATCATAGAATAATTCCCGAGGTTTCTCCGTTCCACCACTACCCAAATGAATGCAATCTCCCACGAATTCTTGTGCTCGGACTCTAGGAAACACCACGAGATAACAAAGTGTGTTATATGTTGACTGTAATGCCTCCTGGAGCTGAGTTGTCGTGGCTCCATAATCCAGAAACCACAGATTTCTTTGCTTTCCTTCTCACAGGCTCTTGCTTGTGCACTATTGCCATTCAACTGCCTCCTCAGTTATCAGCTGCTGATACTCTTAGCATTCTGTTCTGCATCCACCGCCATCATTTCGGGCTCCTCCATGGAGGAGCATACATCTCCTGCACAGGCCCTCATCACCCTTCCAGGTGGTCTCCCTGCCTCAAGTGTCTCCATTCCACTCCATCCTCCACTCAGCTATCAAAGTGAAGGGCAGACTGACTATGTCTCTCCAAACGCTGAGGTACTCCCATGACTCTTTAAAATCACCATGATCAAATATAAAATCTTCTGTTTGGCTTTTTTTTAAGTCATTCATAAGTCAGTCCTCTCCCACCTCCTAGTCTTCTTACACCTTACTCCCACTGAGTACTTTGCAATCCAGTGACACTGACCTTCTTGCTGTTACCAGCACAAGAAACTCCAATAAGAGCCATTCTGGCAGCTCAAAGAGGCACTTAAGTCTTAATTTTCCTCTTTCACTAGAAATTCTCCAGCTCTTCCTGGTAGCTGGATTAGAAAGAATGAATTCCTTTCCTTCCTTCCCTGCCCTATGGTTCAAATTGTATCCCTCCATGGCCACCCCTCCTATAGGGCTCACTGAATTTTTCTGAGACTGAAGATAAACACACAGAGTCCCTCTGTCATTTGCTCTCTCCACTCCTGTCACGGCCCAGTAACTATTATCAAGTCCAAAGCAACTGAACTTGAAGAGTTGATAAATCTTAAGGAGGCATTTAACTACTCTGGATGGATGTGGAAGAACCAGTGACCCTTGCCCTTCATTGTAGCTTCCATAGCAGATTGTACTGCTGAACCTTGACTTTAAAGAAAAGACAGTCCCTTAGCTCAATCCCAAAGATCTCTGGTTTTTGTCTTATCGCTCAGGATGGGGTACATGAGGCGTTCAGGGAGTACTAGCACCTCTGGTGTGAGAGCTTGCTGAGCCCCTTTCAGGCTATTGTTTTCACAAGCTTTAATTAAGCAGCTGATTTTATTCATCATAGGATCAGCGACAAGAACTGGAAGACCCTAAAGGTCAGCTGGAGTCTCTATCCTCAGTTAAAGAAGCACTGAAGGGGTTAGGACTGGAAGAAGTTTAAGAAGCCCTGAGCTAGACCAAAATGTTCATTATACATAAGAGGAAATTGAAGTCAGAGCAATAAGGCTGAGATCACCAAGTAGCCAGTGGCAGAGCAGGGGTTGGAACCCAGGTCCTCCCACTTCAGATCCAATAATCTGTACTCTGCCATAGTTAATGACCTGGTTATAGGGCATGTATGTTGTATAGTCAGACAGATATTTTTCCTCTTTATGTGATCAATACATTATATAATTAATTCCGTTGTTAAACTGTTCTCAGGAAAACACATTGCAGAGAATAGAAATTTTTCTTTACATCCTCCAGATTAAAAAAAAAGTAAATAGCTCTTTCCACTGTACCAGCTGGTTCTTATCAGTAACTCCATTTTCTTACCTGTAAAATAATATCATAGTGACAATATCTGCCAAGTGTATACATCTCAAAGGGGGATCAGGAGGATGAATTAGGCAATTCATCCTCCTGAGCTGTTAAATCCTGTACTCTTCAATAGTTTTATTAATGACTTTGATAAAGGAATAGACAGTATCCTTATCAAAATTGCAGATGACACAAAGTTGGGAGGGATAGCTAACATGGTGGATAACAGTCAGGATCCAAAAAGATACTGACAGGCTAGAAAATTGGGTTGAACCTAATAAGATGAAATGAAATAGAGACAAATGTCACTTGGATTCAATAACTGACTTCAGAGGCATACTAAGTTAACAAATATTTATTAAGTAACTACTTTGTGCCAGGCACTGAGATGAGCCTGAGAGAAACAAATACAAATGTAACATAGTTCTTGTTCTTAAGGAGCTTACTTTCTGTTGTTCAATATACAATGTGTTCACAAATGAATAAATACTGTATTTACAGACAATAAGGCCACAGTGATAAGGATTTGGGGGTAAAATGGGTTCTTTCTTTTTTGATATGTTGAATTTGCGGTGTCCATGAGACATATATGGAAAGATGTCTAGGAGGCAGTTGGAGATGTGGAAGCTCAGGAGACATATAAAAGCTGAATATACAAGTCCAGAAGCCTAGAAGTTGAAATTCCAAGAGCTGATTAGATCATTAAGCAAACAGAAGAGGAGAGGACCTAAGATGAGATCCTGAGAAACACTCCAACATCTCTAGTACTCTTGGGTTTCTTTCTGTGATTATTCTATCAGATCCACAAGCTTACTTTCATATAACCATTCCTTGACTATTTCTACCTACAGGGGTCTCAGGAGGCTCCACCTTTCTACCAGGTTTATCAGATAGAATATCAGATCAGTCAATGTTGCCCTGCATTTGTGCCTAGGCATCTTCCAAGCCTTGATCTCATCCAGAGGAGGAAGGTGAGGTGAGGGAAGTGGAGATCCAACCCTATGAGCATCAGTTGAAGGAACAGAATATAAGATACTTTAGGGTGACACAATAGCTGTCTTTAAGTATATGAAAGATTGGATTGTTATAGAAGGATCATATGATATGTTTGGCTCCAGAGTAAAACTTGAAGCAATGGGTTAAAATCACAGAGAATCAAATTTAGGATCAATGCAAAAGGAACTTCCTGACATTCATGCTGCCCAAAAAGTAGAATGGGATGCCTCACAAGATAATGTGTTTTGTATCAATGGAGATCTTCCACAATATCTGCATAACAACTTAATTAGAGAGGGCATTCCTATTCAAGGACAGAGTTCATGGCATCACAGATTCAGAGGTGGAAGGGACCCTTCATGGTCACCCCTCTTAACCAACCTCCTCATTTTATAGTTGTTAAAACTGAGGATTACTGGCAACCTGAAGTCATGCATTCAAATTAGGGCCAAAGTTCAGGTCCTCATGCTCCAAATTCAATGTTCTTTCCACTGAATCAAGCTCCAGCTTGATGACCTCTGGGGTTCCTTCCAACTTGAAGTCACTATGAACTCTTTTCTGACACGTTTTTGCATTTGTCTTTAACGTCCAAACACCCTGGCATCTGGAAGGTGATTGCTAGCATGTGAACTTCTTGTATAAGCGTAGTCTTTTGGCATAACCCCCAGGAGTTCTGGGAAAACACCATATTACAATGTCCCGATTCATTCTTGAAGCTGACACTATCTACACTTTGATGACTGTAGATACATAGTCTTAATTATTTTTTTTATCTTATGAATCACCCACAAACCTTCCAGTCTCATATGAACTTCTTTGCAAACCTTAAAGTATGAGTATCTGCCTCTCATCACTGCTTCTAATGAGCTATTTGACCCTCAGCAAATTACTGAACTTCTTTGTGACTTGCCCTTGTGCATTAGTTAAAAGGGATAGGATACCTTTCCAGCTTAAAAAAAAGAATCTTATTGAGCACCTGCAATTTACTAGGAAGTTGCTAGTTTAGGTGCTGGTTTTGCAAGTAGAAACTGCCCTTCCTATAAATGTAAAGCATGGTCATTGAGCGTAACACTGCTTTAGTAGTATCCTTCTGAGCAGGGGATTTTGCAAGGATTCAATCCATTCAAGTCTGGGGGATTAACAATCACATGGAGTCAGGGCTAGAGTACCTAACTTCTTCTGGAATATTGCCACACCTCCAACACTTCTTAAATTATTAGGTTCCGACCTCGTTGCTACTTGCCAGAAATGTAACTAGGGAGAGGCATCTGGAACTTTCCCCAAGGACACCAAGATGAGAGGGAAGTCCTTTCTCCCCTATCATATTTATTCTGGGAGACTCACCTATGTAGGGACTCGTCTTCCCTATGGAATGTAAGCCCCTTCAGAGTCTTGTTTCATTCTTTGTATTTGTATCCTCAGAGTCTAGCACGGTCCCTGACATACAAAAGGCACATGAGAAGTGCTTTATGATAGATTCATTGGTACAGAGGCTGCCATGTGTACTTTTCACCTCAATTTGGGAAAGGGTGGAAGGGGAGCAAGTCAGGCAAGAAGGCATAGGACTAGATTCATTGACCTTCAGGAGGGAATAGGCATCCTTTCTTCTAGAGTAATTGCACCTGTGTTTGGGAATGTCCCCTGTGCTGTTGTCTTCCTGCCCAGAGTATCCCTTGTACTCACTGCCTCTACCTCCCCACCACTAAAACCCCAATTGAAAAAACTCCTAGCTGTGCTTCTGCTACTCTTAACTACTATGATTAGAATGACTATTGCTATTAGTATTATGACAAATTTGTCCTCCCCTAGTTTTCTTTCTATAACCTCTTTTTACTTTGACAGCATGTATAAACATTGATTTTTTCTATTATCCTTTATCTTCACTAAGGCACTCAGTACCAAAGCCTTAATTATCCAAAGATCTTTACTCTGCTTTCCTGGCTGGTATTGAGTGAACCTCCAAAATCTTCTCTAAACATAATAATTTTCCATTTCCCTGAGTTTCTACCCAGGCTGGCATCTCCTCCAGTTCACTGGCCTATTGTTCTGCTGTGAGATGATCAAGAGCCCCATCATTCTTACTCTTGTGGTTTGTTCTGCAGTCAAACTCTGCCCAGTCCAACCCTGGCCTACCTGAGGTCATGAAGGAGAGTATCAAGTCATCTTGTAACTAGAAACCACATACTTCTAAATACTAATTCTATGGAAAACTGGGATATGGATAGGGAATCCATGATTTGGCAGCCTTATTTCATTTTTAAAGACACAAAATACTGTAGTTACTGACTAGTATAATAGGGGAAATATGTGTTCCTAACTGCAAAATTCAGCAAGTTATTTCCCCATCCTGGGTCTTACTTGAGCGAGATGGGCAGGGTGGACCATAGGGTCATCTATTTAGAGGTGAAAAGGAAGCTAGCTGACCTATAGTACATTACCCTCATTTTACAGAACAAATGGAGGGGTAAAGTGATTTGCCTAAGATCACTTAACTAATAAGGGACAGAACAAGACTGAACGCAGGCTCTCTGACCATAATCTACATTATACTAGGATTCCCTATCAAAGATCTAAAGTCCCTTCCCACCCTAACATTCTGTAAGTGTCTAGGTCACTCCCTCTGAGACTATCCAGGGACAGAACAGACCTCAATCCTCCTGGAAAAGTTTCACTTCAAGAGTTAATATTTTCAGTTGATTAAATGTTCTAAATGAATTTGATTTACTTAAAATAACCTCTCATAAGTACCTGTGTCCTGTTGTTAAAAAGTATCTGTCATATGCCAGGCTCTGTCCTAAGGATGTTAATGCAAAAATAAAACTTATTAGCTTGTGACTTAACCTGTGATAAAGGAAAACCAAGTGGATTAAAAATGCCTACTGTTCGAACAGTAGAGGTGGATAGATAGAGTGTTCATTACTACACATAACTTGGATGGACATGGCACAAGGACAATGAATTGCATCCAGAAATGGACAAGAAGAGGAGAATGGACCGGATTGTCTTTGAGAAAATGCATAATTCTTTTAAAAACTCCAAGTTTCTCCCTGAAACCAAGGTCCATCTTTTTAATACTGAAATTCTTTAGGCATTTTCCTATGATTACAAATCATAGAAAATTATAGTCTTCAAAGAACTGAAATTGAGAAAGAGAATAGGAAGACTAGCCAAAGAGGGGAAAGTTAATGGAGGAAAGTGCCTACTAATTGACTTAAAGGGTGATTGACTTAAAATAACTTGATGTTCTCCTGGTAGCTGCTAATACCTGCACTCAATGATCAAATTTGATAGTACAGCCTAGTTATTTATCAAGTACATCCTGGAAACAGAGAAGGGCTAGAGGATTTAACTCCCTTCTATTCTAGAGATCCCTCCCTCTCTTCTTTTCTTTCCTACCCTACTTTAGGTGAATACTTTTTGTTGTCTGCTATGGTGACCCCAAACATACTTCACCATACAACCTAGTCACCTTCTCATCAACAACCCTGTACCTTTCACTCCTTTCCACTTCTAGAACCATAATAAAATCATTGCTACCATCAGTACCAGAAAGGTTATATCCATCACCTTTCCTATGGCTCTATTCACCATCCCTATAGCTTCCCAAGCTAAAATCCCTTCCTTGGCCACAACTCTCCTATATGTGTTGCCTTCCCTCAATAGCACGAACTGTTTTTTGTACTTTGTAAACCCCAACACTCTGTTTATAATAAGATCTTAATAAGTATTTTGGTACTTTTAAAAATTCATTTATCTTTAAGATACTGGGAACTTGATAGGAGAATGCCCCCAGTATCCACAATCCTTCTCTCCTCTGTTACAGCAGAACTGCCTTCATGCTCTGAGTCAAAGTATACACCCTTTGGCTTTTCCTGCCCTAATGGACAAGGCTCCAAGGGAGCCATATGGTACAATAATGCAGACTGTGGAGCCAAAAGACCTGAGTTCTAACCTTGCCTCTGATGTTTACTATTTGTATGACCTTGGACATGGTTATGTCATAATAGAAGAATCAGAATTTAAGAATGCCTTAAATACCTTAAGGCAATTGAAGAATTGCTTTTTTTTTATTTCTGTCTATACGGCAAAGAAAATAGAGATAAAAAGATGAAAATGTTTTTTCAAAGCAAAATTATAATTTGTGCCTCAGTTGACATACCTGGTCCTTCCAGTATTAACTTCCCTTAGTTTCTTGTAAAAGGTAGGGATGGGAATGGGTCATTTCAGATGCTCCTTAATCCAATTTGAAGGCCAGCTTACTGAAGTTGGAGCTGGATACACATTTTTCTGGAGTGGCTGCAGTGAAGGGAAGCATTGTGAAGCTGGCATGGGTTTTCCAATTAAAACTAATCTAGTCAGCAAGTTGGTATGCCTGCCAAAAGGAGTGAATGACAGGCTCATGATAATGCAATTGCAACTTGCAGGAAAATGCCATGCCACCATCATCAGTGCATATGCTTCCACCATGACAAACCCTGATGAGGTCAAAGAAAAATTTTATGAAGAGCTAGATACCCTTATCAATAACGTGCCAAAAGAGGACAAGCTTATGATTCTGAGTGAATTTAATAATAGAGTAGGCTCAGACTAGGGAGGACTAGGGAGGACCTAGGGAGGAATGGAGTTGCAAACAGCAATAGTCATTTACTGCTGAAGACTTGTGCATTGCATGACCTCATCACCAACACTGTTTTCTGTTTACCTAAATACAATAAATCTTCATGGATACACCCTCATAGCAAACACTGGCATCTAATAGACTATGTGACTGTAAGGAGGAGAGACAAGACAAGAACTGAGAGTGACAAATGCAATGTGCGGGGCAGAGTGCTGGACTGATCATAGACTTATTCTTTCCAAGCTAAATATTCACTTTCATCAAAAGTGCCACCCCCAAGGCAAAATGACTACCAGAAGAATTAATGTCAACGAATTAGAGCTCTTCTCTGAGTATGAACAGTTTGTTGCTGACTTGGAGGGAAAGTTGAGCCAACACACAGTTGGCAACAGTGGAGCAGAAAAGGAGTGGGCAGCTTTCAAAGATTTGGTGTGCAGCACTGCATTTGCTCATCTGGGTCAGAACACTCACAAACACCAAGTTCTGATGAAAATGATGGGGAAATCCAGAAGCTGCTAAATGAAAAACAAGAACTGCACAGGACTTACCAGCAGGATAGTTCATTCATCTCTAAGAAGACAGCATTTAATTCCATCAAAAGTAAAGTACAAGCAAAACTTAGGGGTTGCAAGATTCTTGGCTTAGTAAGAAGGCATATAAAATTCAGTTGTATGCTAATAGTAGCAATCTAAAGCACTTTTATGATTCCCTGAAAGCTATTTATGGACCAAAAACCAATGGTGCACCACAACTACTTAGTACTGATGGAACCACATTAATTAGTGATAAGACATGATCCTAGAGAGATGGACTGAACACTTCCATAGTATTATCAACAGACCATCATCAATCAATGCTGAGGTCATTGACTGCTTACCTCAGGTTGAAGTCATTCCCTCCTTAGCTGAACTGCCAACTGAAAAAGAGGTTTTGAGGGCCATTAGGTTCCTTTCATGTGGCAAAGCACTTGGTGCTGATTCTATTTCAGCTGAGATTTACAAGTAGGGGGTCCATTGCTCATACAAAAGCTGACTGAAATTTTCCAGGTTATATGGCAAGAGGAGGTTATCCCCCAGGAGTTCAAGGATGCCTCCATAGTCCATCTCTATAAAGGTAAAGTGAATAGACTGTCCTGCAACAATCACAGCAGGATGTCTCAGTCATTGTTGGAAAGATTCTTGCTAGAGTCCTCTTTAATCCTTCTCCTGGAAAATGGTCATCTACTTGAGAGCCAGGATGGCTTCAGAAAGGGCTGAGGAAAAATCAATATGGCATTTGCTGCCCAACAACTCCAGGAGAAATTCCAGAAGCAGAATAGAGGTCTGTACACAATGTTTTTAGATCTGAGCAAGGCCTTTGACACTGTTAGTCATGAGGGTTTATGGAAAATTATGTCAAAATTTGGTTGCCCAAAGAGGTTCATCAGCATTGTACATTAATTTCACCATGGCATGTTTGCCATGCTTCTGGATAGTGGACAATGCTCTCACGCCTTTCTAATCAGGAGTGAAACAGGGCTTTGTGCTGACTCCTGTGCTTTTTGGCATAATGTTTTCAGTCATGTTGTCAAATGCTTTCAATGAGGATGAACACAGCATGAAAGTCAACTACTGTACTGATGGTAAGTTCTTCAATTTGAAAAGGCTACAAGCTAAGACCAAAGTGGAGGGAGTATTGGTGCATAATTTTCTGTTTGCAGATGATTGCGCACTCAGTGCAGCCTCTGAAGCTGAGATGCAACAAAGTATGGATCAATTCTCTGCTTCCTGTGCTAATTTTTGCCTAATAATTAACACCAAGAAAACACAGGTGCTCCATCAGCCACCACCACACCATCCATACATGGAACCATCAGTTTTAACAAAGAAAGCAATTTTGAATGCTGTGAATAAGTTCACTTACCTTGGTGGAGTACTTTCCAAGGATGTACCCTTTGACATTGAGGTTGACACA
Organism: Potorous gilbertii; assembly: GCA_028658325.1. NCBI lineage: Eukaryota > Metazoa > Chordata > Mammalia > Diprotodontia > Potoroidae > Potorous > Potorous gilbertii. The sequence continues at coordinate 254,085,557 of CM053769.1, forward strand.
CACATTGCCAGAGCCAGCTCAGTATCTGGGAGGCTCCAAAGAAAAATTTGGAGGAAGAGGTATTACACTGACTACCAAACTGAAGATCTATAGAGTCATTGTGCTGATCTCATTGTTGTATGCCTGCAAAACATGGACAGTCTACCATCGCCATGCCAGGAAACTGAATCCCTTCCATTTGAACTGTCTTAGGAAAAGATTCTGAAGATCACCTGGCAGGATAAGGTACCAGACACTGAGGTTCTTGCTTGAACTAAACTGCCAAGCATTCAAACTTCAGAGAGCACAACTCTGATGGGCTGGCCACATTGCTCTAATGCAAAATGTACACTTGCCAAGACTATTTTATGGAGAACTCGCATGGGGCAGGAGATCACATGGTGTTCAGAAGAAGTGAAATAAGGACACTCTCAAGGTCTCTCTCAAGAACTTTAGACTTGATTGTGCAACATGGGAGACACTGACACAGGATCACTCAGCATGACAGGCCTACATCAGAAAAGATGCTGTGCTCTATGGCAAAGCAGAATTGAAAACAGCACAAAGTAAACGTAGGATGCACAGATTTGGAGTAACCATCCCAAATGTTCACACAGACTATCTGTGCCCAATCTGTGGTAGAGCATTCCAAGCTCGGATTGGTCTGATCAGACATAGTCATACACAATGAAACTTCACTTTATCATGGTGATATCATTTTGGTCCTCTTTGAGAATGAAGGACAACAACCAAATGACCAACATATCCAATTTGACCTCATCTTTATAATCATGATAACTTATATTGTGCTTTACAATGTACAAAGTGCTTTACATACACACTCATTTGACCTTCACATCAGTGTTGTGAATTAATGTTCGACAAAAATTGCTGGGAAAACTGGTTAACTGTGTGGCGGAAATTAGGCATAGATCCATGCCTAACACCATATACAAGAATAAAGTCCAGATGGGTACATGATTTAGGTATAAAGATTGATACCATGAATAAACTGGAGAAGCAAGGAATAGTGTATTTATCAGATTTATGGAGAAGAGAAGAATTTTTTTCTAAAGAAACGATAGAAAGCATTTTGAAATGCAAGATGGATAATTTTGATTACATTAAACTGAAAAGTTTTTGCACAACCAAACTCAATGCATCCAAAATTCG
>CM053769.1:254087208-254145927 GCA_028658325.1 Potorous gilbertii
TAGAACCTATACAGAATTGTATGCTGTCATGGGGAGGGAGGGGGGTAGCGGGGAGAAGGTGTGGGGGGAATAAAATCTTAATTTTAAGGAAGTGATTGTAGAACATTTATAAATAAATAAAATAAAAAATTTAAAAAAAATTTGTGAATTAATATCTTTGGCTATTATTATTTATATTTTATAGTTGAGGAAAAAATATGAGCTCCTTGAGGGCAAGAATTATTTTATTTTTACATTAATAGGACAGAAGCTGGCACATGGCAGGTACTTAATAAAATATTTGTTGAATATCCTTTTCTTCATACTCTAGTAATTCCATGATTTCATCAGTGTAGATATTTCTTCAGTAATACTAATTGCAGTCCAACCAACTTGTGTAATCATTGTCTATGGCCTTCTGTAAAGTTGGTAAGGAGGTCATCTGAATGTCCTGGGGGAACTTTCTTAAGCTCTGTTAACACTTTCTGGACACCACTGAAGTGTAGTTGACTGGTTGTCAGTTATTCCTGCTTCTCACTCCAGGAGAAGCCCATGTTTCCCTTCCCACCCACCCCTTACCCTTCAACCTCCATATGACAATATCCTTTTACAATGCAATTTATATAATTCCTCATTTGCAATCTATTATAACCTGTTCATACCCATCATGTGCCTCTTTTGAGGTAGGTGAGGCAGTAGACAGAGCATCAGACCTGGAACCAGGAAGATTTTATTTCAAATCTAGATTCAGATAATTAGTAGCTATGTGACCCTAGGGAAGTCACTTAACCTCTACCTACAATAACCCCAAACCTGCAGTTTCCTCAATTGTAATATAGAAATAAGAGTACCTATCTCATAGAGTTGTGTAGATCAAATGAGATAATATTTGTAAAGAACTTAACACAGTGCCTAACATATAGTAGGCACTTGATAAATTAGTAGGCACTCACTTCCTTAACCTTCCCCTCTTTGGCTAGTCTCCCTTTTCCTTTTCTTAATTTTAGTTCTTTGAAGACTATAATTTTCTCTGATTTGTAACCATAGAAAAACACCTAAAGAATAGTGGAATTAAGAAGATGGACCTTGGTTTTAGGAAGAAACTTGGAGTTGTTAAAAGAATTACACATTTTCTCAAAGACAATCTAGTCTACTCTCCTCTTCCCATTTCTGGGCCCAATTCATTGTCCATTGCCATGTCTATCCAAGCCATGTGTAGTAATGGAGAAGCTCTATCCATCCACCTTCACTGTTAGAACAGCAGGTATTCTTGACCCACTTGATTTTCCTTTATGAATAGTTTGGCCGCTTATTTGAAAAGGAAGATCTCAGCAATGTTTTGAGACTTGCTACAATCAACACAGACATATGAAATCATATACAGTACTGTCATTCAAATCATTAGATCATAGATTTCAGAGATGGAAAGGACCTTAAAGATGCCTTACATGCCATCAGGCCAATCTTACCATTTTACAGAGGAGGCAGAGAGGGAAGTGATTTGCCCAAGATCACACAACAGTAAATAGCAAAGATAAAATTCAGGTCCTTTGATTCCAGTCCAGGATTAGTATACTTATTGAGTTCTGTAGTATCCATGGAAACTATCTTACCATTAGGTTAAGCATGGTGACTTCATCTTTGTTTCATGGTGACTTGCCCAACATCAGACAGCTCAAAAATAGGATTCTAATTCAGGTCTTTCTGACTTCAAATCTAGGCTTTTATCCAATTCACCACCTCACTTCCTCTTGTGGAATGTTTAGTAGGACACGATATTTTGTCTATTGGTTATTTCCAATTTATCTTGTATATAGTTTGTTGGTCCATAGTCATTGGCATACTGTTTTCCCCATTAGACTGTGAACTCCTTCAGAGCAGGGACCATATTTTTCCTTTCTTTATATCTCCAGTACTTAATGTAATGCCATCTGAGCTCTTAATAAATGTCTGTTGGATAACTAATTGGCAACAGAGCCAGAAGAACTAATGACTTGAGAGCTGCCAAGTAGGAACCAAGTACATCTGCATACAAAAGTATAAGCTACTCATCTCTTCTTCTCCAATTTCTGGGAATTTCAAGGAGGCAGAACTGTTTTGGGTTGCTAGATGGAGGTAAGGGCAGTTCCCCTACATCCTACCTATCCATAATAAGTCCTTGAGTACTTGGCACCTCTGTTTCTTTTGTGCTCTTTTTTCCTTGATTTTGTGTATTTAGAAATAGAAATAACCAAGTGACTTTGCTAGTTTGAGAGATGCAGAAGTCCCATCAGAGTTGGAATGACATCAGCTGCAGAGTCCACAGGGGTCAAGAGATACCACAGATACAACACACTTAAAGTGGGCATATACAATATGCGATCATGTGATCTTGAGAGATCTAGTGGCTCCATCAAGAGTCCCACTGGCAACTGGTGGCAGTGGCAATGGCTATTGGAATAATGATACTTGAGAGCAACAGGAGCATCTATAGATGGATACAAAAAGAAAGTAGGGGCAGCTAGGTGATGCAGTGGATAGAGCGCCAGTGCAGGAGTCAGGAGGATCTGAGTTCAAATCTCACCTCAGACATTTAACACTCACTAGCTGTGTGATATTGGGCAAGTCACTTAACCCCAATTGTCTCATCCTGGGTCATCTCCAGTCATCCTGATGACTATCTGGTCACTGGATTCAGATGACTCTGGAGGAGAAGTGAGGCTGGTGACCTGCACAGCTCTCTCTCACTGAAAACAAAGTCAAACGCAAGTCATGTCATTACCTCTCTGATGACATGGTCTTCTTCGGCAACAAAGGATGAACACACACAAAAAGAAAGTACTCTGAAGATGGGAACAGGTTCTAGGATCATGACCTATGATGTCTATTGAACTCCATGGAGAAAAGAACTTCAAAGGTCAGAAGTGGGGAAATACCCCTTTGACTACACCTGTTCTCTTCATGTGTGTCTCACTACCATTGTACTTCAAGTCTGAGTTACTCTCCTCAGCAAACTGTGGATGTTCAAGGGGAGGGGGTACCTCCAAACTGTTGTTTTTGTACTAATGTTCTTGATATATATTCTCAATAAACTCTTTTCTAAAAGACAATGGAATTCAACTGGTTGATTGATAATGGAGAGCACACAAGTAGGGAAGGGCTCATAATACCCCCTCAGGGTTACCTGAAAAAAAAAACCCAGCAAAAATACTGAAAGGAGTAAGAGTCAGCCATGCTCTAGAAGGAAACTAGCCTGCCAATGTGAGTGGGAGCTGGGAGAGAGTAGCCCCAGATGGAGTGTTCGCTAGCACTGGTAACTTATGAGTCTCCCTATACACTCCCCGCCTTTCAAACTGCTTCCTAGAAGCAAGTTGAGAATGCTCAGTAACTGCTGAGAACTTGGCTTACAGCACAGAAGAACATCCCAACTGGCAGAAGATTCTGTTTTAACCTTAAATGGTCCATTTATATTCTGTAACATATGGTATTGATCCCAATGACTTCAAGCACTGGAGGGAGACAATCTCTTCCAGTTCCAACTTTCAATGACCGGTTAAAAATAATAGCTGATCATATAGAGAGAACTTAGAGATGTGTGAAGAACTTTATACACATTATTTTATTTGATTCTCCAAATAACCCTGTGCAATGTTACTATGATCTTAGTTTTACAACTGAGAAAACTAGACTCAGAGTTTAGATCAGGAGTGGGGAACTTGCAGTCTCGAGGCCTCATGTGGCCTTCTAGGTCCTCAAGTGCAACTCTTTGATTGAATCCAAATTTCAAAGAACAAATCCCTTAATAAAAGGATTTGTTCTATAAAACTTGGACCCAGTCAAAAGGTCACACCCAAGGATTTCGATTTGGACTCCAGGACATAGGTTCCCCTCCCTGATAACTTAGAGTGCCTGGAAGAGTGCCTGAGGTGGGATGCATACCCAGGTCTTTCTGGAGCCATGTCTGGCACTCTCCATGATGCCCCTAAGGCCAATCTGCCCTCCCCTTCATTTTCTCCTTCACAAAACCTTCTTCTGCTTCCTTTTTTCCCCTCCTCACTCATTTCTTCTGTCTCCTTTTTCTCCCTCTTTTTCTCCTACTCTTGCTTGCCTCCTATCTCCCTACTTCTCTAGAAAAGTATCCTGCATCCTTCCTGTACTACCCTTTTATCATACCTATGCTCAGCCTTCCAAATGATACTTCCAAGCAAAGTACCTATTGGGAGTTCAGTTGTCAGCTTACTGAAGAATTCTGCCAGCTGCCTCCTCATATTTTACCTTTCTCCCTCCTTTTGACTCCTCAGGAGAAATTTACAAGCCCAGACCCAAGAAGGCTCTGGCTTGGCTCCAAAGGAAGAGAGGCTGTAGTGAATAAGTCTTTCTTATAAAAGGGAAAGTAAAGAGAGGTGCTGAAGGTTGAAGACACTTGGTGCCATGGACAGAGCACTGAATTTAGAGTCAGAGGACCTGGATTCAAATCCCGACTCTTACTCCCTGTTTTGCCTTGGGTAAATTAATTTCCTTCTCTGAGCACCAGCACCCTCCTCTGTAAAATGAGAGAAAGAAATATGGAAGTCATTCGCAGAATGTAGCAGATCATGTTTGTATGTGGGTGGAGTTTAGTGTATTATGTTTTGATTTGTTATATGATTTCTTCCATTTATTTTAGTTCGACTACAATAGCATGACTATTATGAAAATGTACTCAATAGGAAAGTATATGTAGAACCTATACAGAATTGTATGCTGTCTCGAGGAGGGAGGGGGCTAGTGAGGGAAAGGTGGCGGGGGGGGGTGGGATAAAATCTTAATTTTAAGGAAGTGACTGTAGAACACTAAAAAAAATAATAAAAAAATATATTTTTTTAAAAAGGGGAAAAAATGAGTTGGTGTGGACTCAGTGATTCTAAATTACCTTCCAGATCTAAATTGATGCTCCCGTGAATCTGACTGTGAAATTGCAAAAAGGATGTCTTCCACTTAGATAGCCTTGACACTAGCCACCACCCTTCCCCTGCCCCATATCTGGCATGTACTCCCTTCTTACAGAAACCTAATAGAATGTCTCTCTGCCCCTAAGAAACATCCCAGGCACCATCTTCTTTTAAACTTTTCCTGTAGCCCCTAATTCTAGTGTCCTTCTAGCCAAACTACATTGTGTTTAATTACACTCTCTCTCTCTCCACACACACACACACACACACACACACACACACACACACACACACATATATGATATTCATATGTGTCTATTAACTTTATATTTCATTATGTATACATAATTATTTTCCTCCATTAACTTGCATGTAGAGACTGTTTCATTATTTATCTTTACAGTGTCTATCATGTTACCTGGCACATATAAGGTGCTTAGCAAATACTTGTTGGTTGACCGATATTTATTCATTCAGCAGCTATTTATTAAATCACTTCTCTTCCAGTCTTGGTAGATGTAAATCATTTGATGTTCAAAATCCTCCTTCAAGGAAATTCCAGATCAGTAGAGGGATTCAAACCTTCATAGAAGCTCCTTATTTGATGTCTAGTCCTACATCCTGCTACATACCTGCCCTACCTTTGAACAGAGGCTTAGAGTGAGTGTCCTACCACTTGTTTCTTCAGGGTAAGCAGCAGAAATTAACCAATCAAATTAACTCTTCCCTGACCCCCCCCACCCCCGCCACCACCTTAGTTTAGTTCAGTCCAACAAACATTACTTAGATGCTTACCCTAAGGGTATGTATAAGATGGAGGGCAAGAAGGATGGCAGTGGCCATAGGAGGAAAGGGAGGTTGAATAGTTGATTGTTAGGGGAGATTTGAGAGCTATCTGTAAGAGTCTGAAGGTCCATTATTGAGAAGAGATTAGATTTCTATTTGATCCCAAAAAGAGCAAAGAATAGAAGAGGCAGAGCAGAAAATTTTAGCTGAATGTTAGGGTAACCATCCTAATAGCATTCAAGTGTGGAATGGGCTGCCTCCGGAGTTAATAGCCCCCTCATCAGCAGAAGTCTTGAAACAAAGACTGGGTGACCACTTGTTCAGGATAATAAAAAGAAGATGCTTACTCAGGTGCAGATCAGAAGAGGTGAAGACTCTTCCAACTCCCAAGAGTCTGTGATTCTCTACAGAGCACTATGCTAGTCATTGAGGAGAGAAAGAAAAGTAGTCCTTTCCATCACAGAGTTTGTATTCTATGAGGAAGACACAAGCACAGAAATAAATAAATACAAGATTATTTGAGAAGAGAGACCCTAAAAACTGGGGAAATGAGGGGAGAGGGGATAGGAAAAGGCTTAATGGAGGAGGTACCAAGCCTTCAGGAATAAGAAAAGATTTGGAAAGGCAGAGATGGAGAGACAGTGCATTGCAAATAAAAGAGAAGCTTGTGCAAAGGTATGGAGAGAGGACATGGAATGTTGATTTCAGAGGATAGCTAGTGGGTCCATTTCACTAGAATGCATAGGTGGTAAAGAGGAGTAACAGAAAATAAGGCTAGAAAGGGAGGCTGAAACCAGGTTGTAGGGCGTTAGGGTACTAATATTTTATTCTAGAGATCAATTTGGTTTGTTGTTGTTTTTTTTTTTAAGAGAGGAGTAATATGGTCAGACTTCCCTGTGACTCAGGAAGATCATTTTGGCAGTCATGTGGGGTTAGATCAAAGAGGTCAGAGACTAGAAGCAAGGAAACCAGTACAAGTGAGAAGTGGTAAGGGCCTAAATGAGTAGGATTGTCACTTGAAAGGAGAGAAGAGAGAGTAAAGAGATGTTGTGTAAATAAAGTAGAAGGCACTTGTCAACTTGTGGATATGGGGATAAGGAGAGTGAGGAAGAGACAGAATCGAGGATTACTTGGGAGGATGTCCCTACAGAAACAGGGAAGTTTCTTGAGAGGGTGAGAGTTGATGGAATAAAGAGAAGAGAAGTTCTATCTTGAATCTGTTAAGTTTAAGACACAAAAAGGACATACAGATGAAGATGTCCAGATTGGCATTTAGCAAAGTGGGACTGGAATTCAGAAAAAATTACAGAGCTAGGTATGTAGACTTGGGAATCAGATGCAGAAATCATTGATTCCTTGGGTACAGATAAGGTCAACACGGGCAAAAGAACTGAGAAAAAAGAGGACCCAGAACAGAGTCTTGGAGGATACCTACTGCTAGGGTATGGCACGTGGATGATGAACTAGGAAAGGAAACTAAGAAGAAGCGGTCAGAGAGGTAGGAGGAGAATGAGGAGCAGCATCATAGAAACCAAGGGAGTAGAGATTATCTGGATGGGGCAAGGAAGACAATGTCAAAGATTGTAATTGATCGAGGAAGTTTAGGACTGAGAAAAGGCTACGCGAGTTTTCTGTTAAGATCACTTTTTGAAAGAATAGCTTCAGTAGGATGGTGGAACCAAAAGCTACCTTCAAAGGTTTGGAAGTAAAGGCATGAAAGTGGACAAAGCAAATAACGATTGCTTTTTCTAGGGTTGTAGGACATTTGGCAGGAAGGTAATGGCCTGAATATATGAGGTCAAGTATAAAGGCTTTTGTCTGTTTCCAATTGGTGTAACCTGGACATATTTGTAGGCAGCAGTGAGAGGACCAATGGATAGGGAGAAATCTACGATGGAGAAAAGGGAATTAATGGAACAAACTCCTAAAAGTAACAGAATTAAGCATATTCTTTAATTAAGCAAATAGATGGGTTCACCTTAACTTAGGAAAAGAATCAACTCTTCTTCTGGGACCGGAGTAAGCTTTCAATCTAGAAAATTCCATGTCCTATCATCTAACTGGGTGAGTAAATATGTAGAGTGGCTTTTGAGGTATGGTCAAAGCCAAAAATAGACAATTTTATGCCTGAAGAAAAATAAAGTATTGGCTACAGGTGAGAGGAAGAACAAAGATATTAGGAAGTTTCTACAGTTCTGAAGGAGAAGGAATTACATTAGACTGTAGCTACTGCTACTGCTGCTACCACAGTGGAAAGGACAGGAAGGAGAGGAATTTGAATCTATGGTGATCCTGTTAGCCCCCAAGGTCTACTCTAGTTAGAGTTCTGAGTGAAGAGTTGAGATGAGGAAGTTCACTTAAAACGGTCTCAATTTTAAAGTAAAGAGAAGTCATCTGCTGATAGGCAAGGAGAGGAATACTAAGAGACTGGAGGAGAGAGGAGATGGTTTGGAATAACCTGTGAAGAGAGCAAGATATGGAGTCAATCAGGGAAGAATTAGAGGATTGTGGTGCAGCAAAGTGGGCTTGAGTAAAACTTAAATAAAATTGTCTTACACACACACACACACACACACACACACACACACACACACACAAACCCCTTTCCCTCTCCTCTTCCAGGAAAAAGATCAAATACCATTATGTGCTTGCAGGGCCAAGTCAAACAGAATCCAGATGGGATCCTGCCATGATGCAATACAATCCAACTCTCGGTCTTCCTGCGGGAAGGAGCAGATGCCAAAGGAAGGCCTCAACCCTGACTGAGCTCTCCTAGTGAAATGATGAGGTCACTAAATAATTGTACCAGAATAAGTGGAAGCTTTAACTAACTGCTCCTCATTAAGAGGAAGGTTACTAAGTGAGGTAAATATCAACACATGTCTGCACATGCACTCATTGAGGTCAGTCACTTGTTTTACAGAGCCTAGAAGGGAGAAAATAATATGCGATGTCTTGAACATATATACATATATATATATATATATATATATATATATATATATATATATATATATATATATATATATATATATATATAATATGTATGTGTATGTATATATATATAGATATAGATATATATACATACACATATAAAATCTCCAATGATGGACCTTGTTGGTTGTTGTCCTTTATTTTCAAAGAGGACCAAAATGACATCACCATAATAAAGTGAAGTTTCAGCGTGTCTGACTGGTCGATCAGACAAATACAAGCTTGGAATGCTCTATCACAGGTTGGGCACAGATAATCAGTATTTGGGATGGATACTCCAAATTTGCGAATCCTACGTTTACTTTGTGCTGTCTCAATTCCGTTTTGCTCATAGAGCATAGCAACCTTTCTGATGTGGGCACACTATGCTGAGTGGTCCTGTGCCAGTGTCTCCCATTTGCACAGTCAAATTCAAAGTTCTTGAGCGAGACCTTGAGAGTGTCCATGTATCACTCTTCTGACTACCATGTGATTGCCTGCCCCATGTGAGTTCTCCATAAAATAGTCTTTTTGGCAAGCGTACATTTTGATGGACCTTGTACAAATAGAGAAAATAACATTTCATCTTATTTACGTATCATGGGAATATTTATGTTGGATAAACATATGTAAAAGTCCTCCTTGCAATAGGATAGAAATACATTTTTCTCTCCTTTTCTTCATTTCTTTCTTAACTTCTATCTCTTTCCTCCTTAGCTTCAATTCTTCTTTCTTCCTTTTTCCTTATATTGTTTATTCTTTCCTTCTTTTTTACTTCTTTCCATTTTGTTTAAACAGGAAAAGTGTAGGTCTTAGGAAAAGCATTTTCAGGTGGTTGTTTTTCTGTTTTTTTGGAGATTCAAGTTTTATCCTTATGTTCTAGTCATTGAAGAGACATGGTAGGGTTTGGATGAAATCAACATTAGATCATAGTAGCAGGAGTAAAGGCAATAATGTGTAAAGATACCTTCTGAACCTGACCCTTTTAAATGATAGCATATTCTTGTCATTCTTTCCAGTTCAGTAAAGGTATAAAGGCAGAGTGATCATTCCTTAGATTAGTTCAATGATTAGGCAGAGGTCAGGAATGAGGTTTCACTCAGATACATCTGACTGGTTCTCCATTCAGGATGGACAGGAGTATGCCAGAGACTAGCTTGTAGACCCAGTTAAGGAGAGCATGAGGCATGTAATTTTCCAGACTATAAATTTCTAAAAAATTAGAGGAAAAGGAGAGTGAGGGGTACCAAGTTGGAAGAAGGTACATAACTAGAGCAGAGGCAACCTACTAAATACCAGCCTCAATGAAGCCCAAATTACCAGAGAGATATAGAGAACCTGTTCCACAAAATAAACTAAATAAAACTATTGCTGATGTGCATGTCTTTAGAATATATATATATATATATGTGTGTGTGTGTGTGTGTGTGTGTGTGTGTGTGTGTATGTATGTATGTATGTATGTAGGTATGTATATATGTATCATGGAGAATCTATCTTAACCTTCCTAGGACTTGTTTTCACCATCTACAAAATGGAAAGTTAGAACCCGATAAGCTACAAGGTCCCATCCAGTTCTAAATATGATACAAGTTCCAGGGGACAGTTTATGAAGTATGACATAACTTTTCTCCTTGATGCCATTCTCAAAAATTAAGAATGGTCCCAAAATAGATTCATGTTCTTGTTACCCATTATTACCTATTACCTCTAAACTTATTTCTACTATTTTCAAATCTTTCTATTTTCACTCTCCTGATAATGGATTCAATAAGCTTTCTGTTTGTTTTGGGAAGTCTGATTCCCTTCTATTTATGTTTAGCTTTTCTCTCTTTCTAGGGGAGCCCCCTTCCTTTTAGCACTCCAGGAGTCAATCAGTAAGCCCTTGCTCATTTTATTGGGACCACATGGATATCTCTCAGTTGCTATCTTTCTAAAATGATGAAACAGGGTTGTTGGTTTTTTTTTTTACTTCTTCTCATATGAATTCTCCCTAGCTACTCCACCAGTTTTTCTCCAGACCTTTTCTTCCAATACTTTAAAATATCTAGGATTTCATTACTACAGAAACTCTCAACTGCTACAGATTATAAACCTTCAAAATCTCAGTATGTTGACAGTTTCGTAAGTTTCTGTGGCCCAAAATAGAGAAAATAAAAATATTACCTGGCAGTAAATCTTGTAGTCCTTCCCTAGTTTTATATATGTTCCTCCTGAGGAGCAGTGACTAGACCAGCTCTCTGGATTCCCTGAACAGACACTTGGTGAAGGAAGGAACAGAACTTTCCCATTTGGTTTGCTATCCCTCTCCTGATGCAGCCTGAAATTTTAAAGTACCTTATTGGCCAAAGCAGTACTAGCAGATTTTAATTTTTTTTATAAGATTTAAACTTATAAATTTTAAATAAATTAGCAAGGAGATGACAGGAATATACCACAATGTTCATAAACTTTGACCAGACTGGATTTATACTAGGAATTCGTGCTGATTAAATATTATGAAAACATGAACAAAATTGGCCATATTAATAAAAAACAGCAAAAGTTATATATCATTAGATGCAGAAAAAGCTTTTTAAAAAGCAAAACAAGTTTTCCTATTAGAACCACTAAAAAGCATAAGAATAAATGGAGCTTTTATTAAAATAATAAGTAGTATCTATCTAAAACTGAGAGCAAGAATTATCAATATACTAAAAATGCTAACTATAGAAGAAAAAGAAATTAAAAGAATAAGATTAGACAAGGACACAAAATTATCACTCTTTGCAGATGATATGATGGTATACCTTGTAACCAAAGAGAAACAGTCAAAATACAAACTAGGAGAAACAACTGACAATTTTAGCAAGGAAGAGATAGAAAAAGAAATTCCATTTTACACAACTACAGATAGTATAGAATACTTGAGAGTCTGCTTGCCAAGACACACATAGAAATTACATGGACACAATTATAAAACACTCTTCATACAAATAAAAACAGATCTAAATAACTGAAGAAAAATTAATTGCATCGCAACTGTGAAAAATCTTTGAAGCGAGTTTCTCTGATAAAGGCCTCATGTCTTAAATATATAGAGAAATGAGTCAAATTTATAAAAATAAGAGCCATTCCTCAATTTATAAGTGATCAACAAATATGAATAATAAGTTTTCAAATAAAGTAATTAAAACTCTCTATGGCCATATGAAAAAAATGCTCTAAATCACTACTGATTAGAGAAATGCAAATTAAAACAATCCTGAGAGTCTACCTCACACCTATTAGCTATTCTCAGCAATGCAATGATCCAAAACAACTCTGAAGAATTTATGATGAAAAATGCTATTAATTTCCTGAGAAAGAACTAATGGGGTCTGAATGCAGACTAAAGTATACTTTTTAAACTTTCTTTATTTTTCTTGGGTTTTTATTTTGTTCTGTTTTCTTTTATAACGTGAATAATATAGAAATATGTTTTGCATGACTACACATGTATAACCTGTATAGAAATACTTACCTTCTCAATGAGAAGGGTAGGGAAGGAGGGAGAGAATTTGGAACTCAATTTTAAAAATGAATGTTGAAAATTGGTTTTATATGTAATTGGGGGAAAAAAATACTAAACTTAAATGAATAAATATATGAAATGACCCCTACATTTAGGGAGAGAAGATTTCTAAGTGTTCAAAGAAAGAATAGGTAGGATATCACGGCCTAAAATTCTACAGAGGAAGTTAGAAGGAAGGATGGGACATTCTCAAGAATGAAATTCTAAAGATGCAAAGAGACATGATTGCAATGGCATAGAAAATGCAAGAGTCTAACAGAAACCTGGAGTCCTACATCTGAGATTCTGGGCTGTGACCGTTGAGCATTCACTTTATCTTAACCACTCTACAATCCACTGCACCATTTTTCAACCATCTCCAAGCCCTGCTGCCTTACATTTAATCTCCCATTCTCCTTTCCAATTCTAGTTCTGAGAATAGTCATTTATTCAACTTGGATTCTTGTAAATGCGTGTATAGGAAACATATATAGTGACAGGCAGTGGAGAATAAGTACAAAAAGTAGCATGGTCCAGTAAAAATAGTGTCAGCTGCATGAAAACTCAAAATAACTGAGATTTGTGATGGATCATCAATTTAGACCTGGGAAGAGCCTTACAGATAGATTGTCTAGCCCGATTCACTCATTTTGCAGATAATTAACCAAAGTCCAGAGAGGTTAAGTGACTTTCTCTAGACCATACAGGCAAGAATAGCAAAGCATAAATTTGAACCTAGGTTCTCTGACTTGGAATCGGTTCCACTTACCAATGTCCCATAGAGCATGGTAAGCTATGAGTAAAATCAAAGAAGGAAATGGGAGCCCTACTCTTGGTAAATGGAATAATGAGAGTAGGTAACTAAAAGATAAAAGATCTATTCAATTATTCCCTTGCTTCCATTTACTTTGCTATGGAGGATTATACTTAAATTGGGATCAAATTAAAATGGTTTTAAAAAACCCATCTTGAAACCCAAGATTGAAAAAAAGAGATGATTAGGACACCTTAATGCCCACAATGCATTCAAGTAATGAGGCCTGGAGGAGTACCTTTCCCACTGAAAGAATGGGCAAGTGAAAATGACTGCTGAGACAGTATCAGTAAAAGATCACAAAGTATGAGAAAGGTACCGATAGACTGGAAAAGGTTATATTCCCCAATGTTCATAAAAAGGACAACAACCTGAAGTAGATAGAGCAGTGGACTTGATTTCTGTTTCTAGCAAATCCTAGAAAGAATAGTCTATGCGTATTTAGAAAGGAAAACTATCAACCACGATGGTTTCACCAAGAATAGATAAGGCCGGATTCAACTTATCTCCTTTTTTGAAAGGGTTACTAGAAACTAGTAAGAACAAGGAAATACTGTCACATTGTCACTGTATCTAGATTTTTAGCAAATCAACTTGTGAACCAAAAACATAAGAAAGAGATGATAGTTCAGTCATATAGTTTCAGGACAGGTTGAATTTTCAGACCCAAAGAATGGGGGCATGTCAACTTGGAGGTAGGCCTTTAGTGCGATTAGTAATCTGTCCTTGGCCCTTTACCAGTCAATACTTTTATCAATGATTTTGATGAGGGAATAAACGAAAAAGTATTTGACAAACCTGGAAATGACATAAAGTAGGAAAAGACAACTAACATAGCAGATGATACAGTTAGGATCCAGAAAGATCACAAAAGATTAGAAAATGGGCTGAATCTAAAAATATAAAATTTAATATGAAGTCCTACACTGGTTTCCAAAAATGACCTTATTAAGTACAAGTTGGGGGAGGACATAGTTAGACAACAATTAGTGTGAAAAAGATCTGGGTTTCTTATCAGATCACAGGGTCAGTATGATTTGAAAATGTGACTTGATAACCAAAAAAAAAAAATGTTATTTAGATTGTGTTGAGAGGCATGCTCTCGTGAACAAGAAAGGTGATTATTCCACTCTGTTTTTTCCCAATTAGACAATGTCAGGAGCACCATGTCCAATTCTGGCTGCCACATTAAAGGAAGGACGTTGACAAATAGAAAAGCATAGGTCATTTGATAGGAGAATCAGTTGAGAGTATTCAATCAGTGGAAAAACAACTACAGTAGACTTGTGTAAGGGAATTGCCAACCCTCAGCCTCTTGGACGCTGGTCACGACTCAGGTAAACTGAGGGGAGACTGGTAAGGCATGAACAAGATGACTCTGGGAGGAAGGGTTCTGCCCCTGTTTTGCTCAAGGCTATTTACCGGGCACTGGGAGAACAAAGAAGGCTCAAGATGTTTTTCTTTCTAGGGGCTACGTGTCAGCCCTGGGCAGTCCTGGTCATAGGTATGGTATTTCCTTATTAGGGCGAACTATTTGCCGATAGGTCCACTAAGGGCTCTGGTGTTAGGAAAGAAATAAAAGCACTGCTTGCTGCTTCAATAAACGGAGTTCTTCACTATCTTGTCTCCCGCCTGGGTCATTGCTTACAGCTCACTCCACCAAGGCCTGCAGGCCCCTGCGGATCAGATAAGGCCTGTGGGCCTGACAGATCAGGCCCAGATTCCTTAGCCCTTAACAGACTTGTTCTGCTTGAATTCAGAGGATAAACTAGGAACAATGAGGGGAAGTTGAAAAGAAGCATATTTAGGCTTGAAAAAGGAAAAACTTCCTAACAATTAATAGTGGTACAAAAATGCAATGAGCTATGGGAGGTAGCATGTTCCCCTTTACTTAGGGAATTCCGGCAAAGGTTTGATGTCAGGGGTCTCTTAGTGTGAATTTATGTTCAAGGGTGGTTGGACCAAATGTTTCCTAAGGTTTCTTTTGGTTCCGAAATTTTATGATTTGATGAACACGCAGTGCCAGCAGGATTTCCTCTAAGCAGTCATAAAAAGATATATAACATCCATTATTTAGTTTTAAAAAAAGGTTGGGAAAACTGGAGAGAGATCTGGCAGAAATTGGGCATAGACCAATATCTTACACCAAGACCGAAATGGATACATGACCTAGCTATAAAGAGAGATAATACAAAAAAATTTGAAGAACATGGGAATGCATTACCTATTAGACATGGACAGGTGAACAATTTATGAATAAACAAGAGAAGGAGAGCAGCGTGAGGTATAAAATAGACAATTTTTATTACATTAAATTTAAAAGTTTTTATACAAATAAAACAAATGTAGCCAAAATCAAAAGGAAAAGAGAAAATTAGGGAAGGGGAAATTTTTAGACATATTCTCAGATAAAGGTCTCATATCTCAAATATATAAAGAACTCTGTCAAATCTATAAGAAAATTAGTCATAACCCAATTGTCAAAGGACATGAACAGGCAGCCTTTCCAATGAAGAAATCAAAACAATTTGTACTCATGAAAAAATATTCTAGATCACTATTGATTAGAAAAATGCCAATTAAAACAACCCTGAGATATCATTTTACACATATCAAATTGACTGAAATGATTGAAGGGGAAAGTGACAAACATTGAAGAGGACGTGGAAAAATTAGAACACATTCACTGCTAGTGGTACTATGAACTGATCTAACCATTTTGGAGAACAATCTGGAATTATATCCAAAGAGTTATTAAACTTCCTATGTCTTTTGACCCAGCAATACCACTACTAGGTATGTTTCCCAAGATGATCAGGGAAAATGAAAAGAAACTATGTGTTATAAAATATTTATAGTAGCTCTTTGTAGTGGCAAAGAACTGGAAACTGCAGGGATGCCTGGCAACTAGGGAATGGCTGAACAAGTTGTGGCATATGATTTTGATGGCATACTACTGTGCTAGAAGAAATGATGAGCTCTATGACCTTGGAAAAACATGATATTTGCTTGAAATAATGAAGAGTGAAATGAATAGAACCAAGAGAACATTGTATACACTAACAACATTGTTTTAAGAACAACTTTGAGTAACTAACTCATTTTCACCATTATTAATACCCAAATTAACTACAAAGGACATATGAAGAAAGCCACTATCCAGAGAAAGATCTGATAAACAGATCTGGTTTTACATATATATATATATATATATATATATATATATATATATGTATGTATGTATGTGTGTATGTATGTATATGTGTGTGTATATGTACATGTATAAAGATATACATATTTGTATGTATGTATATGTATATGTGTGTATGTATGTATATGTACATGTATATAGATATACATATTTGGGTCTAATGGTAGCTATCTCTAGGGAGGGAAGAAAAAGTGAAAAAAGAAAATTTACATGACAACTTTATTATTTACTTAAAAGAAATAGCAAGAAGTACATAATAGATTTGCAGTTTCATGTATAATCATCTTTTTTTTTAATTCTACTGTTATGAAAATGCTTATTTTGTTTCTTAAATTCAGAATAAAATTAACAAAAATTTTAAAATAGATAAATAAAAAGATATATAAGAGCCAGGGAAAGAAATGAAGCCTTAGATCAGATCTCTGTCCCAACTGGTTAGTGAAAGGAAGGACACCAGTTTTGTAAAACAGGCAAGTTCTAATTAATTTCACTGTTGACCTGAAAGGTATCCAAGAGAGTTGAATTATACCATTCCTTCTCCTATAGCCTATTTTTGCAGTGGAAAATTTGTATTTTAAGCTAGAGGACTTGGATTCAAATCTCAGCTTACCACTTAATTTTTGTGTAACAATGAGCAAGTTGTAGCCTCAGTTTCCTCATTTGCAGAAATGATTAGATAACCTTGATGGTCTTTTCTAGCTGTATATCTACAACTTTATGATTCAATTTAAGATTAATTTCCTGAAATATCTGATTGCTAAATTCACAACTATGCTACATTTGTTAACTTCAAAAATACAGTCTTTAGGAACTGATTTGCCAGCATTGAGGCATGTCAGAGACTGAACTGCATTTGTTTGTCTCCAATAACTCTGTTATTTTTAAGCATTTCGGGGAAGAATCGAAAGATGTGAATCAAAAGTTGAACTGTTGTACCTGAGGGCACAGTTTTAACCCTATTTACCACTGAAGACTGAGCCTTTAAGATCTTTATCCCCATTCTGCCCAGGAGATAAACAACCTTTGACTGAGTATGTACAACACACAAGTACCCAGATGAAAAGTGGAAAAATCAGTCAAGGAATAGAAAGTCACACATTCATGGAGTTTTTTTAAGTCAGCTGAATTTTCCTCTTTGAGGGGAACATTGAGTTTGATGCCATCTTAATTCAAGCTCATTTTTGATTGCTTCTGCTAAGAATAGTGTGGTTTTACTGATCTTAGTGGCAAGGTTTTCATAATTGGATTAAACTAAAAGTAACTCCAGCGTAAAACAGTGCATTGTCTAGGAGCCCCAAACTTGCTCTATTCTAATCCTGTTCTTTCTTTGCTTGGCCTATTGATGACCTATAAGAATAGAAATCTAAACTACTTCTGATGTGGTTACTCTCAGGTCTTAGTCTTTTGCTAAATAGGGTGATCCTAAGTAGTGGTAATCCTAATTAAGGTATTATCCAGGCTCAAATTTACAACCAAACCAACCAGTTTTACAACTCAAAGGAATTTAATCTGGCCCCAGAATTGCAGCTGAAAAACACAAAAGAATGAAAAAACTGGTAACCCCACTCTAACTCTAACAAGCAATGTATACAATTCTCATTCAAACCAAAGGAAAAATTGTAAAAGGTCAAGGATGAAAGGAAATAGAAAATCCTGAGAAAGGGCAAGGAGTTAATTCATTGTAAATGAACAAATCTGAAAACTTCCTGTGAAAGTAGGTATCTTCAATAGTTATAAGACATAGCCCAGGACTCAAGTGAAACAGTAAACATGTGGAAATATTCAGAAATTGCTCATATGTCAAACATGATGAATAATCAGTCCCAACTTGCTGATATACATCACTAAAGGATTAATCATATTTATACCCAGAGGATGTCTTTACCTTTTGTGGATAGAATAAAGATAGTAAAGGACTATTGTCACATATTCAGAAGAAATAATCAATGAATTCATACCACACACATGCACACACACACACACATGCACACATGCACACACACACACATGCACACACACACCAATTTACCAAAAATAACAAGGGACAGCTCCACAAGGAGAAACATTCTAAGTAGAGTTTGAATTTGATTTATGCCAAGGTTGTTTTTTGTTTATAAGTCATTTAACTTCTGTGCCTCAGTTTCTTCATCTGTTAAATGAAGAGTTCAGACTAGATAGCCTCTAAGGTCTCTTCTTAATCTCAGTCTCAGTCTCTGATCTATGACGTGTGATCTATGGTTGAGGCAATATCTGGTTTTGCCCTTAGCCAGAACTACATTGGTCTTCTTCCACTTACCTGTGATCAGCACAGCTCTCCCATCCACAGGTAACATTTCTTGACTGGTTGAGTAAGCCAAAGAGATGCAACATGCCAAGGAGAACAGAGTCCAGCCCCAGAAGACTGAGAGACTGGAAAAGCAATAGGCTCCCCATAGGCAGATCAGAGCTGAGTGACATAGCACCACCGGCGAGCTCAGGGTTCTGCTCTGGCTTTTCTTGAATTTGTACAGCGCTGTTCCTCCTAGCACCATAGTAACACCCAAAGGGAGCAACCCAGATTCCCAAGAGAAAGGAGTCATCTTCAAAGCCTGGAGGTCATACGTGTCTGTGTGTGTACAGCAGCTTCCCTAAGCAATGTGAACAGAGGTGAAGGCAGGGAGAAAAAAAAAAAAGCACACCTTGAATGGGCATGGCCTAAGCCAAATCACAAAGGTGCATGTTTTAAGTGGGTTA
The DNA here is from genome assembly GCA_028658325.1 of Potorous gilbertii. Lineage (NCBI taxonomy): Eukaryota > Metazoa > Chordata > Mammalia > Diprotodontia > Potoroidae > Potorous > Potorous gilbertii. The sequence continues at coordinate 254,106,147 of CM053769.1, forward strand.
TCTAAGCGCCTGTCTACTGGGATACAAAGGCCAGGGTACTATTTCCTCTTCCCCTACTCTGCTCCTTCCAGCTCCACCTTTGGAGGGATAACCCTAGCTGGATAATGATTGACAGAGTCAGCCCTAAACAGTAACAAGCCCTAATCTGGGAAGAAATAAGGCTATTACACTTTCCATCATAGGCTCATAGGTCTATGGGACCTCAGTCTTTAAGTGACCTTGGCAAGCCTCTATTCCAACCTCCCTCATTTTACAATCAAAGAAACTGAGACTCAGAGAGAAGAAAGGGGTTACCAAGGTGACACAGGTTAAAAGTGACAGGGCCAGGATTCATGTCTTATCACAAATAGATAGGGAGCAAAAATAATAATACTAGTAACTGACATTTAGATGGCACTTTAAGGCTATAAAGTCCTTTACATAATATTATTTCATCTAAGCCTCCTTACAACACTGTGAGGTGAATATGCACACCACTTTTACAAGTAAGGAAAATGACTTTTTTTTTTAAATTAATTTATTTATTTATAAATGTTCTACAATCACTTCCTTAAAATTAAGATTTTATCCCCCCACACCTTCCCCCCTGCTACCCCCCTCCCTCCCCATGACAGCATACAATTCTGTATAGGTTCTACATATACTTTCCTATTGAGCACATTTTCACTATAGGAAAATGACTTCTAAAGGTGATTTGCTCATGGTCATGTAGATGTTAAAGGTAAGATTTGAATCTAAGTGTTCCTGACTCAAAGTCCAGTATTCTTTCTACCACCCTATGAGTTTATCAAGGTCCAAGTTTGGATGAGATTATTTCACTAGGTAACAAAGTTTCCTTCCTTAGCAAGACTTTCCTTTTGGACAACTAAAAGACAAATATAAATCCTAATAGTACTAATAATTACAACTTCTTTCACTTGTAAATCATTTTAAAGTTTTTCCTTTCACAGATAAGGTCTTATATGATTCTCACAACAAGCATATGAAGCAGGTAATAAAAGCATCATTTCCCCCATTTTACTGTAAGGTCAAGCAAAGTAGGATCTTCTGCTGTTTTTGTGTTAGTATAACCAAGAAGTATAATGTCTCTATTTGTTCCAGGGTCCATGGCTATTTAGATTGTAAAGCCAAGGATCCTGGAAGGGTGGAGGGTGATAACAAGCAAAGTGAGATCTTTTGCTATTTTTGTTTTAGTATAATCCAGTGCATCTGATTGAATCTTGTCTTTATCAACCAAGGGTCTTTGCTAGGAGTAAAGTACAGAAACAAGAGTTTCTTTAACTAGAAGCAGTATATATAAAAAGTATAAATACTCTGAGAGGAGGTTTTACTTCAAGGCTTAGTTTTTGGAAGAAACTTTGAGTGCCAGATGAGACTGGGAAGCTGCTAAGGAGCCCCCAGCTTTGAAAACCCAGATATTGGTACTTCCCTCTCTGGTAACTATGGTCAGACAGTCGGATCTGTCTGTTGATCTATGATGCATATATTGCTTAGGTCAGACATTTGGAAGCATGTCTGTTGACCTTTGATTTCTCTGTGTTTTCTCTGAAGTTCAAGGTACTGACTTTTTCCCCTGAACTAAGTGAATGATACGTGTGCTTGATTGGGCTTACTGACTGAAAGTGTTTATTTGAATAGATGAGACTCTGAGAAGCCACTAAGGAGCCCCTTGGCTTTGAAAATCCAGATGTTGATGCATCCTTCTCTGGTAACTATGGTCATAGACTAGTTTGTTAATTTGTGATATATGTATTGATTATATTCAGACAGTTAGAAGCCATGGCTGTTGATCTTTGATTTCTCCATGTTTTCTCTGAAGTTCAAGGTGCTGACTTTTCCCCCTGAACTAAGTGAACGATATATATGCTTGATTAAAGTGATTGTTAACCCCTCAAAAGTTGCCTTTTAGAAAAGCAGATCAAAGAACCTATGCTTGCAGGCCCCCCTGTGTATGTTGAGGGTGCTTACTGATACATTTACAGAGGAGGAAACTAAGATTCAGGGTGAAGAAGTCATTTGCCTGCAGTCATAGTGTTGGCAAGTGACTAAGTGAGAACTAGAATCCAGCTATTCTGGTTTCAACTCTAGAGATTTTTTTTCTACCCCAAATGGCCTGTCTTTCAGAGGTACATACTCCTCTAATGATATCTGACACACAAGATGGAGAAGATTCTTTCTCAAGACTCCAGTAGAGCAGGCCCTCACAGTACTTTAGATACTACACCCTCCTGGTTTTTAGATGTGACATCATTTTATGAAAGTTTAGGAAGAAGGATCAGAGAAAGCCATCCATATACTTTCCTGCCTAAACAAAATGAATTCTATTTATTAATTCAATTGCTCTGACCCTCATTAACCAAACAGAATTATAATGAGACTCCACAGGATTCTTCTATATCCCATTAAAAAAAAGCTTTCCAGGAAAAAAAGGGTCTGCCTAAATGTGAAACAAGAAACGCATCTGGACTAGCATGGATTGCTAACTGCTATTATTTCTTTTATCTTCCAGTTCTTATAACACACACAAGTGAACTGGGTCTGAAATTAGAAGACCTAGCTCTGTCATTTTACAAATTGTGATCTTAAGCAAGCAATAATGTCATTGGGTCTCAGTTTTTTCATCTATAAAAGGAGGAGGTTGGATTCCATAACCTCTAAACTCCCATCCAGTTCTAAATCTCTCATCCAATAACCATTTTTATGATTTAGAAAAAAAAGTAAATCTCCTTCTGTGTATCAAAAAACAGTTCAGCTTCTTTAGTGATTATATCAATTTAGAACTGTTGAAGAGAGAGAGATGGGAAAGCTGATTCAAATGTGAAAGACTTGACTTAGACCTGTGGTGTAGCCATTGGGGCCTTATTGATGCAAACGCAGAGGGCCTCAGATTTAGCAAGGAGCTAAAGAAATGCAGTGATATGGGTAAAGGACCAGATTTACAAAAGATAATTTTAGGGTTTCCTTATGGGGGTTGAAGATCTCAGGTAAGTCTTGCAAGATAATAAGAAAGTCTTGCAAGGGGCGGGGTGGGGGGGTGCAGCGAAGCCAAGATGGCACAGTAGAAGGACAGACCTGCACTAGCTCTCCCCCCATAGCCTATAAAATACCTGTAAAAAATGACTCTAAACAAATTCTAAAGCAGCAGAAACCATAAAGTGACAGAGTGAAAGAGATTTCCACCCAAGACAGACTGGAAGGTCAACAGGAAAAGTCTATTGTACTGGGCTCAGAGTGGAGCACAGCCCAGCCCTAGCCATGTAGCAAGGACAGGACATGAGCAGGCTTCAGGGTGCAGAGTCATATATATATATATATACATACATATGTATATATGAGGTGTGTATGGGTATGTTTGTATGTGTATATTATATATGTGTAAGTATGTATATGTACATGGGTGTATTGTATATATATGTAGAAACATGTATATATGCATATATATACATAGACAGAGGGTGCAGGGTGAACTGAATATGAAGGAAGAATACCTAAAAAAATAAAATTTACTGTGGAATGGAATGTACTAAAACTAAGAGAAAGGGAGAGGTAGAATGTCTGGAATCATCTCACATGAAAGAGGGAAGAAAGAGGTTTTACAATGGAGGGGAAGCAGGGTGGGAGTGGAGATGAAAGAAAATAATTGAGCCTTACTTTCATGGGATTTGGCTTAAGGAGGGAATAACAAACACTCAACTGGATATGGAAATGTATTTTACCCTTCAGGAAGGGAGGGGGGAAGGAGATAGGAGAGGGAAGACAATAGAAGGAACAGCAAATTGGGGAAAGATAATCAGAAGCAAACATTATTGTGGGAGGACAGGTCAAGGGAAAGAATGGAATAAACGAAGGGCGGGATAGGACAGAGGGGAACGCAGTTACTCTTTTACAACATAACTATTATGGAAGTGCTTTGCATTGTTACACATGTATGATCTACATTGAATTGCTTGTTTTCTCAATGAGGGTGCGTGAGGAGGGAGGGAAAGAATATGGTACTCAAAACTTTAAGAATGAATGTTAAAAATTGTTTTAGCATGCAGCTGGAAATTAAGCTATACAGGCAACGGAGTATAAAAATCTATTTTGCCCTACAAGAAAATATAGGGGAAGGGGCATGGAAGAAGAGTGAGTAATAGAAGGTAGGACAGACTAGAGGAAGGGGTGCATGGAGTGCATGCTATCCTAGGATGGAGGGTGGAGAGAAATGGGGAGAAAATTTTGAAATCAAATTGTTGTAGAAATGAATGTTGAGAACTGAAAAATAAGTAAATTATATATAAAAAAGAAAGTCATGCAAGATAAAGACACAGGATGAGGAAGATGAATGACGCGAGATAAGGAAATCCTGTTTCCCAAAATGGGGGATGGGAACAAAGAATTTTATGGTCCAGGACAAGGGGAAGTTTTGTGGCAAGAGGAGACTTTAGGTTGCTTTCAGATTAGAAAATAAACCAGGGGCTTCACAAAGCCAATCCTTAATATTATTTTTAACTCTTAAATCACTGTTTGTATCCACATCATTTCCCCACTCAAGCACTAGGTAGGAGAATTCTTTCAGGGAAAAACATCAAAGGCCATTGTATTCAATAGCTGCTTCCTGCTAAACAGGGACAAAGAGTCCCCTTCAGAGGCCAGAATAGGTTGGAGGGGAGGGATGATGCAGAATGTGGCGTCAACTGAATCCAGTGTGCAGAAAGGTAAACAATTCTGGGTCATCAAGGGAAGGGGTTAGTATCCTAAAAGTTACTGGGGGCAAGAAGACACAGAGCAAGCAAGGAGGTTAAACAAGCTTAGACCAGGTATACGAGCAATTAAAATGACCAGTAATAAGGTTGGAATGGGGAAAAGAAGGGAGGTAGGGGGAGATATCAGGATGGAGTGGATGTCTTGCATCCAAGAAGCCGTCCGTAAAATCCTTCAAGTGCTCAAAGGATTTTCAGGAAACAGGGGGAGAGCTATGGGCATGATAGTAACATACCCAGCAATCATGTACTCCATCCTTACCACACAGAGTTCCCTATTTGAATTAAGATGTTAGACTTCCAATCCCAAGGAAGCACGTCTAACCCTAGGCACAGGGAGAGAATCAGGAATCAGGGGGCTGGAAACAGAAGGGGTTCAAGGTGGTGCCCAGAAAACAGCATAGCACACAGTCCAGTCTAAACAGGGGAGGAGCCTCTATGCATAATCTTCTTTCATCAGGTTTCTGGCTAGTCACACCTTGCATCTTATCTCACCTCTTACAACCTGCCTCCTGCTTACTGAGTCTTCCTCATACTCTGGTCTGCCTCACCATCCTCACAAATGCTTTTGGGAAAGAAACAAAGGAACTGTCCCTGCTGAGTGCGGGTGAGGAGGAGAGTAAAATGAGGCTGAAACAGCGTCCAGGGGATGAAGAGAGTGTAGAGTAGGAATCTTGGTTGCATGACCACCTGCAGAGGGACACCCTAGTCTAGGAGATACAAATGTGACAAACAAGTTCAACATGCAGACTCTAAATAGAAGGAGCATTTAAAGGGATATCAGAAAAGAGGAAAAACAAAGAAAGAAACTAAGAGCCCCACGATACTATTATTTACTTTTGACATACAGAATTTTCTGATCTTGTTATTTTCTCAAAAGTTTCCACTCTAATTCCACTTCCTTTAGGAGGATCAGATGCTATTGAGGATCCAACTCTATACATGTAAATATAAGTAACAACACTTTGCAGGTAGAAGCTTTCTACCTTTGAGTTTGATAGTTATACAAATGAAGTTACTTAGAAGAGACTGACTCACTCCAGTTACATAAAAGACTTGGGAAGATCCGTAAGTAATTCATTCCAAAACAGTACATATCAATCAGTTGCTTATAATAAAACATATTTGTACCACAGAACACAGAACACATAGTATAAACAGGTATTATTTCCACAATAGTAACAAGTTTTGAATAAAGCTTTTCCATTAATACAAAAATATTCCATGTTACCTCCCTGTAAGAAAATTTTAATGAAATTCTTTTCCTCAAACTGAAGATGTTTCTGATTTAGTTTCAGTAATTAATAGAATAGCAGGTAGGTCCCTTAATCAGTTGTACCAATACTCAATTATTCTAATATCATTTTAAAACATTTAAGGACCTTATTCCATACAGACATATATCTAGTAACAGGCAAATGACCAGGTCAAATGCCCAGTTACTATGTTGTTTAAGGTATAAAAACAAATCTTAGGCTAAACAGCCCAGATCTTAAATACACACTTCAATATAGTAGTTCAGACAGACATTCAAGAGATTGCCATTTCTTAGGATACCTGAAGCATGAACCAATGATTGTGTTTCTCTGAAAGCACCTATAAAAGGCTGATCCAAGGACACAACAAACCTAGGAGGGAAACTTTAGAAAACTCACAATCAGTTTGGATAGAATTGTTATTAGTTATCGAAACAAATTAGCTTGCAAATGGAAATTTAGTAGGTCTTTAGAATCACACAAAAAAAGATTTTGCAAAATATCTCTTTGTTAAAAGTATTTCCCTTTCCAAAAAGCTCCCAATTCATCGCAGTGCCAAAAGGGATAATGACTAAACTTTCATAAAGTAAATTAGCTGGAAACCTTCAAGATTGGGATTTGTGGGAACCAAGCTGGTGAAAAATGTCTTTTACGTATCACAAAACCCCAAAGTGCCATAAAACCAAAATTCTCAATAATCCCAAATTCCCAAGTACCAAAAGGTGTTTACCTTGTGAAGGAAGCTCAGGGTTTTTTTTCCTACAAACTAGCGTTATCACAATAACAGTTCACCAGTCCTTTAAAAAGTTGTTCAGTAGGAATTTTGCTACACAGAAGATTTTCCACAGGTTCGATAAGAATATTTGACTAGACAGTTCCAAAAATCCTTGTTTTGGTTAATAACCTCATAATCAGATAGTACAATTCTTAATCTAATAACATACAGAAATTGCTTTTCTAACAATATGGGTAATACCAAATTATACAATATAAGAAAATTCAGAAATATAACCATAACACAAGCATATATTTAAAACTTGAAACAGAACCAGTGAATTATCAATCAGGTGACTGTAACTTAGCTGGATGAACAAATCAAATCTGGAATCACAGTCACTAGTGGTCATTGTGAGAGACAGCAAAAAGTTAAGTTTTCACTGAGTTACTAGCTGATGAAGTCACTAAGAATAAGTCAGATAATCAGAAAGCTAGCAGACTGCAGGTGGATTCAACCAATAAGGAAACAGACAGTGGCCTGGGAGTGTCAGAACAAGTGAAAGACAGCCTTATAACTATCTGCTCTAACGGGACCTGAGAGGTCAGGCCCAGAAGGCTCCTCCAAGCCTTCCCAAGTGCTTGGAGAATGACCCCAACCGCAGGAAGAGAAAGGGTTAGGGAGAGAGGGGAGAGGAGCTGTAGGTCCTTGCCTCTTTTACCTTTGAGACTTAACAGACTAGAAAATGTGTGTCCCACAGGGGAGGGAAAGAAAATGATAGCCAGAGAGAGAAGGTTAACATCTAGGCAGTTTTTCCAGGCTCAGAGGTCCATCAACCCACCTTCCCCAACATCCCACAGGGGAAGGGAACAACACAGGGTGCAGAGACCCTGAAACTGGGGCACAGGAACCCCCAAGGAAAACCAGGCCCAGAGGCCCACAGGGCATGGTGACCCTGAAACTGGGATGCAGGGACCCCCAAAGAAATCCAGGTGCAGAGGCCCACTTACCCGTCTCCCTCAACATCCCACAGGAGAGGAGAAGGAACAGTACAGGGTAAACCAAGGTGTAGTGACAGTAACAATGTAAAAAGTCCACTCAAGCAGAGCAAGTCGCCTTTTCTTTAAGATTTGGAAACCAAATTTCTTACTAAACTTGTTTTGTTTAGAAATCCCCCTCACAAATTACTTTTCTAGATTACGTTGAGGTCATGCTGTGTTAAATGGAACACCAGCCACTTTTCCTTAAATTCTTCCCCCTGAATTTCCTCCCAGCAGTCTCCAAGCAGTCTCTTGCCACTTTTCCCAGCGTCCTGGGAAGAGGGGAGAAAAAAATGTGACTGACTCAGCACAAGGACGTGCCCTTATATGAGGGTCCACAGTCCAACTGACCACCCAGAAGTCAAGACCCCTGCACTGCTGGCAGAGTCTGGGCATTGCAGGGGTCTTGCTGCCAGGCAGACAGTAGGAGCAGAAAGGTCTAGGGAAGAGGACAAAGAAAAGGTTGCTTACTTCTTATTCCTGTGGCTAGGAGAGGATCATTGGAGTCCAATTAATAGTTGGACTCCCAGATTTCAGACCCATAATGTTGAAGAGAGAGAGAGAAGGAAAGGGAGAAGGAGAGGGAGAGAGAGAGACAGAGAGAGAGAGAGAGAGAGAGAGAGGGGGAGAGAGGGAGAGAAAGAGGGAGAAGTAAGATGGGAGAGCTGGCTCAAATGTGAAAGAATTCACTTAGACCTTCTCTGTAACCATTGGGAGCTTTATTGACCCAAAAGCAGAGGGCCTCAGATTTAGCAAGGAGCTAAATAATGCAGTGATATAGGAAAAAGACCAGACATATAGGATGATTTTAGGGTTTCCTTATGGGGGTTGGAGATCTAGAGTAAGTTTTGCAAGATAACAAGAAAGTCTTGCAAGATAAAGACACCTCATGAGGAAGATGAATGACAAAAGATAAGGGAGATAAGGAAATCCCATTTCCTAGGATGAGGGGTGAGGACAAGGAATTTTATGCTCCAGGGTAAGGGGAAGTTTTGTGGTAAGGGGAGACTTTAGAGTGCCTTCAGGTTAGAAAATAAACCAGGGATTTCACAAAGTCAATCCTTAATATTATTTTTAACTCTTAGGGCATTGTTTGTATCCACCTCAGAACCATGAATGAATATATTCTTATACCATGTGATCAACAAGAGTGATCATATTTAGGTGAATGAAATTAAGTCACAGTTTCCACATTCTTTTTTTAGTGTTTCATTGCCATTCCATGCCTAGCAACTTTCTTCACAGACATCTAGGTCCCCATAGATCCCACAGAGACCTGGAAGAAACCACCTTCTCTGCCCCCACCTCTATAGTTCATCCATCCCTCTCCCTGGTATCTTCCCAACCTTTACTTCCCACTCCTCCTTAAGAGTGAAGATGTGAAGCAGCAAGACTAGTTATTAAATAATTATGACCATATTTCCAGGTGGAAAGGAACATGATGCAGTATTTCAAGAATGGGACCTTCAGCTCACAATCATGAAATAATAGATCTCAAGCCTGACAGGATCATCAAACCCAACCCTTTCATTTTATAGCTAAGCAAAATCTAGGGCCAGAGACAATTAAATGTCTTGCTCAAAGGTGTGCAGGTAACCAAAGATCCAGAATTTTTAAAAAATAATCTTATTTTTATTGAAATCTTTTATTTATATTACATTTGTTTCTGAATACATCCCTCCTGCCTTTCCTACCTTGCAAGTAATCCCTTGTAACAATTTTTTAAAGCAGAAGAAAAAAACAGTTCAGCAAAACTAACCAACAGATGTCTGACAATTAATATACCCCTATTCTTCTACGTCTGCTACAAAGAACCTTTTTCTGGGACCAAACTTAGTCACTGTATAGAAATCAGCTTCGTAGGATAGCCTTCATTCCTTTTACTTATATTTTTGTTGTCATTGTGTGTATCATTTCTGCTCTTCCATTTACTTCACTCTGAATCGATTCACATAAGTTTCCAAAACTTATCTGAATTCTTCATTTTTTATGGCATGGCAACATTCCATTATGTTAGTGTACCACTGTCTAACAAAGGTTAATCCCAAACAATAGGCATCTATTTTGTTTCCATTTCTTTGCTACTACAAAAATCATTGCATTGAATATTTTTGGTGTACATGGAATCAACTTTCTTGACTTTGCTTTTCTTGTGGTATATGCCTAGCAGTATGATTTCTAGGTCAAAGAGTATAAAACTTAGTCTTTTTTTAATATTAGTTCTAATTTACTTCCAGAAGGGTTAAGCCAAATTCATAGTTCTACAAACAGAAAATTAGGGTTCCTGTCATCTCACAGTCCCTCGGACACTGACTATTCCTATCTTATGTTACCTTTGCCAGTTTCCAAGAAATGAAATGAATCCAGAGAGAGGATTTGAACTCAGGTAAATTTAGTACTTTTTCTTCTCCTACATGCTTCTTCAAAAGTAAGATAATATGTCACCAAAGAAATGCAAATTCAATTACAAGAACACAGAGAATCAAAATTTCTATTTGTGACATGGATATGTGTTCTAGAAATAGTCAGGACTGTGCACAGTGGTAGCTGTCAATCAATTCAAAACTCTGCCCACTACTGTTACATCACCTTCCCAGGTCCTTTCTTATTCATATAATTATAGGACTCATTCAGTCTCAGAGCTCATGTCTCCACCTCCCTGCACAACTCCTTTTCTCTCCCTCCTAGCATGTTCAAAAGCCAAGGGAAATTGCTTTAGCAAATATTTTAATTGGATTAAGTAAACCAGTAATAAAATGCAAGTATAAGATACAGGTGTACAAAACCAACAGTCATCTTAGTTCCCTTTTACCACCAACCCAGAGAAAGGGGAAAGGGGGTTTTACTCTGACAAGTAGAGTGAAAAAAATAGAAATATCCATTCTAAATGCAAAACTTGTGACTCTCACTGAGTGCAGGGAAGGATGTGATTTTAGTCAATCATGCAAGTCTGTTATCAGGTATAAGCTAGACTTATTCATTGCTTGAATGGCTGCAAAAACTTAATCTTACCCCTATTGACTTTACATGGTGCTTCTTCATTGACTCAGCCAGATAGGCGCTCCTTTGCCCTGAAGCCATCTTTACTTCTGACAACTGGCTAAAGCTTTCCCAGCTGCTACAGGGACAGGATAAAGTTCAGAGAAAGAACTTTCCCATTGCCACCATGTCTCCAAGTCCTTCTCTCTCTCCCTGACCTCAATCATCAAAATCTTCACAGAACTTTTCCAAAATTCTTTAAGATAAGAAACTTTCATTTTTGTCTTTTCATACCCAGTAGCTAATATGGTGCCTGACACATAGTAGGTGCTTAATAAATGCTTGTTGGTTGATTGAGTGATCATATTCACTCCAAAAGTATATCAATCCAACTGAATTTCATTCCAAGGGTGTTCAATAATTGCCTTTCTCCTTTTTATCTGAAAACTCATTTAATGTTTTGCTCCTCAAAACAAAAAGCTTTTTCTGTCCCTATTCTGTTATGAATTTTAGTAGCAAAGGATAAGAAAGGGGTGGGGGGCTCTAGTTTCCTCTTCCAAGTAGAGACAGCCTGAAGGGAAGCATTCCTAAGACTGAGAAATCCAGCCCAACCCCTAAAAGGCACTAGGTTAAAGAAGAAGCCCAGAGCATTAAAAACCTATCATTTTTAACAACTTTTCTCCTGAATGTTAGCCTTAGACAGACACACATAAGCTCTACACAGAGTAAGGTGTAGCGACTGGCTCAAGGTCACATAGCTACTAAATATCTGAGGTAGGATTTGAACCATGTCTTCCTAACTCCACATCCAGCACTCTCCATCTGTAAACTTCTCTTTTCAGATATTCTGGTCCCCAATCACCTCAGAACAGGCCAGGCCCATGCCTGAGAAACCAAAGGAAGTGTCAGTTCACTTAGTTTCCAGGTCATGAGACCTAGACTGAAAAGAATAGACCTATGGTTGAGAATGACTATCTAAAACCTAGAGAAGTCCACATTGTCATTTGCTTGCTTCCCTTGTTGACCCTTATCTACTCACCTATGACTTGGCAAATAAAGATCATTAGCTTAATTTTACTTACCCTATCCCTTTTTAATGTTTGCTAAACCTTAGAGAGTTAACTGAGGCACCAAGAGGCTAAGTGACTTGGCTGGATGTGTGACAAGTGGAAGCTGAACCCTCTCTATCCTCTTCCTCATTATCCATAATACCATGCTATCTAAGAATATAAGTTGTAGAACAGATGCTAATCTGCACCCATCAAGGAAGTTCTTCACTAGGAGCTCCCTATAACAATGAAATCACAAGGCTGGCAATAAAAATGACTAATTTTGATGATAACTCATATACTTGTTTTATATTAATATCTGATCTTAATGCTACTCCTAGTCTCTGTGATTAAGAAAATTTAAGCTATATTACAACTAGCTGAGCTAAAAAAACCACACTGTTAACCAAAAAAGTACTGGCCTTGAAGGCATAAGGTTTAGATTCTAGCTCCATCTTTATCACCAACTTGCCGTAAGACATTGGGCAAGTTATTTCCCTACACTGGGTCTCAACCTCTTACCCTACAAAATAATGAATTGGACTTGCCCCTTTCAGCTCACTGTTTTTATAATTCCCTTCCAACTGTAAAGTGCTGTGATCTACAAAGCACTTTTATTCAAAAGTTAAGCAGTAATACTCTCTGGCAAGCCATGTAGATAATTTGATGAGTCTTTAAGGTGCATATCTCCCTGTCTAAAAGACACTTAGTCAAAATAAAGATTGGCAAAATTAATGATGATGTTCCTTGTTAATCACAAGCAGTGCTTGTGATAGGTCACCCTTCCTCTCACATATGGGGCCACCATATGACATGCTAATTTATAGGCACTTCATGTGTCCACATCTACTCAGAACCATAGTTCATGAGCTCCCCCAACAATGTTTGCTCTTACTAATCAGCCAGATGAGACATTCAATTCAAAGGAAACATCAGAACAAGAACAGTAGCAGTAGAATACTTCCTCCATAAATCTGGGCCACACTCACTCTCCAAGAAATAACTACATCACCAGTGGGAATAGAGGACACACCCAGGGAATGCTCATGGGCAAGAAGATATGTAGGAACTTGTGTGAAAGTAGACGCAACATATGTGATGAGACCACATGCATGCCAGGAGGAAATTCTGCTTCTATTTGTGATAGGACAGTCTTCTAAAACTGTCCTCAAAAAAATCAAGTCTCTGTGATGGACTGAGGGTGTTGCTCCTCAAGCATATCCTATGTCCTACTTATATAGTAAGACCACATTGATTCTCTCGCTGAGTCTTTTTCAAATGATCCTCTCACTCTTCAAGCAACAGAGAGTCTCCAAAGGTGAACCTTTGTGGATACACTCTGGAGTTAGGAGACTCATACTCTCGTGATACTCTGGATCCTATTCTTCATACCACTTGATTCTAGTTTCTCATAAGTTTCTACATCAAAGTCATGAATGGATATGGTACCTAATTGTCATGTTCTAGGTCTCTTCCTACAATATTTACCTAAAAGCTCGTATAGGCTAGAGTTGGTCCCAATCACTGCAGATGCACCCATGTATATTCGTGGTATTGTGACACACCATAGGCAAGGAGTCCACTTTCTCACTGTGGCTCATGACTTGTTTAGAAAACTTCAAGTTTTATACAAATTCAGCCTAAATATGTGTAGACCAGCTCAATACACAGAGAACTAGCCCCTCATATGTCATTAACTATCTTTGGAAAGTATTTCCTAGATGACTAGAATATAATGGCTGGGAAGGTGACCCAACAATTGGGTTAAACATCTATCCAAGGGTGATCTTCTGTCCAACACAAGAGCACAGTATGTACATTCATTTCCCACAGACACTGCATGAGGTCCAGGTGAAAAGGATTTATTAGTATTTAGTGGTATGGTCAAGCTTAGACTTATTTTCTGGAATGAGCTCTGTCTGTAACTTCATTCTCATTTACCAAAGTTATTCTGCTTCCATTTATTTTCCAGTAAACCAATGCCTAACTCTCCTCTTGAATGTACCATATTATGTGAGTTGACATTTAATTTACATGTGTAGTTAAATGATACATGCATGTTCAGACCCTTGTGATTCAACAAACCAGCAGTCATTTATATCACCTTTATACCATCTTTTTGTCTCCATTGCTCCTTTGGCTACCAGGTTCTTAGATCATAAAATCCAATGCCTTCTCCTCCTCTTGCTAGTAGGTAATGAAAAATTAAACATAGGCTTGCTGAATAAAATTTGCCCTGACAAACTGAACGCATTCCAACCTGGTGACCTCAGGGTCCACTGATTTTGAACCAAATATAAGACAAAATATAGGTCCCTTGTGATTTTCTATCCTTCTATCCAATTCCTCCATATCTGTCTCTAGTTACATAGTGGATTGTTCTGTGAAGGACAGATTGTCATGGATAACCCTGGAGAAAGAGAAGCTATTGGAATAGAAAGAGCTAAATATAATGACTGAACTTCCCATTGTGTGGAGCTATCTCAAACTAAAAAGTTCCTCAGTAAAAGACCTACTATACATCCCTTTAGGGAAAAGCTTTAGAGTCCTTAACATAGAGACCAAAAGTCTTAACACCTCTACAAAGTAGCTCATGGAAAAATCCTTAGATGCTTTTTATTTTCCCCAGCATAAGGAAAATCAGTTAGTTTTCAGACCTTCAGTAAGTGTTGATTTTCTTTCCAGAATAAGATACTACCTATAGAGGTCAAAAGCTTCACTGAACAGTCAGCTAGTTAGGTAGTGCTTGAAGACACTATCTGATCTTTTAACCATCCTTTTCATTGAAGGTCAAGGTTAGAAAGGTTTAATATGCAATTACCAAACAACCCCTTCTGGATCATTTTAGAGGTTTCCATTTCAGCAAGTTGATGAGAACTATTTTGGTCTGAGTCCTTCCCTCCACCTCCAGTATTCTCAACACTGACTTTCTGTTTTTATCTTTCATGTAAATGGACAGGAGAAAGGAAAAAGAAGAAAACTCCCTAGGTCAAGTCAGTTTGAGGAATTGTCTTCTTCCTCAGTTCTTGCTTCAAATTTTTGTCTTTATTATAAACATGTAACCAGTAAAAGATTTTGAATTGCCATATATATATATGTGTGTGTGTGTGTGTGTGTGTGTGTGTGTGTATAAATATCTATAGACACACATCCTAGAATGCCTATAAAATTTAGAATAGGAGACCTTCCTTTTTTAAGAACCATAGAGACTAAACATAAAGCCAGTTCCTAAATGTCTAAAAGCCAGTCATTTAATTGAAAAGAGAGCAAAGGTAGAATTTTACTGAAATTTCCATTAAAAAGTAACAATTTTATTGAATTTCTTCCTTCAACCAGACTGGAAAATTTATTTAAATATTTGCTCAGTACCTCTTTGCTCCCAGTGTTATGGTAAGCAATTTTAATGAAAAAAAGTGCATAGGATCATAGCTGGAGAGCTAAAAGGAAGAGTACAGTTTATCTAAAGCCAATCCCATCATTTTATAGATGATGAAACTGAGGCCCAAAAAGACAAAAGAATTTTTAAATCAACTGACAAACATTTATGAGAAGACTATTCTGTGCCAGTCGCTGTGCTAGCCACTGGAGAGACAAATGAAATAGTGATACTGTCCCTACTTGCAAAGAGCTTACATTCTACTCTGTGACTTTCCCAAGGTCACAAAGATGACAGAGCTAGGATTTCAATTCAGATTCTTTGACTCCAGGTCCACTGTACTCTTCTGCCTTTCATAAAAGACAAACTCATAAAGCCATTTTTGCCTTCTATGGAAGCAAAGTGAAGATATTGGATTCATTTTCAAAACATCTTGCTTCTGGACTTAATCTTCATTCCTCTTTCACCATGAGATTCCAACTGGAAATAATATAAAACTATCCAACAGGCAAAAGGCATAACAAAGGCTAGGTTTCTATGGAGGGTGGAGGAGGAAGATAGCTACAGAAGAAAGGTATAGGATTCATCATAACCTGAAATAGTCTGCTTACTATGCTACCTTTCAGGAAAACAGGGACACTTTGCCAATTGTTCAAAAATCCTTCTGCATTTGGACAATCTTTCCATAGCTGCTCAAGTCAGTCTATAAGCACAGGAAATAGATTCCCTCCTTGTGGTTGCATCTATTTTTTGATGTGATAGGAAAACACAAAGCAGAGATCATTTGATTCTGTAAGTTCAAAAAAGCACGTATTAACTATCCATTATGTGCCAGGCTTTGGGGTACAAAGATAAAAGCAAAAACAAATAAACCAAAAAAACTAAACAGTCTCAGATGAACAGTTTGGGACTAAACAGGCACTGAACAGTCACCCCAGATGAGCTCTGAAAGGACTGCTCCTAAGGACTGACTGTTAAATGTGCCTCACATATACAGAACTGGTTGTCTTTCCACCATCTTAACAGGCAAAGGCTGTTCAACCAACTAAGAGATAGCCACCCTATAATCCCTTTATATTGATGAAGGAACTTTCCCCCACATAACGGTAACGTTTTATTTTCCTTAAGGCTGTTATACTTCAAGGTTCTTGATTATTGTAGGCCATTGAATCAAATGTTCTTCTGTTTGGTTGAGAGTGTACACCTTCAAAGTCATTTAAAAGTCATTTCCCAACAATGCAATGAACATTATATTCTTCAGTGATTCAGCACAGTATTAAAATTTCTTTAGAAATTAGCTAGTTACATCAGTGGCCCAAATTTTAAAGAACCATTTTTTTAAATTTCATTTTTAATTTATGGAATAAAGCAAGGACCTCTATGACATAATATAATAAAAAAGATAATTGTACATGAAATTGCAAATCTACTATGCATGACTTGTTATTTCTTTCAAATATACAACAAAATTATCAAGTAAATTTCTTTTTTTCTCCCCCTCACCAATCCTAGAGATGGCTACTGCTGGACACAAATAGGGGTGGGTGTGTAAGTGTGTGTGTGTGTGTGTGTGTGTGTGTATACATATATATGTATATATGTACATATATATGTATGTATGTGTAAAATTATTTTATACATACTTCTATTTATCAGTTCTTACTCTGGATGCAGATAGCATCTTTCTTCATATGTCCATTATAGTTAATTTGGGTATTTATAATAGACAAAATAACTTATTCACTCAAAGTCATTCTTAAAACAATATTGCTGTTACTATATACATTTTTGGGGAGTTTTGCTTATTTCACTTCATTATTTTATGCAAGTCTTTCCATGCTTTTCTAAAATCACTGAGCTAATCATTTCTTACAGCACAGTAGAATTCCATCATAATCAGATACCATAACTTGTTCAGCAATTCTCCAATTGATGGGCATCCCTGCAATGTCCAATTCTTTGCCACCACAAAGAGAGCCACCATAAACATTTTAGAACAAATAGGTTCTTTTCCTTTTTCCCAAATCATCTTTGTAAATAGACAAATTATTGTTGGGTCAAAAGATATAGGTAGTTTAATAACTCTTTGGGCATAATTCCAGATTGCTCTTCAAACTGGATTATTTTACAATCATGCATTAGTGTCCCAGTTTTTCCACATGTTCTTCCAAATTTGTCACTTTCCCCTTCTTTCATCTTAGCCACTCTAGTAGGTGTAAAATGATATCTCAAGGTTGTTTTAATCTGCATTTTTCTAATCAATAATAATTTAGAGCATTTTATATGACTACAAATTGTTTTGATTTCTTCATTGGAAACTACCTGTTCATATCCTTTGACCATTTATCAATTGGGGAATGACTCATATTCTTAAAGATTTGACAAATTTTTATATATATTTCAGAAATGAGAACTTTATCTGATAAACTGCTTATAAAATTTTTTGCCAGTTTTCTGCTTTCCTTCTAATCTTGGCTGTATTTGTTTTATTTGTATAAAACCTTTTTAATTTAATGTAATCAAAATTATCCATTTTATATGTAACTTTGGTCTCTATCTCTTGTTCATTCATAAAGTGTTCACCTATCAATAAACCTGATAAGTAATATATTCTATGTTATTCTAATATTCTTTAAAAAACCAATATGTCTTGAAGGAAGCTATTCACCAAAATCTATTCTCTTCTTTGATAACAATTTTTAAAAGGCAATGATCTTTATTCAAAGCCACATAGTTCCTCTGCTTTGCATGCATATACTACAGTTAAGAATAAATTTTGAAGTTCATTCACATTTTTTGTCTACAATGAAGTTACCTCATTTATATAAACAAACAAGGGATTGATATATTCAAGCCCTTCAAACTCTGGCTGGTGTATTCTTTTTTATCATATTGCTGATATCTGGGGCTAATTGCATTGAAGTGAGCTGTGCATTGAAATTAGCCAGATTGTAGTTATCCATTATCTATCTGAGGGTGAAATGGAGAGAGAGCCTCTTTCTTCTCTTGTAGATTATGGAAGAACATATGAGACTTGCTGCCTAAAAATATTCCATTTGTGGTTGACAACCAAGCCTCTCTTTCAGATCCTTGTTTTAAAATCCCTTTTACGTGTTGGAGACTTTAACAGAGAGAAATCTGATGATTCACACTGCCTGCTCAAGAGTAGCTTGGAAGGGGAAATCTTTAGTGTTCATAACCAGATTGTCTGTAATTATATCAAATGAGGATTTTCCTACCATCTTCTCAAGCATCAGGATCCCATGGGCCTATAAATATGAATTGATCCTGTATTCTTCTCCCTTTAAGATTTCTGATGTAATGTAATTTGATGTCCCATAGAAAGTGTTAGTGCGTCACAAGAGTCCAAAACTTTCCCAAGTCCAAAAATTTCCCTGTAATCTTTTCTTTTGATATCACCTTTGGCAGCAAAGAGTACATTTCCTAGTCTTAAGTCTCAATGGATAAGTCCTCATTTCATCAACACAAAACCTGATATTTTCTTCCAGAAGCTTTCTTTGCTTTTGCCCATGACACAAGATCCCCTTCATTTATATGCCCTATGACAAAGAACAATGGACTTGCTGTTTAGAATCAAGAACATAAGCCAATGAGGAACAGGTTACTGGGTCAAATACATGATTCAAATATATGCCTCTACTCTGCACACAATCTATTTCTTTATCATTGTGGACCCATTTCGTTTTTATTATTTTCATGGCATGGTCATTCTTTTTTAATGTCGCTGAGAGAAATGTAGAATAACTTCCCCATCCAATAACTCTGCTTAAGTCAAAGCCTTGAAGCCTGAGTTTCTGAGTTATTTTAATTTATTCTACTTCATCAGTGACTGATTTTATGTCCCCAAAATTTTCTTCAATGCAGTTATGTTTCCAGGTTGAGGAAATATAAGCACGTACACCACTTTCTTCTGAGGAAGCAGACTTCATTATTTTATCATCTATTAGAGGCTCAAATGTGCGTGCCTTTTTTAGGGAGTATGAGCATATAACAATATTCATAGACCATACTTGTTCACTTGTACCAGTAGTTACACCAGATACACTTGAAGCCCTGTCTTCCAAGACCCAAATCCTTTCATTGTAGTGTCCATGGTATACTATTATGTTAAAGTGTCTGGATTAAAACAGATGCCCATTTACTTGTTAGAGCTTTCTCCATCTTGTGACTCGTTGGTGGCTTTCCTAGGTCAGATATTCCTGGCTTCTAAAAGAATTCTAGAAAAAACACAAATGACAAGTCCTTCACCTCTATATTCACAATACTGGCAAAAGCTTCTTTTATTTACATCTGAGAAGATATGGTACAAAGGTCTATCTGAAGGTAAAGGGTTGCAAAGTTCATCATAGATGGTTAATGAACCTGGTATATAGCCCAGTACATGATCAGGTGCCAAGGACCTGAAATTCCCAAAAGAGACTTTGATGCCACCAAAAAAAGGAAATACAAAGATCTTATTGGGGGGGCTTCCTTTTGTAGGGAGTGATACCCTCCTACCCTAACTTCCTACCTAAAAGATATAACTGGGTCTATTGGCAGTCCACATAGTATAATTTTTTATTATGACATTATTAATATTATACTATATTACAAAGTATGACAATATTATGCAGTTCTACATGTAGAGTAAGGGTCAAACATTCCCTCTTTTTCCTAATAATAATATAGAAGAATTGTGAAATAGTGGATACAGGATGAGTCAGGAAAGCATGAGTTTAGTCTGACACATACTGGCTATATGACCCTGGACAAATCATTTAACCTCTTAGTGCCCCAGGAAACTAAGATTATAATTTGCAGAACACTGCTAATCTACATTAGTAAGGGAAATTTCTTCACCAAGAACACCATCAATAATCGTCTACAAAATTTTGATTTTGTATCTCATCAGCAAAAATTTTTGAACACAAAACCCCCTAGATACATATATATACTACTTATACATATACACGTATATATACATTTATACTACTTACATGTACAATAATACAAACAAGGAGAATGAAATAAAAATAAATAATATTTAATGTTTTATTGTATGTATTAATGTATAAGAATTCTACTTTTGCTAAAATATTATTAATAACACATTTAGTGAGAGCAATGATAGAATACCCTTCATTACTTTTAAGAATCGTAGCTTAACACTTTGTGATAGAATATTTTGGAAATGTGGTTCAAAGGCTAGTTTATTTTGATACCAGATATAAGGATGGTTTTCTAGGTAACATTTTTTTTGGCTATAAAATCCTAATTTTGAATGATTTTATACTATCACTGGCCCATAACTCAAAGGAAAATACAAACTTATCATGACATTCATCATTAATGACAGTAGATATATACCCATGGTTCAAATAATCTTAATAATTACTCATGTTTTTGTTAGCTCTAACTAGATGGCATTGTTTTTGTCCCCCAATGGGGCTGACAAAGAGCTCCTATTCAAATTAGAAGTGTGAGTTCCACTATATTGTATTGTTCACTCTTGCTCACGGTATTAGCATTATCTTCAAACTGTGTCTTCTTTGCCAGATTCTCTTGAAGTCTCTTGAGCCATTTTGTTGTGAGAGTTAGTTTAGATAATATAATCTGTGACCTGACTTAACCCTAGTTCCACATAACTTAGAATACGTTGTAATATACTAAAAAAGAGGAAATGAATGAATAAGGGTACCACTGTCAATACAATCACATTTGATCCTCAGGACTCCTCACATATTGATACCAAAGTAATGTGTGACCATTTGACCTATACACTTCTGAATGAGGGTGTCAGTGTCAATCCATATACTAAATGTAGATAAAATTTAATGTATTTCTTTTTGTTAGATAAAAAAAATACATAGAATTAAAAGTATTAGTACTTTTCCTTCCATATCCAAGTGGATTATCAAGTGTACTCTTTGAAATGCGCACACTCTACTTTGGAGACCACAGCCTTCCAAGGATGACTGATAGGTTCTGACCAACTATATACATACACACACCCATACACACACGAAAATATATACATACATGCATACACACAAATATAAATCTATATAAATATAACATGAACATATGTGTATACATATGAAAGATGGTTAAGTACTTAGATGAACAGGCACACGTTGCTGTCCCTCTGGACAGCTGGGCACCAGACTATCCCTAAAAAATCTCAGACATATTGATCCTTATCGGAAGTCCTAGGCTTAAGCTCAGCCATCAAACTTAGTAGCTGTGTGACCTTGAGTCAAGTGTTAAGAAATTGACTTCACTGTAAAACAGAGACAATGATAATTGCCCCCATGGACAAGGTGTTTTCGGGTCTTCAAAATGCTTCTTTCACAATATCCCATGTGAGGAAAGCAGTGGAAGTATACATTTTGAAAACGAATTCTGAGACCGCAGTGAATTTCCTTTGATCCCATAGCTAAGAAGTATCTGGGTAGGTATTAAAACCAATCCTGACTCCAAATTCATCACTCTCTCCACTGTGCTATGCTGCTTCTCAGAAAAATATTTTGTTCCAAAGCATCCTGTAAGGTCTGTATCCTTAAGTCCTACAGAAATAGGAGTTGTTGTTGTCATGCAACAAGCATTTATTAAGTTCCTACTCTGCACAAAGCATTGTGCTCCTCACTAGGAGAGATACAAAGTGTAGCTAAAATAAAGTCATTGCTCTCATGAAAATTATAGTCTAGTAAAGGGATTAGATACCAACACCCATCATCTGTTCATTCAACAAACTTTTATTAAGAATTTATTTTGTGAGGAGCGCTGTGATAAGCAGCAGGAGAGAAACAGTTGGATAAGATGAGGCTGCTTTCCTCATGGAGTTCATAGGCTAGTAGAGGGATTAAGGGACAAAAATATAACAAGACACTGATGGAAATCAACTAACGTTTCTTAAAAGTCTACTATATGCTAGAGAGGGGAAATAAAAAAGTAAAAATTAAACTGTCTCTGCTTTTAAGGAGAACATACTCTATCTATGAGGTGGAATAATATGTACCCATATAAGGGTTCTCCTATGTGATGGCAATCAAATTAAGATCTTTTGTTGTTTTTGTTTCAATAAAAGTGCCTCTGATTGAATAATGTGATTAAAGAAGATCTTCCCAGTCATTGACAGACCTGCCCATTGCGGGAAGTTTGATTAGGGGAGTTGTTTTGTAGGAGGGTCTCAAGTACCTTTTGCCTCTTCTATTGAGGCACTGGGTCAGTATGCCCTCTGACTCTAAAAAATGTATAAATACTCTGAGGGTGAGGTTTTACTATGGGCCTTAGTTTTTGTAAGAAGGTTTGAGTACCAGACAAGGACTCTGGAAAGCTGTGTTAAGGAGCCCTCTGACTTTGAAAACTCAAATGTCAGTGTTTCTCTCTCTGGTAACTATGGTCAGACAGCTGTACCTGTCTGTTGAATTATGGTCAGGCAGAGGAAGTCATGTCTGTTGATTACTTTGGGGATTACTAAATGCAGTGTTTGTTTGGCCAGATGAGAACTCTGAGAAGTTGCTAAAGGAGTCCACCCAGCTTTAAAAATCCAAATCAGTGCTTCCCTCTCTGATAACTGTGGTCAGACAATTGAAGTCAAACTGTCTGTTGAATTCAGGCAGACGACGTCACGTCTGTTGATCTTTCAGTTTCTCTGTATTCTCTTTGTACCTCAGGGTGCTGACTGTCCTGAATTATGTGAATGATATATGTGCTTGGTTAAAGGAGTGATACATATGCTTGATTAAAGTCATAGTTAAGGCCTTGAACGATGCTTTCCTTTTATGAATGCAGATCTAAGAACCTGTGATAGCAGGCCCTCCTGTGTATGTTGGGGTGCTTATTTTTCTATCCCTCTGCATCTGAGGCCATTTCTAGTCATTCTGACCTATGTCTTCTCACTGAACTCAAATGACTCTGGAGGAGAGAGTGAGGCTAATGACTTTGCCCAGCTCTGCCTCACTTAAATCCAATTCACTTGAAAGTCAAAACATTACCTTCCTGATGTCATTGCTCCTCTTTGAGAATAAAGGAGAAACAACAAATATGAACTGTGTACCCAGTAAATACAAGATCATTTCAGGGGTAAAAGGGACACTAGAAGCTGGGAGCTGGTAATGAGGAAAAGCTTCATATAGGGGGTAGAACCTAAGCTAGGCTCTGAAGGCAGAGAGAACCTCTGGGAGTCAGAATGAGGCAGGGAGTACATTCCAGGCATGAGAAACAGCCTGTACAAATTCGTGGAAATTAATAGACATAGGAGACAGACCACCATGGGTAAGGAGCAGCAAATAGACCAATCTGCCTGGGACGTAGTATGCATGAGTAAGTCTGGAAAAGCAAGCCAGGGCCAAATTGTGATGGGTTTTAAATTTCAAAGGAGTTTAAATTTAATCCTAAAGTTACTACAGAATCAGTGGGGCTTTTTGAGCAGAAGAGTAACTTGGTCAAATCTGTACTGCTTGTTACCTAAGTATCTTAGAAAGGTACAACACCAGAGTCTTATGGGAGGTTGTTGGAGAATAATCACTATGGTGGGTGGGACAAAAATGTCATTTGAATTGGACTTTAAAGAAGGGATAGAAATGTACTAGGTAAATATATAAATAATATTGACCCAGTAAAAAAGCTCTGGCTTTACATGTATTAAGTTCTATCTTACAGCATCACATAAATATTCTCTTTAGCTTATGCTCGTACTCATAGTATCCTCTGGTAACATTAAAATTTAGCTTAAGTCTAGGTCTCAAGAAAAAAGTTTCCTTAGCTCCCTTGAAAGCCCTCAAGCTAACAATATATCAAATTTAAGATTATTTCTTTCACCTTCATTTCACCTGAATGAAAACACAAAACCTCACAGAAAAGATCATAAACAATCAAAGCAATTCCTCTGGTAGACTGCTGGTCCCCCACCACATTCCAGGACATTTCAATTTAGGAAATCACACTCTGGCCCCATCTTACCCTTCCAGACTTATCACACTTTGTTCTCCTTCATGCACACTATGTCCCAGACAAATTGGTCTATTTGCTGTTCCCTACCCATGGTTTTCTAATTCCCATTTCCATGAATTATGTACAGCATGTTACCCATGCCTGGAATGTACCCCCTCCTTCTTTCTGGCTCCTAGAGGCTCTCTCTCTTCCTTTAGAGCCTGGGTTAGTTTCCACTTCCTACATGAAGTTTTTTCTGATTACCACTTTCCAGCTTCTAGTATCGCTCCCATCCTTGAAGTGACCTTGTATTTACTTGAAATAGTTTGTATTTACTTACATGGGTACATGCACTTCCCAAAATGTACTCATAGAAGTTTCCAGTTCCAAGTGTGGTTACATCTTCCTCCCTTCTTCCCCCAATGGAGAAAAGCATGCTAGGTAGAGAGGGCCAGCCTCTTTTCCATTGGTCTAAAATGCCTACATTAAACATAGTATATTTTAATGGACAGAGATCAGGTTTATTTCTCCTCATTATGACTTCTTTCTTACTGTTCCTTGGTTTTACCTCCTACTTGATCGAGGATTTCCTCTGCTTTGTTAAAGAGGTTTGGTCAAGAAATTTTTCCATTACTTCCTGCCCCTCCATTGCTGTTGGCCTATGTTCCTATTGCTCCCAAATTAACCCAGGAACTCCTCACCACTTGATACTCCTTCTAGCAAAACTAGATTAGAACCAGGAAAACCTGGTTTTAAATTCAATTCAAAACACTTAGTAGCTGTGTGACCCAATACAAATCACTTGACTTTCTGGGTGTTGTTTTTCTCAATACTGGTCTGTGAGCCTTTAGTCTTGTGGTACATTAACTGCCCTCTCTGGAGTTATATGATTCCCTCTTCACTTGACCAATTCTGTTTTTTAAGGAATTCTTTTCCTCATTGACTTTTTTTGGACATTTGGGTTAATCTGTATTTTTAAGGTGTCAATTGCTTTAGCAAGCAGTTGATTAGTTTTTCATGATTTTCTTGCCTCACTCATTTCTCTTCCCAATTTTTCCTCTACTTCACCTACTTGATTTTCAGAATCCTTTTTGAGCTCTTCTGTGACATGAGACCAATTCATACTTTTCTTGGAGGCTTTGGATGCAGGAGCTTTGACTTTGTTGTCTCCTTCTGGTTGTATGTTTTGATCTTCTTTGTGTATCAGCAAACACCCTGGCACCCAGCAGAGCCTGCTGCACAGGTTCTTAGATCAGCTTTTCTAAAAGGAAAGCAACTTTAAGAAGGTAAACTATCTTATTTTAATTACATTAAAGAAATTACAAACAGAACTAACAGACATGTCTTCTAACTGTCCAACCATAGAAAATACACACATCATAACCAGAGAGAGAAGCACCAACACCTGGATTTTCAAAGCTGGGGTGGGGGGAGGAGTCACTTCTTAACATGGCTGTCCAAAATCTCATCTGGCACATGAACCTTCTTCTGGCCATGCTGTTCTGTGCTCTGCTCCCAGCCTGGAGCAATAGGTGCTTCCCATGGACCTTCCAGGCTGCCTTGGGCTGGAGATTTGTTTCACTCTATCATTCTGTGGGTTCTGCAGCTTCAGAATTTGTTCAGAGTCATTTTTTACAGATATTTGACTAGGTGTGGGGGAGAAAGCTCTACCAGGTCCCTGCTTTTACTCTGACATCTTGACATTTTCTCTTCACTTGGGACCATATAGTTCCCTGATGCCCTATGGCTCCCTGGAGGAACTGCAAGGCTGGGTAAGCTTCCTTACAGGAAAATTGAATTCATGTGTATCCCTCTCCAGATTCTTTCTTTCAGTTAGAACTCTCATTTCCTGACATGTTTCTCCAACCTTTCTTTGTAGGACAAGTATATGGGCATAGTTCAGGTAAATGAACTATCCATAAAGCCATTTTTCCTAGATGTAGTGATAAAGGGCAAATGATACAGAGGGAAGGGTAAGATCACATCTTATAAAAGAGAGCATCAGTGCCAACTAAGAAAAAGGGTTAAATTCAATCCAGCAAATATTTATTACACACCTGACACATACAAGGCCCTTCATCTTATCTATTTTCACTTTGTTAACCTGGAGTTGTTAACCTTGTCAAAGAACTGTCACAGAAGAGCTTTGTGTATGTGCTCATCCTTCATTGCCAAAGAAGACCATGCCATCAGAGAAATAATGACATGACTTGCACTTGATTTTTGTTTTGAGTGAGGGAAGGCTGTGCAGGTCACCAGCCTCACTTCTCCTCCAGAGCCATCTGAATCCAGTGACCAGATATTCATCAGGATAACTGGAGATGAACCAGAATGAGGCAGTTGGGGTTAAGTGACTTGCCCAAGGTTACACAGCTAGTGAGTATCAAGTGTCTGAGATGAGATTTGAACTCAGGTCCTCCTGTCCTGGTGCTCTATCCGCTGTACCCACCTAACTGCCTCTCACAGAAGAGGTTTACTCATCCTCTGTAGACCAGGCTACATAATTCCTGCCCCTACAGGGAACCAGAGGGCCAAGGAAGAATCAAAATATGTCAACCAGTAGAGCTTCAAATACTCAGAGCTGCTCGTATGCAAATAATGGAGGCCACTGAGAAAATGGACCCTCCTTTCTGTATTATAATAATTAATAATAACTAGCATTTATATGTTATTCTAAGGTTTACAAATGTCACTTTGAGAGTGCTAGTATTATACCCTTTCCAAATAAGGAAACTGAGTCTGAGAAAGCCTAAGTGACTTTCCAGGGTTCTACAACTAGTAAGTATCCTTGTCAGGATTTAAATTCAGGACTTCCTAAATCCAAATCCAGCATTCTATCCACTGCACCACCTAGTTAATTATTTTACAATCACTATTGCTGCTTAGACTCCGCGCTACCTTTATGTGACCTCGTTTTTATTTGTTCCCTACAGGGCTTTCCCTGAATGTATCCTAAGCAGATATCACCTATGTAAAGATGATTTGTTTGTGACATGTTCCCTAGAAATAACACTGTTCCCAAGTCTCCCTACAACACAACCAGGTTAGTCCAATTCTGCAGTCCTCATTTCATATCTATTCAAATCTCTAATATTTGTAGCACCTAGGAAAGCCTTACTCTTCCCACCCCAACTCCCAGCTGTTATATCTGGGCTAGTTCTCAGGTCAGCAAATGTAATCTAATTGGAGACATCCATGCTTCACTTTTACTTTCAAGAAGCAACATCAATTTAGGAAAGATACTAAATATAAACCTTTTGTCTTCCTAGGCCTCAGTTTCCTCATTTAACAATCATCTGAGAAAAATCAATACATGACACATTTTTAGGTTTAATCTGTGTAAATAACACTTTCTTGTGTGGAGACAGTCAAGAAAACAATGAGTGAAGCCCAGATTTGTAGCATTTGCCATTTCAGAGGTACAAATGCTCACAATGAAATTTTAACAATCAGCTCTCAGGTCCCAAAAGATTTAGCTCTAGCACATCCTTGCTTCCATCCTTAACATCCCATGATTTCAAAATTTTATGTGTTTTTCCACAAACTAAAAGTATATCTTTAATTCAAGTAAATACAACAAGCAGAGCCAAGAAGAAACTTGACTAATTGTTTATCTTTAATCTTTTACTAAGCATCTTAAGAAAGCATCTACAAGGTCCTACTTGTTTGGCTAATTGCTGATTAAGGCCAACAGGATGTAACCAAGACCTCTAGCTGAGGCTCACATGCCAACCTTAGGGTTCCTGGTAGATGCATGGAAGCTAATCATGCCTAGGCAGAACAGCAGCTTATAGATCTATAGCCCCCATGACCTGGTGGTTATGTAACATTTAGTGTTTATCCTTAATTCTTTACTAAGCATCTTAAGAAAGCTTCTGTCAGGTCCTACTTGTTCTCTTTTCTGGAACAGCAGCATGTAATGAATGAGATGATATATTCAAGGTTAGGTTGCCATACGTACAAATGGCTATCCTCAGAGTCAAGAATTCCTGGGTTCAAGTCTCACCTATGAGATATATTGGCTAAGTGACCCAGATCAAGTTACTTAACCTCTTAGTGCCCCTAAGTTGCCCTCAAGGACTCTTAAGTTGTACAGTCAGTGACAATCTGTTTTGGTAGAGGACATTTCTGGACCAGAAACTCTCTACACTAAATGAGATCACAGATCCAGACCATCTGCCCCAACTCCCAAAAAATATCACATACATTTTAGACTCTGGGGCCAGATGGGACCTCAGAGGTCATCTAATATAACTTCTTCATTTCCCAAATGAAGAATCTAAAGTCCAGAAAGAAACAAGCTTTCACAAAGAGGATTCAGGTTTCTTCTCTCAGTGATTCCTACTCCCACTTAGAAGTAGGAAAGGCAAAAGGCTTATCCCCTGCTCAAGGGCACAGTGAGAAGATACTGAAAGGTCCTGAAAATAGCTGGGATTATTTTAGGGGATTTTTAGGGAGGTGCAGCAGAACGGAGAAAGGAGTTGTCTGACAGGCACAGATCAACACTGAGCAGCCAAAGTCAAACCAGACTTTGAAAAGGTGGCAAACTCAATATTATCAATCAGTATAATCAGTGGAAACCACAGAGGCTGTCAGATTGAGGAAGAAGCCAATCAATTTGTCAAGGACAAGTAGTTGAGAACAATAGTGATAATATTTAATTAGAGTAGGAAGGCAATGTCCTGTCCCTGGTGAGTTGGCATGCTGGAAGCCAGGGAACAGATTTCCTGACTATTGTGGTCTATCATTCAGGATAGAACTTCTGAAGGTTTTCCCTTTTTGGACTTTTTTTTTTCATTTCAGGTTATTTTCCCACACATATGCTTCCTACCATAGTCAATACACATTTATTCATGCATACAAAATGCTTTCTATATGACAAGGTCCTCTGCTAAGTGATGCTGAGATGCCACGTATGCAGATCAGTCTGACACAGGGTAAGGTATGAGCATGGCAAACAGGAGATCTAGACACAATCCTCTAGGACAGGGGTTCTTAATCTTCTCTGTTTCATGGACCCCTTTGACACAGTCTAGTCCTAGCACAGACTTTGGTAATGCCTACAGACCCTTTCTCAGAGTAATGTTTTTTAAAATGTAGAATAACATTGTTCTCAGAAAAATTTTTAAATGCATAAATAAAATATATAGGATAACAAAGAAAACTGATTATATTGGAATACAGTTAAAAAAATGTTAAAGCAAGTTCATAGACCCCAGGTTAAGAACCCCTAATCTAAGAAAATATGAGGATGACAGTATCACTTTCAACTGAGGAGAGAAGAAGGCTTTCTTGAGGTCAATTCTGTCCCCTGAACACACACTGTTGTCTCCTACTCCCATGAGAATATCTTCTCTACCTTTCCTCTGTTGAAATTTCAACCCATCCTTCAAAACCCAGTTTAAGTACCATGGTTTCCATAAAGTCCTCCCTGATGGCCCCTTTCCTCTTTGTAAAAAATTTTGCCCTTTACACTGCTGATGAAGAAGGAAACAATCCCTGAACAATTCAATCTACAATGAATGCACTATAGCTGGAATGTATCTTGTGATTCTGTCTCCCAGCAACTCCCCATTGTTTCTTAGCTCTTCTGCAATAATAAAGATAGTAACAACTGGTATTTATATAATGTTTAATATGTACCAGGCACTGTGCTAAGTGCTTTACAATTATCTCATTTGATCATCACTCCAATTCTGGGAGGTTAGTGCTAGATCCTTATTTTACAGATGCAGAAACTGAGGTAAACAGAGATTATGTGATGTGCCCGGGGATATACAGCTAGTAAGTATATGAGGCCAGATTTGAACTCTGGTCTTCCTGACTCTGGGCCCAGAGTTCTATCCATTGTACCACCTGGTTACCCCTAACTCCTTTGCTATGGTGCCAAAGCTCCCTTTGCTCCTGCTGCCTCACTCTACCTTCCCAGCCATCATCACCTATAGAAGCATCATACTCTCCCATTGGCCTCTACCTCCGAAGTTGCCATTACTTCTCCAACGAGTGATTGCTGCCATCTGCTGGAGATACTGTCTGCTACTACATTTTTTTCTTTCGGAAGAAGTGTTACTGCTCTTTTGTGAGGATGGCCTAGGCAGGGGTAACACATGGTCAGTTCTATTGTCTGAAAGGCCTCACCAGACTAGGCTGATATATAAGAGAGTTACTCTGGCAACTATTGGGGCTTTTCTTTTCTCTTGACATTTACCAAGACCCTTTCTTTTTAGTTTTTTTATTCCCTTTCATTCCTGTTAGCTTATCCTGGGTCATTCAAATTACTTAGCCCTAACATAAAGTATTTATCAACAACGTGGGGAGAGAAAACTGAACCTGGTGACCTTTGCTATACATTTCAGCCCTTGACTCCACTATATCCATCATGTAACAGCTCTATCAATCAATGAAGTATTTGATTTAAAAAAAAAATTATTAACTATCTACTATGTGTCTAGCACTGGGGATACAAATCCAAAATCAAAACAGCTCTCAACCTAACAGAGTATACATTCTAATGGGAGAGGAAGCATGCCCATCTATCATATATACAAAGTAGATATGAAGTAATGGGTGTCCTTTAGCTGAGTGTTAAAGGAAATTGGGAGATCCAAGTGGAGGAAAAGAGAATGAATGCATTCCATGCACAGGGGACAAAGGCATGAAAATGAGAGATAATGTAGCATGTGTGAGAAACAAAAAGATCAGTTTTTCTAATCCTAAAGTACATCAAGGGGCAATAATGTATACTAAGACTAAAAAATTAGATGCTAAGTTTGTTTTAAATGCCAGAGGCCTTTATGTAGTTGATCATAAGGGTAATAGAGAATCACTGGAGTATGTTGAGAAGAGGTTGGGGTCACATAGTCAGATAAGGTCTTTTTCCCCCCCACAATCTTGCAATTTATTACATACAAGCATGTAAGCATGTAGCTTCCCAGCCCTACCATCCTCAGGGCAAGTACAAGCACTGGCTTCAGCTTTAATATGTGCCCTAATTAATAGTCCAGATTCCTAGGTCTCTGCCCTTATAAGTGATTGTGGATGTTGGGCAGATTCATATAGACGGAGCAGGAAAGGCAACCTTAGGGGCAATCAATTGGCTGATGGTCTGGACTAATCATTCTGATTAGAAAAGATAACTAAACTTGTATACTTGGCTTAGATGAAATTTTTCACTTCTTTTTTTATTTTAAACATTGACTTATAAATTTTCAGTGTCCAGTTCTCTGCCTCTCTCCATTCCCTATCCCATCCATTGAGAAGGCAAGCAATACAATATTAATTATACATGTGGAATCATGCAAAATATAAGGTATGTTGCCAAAAAAAGGCAGAAAAAATGAAAGAAAAATAAAGTAAAAAACGTATGCCTCAATTTGCACTCAGAGTTCATCAGTTCTCTCTGTAGTTATCTTAAATAGAATTTCTTTCTAGCTCTTTCTGTTGGGTTTTGTTGGTAATGTACAGAAATGCTAATGACATGTCAGTTTACTTTATATCCTACAACTTTGCTAAAGTTGTTAATTGTATCAACCAGTTTTTTTTCTCTAGGATTCTCTCAATATACCATCATATCATCTGCCAAGACCGATACTTTGTTTCCTTGCTGTTCTTATTCCTTCAATTTCTTTTTCTTTTCTTCTTGCTATAGTCAGTATTTCTGGTACAGTATCGATTAATAACGATGATAATGAACTTTCTTGCTTCACTGCTGGTCTTAATGGGAAGATCTATTGTGTTTTCCCATTACAGGCCATTCTTGCTCTTGGCTTTAGATAGATAGGCTACCTAAAGGTTTCATTTATTCCTATGCTTTTTAATGTTTTTTAATAGAAAAGGGTGTTGTATTTCATCAAAGGTTTTTTCTGCATCTTTGATATAATCAAGATCTTTGTTGTTTTTGTTACTGATGTGGTCAGATATTTTGATATTTTTCCTAATACTGAACCTGCCCAGCAGTCCTGGGATAAATACCATCTGTTCATAGTGTATGATCTTTATGATATAGTGTTGTAATCTCCTTGTTAGTGTTTTAGTTAAAATTTTTGCATAGATATTCATTAAGAAAATTGACCTATAGTTGTCTTTCTATTTTTGCTCTCCTTGGTTTGGGTATCAAAATCATATTTGAGTTATATAAAAAACTTGGTAAGACTCCTTCTTTACCTATTTTTCCAAAGAGTTTACATAGTATTAGAATTAACTGTTCCTTAAATATTTGGTAGAATTCACTTGTAAGTCATTTGGTCTTGGGGACTTTTTCTTAGGGAACATATTTATGCTCAATTTCTTTTTCTAAGATTGAGTTATTTAAATATTGTTTCTACTTCTGTTAATCTGGGCAATTTATATCTTCATAAATGTATATCCATTTTACTTAGATTGTCAGTTTTATTGGCACAAAATTGGGCAAAATAACTCCTGGTAATTGCTTTGATTTCTTCATTGGCAGTACATTGACACATTTCATTTTTGATACTGGCAATTTGGCTTTTTTCTTTCTTTTTCTTAAATTGAACAATGGTTTATCTACTTTACAAGGGTTTATTTTTTTTTCATTTTAATGAGTTTCAGGATTTCCATTTGGTATTTAATTGAGAATTTTTCTACTTTTTAATATTGTATTCCCAATTTATTGATCTACTCTCTATTTTATTGAGATAAAAATTTAGAGATAAAAATTTTTCTCTAAGTTTCCCCTTTGGCTGTATTCTACAAATTTTGTTGTGTTGTCTCGTTATTGTCATTCTCTTTAATAAAATTATTTATTATTTCTTTGATTTGTTCTTCAACCCACTTATTTTTTAGAATTAGATTATTTAGTTTCAAATTAATTTTTAATATGTGCTTCTACAACCCTGTCTTGAATTTAATTTTATTTTTTAAAAGTGTACATTTAATATTTCTGCTTTTCTACATTTGTTTGTGACTTTTTTTACGCCAAAGTATATAGTCAATTTTTGCAAAGATGGCATATACAGCTGAGAAAAAGGTATGCTCCTTTCTATTCCATCCAATTTTTTCCAGACATTTATTATATCTAACTTTTCTAATGTTGCATTCATCTCCTTAACTTCTTTCTTATTTATTTTAAGGCTAGGTTTATCTAGTTCTGAGAAGGTAAAGTTGAGGTCTCCCACTAGTATAGTTTGTCTATTTCCTCCTTCTAACTCATTTTAACTTTTCCTTTAAGAATTTAGATGCTATCATCCTTCAAATGATAAATGATCTAAGGATATAAATAGGCAGTTTTCAGGTGAAGTAATCAAAGCTATCTAAAGTCATATAAAAAAATGCTCTATATTTCCATTGATTAAAGAAATGCAAATTAAAACAATTCTGAGCTACCATCCCATATCTATCAGATTGAATAATATAACAATAAGGGAAAATAACAATGTTGGAGGGGTTGTGGGAAAATTAAGATGCTAATGCACTGTTGGTGAAGTTGTATACTGACGCAAGAATTTAGATGCCATGTTATTTGTCACATATATTTAATATAGCAATAACTTCATTGTCTATGGTACCTTTCAGGGGAAAAAACTGTAGCTTCCCTGATTATCTCTTTTAATTTAGGTCTATTTTTGCTTTTGCTTTGTCTGAGATCACGATTGCTGCCCCTGCCTTTTTTCTTTTAGTCAAAGTATAACAGATTTTTCTTCAGCTCTTTATTTTAATTCTCTGTTCCTCTTTCTGTTTCAAGTGTGTCCCTTGTAAACAACATATTGTTGTATTCCTACCCCCTTATTAAGTCTAGGCTACAGCTAGGTGGCTACAATAGATAGAGCACTAGACCTGAAATCCAGAATATCAGAGTTCAAATCCAGCCTCAGACACTAATTGTGTGACCCTGGACAAATCAATCTCTGCCTCCCTCAGTTTTCTCATTTGTAAAGTGAAGATAATGAGAGCACCTATCTCCCAGGGGCTCTCTTATTTTGAGGATAGAATAAGATATTATTTGTAAAGCCCTTTGCAAACTTTAAAAAACGA
This sequence comes from Potorous gilbertii, assembly GCA_028658325.1. Classification (NCBI taxonomy): domain Eukaryota; kingdom Metazoa; phylum Chordata; class Mammalia; order Diprotodontia; family Potoroidae; genus Potorous; species Potorous gilbertii. Next base: position 254,140,231 of record CM053769.1, read on the forward strand.
TGTAAAAATGTTAGCCATTATTACTACCTGTTTATTGATAAACCCAAAATAGGTCTCTTAATCATATTCAAATCTACCAAGAAATGCAAAGTATCTCTGCAGCATACCAGAAAATCAATGACATTTTAATCTTTGTTCCAATCTTTGGTTAAATAGCCAGATCACAGGCCAACCCTCCAGGGCTCCAAGATTAGTTGCTTAAGATACTAAGCTATTTAAAAATACTGAGTATTTAAGTGCTAAATTTGTTGGGCATGAGTTGCAGATGAATAAAAGGAACCTGGGGCAGAGACTCAGCTAATAGAGGGAATCTGGAAAGTATCAGATCTTGTTAAAAATTAGTTCAGTCCAAAGAGGTGAACAAGGTTAGAAGGGTCAGGTGGATATCTGAGGTTGGGTAAGCAATAGGTCCTTTTCAGGGGATCAAATAAAAGAGAAAAAGTTGGGACAGGGGAGGCTGAAAATGATAGAGTCTGAAACATGTCATGATGAAAAGATGCTGTAAGTTCTGAGTCTGTAGGAACTTGTACAAAATGTTGTATACCTTAGTATTATAGGATTATAGACTTTAACGTAGAAACAGGTCTTAGAGATACCTTCTTGTATCCCTTCATTTTACAGATTAGCCCCAAGGCAGCTTTCATTAGAATGTACATTTATTAAAAGTAAAGACTGTTTCATTCTCTGTCCTGGTATCCCCAGAACTTAACAGAATACCTAGAACAAATTATACACTTAATAAATACTTGTTGATTGATTAATTGAAGTGATTTGTCTAAGATCACTCAGGTAAGTAAATGACAGCACTGAGAAAGGAATTCAAGGTCTGTGACTCCAAATCCAGAGCTCTCTCTAATAGATGCTCCCAGTTCTCAAAATCAGTCTGAATAAGCAAAATCTCCTTTTCCCAAACATCATCCTCCTGCTCTAAGACCTCTGTTGTTGCTGTTCAGTCGTTCAGTCATGTCCAACTCTATGACCCTATAGGCCATAGTACACGAGATCTTTCTATCCTCCACTACCTCTTGAAGTCTGCTGAAAATATATGGCATAGAAGTATACAAATTCTGAGGTCCTTGATGCTTGAACAGGTCAGCCCTTATACCCCAGCTGAAAATCTGCCCTCCCTGACAGTGTTTTCATGGGACTAAAATAGACTACAATTAGAGTTCAGTTGAAGATTGCCATAATCAGATGAAAGTAGCTTGGGTGTCAAGGGGTCTATTGGTAACAAATACCTTTCCTTTCCATAAGGTGATGAGATACACCTATAATTGTGAGAAATTAGGTACAAGGGCTTGGAAAAACTTGCCAAACCTGAAAAGCTATGACATTACCCCACCACCACCACTCACTGGTAGGTTGTTCTTAGGCAGTTACCATGGTCAACTCTGGGGCTCCATTTGCTATCTCCTACACATTCAGGTTTCATATGGTCTCAGGGACACTCATTCCTAGGCAACTTCTCCATGCTGAGGTACACTCAAGGGAAAGGAAAGGATCATGTTCAGGCCTAGCCAAACTGGCTATCTTGTTCTTCCTCACACGTAACACTCCGTCTCCCATTTCCATGCCTTTGAAGAGACTGACTCCGAAGTCTAAAATGCACTTTTTCCCCACTTCTACCTTTCGGAATCTCTAGTTTCCATCAAAAGTTAGCTCAAACATCATGAGATCTTTCCTGATCCCCAAGCCCTATATACCACTGTTCATCAAAAAGTTACTTTTTTATTGTTACATGTATTTATCGATACTATATATGTGTGCTTGTGTGTGTATGTTTGGTTGTTGTCCTTTGTCTTTGAAGAGAACCAAAATGACATCACCATTGTAAAGTGAAATTTCAAGGTGTCTGACTGTGGCTGATCAGAACAATACGAGCTCAGAATGCTCTACCACAGATTGGGCACAGATAGTCTGTGTGAATGTTTGGGGTGGATATTTCAAATTTGCACATCTTGCGTTTACTTTGTGCTGTCTCAGTTTTGCTTTGCTCATAGAGCACAGTACCTTTTCTGATGTGGGTACACCATGCTGAGCAGTCCTGTGCCAGTGTCTCCCATGTTGCACAGTCAAAGCCAAAGTTTTTGAGAGAGACCTTGAGAGTGTCCTTGGATCATTTCTTCTGGTCACCATGTGATCACCTGCCCCATGCAAGTTCTCCATAAAATAGTCTTTGTATGTGTATATATGTGTGTATATATATAATCTATATATAACCAACAAGGACATCATTAACAAAATATTAAAAAGTTGTTGAACCATAAATAACCTCAGCAGTATGATGTGATATTCAAAGCTGCCTCATGGTTTCCAAGACACCATTATCTGATCACCTGAACTGGACTGTTTTCTCCTCTAAGTCAGATCTAGCAAAACTAAGACTCTTTTGTAGATAACTGAATTGCTGTAGAATGAGAGGAATCTGGGGCCTGTCTTTTTCCTTATTAAATGATTGATTTACTATTATTTATTATATATCATAAATAATATTATATCATATAAACTGATATATCATTATTTATTTATTATTAAATGACAGGGTCAAGGCCCTTCTTTCTTTTTCATAAGAATCACAGAATTTCAAAGTTGAAAGGAATGTCAGTGGGCATTTAGTCCAACGCACATCTGAAAAATAACTTCCTCTGCAGCACAGCCAACAAGTAGTCATCCAGTCTTGCTTGAAGATTCCCAATGAGAGGTGAGCACTCTACCTCCAGAGGCAATCCATTCCAATTTAGAATGGTTCTGTTAGCTATATTTTTTTTTCCTTGTGTGAAGCCTCAATTTATCTTTTTGAAACTTCCATTTCTCTTAGTTTCTGCCCTCTGGGGTCAAACACCCAAGCTTTGCTTTGTATACATTTGCTTTCCTGAAGTCTCCTCCTTAGATTGTAAGGTCCTTGAGGCAGGGAATGACTTTCTCCTCTTTTTGTATGCTTTAGCACAGTGGCTGACATATAGTAGAGCCTAATAAATGTTTATTGATTAACTGATTGATCTAATCCCTCTTCCACCTGACAACGTCTTAAGTATTAGAACAGCTATCGGGACCTTCCTGAGAGGTCTCTTCTCCAGTCTAAATATCCCCAGTTCTGTCAACCAGTCCTCATATGATGTGAACTCTAGGCTCTTTGCTGTCCCAGTTGCCATCCTCTGGACATTATTCAGCGACTAGAAAAATTATATGGCCCCTATCAAGCAATAAGTTTTTACCCCCACCAAGCACCCCTAGAGGTCTCATAAAGAGCCATCAAAACCTCCAGGCCCATCTGAATTATGTAAATTATGTAAAAAGAAAAAAATGATTCTTCTTTCAATATTGGAGGAATACTAGGAGGACAAGAATGTGTCAGAATGTGTAGTAGTTCATTTTCTTTGGCTGAAAAATTAGAATTTTTATTTCCTTGAAGTGCTGGATTGTAGCAGGTTATGTCAATCAAGCCCAGGTGAGGTTGTTTGCATACCTGTGGCTAAAAAGAAATGAACCATGCTGGTGTGCACCATAGAGATGAAACCACAAGCAAAACAAATGTGTCCTTTATCAGACTTTTCCATCTACAGGCCATTAATGCTAACTCTCTCTCTGCAGGAAGTCTTGTTCACAATAAAGTCCAGTAAAACACCTATGCTCCCAATGACAGATACTTGGCTACAGGTAACAAGACACCTGAGAGGAAGGAACTGGGTTTCCCCTGGTGAGTTTTGAAACAAGGCCAGCTTGTATTACTTAAATGCTAATCTTACCTGTCACTGCCTGCTTCAGGACCAGCTCTGGGCAATTTTGTACCTCCAGTGGACAGGAACCAGACAAGCAAAGGAAAGTTGTGAATTTCCAAGACTCAAGGTCATCTGGAAGGTTGAAGCCAAAGGCTCTCCAGAGGTCTAAGGTTATTAAATGCCATAACTGAGGTTTCTTCATGTCATTTGACAGAGAATTTAGAGCTAGAAGAGAATTTAGAATTCATAGTCCAGCTGCCTCACTTTTACAGATAAGAAAAAGTAAACTACTTCCCAAGGATACTCAGCTAAGTGGCAGAGCTTGGATTAGAACTTGGGTCCTCTGATTTAAAAATCTAGTGTTATTTTTAGTTAACCATATGGATTACTTCCATAATAGCCTTGAGTACCTCCTTTAATGTAAGAGGAGATAATGGAGCCCAGGGATTAAGAAAGTCATGAAAAAGTTGGGGTAAAAGTGATGGAATGGCAGGGTTTGGGGAGGGGAGAGGGGAGTTTCCAGGGAGCAAGAAAAAATAATTGGGTGACTGTCTGTCTTAGTCTAATAAGGAAGACAAAGCAGCGTGGTAAGGAGGAGAAAAGGGTCCAGGCAGGAGCATACACCGAAAAAACTCTGGGCATAGCTATATAGGGAATGTACACCCTCCACTCATTATATAGAAGTAGTCAAGGGACTCAAAGAAGTGCTAATAATGGCTCTAGGTCAACTGGAGGGTATCCAGTCCTGCTTCCCTATCATCTCTTCTCTTTCATTACTCCTTCGCTAACATCTTGTTCCTAAGGATATCAAAAAAGATTTTGAGGAGTTCTGTCTTCTTACTGGAACACATTTGGATGGAAGCAACAGTTATTGTCTAATCATGTTTCTCTTTATCTTGTACTCATGATATTTTTTTTAATCTGAGTAAGGAATCATGTTTATGCCTATTTAATTTCATCTTCTTAGATTCAACCCAACTTTCTAATCTTTCAATATCTTTTCAGATTCTTACTCTGTCATTCATTATATTTACTTACTCTCAGCTTGTGCTAAACGCCATATTTGATATGCATTCCACCTGTGTGCTTATCCAAGTCATTAAAAAAAAATTTTAAACACAAGACCAAACCCAGATCTTGGGACATAAACTTCCTGCTAAGTTCATGTCAAGCCATTGAGGATAATTTTTCAGTCAAGCCTTTTCACCAGTTCTGAAGTCATCTGGTGGCTAACCCACACCTGGTATATTCTGTTCAGTAACAGGCTTGGATGAAGAAACTTTGGATATTTAGTCTGGAGAAGAGCTATTGTGGCAGGGCCTCAGCTTGGAGGTAGGGGGAGTAATGGCAGGAATAATCACTATCTTTAGGTATTTGAAGAATTATCACAAAGGACAGATTAGGTTTGTTCTTCTTAGCCCCAGAGGACAAAACTAGAAGCCACAGAGATAGTTTTGTAGAGGCAGATTTATGCTTAGTAAAGGAGATTTTCCTAATGATAGAAGTTGTCCCAAAGTGGAATGAGCTGTCAAGGATTTCTGCTCAAGTAGAGTTTGAATTTGGGCATCTAGGTGGGCACAGTGAATGGAGCACTGGGCCTGAAATCAAGAAGACTCCTCTGCATGAGTTCAAATCTGGCTCAGATAATACTAGCTGTGTGACCCTGGGCAGGTCACTTCACCTCAATTTTCTCATCTGCAAAATGAGCTGGAAATGGGAAACGGCAAACCACTCCAGCATCTCTGCCAAGAAAACCCCAAATGGGGTCACAAAGAATTGGACATGACTGAAAGAACTGAACAACAACAAACAGCATAGATGAAGACACAAAGTTTATTTTCCATTAATCTGCATACTGAGATGTTCATAAAAATCAGAGTAGAAATGTTTAATTCTAGAGGGCTGATAGCAATAATCTACATATCCACATCCTGTACTGTGCAAATGCAAAATACAGAAACCATTGATCACTCAGAAA
>CM053769.1:254146427-254163319 GCA_028658325.1 Potorous gilbertii
ACCTTGGGCAAGTCACTTAACCCCAATTGCCTCATCCTGGGTCATCTCCAGTCATCTTGATGAATATCTGGTCACTGGATTCAGATGGCTCTGGAGGAGAAGTGAGGCTGGTGACCTGCACATCCCTCCCTCACTCAAAACAAAGTCAAGTGCAAGTCGTGTCATTATTTCTCTGATGGCATGGTCTTCGGCAATGAAGGACAAACTCACTATATTTTAGGTATTGTTCTAAGTACTTTACAGATATCTCATGAGGTAGGTGCTGTTCTTATCTCCATTTTACAGTTGAGGAAACTGAGCCAGAGCCTGAGGTCTACTCTACTACTCCTGTTATACCATATTAAATTGTGTTCCCACTCCTTTTGCAGCTGAGGCAAACAGGCAAGATGGGAACTGTTTCTGTTTAAGGTACCACATGGGACACAAGTGGCATGAACTGAGAATAGACTTCATGGCCGTAAAGCAGAGGGAGGGCAGACAGGAATATGCCATAGTCACCTAAACCTGTTTCCTTTAAGATTTAGCTCAAATCCTCCCTTCTGCAGGGGACTTTCCCCTTTGAGTTTGCTTTCCATCTACTTTGGCTGTATCTTGTACATACCTAGTTATCAATATTATCTCCTAGAATGTGAGATCTTTGAGGATGAGGGCGGTTTTTGTTTATCCGGTTCTTTGCACCACTTTGCAAAGCATTTCCAGGATCTTTGCCAAGAAAACCCCAAATGAGGTTATGAAGAGTCAGACACAACTGAAATGACTGAACAATAACAAAGTGGCACTTGGACAGTTACAGGTACACAATAAGCACTTAATAAATACTTTTTGACTTAGAACTCATGCATCCATATGACGGACTTCTTAGACAGGCTGTTGTTCTTCATACTGTTCCAAGACCAAAACGACATCATGATGTCAGGGTCAAAGAACAGTGTATCCGACTATAAACTTGAAAGGCTCTATCACAGGTCAGGCACAAATAGTATACTTGAACATTTGGGATGGAGATGTCTCTAAACCTGTGCATCTCATTTCTTTTAAGCTCCTGCAATTCTGCTTTGCTCATGAAACATAGCACCTTCTTTGATGAGAGTATGCCATGCTGGGTGGTCCTGTGCCAGTGTCTCCCATGTCTCCCAATCGATAACAAAGTTCTTCAGAGGGACCTTGAGAGTGATATGCAACAGAGTACAGATCAGTTCTCTGCTACTTGTGCTAATTCTGGCCTGACAATTGGAGGGGCAGGAATTGATGGACATGACAAGTTCCATACAGATCAGGAGAAAAGCCTGCCTGATCTCTGAAGAAGCCCATGCTAGTTAATGCTGTTAGCTGACAGAAAAGCAATGGAGCACCAAAGTGGGAAAAATTGGTGTGGCAGAGAAGAAACAGAAGGGGCTGAGCTGAGGACTGAATGAGGTTCAGAGCCAAGAAATGGAGGAGAGAAAATGTGAATCTTTGCTTTTGATGGTCTGATTCAAAGGGAGTATATAGGTCCAAGCAGGAGAGAAGCTTGGGAAGCCCGAGTCACAAAAGGTAGCTCCTTACAGGAAGGGAGAATTTTCTTGTCTGTGGCCTGAGGTATACGGCTTCTTTGCTTTATAAATAACACTTGTCCTGTGCTCTGGCTCTTGTTAGCCTGAATGCTTATAGAGGTGCTAGAGGACCTAAAGCTTGGAAGAGGAATATGAGCATTATAATATTATTATATAATATAACACTGAAGATTCCGAGTTTCACTGGATGGGAGCAGAAGAAAGATTTTGTGAAAAGTAGCCCTCTGTGCCCAAACCTCGCCCCCAACTGGGATCACAGGGAGTGGGACTAGAACGTTGCTTTCATAGCTCAAAATACTGTGAAATGGACTTTTTCCATGATCCAGGCTGGGCAAAACTGGGATGGTGATACTGCTTCTTAAGACTTAAGACTACTGCTGAAGCTTGCTGTTTTCTGAAAGAATCTAAAACAAAGCAAATCATTGTGAACCAAACTTGTGACAACTATTTGAATATATACTTTCTGGAACTGTTATTGAATTTTCATATATATATCTTATCTCCTCAGATTATAACCTGCTCAAGGACATGGATCTTGTCTTGTATATAATGGGCACATGTGAGTGCTCAATAGTTGTTCCCTAATTGGAAAATTCCCATCTTTTCTCCTCTCATTATGTAAAGGAGGCCAAGTACATTGAAGGAAATAAATCCAGAGTGGGAACACTGACTTCTATTCTAGGTCCCCAGGGGAATGAACATAACTGCTGGAATCTTCTGAGCAAGATCATGTCCTTATTTTCTTTTGTCACTAACAAGAGGATCAGTGCTGGCATTACAGGGGGTGCCCACTCCTCTTTAAAGATAGGATGCTATTTTCATCCCTATATCTAGGCAAAAATACCCCCAAAACCCTCAAACCATCAAGGGGGGATGAATTATCAGGGACAGCAGGAACCTGGCAGAAAGTATTCAACAAGAGAGTGCAATGGAATAACTTTAGGTCTCTGTTAAATCTGCTTATTTTTTTCTTCAAATTGTTATTTAAAATTGCTTTGTTTTTGATAAAAAGTGATTCTAGGGAATTTCTGGTAATTAAATCAGTTTGTAAAAAGTGCCGTTTGTTGGGAACAGCCATTATTTCTAAGATAAGGTATTACATATAAAAATAGTGTGGGGTCATGAAAAGAACATTTGCCTAGAAGTCTGTGATCTCACCTATTTTATGTTCCTTCCAAACAATACAGATTACAAATTATCTCCAAATTATCCTATATATACTTTGTTTATGGCTGTTTGTCTGTTTTCTTCCCCTTAGACTGTAGATCCCTTGAGAGTAAGGATTGCTTTGTCTTTCTTTTTTTCCTTTTCTTGCCTTTCTTTGTATCCCCAGCACTTAGCACAGTACCAGATGCATATTAGGCACTTAATAAATGCTTATTGACTGCAATGTTTGTTGACTGACTGACCAATTCATATAAATTCCTTGAGGGTAGGAATTGTTTTGTTTTTCTTTGAATTCCAGTATTTAGCATAATATTTTGTATATATTACATGCTTTAATGTTTATTGACCAAATGAGATAATGTATATAAAACAAATCTTAAAAGGGTTATAGAAATATCAGCTGTTTGTATTTAAAGTGTGACCTTAGGTAAGTCACACTTTAGCGGTATAAGAGATGTTAGAGATCATTTACTCTAGTGGTTCTCAAACTTTTTGGTTCTAGGGACCCCTTTATACTCTTAAATCCCAAAGACCTTTTGTTTATGTGGGTTTTATCTATCAATATTTAGCATGTTAAAAAATTAGAACATTTTAGTATTAATATGAAAATAGATTTGACCTTGATGACCCCCCTTGAAAGGAAGACTCAGAAACATCTATGGGTCCCCAGACCACATTTTGAGAATCACTGATCTAGTCCAAGCCCTTCATTTTACTGATGAGTAAAACAATGCAGAGATAAAGGAAGTAAAGTCAAAACATGGATTTGCACTGAAGTTTCCCCACTTAAAGATAAGTACTTCTTTAAAAGTGTGCTCTAAGACTATTTTTTTCTCTAATTTGAATAGTGAAGAAGTTTTTAGTTCTGATTTTTTTTTAAAAGAAATGTGGAGTTGAAAAACATGTAATCTTTCTCTTAGTCAATGTTCCCTGTGGCTGAAACAGCTGTTCAGAACACAAGATTATCTCCATAGTATCATTATTTATCTCGTAGCTACTGCTCTGTTATAGGCAAAATACCTAAAAGGAAATAAATTCTTGAGTATTGCATTTAAAAACTAAAAATCTATAGGAGATGGGATTATAAACTAATGGGACTTCTTTTCAATGAATAGTCCAAAATGTATACATTTGCCTAAGCATTATCCTCAAAATTGTCCCTATAGTAGGCTACCCCCATTCCAGCAATGATTCCAGTGTTTAAAACATGTTTGGATTCCTCTTTTAGTGTTTGTCCCTAGAATCAGTTTGTAACCATACAATAAAATCAGTCATGAATTAGGCAATTTTGATCAAAAAGAAAAGTCCACACCTCGATCTTTTATCTTCTTTATGAACTCTGTTTGGTATGATTTTTTTTTTATCTCTAAAAATCAGATCTAACTGCCTCAGAAAACAGATGGATGACCATTGAACAGATTAAAAAATTGTTTTACAGGTTTTCTGTTTTACTTAAGAAACAACTATTATCTACTAAGTATAAGGCACTGTGAGGGTTACATAGATAAGTAAGGCACAAAAGCTGCTAATCTCAAAGGATTTGCAGATTAGTAGGGGAAAATAGTTCAATAAACTCTAAAAATGTTGACCCTGAGGACATCGAAGCTATTAGATAACAAACAATAAGAACTTGAGGCCTCAGAAGACCAGTAAGTGGAAATTATAGAGACATATTTTGGTTGGTTATAGAAATTTTTTTTAACCATTAGAAATGTTCCAATATGGAATCAGGGCATTTGTTATCAAAGGAGCTATTTAAGCACAGCATAATAGCACTGTTAGGGATAAAGTCAAGGGTGTCCTTGAACTGGGTAGATGAGGGTGTACTAGATGACATCTAAGAATTTTTTTCAACTCCATGATTCTGTCAGTGCCCACCACTTCTTCAGAAAAGTATCTAGCCTGAAATCTTATTGAAAAGTTATTAATATTATTTTAAGCGTTTCTTAGAAGTGTTTAGTCACTGCAGGCCTAATATGATGCCTGTTCAGGTTTTTAATTCATTTTAAATAAAATGTGTTATCTAGTTCTGGAATATGCCATGAGAGAAAAATACACAATTGCTTTGGGAGAAATTCAAGGAAAAGCTACTCCCTTATACAGATTTTGAAATGACTGTATTTCCCCTAAGCCATAACCTCCAAAGAAGTAATGAAAGCAAAACAAAGTTTCAAACTTGTCTTTCATTTCTTCCATCAGACATCATTCTGAGTTAGGAGAAATAATTGAAGACTAGAAAGAATCTAATCTATAAAAGGCTATTCTTGAGCAGTTCTTGGAGAGTCATAAATTTGGCCACTTGTGCATTCTAGAGTCTGCTTATGAAATAAAAGTACTGTGCTATGTGTGGAAATTTCTTATTCTCCATAAATTAATTTTCAAAATAAATCTTTCAACTGACATTACCATGTGAGAACTGCAATAGCTAGAAGGAAAACCAAAATGCCACCCCAAATGAGAGGCTTCAAGGTACAGTTTTGGAATTTTCTACCATGTCCCTCAGCTTTAAACCAATCTACCACTTCCTTGAAGTCAAATGGCTGTGGTTCATAACCCAGTTCCTTCCTAGCCTTCTCCATGCTGAAATAGTGTGTCACTCCAGTTTTATAGACTTCTGCTCGGGTGAGGAAAGGCTGGAAATTATAAAACCTGCCCAAGAGGAAATAGACCATCTCTGTCATGAAAGCAATGAAATAAATGAGGCTTAATGGTAGGCGTATAGTTGGGAATGGATAACCCAACCCTTCAACTAAAGGTCTGAAGAATTCAAAATTGTTCACTGGTCTTCCATCAGAGATAAAATAAGGCTGCCCAGAGGCAATGTGTTTCTTGTCAGCTTTTAATGCCTCTGAGGCCAGGATGTGGGCTTGTACCAAGTTATCCACATGGACAAAATCTACCAAGCTTTTGGGATCTCCATACACAAATCTGAAAAGGCCCTTTTCTATATATCTTACTATCCTGGGAAGATGCCTTTGTTCTCCAGGCCCATAGATACCAGCTGGTCTCAAAACACAGGTTCTCAAGACACCAACTCCCCTTTTCAAGGCTGAACCATTTGCCTCCAGCACTTTTTTCTCTGCAACAGATTTGGTGCGGGAGTAGTGATCTGGATGAAGGTGAAGAGGTAGGTAGGGCAGAGATTCATCCCCATTCATTATAACTTGGCCTCCAAACACCACATTATAAGTACTAGTATAAACCAATCTTGGCACTCCTTTACTTCGGCAAGCCTGGAGCACATTTTCTGTGCCTTTTACATTGACATCTTCAATACGCTTACGATTCAATTGTTCCTTTCCAGACATGCCAAAGGAAGCAATATGGAAAACACAAGTAACATTGTGCAAAGCTTTTTCTAAATCAGTGACACAGCAAATATCTCCACATATGAACTTCATCCTCTTGGGAAGATCTTGAACAAGAATGTTGACATCAAACAGAATCACAGCGATACCCTTCTTGCATAGTGTACAACCCAAACTAAAAACGAGGAGAAAACATCACAAATATTAATTACTATGCTATCTCTAGTAAGACTAACAAATAAATGATTATCTGAAATGTGAATTAAATTTTCTTGGCATTACAGATTACCTAATTTACATATTGAATTTGTTCGTGAAAAGTAATATGTAATTCCTAAATTTATCTATATCATTAGTTTATTCTGTGACTAGAGTCACAGAATCACCTTTCAAGTAGTCTTCCCTAGGTAATGGCTCTTTAAAGTTTTCTTTCCCATCTTCTCTTTTCTTCAGTGCCCTACCCATTCTCTCTTAGTTTAAAAAATAAAAATTAAAAGCTAATATGGTAGCTTTTTAAAAAAAATCCTTCTTTAATGTGAACAAGTACTCTTAATTATACTTACATTGTTAACTGGATTTTCAAATATTGATTTTTTTTTGGAAGTGTATATACAGCAATATAAGTAATACACATGTATTAACTGATTTGAGTCCAAGAGGTCTATGTAGTTAGCTCACATATGAGATCAGCATTATGATACCATAAGTGATAGTCTATGTTACAAAAGTATTACAACTCATAGCTATACTTATTCTAATCTTCCATTAAAGCAACAACCTAAGAAAGAAATCCATGAATATTTTTCCCCTCATAGGTACTGACCGGAAACCAAAGTAACCACCTCCTCCTGTAATAAGTACTGTTTCTGTAGGAGACTTTTGGAGGTCCATGTCTGTGTACTAAGGCAATTTAAGTGAACCTAAAAGAAAATAAAGGCTTTAAGAAAAATGTCACATTATTCTTCTCTATATGGACATTTGATTTATCAATGTTTGGAGTTAATGATAAAAATTCTTTGGTCGTTAATAAGGCTTTTTCCTAAGAAATTTATAGCATTTTCTGTAGAATCTCAGCATTTCAGTGACAAAGACAGAAGCAACTTTAACCCCTGTGAAGAGTGGAAATAAACACAGTGTTTTAAGAGAAACAGCAACATCTTATAGAATATCCTTGAGGGTTTTTTAAGCCCTCATTATAAAAAAAAAAGAGCAGCAAATATAAGGAAGAAAATAAGGAAGTAAGCATCTGTTTTAAGAAACTTTTCTAATAGGTTATGCCCTCAACTTCTCAAATAGAAACTCATCCCAGAATCCCAATAAAAACCAGACTTGGGTTCAGTCTCACTGGCACTCCATCTTCTCCTGCTCCCACTTTTGCTCCTACTCACATGCTGCCCAAAGAAGTTAGAGGAAATCAGGAAACCACGTGCCTAGGCCCACTGTAAATGTCTGGGCCTTCATTGTGGTCAAGCAATCCTTTTACCCTTTTCTAATCAATGTGCTATTCAACTCTTCTAGAAGCTGTTCTAAACCTTTTCATCCCATCTCAGGCTTTTCCTTCTCGCATCTTAGCTGAGGACCTCATCTCATACTTTACTGAGAAAACAAAAGACATTCCACAAGATCTTTCTTCTCCTTTATTCTTTAACTCAAATTACTCATGTTGCCCTTGAAGTAGTGGCCCCGTCCCTTGCCAAGGTAACCCCCTCTCCATGTACCCTTAATTCTATCCCACACTATCTTCTCTAACGGATTATTCTCTCTATCATCCCTACTCTCCCTTTATCCTACTTCCTTCCATTTCTCCCTCATCCTTAAAAAACAAAATGAAACCAAATCCTTCACTTGATCCTACTCTCTCTACTACCTATTGTCTTATACATTACTCAGCTAGACGTCTAGAGGAAGTTGTTTACATTCAAGCTTCCACTTCTCTCACTCTATTCTAAATCCTTCTGACCTTATTTTGCAACTGAAATGACTCTCTCTAAAACTGCAAGTGGTTTCTTAATTGCAAAATAGAACTGCCTTTTCTCAATCCTCATCCCTTTGGACCGCACTGCAACTTCTGACACTGTCATTCTGACACTGACACTCCTGGATATTTTTCTCCTCTTTCCATTTTCATGACATTGCTTTTTCCTGGTTCTCCTCTTATGTGTCTGACTGCTCCTCAGTTTCCCTTGCTAAGGCTTCATTTAAGTCACGGCTACTAAGCACTGGTGTTCCTCAAAACCCCATCCTGGGACTTCTCCCTTTTTATTTTTCCTTTGATATTCAGCTCCCATGGCTTTAATTATCATTTCTATGCAGCTGATTTTCGGATCTCAGTATTTAGCTCTAATCTTTCTTCTGACTTCTGGTGTCATATCACCAACTGCCTTTTGGATAACTTGAACTGGATATCCTGTAGGCATCTCAGACTTAACATGTCCAAAACAGAATGGGAGTTTACTGAGTTTGTGCCAGAGATGGAGAGAGGGGATGGTGAGTGGCATGGTCAGATTTGTATTTTAGGGAGGCCACTTTGGTGTGGAGTTCAGATTGGAGTGGGGAAAGATGCCTGCGACTAGTAAATCATATTGAAGCTATTGAAAAAGGTCACTTGAGAGGCAATGCATGCTTGAACTTGGGGGTGACTGTATGAGGGGAGAAAAGAGGATGTATTTAACAGAGGTTATGGAGGTAAAAAAAAGATTTTGACAAGAATTGACAAGAATATGCAGAATGAGTGAGACTGAGAAGTAGAGGATGGCACAAATATTTTAAACCTGGATTCAAAACCTAGGTTTTCATTGAATGGATCATCCAATGCCCTCAACAGAAATGGGGAAGTTTGTAAAGATAATGGGCTTTGTTTTGGGAGTACTGAGTTAAAGATGCCCGTGGAACATTCAACTTGAAATGTCTGATAGGCATTTGGTGATGGGGAACTAGAACTCAGGAAAAAGACTAGGATAGATATATACATACATATATATGTTCATATGTACACACATATCTATATCTACATTACTTAGAGTCATCTGCATAGAGATGAATTTTGAGGCTTCAGGTTCCTGTTGGTTTGTGAAATTCAAACATTGTGGTCAGGAAAATAGGTAGAATAAATTCTACTATTTAATATAGCCCTTGAATGGAGTATTCTGTTTAAGAAACCAGATATTACACATCCTTCATGAATTTCCAAAGACTTATAATACAATAAAACAAACTAAATACTAAAATGGAATGCTGCATATTTTATTTTTCTTTGATGCCTTTTTTTGAGGGCATATCAAGATTTTGTAGGGTCTCAGGGTTATTTTGTGAATATTACTTATTTTGCTGACAAAGCCAAGAAGTCCTATGAATAGGTTTATGATTGATTGAATGTCATGTGACAAAACTTACTATAATTGTTTTTAAGTTATATTAACTAAATCTATAGTCATATTGTTTTAAGATATTATTAGGAATGCATACTCACTGCTTCCAAGAAGAAACATTTCTTAAAATGACTTAGGAAGAAACTTAACCTGATTTCTAATTAGCATTTTTTTAAGATTGCCTTATCATCATTAGAACAACAGATCCTTTATAGCTAATATGAGTACGAATGCTAAAAATGTATATTTTCAAATTAATATAAAGCACTTTCCAGTCATTTTCAAACTATTTTTTCATTATTCACCACCCCATTGCTTACCTAGACCTATACCTGACTCAAGAGCTTGTATAACCAGATTATATGAGTCAGATGGAAAGGAGGTTTTGAATAGATAAAATCAACACAGCAGGGTCATTTACATTTTCTCACAGTAAATACACTTAGTAAAAAATATTATTTACTTTTAAACTTTTTTTCTTTTTAAATTTTGAGTTCTGGATTCTCTTCCTCCCTACCCTCTGAGAAGGCAAACAGTATGATATCAATTAGACATGTGAAATCATGCTAAACATATTTCCATGTTAGCCATACCGGCAAACCGAACCACGCCAGTTCACCAGTTTTCTCTTATAAAATATCCACTTATATGGATCCACTTTTTCATTAAGAGTCCTTCGGATCATTGTATTGATCAGAGTAGCCAAGTCCTTCGCAGATGATAATTATATGTTACTGTGTCAAATGATCTCCCAGCTTTCACTTCACTTCGCATCACTTCATACAGGATTTGCCATGTTTTCTTCTGACGTCACTCCTTTTGTCATTTCTTACAGGACAACAGTACTTCCTCACAATCATACGCTACAATGTGTTTAGCCATTCCTCAAATAGTGAGCATCCCCTCAATTTCCAATTCTATGCCACTGCAAAAACAAGCTACTTTACGTATTTTTGCACAAGTAAGTCCTTTGCCTTTTTCCTTGATCTCTTTGGGGTACAGTCCTAGAAATGGTATTGCAGAATCAAAGGGTAGTTTTATAGCCTTTTGGATGTAGTTTCAAATTATTCCCCAGACTGTTTGGACCAGTTCACAACTCCATCATTGGCAGAGTGAGTTAGTATACCTACTTTCCTTTACCCCCTCTAGCATTAGTCATTTCTGATGGGTTTCAGGTGTGTTGGGTGTCTGGTGGTACTTCAGAGTTGTTTTAACTTGCTTTTCTCTAATTGATAGAGCTTTAGAGCATTTTTTTCATAAGACTATAGATACCTTTGATTTCTTCTGAAAACTGCCTATTCATATCCTTTTATCAATTGGGAAATGGCTCTTATTTTATAAATTTGACTCACTTCCCTGTATATTTGAGAGATGAAGCCTTTATCAGAGAAGCTTACTGTGGAATGTTTTGATATTACTTCATTGTCTGTGGTATGTTTTAGAGAAATGCAGTTTCCTTGATTATCACTTTAAATTAGATCTATTTTTAATTAGATTAATTAATTAATCTAATTAAATAAATCTAGTTAAATTAATCTAATTAAATAAATCTAATTTAAAAAATTAGATTTAATTAATTAAATTAGATCTATTTTTACTTTTGCTTTGTCAGAGATCATGACTGCTGCTCCTGCTTTTTTAACTTCAGCTAAAGTATAATAGATTCTGCTCCAGCCCTTTATTTCAATGAGGTGCCTCTTTATGTTTCAATTGTATTTCCTGTATACAACATACTGTTGGATTTTGGTTTCGAATTCATTCTGCTGTCTGCTTCCATTTTATGGGTTAGTTCATCCCATTCACATTCATAGTTATGATTACTGTATATTTCCCTTCGTCCTATTTTCTTCTATTTATTCTTCATTTCTCTTCATTTTATCCCTCTTCAAAGAGAGTTTTGCTTCTGACCACTGCCTCCTGTAATCTACCCTTTCTTTTATCATTTCTTCCCTGACCCCATGCCCCATCTCTTAGCCCTTTTCCCTCTTATTTCCCTATTGGGTAAGACATATTTCTATACCCAACTGATACATATACACATACACACACGTATATATATTCTTCCCGTTTAAATGCACTTAGTTCTTCATATATTCTCATGAATGACAAGCCAAGTAGGAATAGAAAAAGGAGGTAATCTCTCCCGGATCTGTTGCCTAATTTTTATGAGCTCATCACTTTTGTTTCTATTAGGCAGTTTCTCACTATTGTCCCAGGCAGTCTGGAGCCCTCCTCACCCAAACTACTTGCTTTAATCATGGCTATGCTAAGATCTATGACTCTGCTTCTTCCTGGGGATAGTGGATGCTTTTCTGATGAGTCAGATCTCAAACTCAAGCATTTTATTTGACATAATTAAAATAAAATATAAAATTAAACTTATAATTATATATGTAAAGTATGAATTATGAATTTTAATAATTTAGAATAAAATAAAGCTCAAAATCTGCTTATTTTCTTGATAAAAATATACATATTTTGGGAGGAAGAGCCAGAATAGCAGGAAGACATATAGCAAGCCTCACTACCCTTCACTCTTCCTAACAGATCTAGAAAATATACCAGACTGAATCCTGATGGAGAAATCCAAGAAAAATGTCCCAATGAGTCCATTTTTTTCTGACTCGGGTATGTATAGAGAGGCAGAGAGAGATGTGTGAGAAGGGACACAAGGGAAGCACCTGGCCAGGAGTATACCCTGAGAAACACTCTTGTACTGGGAGATAGTACATTAGGGCAAGAAGAGGTAACAGATCCATAAAGGGTACTGGGGTATAAGAACTGGTGCTAACTGGCAGCTTTGTCACTAAGTCAAAGATCCATGGTGGACCGAAGCAGAGATCTGCGGTCAGGGCTGGTGTTCCAGGGTAAGGAGGCCCTAGATTGTGTACCAAGGGGAAACTCAGAAAGTAATGTGTCTTAGACGCTCTGGAGCAGAGCAGGGTTTGAATTCCTACTTCTAGACCAGTCTGAAGCCTATAGAGAAATAACTGGGATAGGAATCCCAGACTAACAGGAAGCTTGCTATTCTTTGGCTCTGAACCAGAGCATCTTACCAGCTGACTGAAAGTGACTGAGTCCAGAAGCAGTGGGACCTCTTGCTCAGACCCAAACCTAGGGTAAGGCACTTGGAGAGCTCAGGTCAGGGGGTCAGTGATCAGACTTTGCCTTGGATCAGACAACTTTGAGACCACTGATTGCTTAGAATACATAGAATGTTTCCAGCCTGAGTTGTCTCTTAGATCCTACAACATTCAATACTCCGAAGAAAGCATAAGTAGGAGCAGCCTGGACCTTCCCTAGAGAAGGGTGCAGAGTTTGGCCAGTCTGAAGTCAAAAAGTAGTCTAGAGAAATGAGCAAAGAAAAAAAGAATCCCACCACAAAAAGCTATTATGGTGACAAGGATGCTTAAGATACAAACCCAGAAAAGAATGACTCCAAAACATCTACCAGCAAAACCTTTAAAAAAATGGCTTTGGGAACAAATTCAACTAGGATTCCTGGAAGAGATGAAGCAAAAATTTTCTTAGAGTTGAAAATTATTTTTATAATGAAATCAGAATGCTTGAGAGACGAAATAAAAGAAATGACAGCTATAGAAACCAAGAATTGGAAAGGGAATCAACAGGTTTGTGCATGGGGTATAAAACTTTACTCAAGCAACAAACTGAAAATCAGGATAGATCAAATTGAAGTCAATAGATAAGAAATATTAAAACAAAGTCAAAAGAGCAAAAAAAGAAGAAAATACAAAGTATTTTATAGCATAAACAACTCACCTGGAATACTGACTGAGAATAAAATTAAAAATCATTGGACTACCTGAAAGCCATGATAACAAAAAGAGCTTAGATATTATATTTCAATACATCCATAAAGAAAACTATCCATATCTCTTAAGAACAGAAAACAAAGTCAAAATATAAAGAATCTAAAAGTAATCTCCTGAAAGAAACCCAGACTCTCCTAGGAACATTATAGCCAAAATCTATAGCTTCCATGTCAAAGAAAAAATAATTCAAGCAGTCAGAAAGAAAGAATTCAAGTAACTAGGAGTCACAGTCAGAATCAACACATGATTTATAGCTACCGCTACAAAAGAGTGGAGGACTTGTCACACAAAACTACAGAAGGCAAAGGATATAGGCTCACAGGAAAGAATAATTTACCCAGTAAAACTGAGTGTAATTAATTATACACAGGGGAAAATGGACCTTTAATGAAATAGATAATAGAGGACTTTCAACTCTTTCTGAGGGAAAGATCAGAGCTATGTAGAAATTTTGAAATTTAAACACAGGAGTGAAGAGAAGCATAGAATGGTAAACATAAACAATCACAAGAAACTAAACAAGGATACTCTGCTTACATTCTAATATGGGGAGATGGTTGGGACAGCTAGGTGGTGCAGTGGATAGAGCACCAGTGCAGGAGTCAGGAGGACCTGAGTTCAAATCTCACCCCAGACATTTGACACTCACTAGCTGTGCGACCTCAAGTCATTTAACCCCAGTTGCCTCATCCTGGGTCATTTCCAGTCATCCTGATGAATATCTGGTCACTGGATTCAGATGGCTCTGAAGGAGAAGTGAGGCTGGTGACCTGCACAGCCCTCCCTTACTCAAAACAAAGTCAAGTGCAAGTCATGTCATTATTTCTCTGATGGCATTGTCTTCGGCAATGAAGGATGAACACACATAGGGAGATGGTATAGGTATCTCCTCCAAACCCCTATCATCATCAACAGTCATAGAGAGTCTAATTAGACAGAATTGGGGGTGGTTATATTATGTCTTGAAGATCTTAAAATAAGAACAGAAAGAGAAGAGGAAAGGAATACAATAGATGGGAAGGGAAAGGAAGGTTAGGGAAAACAATCTCATAATTGGAATGAGTGAGTAGAAATCTATACAAAGAAGTGGGGGAGCTGTGGATACTTGAATCTCATTCAATCTCTAATTGGTATTTGTAGACAAACTACTAAAACCAGTAGAAGTGCAGGATAGGTCATTCATACATGCATAGTTGGTACATAAATATATTTCATTCAATAGGGAAATAGGAGAGAAAAGGAACTTAGAGGGAGGTCAGATTGAGGGAGGGATTAATTTTAAACAAAACAAATGCTAACTAAGGCTATGCAAAAATATTTATAGCTTTTTGAGAAGAAAGAAATGGAATCTGAGTGGGGATGGGTATGAACTAGAGAATGTCTGAACAAGTATGGTATATATGTAAGAAAGTATTTTGATGTAAGAAATGATAAAGGGGATAGTTTCAAAGAAACCTGGGAAGACTTGTATGAATTGATGCAATGAACAGAATCAGGAGAACAATTTATACAGTGACAATACTATAAGGACAGGCAACTTTAGAAATTCTGAGCAACTACAATTCCAGAAAGATTTAGGAACTCTGATCAGTGTAATGAGCCACCACAATTTCCGAGGATTAATGATGAAACATGATAGGGAGGTAAAAAGACTCAGAGTAGAGAATGATACACATAAGTGTTTATATATGTACATACACATACATATATATACATATATATACCCACACACATATATATGTATATATATTTCATAGTAGTAGTTTAGTAGTTTTAGTCATATCTGATTCTTTATGACCCCATTTAGGGTTTTCTGGGCAAAGATACAGAAGTGGTTTGTATTTCCTTTTCCAGTTCATTTTACAGGTGAGGAAACTGAGGCAAGCAGGGTTGTCATGTTCCCAGAGTCACACTGCTAGTAAGTGTTTGATGCCAGATTTGAACTCAGGAAGGTGAGTCTTCCTGACCCAGGCCTGGCCCTCTTTTTAGTGTGCCTCCTAACTGCCATATGTATGTATATACATATTTTTCATTAGACAGGGCTAATGTGGAAATTTGTTTTGGTCAGTTGGGTCAATGGGGTCAGTTGGCTGTCTGAGGCCAGTAAGTAGTCATTCCTCTTTTAGTCAGGAAATCACTCCTAGTGGGTCAATCATTAATCATCTCCTTTCTTTTTTTTCAAATTAGGTCTGCCTACACTGTAGGTATATCAGCCTAACCTTTATTCCCTTTTATAGGCTGAATAGATAAATGTTTGTGTCCAGGACCAGATCTGTATATAGATACAGTAGCAAGAACAGTAGATACAAGGATGAATCATGCCCCACTCCATGAAGCACAGGAATTCAGGAGATTCTTGCTGGTGGAGTGATGCTGTTGGGTTTATTGACTAATTGACCAGTCAACTGGATGAGTTGAAAGATTGACCAACCAAAAGACTGAGGGGAGAGCTGAATGAGTGACTATAAACTGATCAAGTCACTGGGCACTGAGGGCTGACTAACCCACTAAAGACTGACTGACTCACCAAGTGATTGTTGAAAGACAGTCTAATGGACTGGACTGATGGCCAACTGACACATTCACTAAGGGCTGTGTGATTAGAGCTGTCTGACGGATGGTCAATGAGATGTCAAGTGACTTGTTCAGGGTTACAAAGAATGACAGGCAGAGCTGGTAGTATCTAGGTCTCTGGAATCCAAACCTTGTGGTCTTTTCCTGTAGAAAAAGCCTTTAAAAAAAAAAATTAAGTCTGCCTGACAGGCTCAGTGATCAACCAGTGACGAACCCATGATGAGCTAGCCAGGGATGCCTGACTGACTCACTTGAGTTTGAATGACCAACTAATCAACTGATTGCTGACCCTTTGGTTTGGGGAGACCGGAAGATTAGTTGACTCAATAAGAGTTCTTTCTTGACTGAAGAAATGACTAACCCATTGATGGTCCCCACACTGATGAAATGACCAGGTCTGACTTGACGGATGGTCTCAACAACTAGTTGACTAACGAGTGTTTGACAGACTAACTCACCTATGGACTGCTGAGTGGTTGTGGGGGGAAGGGACTGTCTAACTCACTAAGAATGACTTTCTGACGGAGGGGGAAACGAATAGCAGACCCTGACTGCGAACTGACGAGGTCTAACTGGCAAAATAACTGGGTTCTGCCTGACCGATCCTCCTCTGATCGACAGAAGGACGAATGACTGCAGAGTGGCCTCTAACTGATCAGTTGACTGGTCCCACTGACCCAACTGAACGACCAGGGCCAACTGAGTAGGGTGTGACTGACCAAACCACCATCCGACTGACCATCTGAGGGAAATGATTGACACACCGAGTGATTAACTGACTGAGGATCGTGACCACTAGGGTCAGACTGAACCGACCCACTCACTGACCACGACTGACCGGCCAAAGGACCTTCTGATCGGACCACATGCCGGGGTCTGAGTGACTGACCCACGGAGCGGAGAATGGCCGCGGACAACCCTAAGGACTGACAGACACTTACCTACGAGCCAGACAGACGGACCGAACGCCTGGCTGCGGTATGGAACCGAGAGCCCAGCTCCGGGAAGGCAGCCCTGGCGCTCTCCCGTTCATTCACACCCAATCACACCACCGGGATGGACGTCCAGAGGCGGGGGGGGGGGGGGGGG
>CM053769.1:254163419-254175086 GCA_028658325.1 Potorous gilbertii
CGGGGGTGGGGTTGGGGTGGTACCCGGGGAATCCCTGGGATGGAGGCGGGGCTTGTGGGAGGGGCTGTGGCTAGGGGCGGGGCCTAGTGAGCGTGGGCGAGTTTCCAGATGGGTTTGTGCCTGCTTGTGGCAAAGGTCGCTGACTGTGGCAATTTACCGTAGGTGCCTTGCTTTCCTGATCCTCGGTGCTTTGGCAAGGACAAGCCCGTTCTGTGAAAGTCTTAAGATTACAGAATTTAGGGAGAGAGAAGAGACTTTAGAGACCACAGAGCGGGAGAGGCCATTAATCAAAGTTTTAGATTTCATATTGATTTTCCTGAAGCACAGAGCTGACCATGTCACACTCCTTAAACTGCAGGTGTTCCCTCTTCCAGAATTAAATGTCTCTGTTTGACATCTAAAGCACTGCACATGATGGTTTCTTCTCGTGGTTTTAGGTCAGTTAGGTGGCACAGTGGCTAAGGTGCTGAGCCTAGAGTCAGGAAGAGTCATTTCTACCAGTTCAAATCTGCCCTCAGTCACTTACTAGCTGTGTTATCCTGGGCAAGTCACTCAACCCTGTTTGCCTCAGTTTCCTCGTCTGTCAAACGCGCTGGCGAAGGAAATGGCAAAGCCGTCCGGTATTTTTGCCAAGAAAACCCCAAACGGGATCACAAAGAGTCCAAACGGGACTGAAAAAACGATTAAAACAACGGCTCATCATTTCAGTCTTCTTACACCTTACTCCTTACAATATACTCTGTACTCCTTGCTGTTTCTCCCATATGACACTATGTATCCTAACTGGGCATTTTTACTGCATGTCTATCTCCTATACTTGGAGCACTCTTCTCATCTCTCTGCCTCCCTTTCTTTCCTAAAGTTCCAGAAAAATGCCATCTTTTACAAGAAGCTTTGCCTGGTCCCCCTTAATGCTAATACTTTCCTTCTTTCCAAATTATCCCAGATCTATCTTGCTTGCACGTAATCATTTTCAAGTTGACTCCTCCTTTAGACTGTACAGTTCTTGAGAACAGGGAATGTTTTTTTTTCTTTTTCCTTAATAAAGTGCATGGCACATAGGAGGTATTTAATAAGTGCTTGTTGACTAAAGATTAGGAAACAGAACCCTGATTTTGTTCAAGTTCTCAAGAAAAGGTGGGGTTTGAATGTAGGTTCTTTAAATTCAGTGCTGGAGCTTTTTGCAAAGTATTAAGCAAGATCACCAAATTTCAGAGTGAGAAGGGACCTCTGAGGTAATCTAGTACATCTCATACCAGACCAAGGATCTTCTCTACAACACAAATGGTCACTTGGCCTCTACTGGAAGACCACTAGTGAAGACCACCACCTCCAAAAGCAGTCCACTGCACTTTTGTAGGACTTTAGTTGTTTGAAAATTTTTCCTTAAGTCTAAATTTACCTTAATAAAGGTTTCATGTCTTGTTCCTAGTCATGCTCTCTGGGACCAAGTACAACAAAACTAATTGTTCTTTCATGTGATAGTCAAATGCATGTCCTGAAATCCCTTTTTCCAGGCTAAACCTAACCAATTGCTTCAAATAATCCTCATAGGTCATCGTGTCTACTGCTCACACCAACCCAATTCCCTTCTTGTTAATGTGTCCCTTCTCTATGAGTATCTTAAAATGTGATATCCAGAATTGTACCTAGTTGATAACTGGATCAGAGTATACCTGAAACTGTTATCTTCTTTATTCTGGTCACTACTGTGCCTTTTTTTTTTTTTTGGTGACAACTCCTATTGACATTTCAGTTCATTAAATCATCCATCTCTTTCTCAAGCTTTATCCACAACACCTCCAATCTCTACTTGTAAAGTGCATTTTTGAAATCAAGGATAGAATTTTAAAGATTTCTCTATTAAAAATATTCTTTTTCAGTTTGACCCATTGTCCAACTAGGTAATGACAGTCTCTTTTAGATAATGATTCTGTCATCCAGTGTATTGGCTATCTCTCAAAGCTTCATATCATTTTCAAATATACCAAACATACTTTTTGTGCCTTCATAGAAATTATCAATAAGAATGTTGAGTAGCACAGCTGATCCAGGCAACCCATCAGAGACTTTTTCCTAAGTTGACAGATTTACTAATGACTACTTTTTGGATATGGAGAGTTAGTGGTTTCAAATCCATTAAGTATACTCTTCTTTAGCCCACATCTCTCAATCTTTTCTGCAACGGTAGTAGAGGGGACTTTGCCAAAGGTTTTACTGAAACCTAAGTAAACCTATGTAAAATAAAGCATTCTCCTTTTCTAACTATCTAGTCATCCAGTCAAAAAAGGAAATGAAATTAGTCTGGCGTGACTTGTGCTTGATGAAGCCATGCTGGATCTTTGTGATCACTACATTCCCCTATAAAAGCTTACCAAGCTATTTACTATCTGTTTAATAATGTGTTGTAGAATTTTTTTAAAAAATAGAAATATACCTTTCTGGATAATGGATAGACACAACCCTCTCCTAATTTTTGGAAACCAAAGACAATATTTGCCCTTTCTGAGAGCTGACAAAATTTGTTAAATACTTTTTCTTAGCCATCACATCTACCAGTTTTTTCAGTACCTTAGAATGTACTTCATCCAGGTTTGGCAACTTGAACTCATTGAGAGCAGTTAAGTGCTCTCTTTCCCTCTTCTCACTAATCTTGAGTTTCTGTTCTCTATTAACCACTTTCATTCTATCCCTCCTATTTTCCTTGTTAGAGAAAGCAGAAGCAAAATAAGAATTGAGTACTTTGGTTTTCTTTCCTTTTCATCCACTCCAGTTACCTTGAACTACATCCTGTCTCTTCATTGACCCTTTTATTCATTCACAGACATCTATATTACATCAAGGAAAGTTCACTAGGACTAGTTATACCTGTTGGACCACAGAGAGGAGGAGAAGAAAAAGGAAAGGATGACCTTTGGCCCTTTTCCTCAAAACATATCCAACCCAGAGACTAGACTGCTACTTCCTAGGCATGAGTCTTTGGCCCCATGAATAACCCTTTTCATTATACCCACTCTCTCAGACTCCTTTAGGGATCATTAGCTCTTTCTGAAGGTAAATCAGAATTCATTGATAGTCCTCCCTCTGTCACTTCTACTGAGGATGCCAACCTTTGGAAACATTGCCCTGGAACATGCATATTCAAAGAAAGCTTTCCTAGAATAGCTAGCTCTCTCTCCCCTAATAGAGATAGCTTGGTATAGTTGCAAGGGAACTGTGCTTGGCATCAAAAGTCTCAATTACGACTCCTAACCCTGCTACTTACTATATGTCCTTGAACAGATCTTTTCCTTACTCTGGTCTTCAGTTACCTCCTTTGTAAAATTAAGAGGTTGGACTAGGTAATCTTCAGGGTTCCTTCTAACTCTAAACCCTTTGACTCTGTAAAAGACTGTCAGAGTAGCCATGGATGACTGCAAATACACAGAAAGCTTGTCATTTTTTCAGAAAACCTATGCTACTTCTATCAGGGCTTTCTTCCCTTCTAGGATCCATATCTAGTTCCTGGGGATTTGTCTGTCACTTGCTTTTCAAAGGGAAAAAAAAAGAGAAAAAAGCTTATGGAACAGTGGGAAGAACATTGGAGTTATTTTCAAAAGACCTGCCTTTGAATCCCATCTCAGCCACTTATTGCTTATGTGACCAAGTATTGTATTTGAAAATTAAGGTAAACTGAGAGACAGGATTCCAAGCATTATCCTTTATTAGTTAGACTAGAAGTAAACAATATATTGGATCAGTGGGCTTTCAGTGAAGTCTGACAAGGTTTTTTATAATTAGCAAGATGACGGAGCAAAATCTTGAGCACCATAGATGTGTCCTTTTCTGGTTGATTTTTGATTACATAGTCAAAATTGAGATTACATCATTTGAACTTCCCCTTCCAAACCCCCTTAACCACAGCTCAGACGTGGCAATGGGAGTAACCTTCAGGTGATGGGAGTTACTATAATAGTTTAAATCAGAGGTTCTCAAATTTATTTGGCCTATTACCCCATTTAAAAAAATTACTCAGTGACCCACCCTGGAAATCTTTAACCCATTAACTTTTTTTTGAAATTTGCATCATTTCAAAAAAATACAAAATTTTTTAAAATGACACCTTAAATTTAATAATTTGTTGTAAATTTGTGGGTTATTTTTCCTGCACTGAAATTTTGATGATGCAATATTACATCATGTAATGTATCATATTGTAGACAAGTCATTACATGCCCTAATGCATGCTGTACTTCCTGATAATGTGGGAAACTCTTGCCTGCCAACACTTGCTTGTTAAGACCTGTCAGCAAACTTGATCACTGATCAGTTATAACTTGCATTTTGTATGTTTGTTTGGAAGATAGTGTAATCAGTGACTTTAACTCTGTTATATAACAGATGAAGCATGTACAAATGTTTTTCAAAATTTTCTTCTTTCCTTATGCTTCTACCACCCCTGTATTTTTATTAAATACCCCCCAATTGCACCTGAGGCTACCACCCACCCCAATTAATTCCAGTGTTCCCCAGGAGTGGTATTGCCCATTTTGGGAACCTCTGGAAATCATTGAGATTTTACTTTTAGGTTAACCAGCTATCTCTGGAAAGTATGTTATGGGTGGGGTAACAAAGATAGAGGTAATTGCTAGGCAAAAATTTAACCTTTAGGCAAGTTTCTCTTAGATGTGGGTTGTGGGTGTTGCAATGATGGTGTTGCAATATAAAAATTACAATGCAATAGAAGTGACAATGAAGAATTGTGAGACAAGTTATCTGAGTAAACATACAGTGAAGGGGAATATTAAATCTAGCTTGACTAAGCCTAAAAAATAGAATTTAATCCATTTTCCATTCGCCATAAGTTGTGTGTCTTTTCTGGATCTCAGTTTCCTGATCTATAAAATCAGTATACTGGACTAGATAACATCTGACATTGCTTCCAGCTCTAACTCTGTGGCCCTATGAAGAGAGTTAAAATGGTGGAAAGAGTTAGATCTGAATTGTGACTAGTTTTCAGTTAGCACTGAGAACTGGGTGCTAGGCTCATGATCATAGCCAAATACTTCACCCTTTTTCTGCTGTCACTGTTAATGTTCTCTTCAATCAGATCCTCTTTCATCTTTCCAATGATTTTCTATCAATATTTGGTGGGTGTTTATTACACTTGTGTGATTGCCCTGGGTGACACCATGAAATATTTATTGTGTATTCACAGTGCAAAAGGTGAACTAATTTTTATTTTCCTCTTTAATCCTTGGACTGTAAGACACACTCTGATAGTATCCATCCTCAAAGGATGTGCATACATATTCCTTTCATTGTGGTGCTTTAATTATTCATGTATTTCAGCAAATTGCTACCAGCAAAGCACTGTCATTCCACCATAGAAATTGCCTTACTTATTTCAAACAAGCTGAAACAGGCTGGAATTTTTCAAATAAAGATTTGTAGACTCCAAATGACATAAAAAATTTTTAATCAGTAATGGATGAGTGAATGAATAATCCTTTTAATAAGCTCTTACCACATGCAAATAGAAAAGCAAGACAGTTCTTGTTCTCAAGAAATTCATGTTCTAATGGAGATATGCATTTATTTAGGACCTACTATGTATAAGGTATTATGCCAGGTACTACAGTCAAAAAGAAAACATGAAAAGCATGCCCTACTCTCAAGGAGATTAATTGTACTGGAGTCAGGTACAGGAAAGATAGTTAAAATATACTGGGTATGTTGTATTTTCTAGCATCCTTTGGAAAACCTCTAATGACTTACTTGCCAAATCCAATGGCCTCTCCCTTAGTGTAGTGCTTTGTATATGGTGTAGGCTTAATAAGTGTCTTCACAGATTTCTTTCCCACTGTCTCAGCTGAGTTCCTTTCCTAACATTGAGACCATCTGTTGTGATCTCTTCCCTTCTCATCATTTCAAAGCCTCTGGAAATAACCCTCTTACTCTTCATTCTTTTCCTCCAGTCTTTTATATTAAGGTGCTCTTTTCTCCTTGCCAAGGTCAAATTCTGTGTTCTTGATCTCATCCCCCCTCCTATTTTCTAGTGGTTATATGTCACCAGCAGATTATCCCAGCAATCATACCCCTCTCTTGATAACTTTCAACCTTCCCCGTATCTACTTCTCTGACTTCAAACATATCCAATTCTTCTGATATCCTTAAAAAAATGCCTTTCCATAGACCATACCATTCCTCTAAGCTATTGCCCCTATATCCTGCATCTCTTTCTTGACTAACTCCCTGAAAAAGCTGGCTATACTCATTGTCTCCTCTTCTCCACTCATTATTCTTTACAATCTGACTTCCAACCTCAGCACTCAACTGAAATGGTTCTCCAGAGTTATGAATGATCTGTTTGCCAGATCTAATAGCCTTTTCCCAATCCTCACTATTTTCCTTTTCTGCTGCATTTGATATTGTTGACCTTTTCTCCTGAATAACCTCTCATCTCTAACTTTTTATGATGCTATAATTCTCTTTCTACCTTTCTGACCTCTTTTTCTTAGAGTCTTGCTGGTTCACCATCCATATAATACCCTCTAACTGCAGTTGTTTTCTAAGGTTCTGATCTGAGCCCTCTTTTCTTCTCCTCTTATGCTTTTTTTCCCTCAGTAACCTCATCAAGAAGGAGAGCAGGAAGGCAGGAAGAATGGAAGAAGGAAGAAAAGAAGGAGGGAAACTAAGAAGGAAGAAACTAAGTGCCTGCTATGTGTCAGGCACCATGCTAAGTGCTTTACAAATATTATCTCATAGGTGTTATTAATCCCATTTTATAGTGGAAAAAACTGAGGCAGACAGAGGTTAAATGACTTGCGAAAGGTCACCTAGTTAGTAAGTACCTGAAGCCAGATCTGAATTCCAGGCCTAGTGCTCTTTTCACTTTGCTGCTTAACTGCCTCAACAATTCCTATGAGTTTAATTATTACCTCTATGCAGATAATTCACAAATACCTATGAGAACATATGTATGTACTTATATATTTGAGTCATCTACACACATAAGCACAATGTATTATGTATTGATATGTATGAATACATAAATATATTATATATATATGTAGGTCTGTCTATATGTATGGGTGTGTATATATGCATATCTATCTCCTGAGCTTTATTTAGCTTTTATTTAGCTTCAGTCTCTTGTCAGCAATTGCTTATTGGATATTTCAAATTATATGTCCCATAGACATCTCAAAACTATCCCTCTTCCAAACTTCCCTATTTCTTCCAAAAGCACCACAATCTTTCTGCTTTCTCAAGTTCCTAACTTTGTTGTTATTCTTAACTTATCTTCTTCTTTTAACCCACGTATTGCCAAACACACAATTGCTGTATTTTGCTGTTTGTACTTCCATAACACCTTTTGCCCCCAATTGACTCTATTATGGCCTTAAGTTCAGGTCCTTATCATTTCTTGCCTATGATATTGTAATGGCCTTCAAATTAGTCTCCCTGACTCAAGTCTCTTGCTACCCCAAACTGTCTTCCCCACAGCAGCCAAAATGATTTTCCTGAAACATAGATCTCACCATGTCACTCTCTAACTCAACAAACTCTAATGCCTCTCTGTTGCCTCTGGGATAAAATATAAACTACTAAAGTTCTTGACAGCCTTGAGCTAGCCTATCTTTCCGTCCTCTATGTCCATTACTCTGCCTCCTACACTTTAAGGTCTAGTCAAACTGGTCTTATTACTGTTCCTTATACACAGTACTCTTTCCCTCTTTTCCTCTGCACTGACTACTCCACAATGATAATGCATTCCCTCTTCATCTTTTTAGAATCTCTCTCTTCCTTCCTGGCACCTCTCAAGTACTACCTCCTACATGAAGCTTTTCTTGCTCTCTCAATTGCTGGTGCCTTCCCTCCTTAACTAACTTATACTTAACCATCTGACGTTTAATTTGTAGATGTAGATATAGACACACACACAGACATGTTGTCTGTCCCATTAGATTGTAAGCCTCTTGAGAGTGGGGGTCGTTTTATTCTATGCGTCTGCATCCCCAGCCCCTGCACAGTGCTTTGCTCACAGGAGACACTTCATACATACTTGTTGATGAGCTGGAATGAATTACCCTTAACCTCTCTTCACTTAACTCTGTTAACTCTTTCTTCCTTTTCAAAACTCCTTTTAGCTTCTAGGAGGGCACTGGACTCTTCTGGTTCTCCCACTATTTCCTTCCTCCCAATTTCTGTCTCATTTGCTTTCCCCTCTCCTCTCTTCCTTGTAGATTTTCCCCAACACTGTCTTTTCTTCTTCTGTGCTTTCTCCATTGGAGAACTCATTTGTTCTGCTGGCTTAATTTGTCACCCCCATTTTGAGAACTCCATTACACCTCTGTAATACTACATCACTCTGTGGTTCAGATATTCTCTTGTGACCTCAGATTGAACAGGTCTGAATGTGAACTCCTAATTCTCCTCACCTGCTCCTTGTCCAGAGTAATTATCTGCCCATTCCCTCCGTTTATGACTATGGCATTATAACTTTCTTAAAGGCTGTTTTGCTTTCTCCCCTTCATCTCCTTTATCCAACAAATTACTCCCATATTCAGTCAAATTTTCATTTAAAAATTTTCTTGCATTAACCCTTTCCTCACTATTTCCATCTGGTCCTCATGACCCTCTCCCTAAATTCTTGCTATAGCCTCCTAACTAGCCTAGTTTCTTCCTTACTGTTTTTTTTGTTGCCTTTTGTTTCTATATGACTTTGTTTATCCAGATTTCCTTTTATAGAATCACAGACTTTTGGAGTTGTAAAGAATCTTAGAGGGCCTTCAGTTCATTTTGTTCTTGAGTAGGTAAGTCTGCTTAATTAGTGCTTTCCTGCACATACATTCGTTATCTCATTTGGTCCTCACAAAAACCCTGTGCAGTAGGTGCTGTTACTACTCCCATTTTGCAAATGTGGAAACTGAGACTCAGAGAGGTTAAATATCTTGCCCAGAATCACACAGCTAGAAAGTGTCTTAGGCAGTCTTTGAACCCAGACTCTCTGACTCTAAGTCTCGTGCTGTACCTACTCCCCCACACTGCCTCTCCTTTACAATATTCCTAATAAGTTGATTCATTCTTTTCTGGAACACTTTCAATGACAGGGAACCTATTGTCTCCTGAGGCAGTTACTTTTGGGCAGCTCATATCGCTAGGAAATTTTTTCTCACATTCAACTGAAATTTGTTTCCATTCATTGCCCCTTGTTCTGTCCCCTGAGGCTAAGTAGATCCAGCCCAATTCTTTCTCAAGACAGTCTTTCTAATACATGAAGACAAGCATCCTGATCCCTGCAATTCTTCTCCTCTCCAGGCTAAACATTCCCAGTTCTTTTCATTTTGTTCTTAAATGTTAAATTCTAGTTTTTGTACTTCAAATGATAAATATCTTTTGGTTTGAAATCCTCTTTATTTCCTCACGTATTTCTCCCTTTTCTTGGATTTAGAGAACCATCTCTTATAACAAAGAATAAAAAAAAAGGGAAGTTCAGCAAAACTGATCATCACATCAAACTAGTCTGAGAGTCTATTTTGTATTCTATACCCAGAAGGGTATAGGAATTCTCCTATCTTTTCTTCCCCATAAATCTTGGTCATTAAAATTACACAGCATTCCATTTTGATTTGTTTTGTCATTTTTCTTTCTGTATATATTGTTGTAGTCATTGTGGACATATTTTTCCTGGTTCTGTTGACTTAACTTTGTATCAATTTATGTCTCCCCATGTCTCCCTGTATTCTTAATATTTATTGTTTCTTTCTGTTTAGTAATATTGGATCACATTCCTGTATTTGTTTAGCTATAATCAGTCAATGAGCATCTACTTTGTTTCCACTTCTTTGACA
Source organism: Potorous gilbertii (assembly GCA_028658325.1). Lineage (NCBI taxonomy): Eukaryota > Metazoa > Chordata > Mammalia > Diprotodontia > Potoroidae > Potorous > Potorous gilbertii. The sequence continues at coordinate 254,173,256 of CM053769.1, forward strand.
CCACAAAAAGTATTACTATAAATATTTTGATGAATATGAATATTTTGAAAATATGATTTCTTGGTGTGAACTGTCTCCTTTTCTTGGAGGCAATTGGGGTTAAGTGACTTGCTCAAGGTCACATAACTGGTAAGCGTCTGTGACCAGATTTGAATTACTGTGCCACCTAGCCCTCTCTTTTTTATTTTCACTTTTCCTTTTTTTTAAACGGTCTTTTGTCTTTTTTCTAATTTTAATTTTTGACCTCAATCTCCAGTTCTTTTGAATGGTCAGTTGAAACACTCAGTGTTTTGTCAATTTCTTCCTAAGTATGAGAGTCAGGTCTGTCTATGTGGAGAGAATGTATACCTTTTACACAATTAATCAAGAGATCCTAGGTTCTATCTCCCAAATTTCAGTAGCCCTTCAAATCCATCAGTTTTTCAAGCTGGCATTGGTCTGAATTGCCCAGTAACTAGTCAAGGCTTGGTGCCGATTAATTGTTTACTAGTTGAGGAATAAGAAAATATTTTAATATTTTTCACCAGAGGAGAGCAGGTTACCTCATAAAGGGAGAGGAGGATACAGGGACTTATTAGTGAGTTTGGGCACCTAAGTACCCAATATTATATTACCTATTTCAGACTTCTTAGAAGAGGAATATTACACACATTTAAAAAACTAAGGACTATGATTCTCTCATGCAAAGAGTGTGGCAAATACTGCCATCTCATTTCCCCAGGTAAGGTTAGTAGAAATTAAATGAGAAGTCAAAGAATTTTCCAGATGTTTCATGTTCCATATCAAATGAGTTTGATTTAGGACTTGGTCACTTTTAACCTCTACTAATCTGTATCTTCCAGGCCTAGGAAACAAACTGGGTGCACTAAACTCCTGTCCTGCTTTCTAACCTAATAGCTGTTTTCTTTTTAGATCCTTACTGAGCCTTGACAATAGCACAGTCTATCCAGCTTAACTTGCTTATCCCACTGAGCTGTATTTTATGCATAACATATCTCTTTGCTACCAAGATCTTATTGTCAAGCCTTGGGTTTTTTTTTCTGCCTATGCACTTGGGATTCTTCCTGGCCTGAGAATCTCACTCAGAGTTTCTGCCAGTCGAGAACAAAGCTATTTACTAGAGTTGCAATTTCTACCTGAGCTCTGTCCCTGAATTCCTGGTAATAACTATTTCATTTTCACTTCCACATATGTTTTTGTATAAAGAATAATGAAAGAAAAGTTTTTTTGGGCATTTGATGAGAAGATTAAAGGTGAAAGGAAATTTATTAAAATGTCTTACATCTATCACAGTGGATAGAGCACTGGGCCTGGAGTCAGGAAGACTTGGGTATAAATCCAGCCGTAGGTACTTAGTAGCTGTATGACCTTGGGCAAGTCATTTAACCGCTGTCTGCCTTAGTTTCCTTAACTGTAAAATGGGGATAATAACAGTACCTATCCCCAGGATTGTTATGAGGACCAAATGAGATAATATTTGTGAATTACCTGGCACAGTAGCTGGTATATAGTAGGCATTTAATAAATACTCCCTTCCTTCCTTCTTTTCTTCTTTCTCCTGAGGACAGAAATAGAAAAACTGGACTTAAGTTAAAGCCAAATTAGGCATAGGAAATGACTGTAAGGGCTATATTAAATGTTGATAGAGGTAAATAGTCATTTAGATAGTTATGAGAAAGACCTGGGTTGGAGTTCGCTAGTCTCTTAGTGTTAGCTAGTTAAAGGTGTTATCTTTAGATAGCTTTTGAAGACTTAGCCATAGAGAGTATGAGAAAGGGGCTCCTATTTTCCTGAAGGAAAAGGAAGAAAGGGAAGTCAAGAAATATGCCTT
>CM053769.1:254175586-254195539 GCA_028658325.1 Potorous gilbertii
CCCATACCAAGTGAACCTCTTTGAAAATGGGGGAGGGGAGAGAAAACCACTGATTATCTTTTAACCATTTAGGGTTTAGGGATGACTAGGGTGCCTTCTGTTATAGCTTTTTTCCCTTTCTTTAAAAAAAAATTACATTTTTGTTATGTTTTGCTTATATATCAACTTAATATCTAAATATATCCTTTCTTCCTCCTTGGCAAGCTATTCCTTATTACCAGGATTTAAAAAGAAAGGGAAAAATCAGTTCTGAAAACCAGTCAATATATAAATCATATCAGACATGATTATACACTATATACACAAATATGCAGACATATTACATAATATATATGTATACATGTATGAATGTGGCACATAAGGAATGAAGTATTAGGAGAAGCATAGGAAGATTTACATTCACTGATACAGAGAAAAGAGCAGAAGCAGGAAAACAAGATAGCTGATATCCTTGGCAGTGTAAATGCTAAGAACAACACAAGCACATGCTGTACAGTTAGAGTGATCAAGCCTGGCCTCTCAGAACTGAGAAAATGTACCTCTTTCCCCTCTTCACAAAACAGGGGAACTAAATATGGAACAGCAGGTGTGTGTACATGTGTGTGTGTGTGTGTGTGTGTGTGTGTGTGTATATACACAAACACAAATATACATATATAGGTTTATATTTGTATATTTATATGTATGTATAAATTGGTATTTGCATACATATACACACACCTATTTACTCTCCATACCTAGTTCCCTCATTCTGCGAAGAGAGGCAGGAGATACATTTTGTCAGTTCTGTGAGGTCAGACTTGATCATTCTAATTACATAGCATGCAGTTTTGGTGTTATTAGCATTTACACTGATCTGATCATCAGCTCTATTGTTTTCCCGCTTCTGCTTTCTTTTCTCTGTATCAGTTCATACAAGCTTTTCTATGCTTCTCCTATTCCTTATGTGCAATAACAGTCCATTACACTTAGGTACCTCAGTTTGTTAAAGGACGTCCTAAGAGTTCTTTATTCAATAGTGAGCTTCTTAAGAGAGGGGTGGGTAGTATCACAAGGCAATTATTAAGTGCCTACTATGTGCAAGGAACCATGCTAGGCACTGAGGATACAAAAATGGAAAAAACACAGTACCTGTCCTCAAAGGAGTGAACAACCTAATGGAATGTATAGGGCATATATGCTAATAAGCCTGATACCTATGTTGACTGTGATGGGTTAAAGGAGAGATCCCTATAAAACACTTTAGGAGAAGCTGAGGAGTAAGAGAACACTTTTAGAGAAGGGATGGGGCACCTCTTGTTCCCCTTAAGCGTCTCCAGCTCCCATCCTTTGTCCCAAGAGCTCAGCGGTGAATGGTGGTTCTGCTAGTGATGCTAACCATCTCAGACCTTTGGCTCTCTCTTCTGAAGTATTTAGCCAGATACAGCAATGGGGCAGGGGTTGGGGGAGAAAAAAGAGTGATCTTCAGTCCCTGCAGCCACATTTCCCTTTGGAAATCATCATCTCTAGTGAGCTCTGGCTGCCTTTGACCGGGTAACCGGCTGCAGCTTTTATCTCACCAGGGAACCAGCGCAACAGCTGGGGAAGTAAATGACTATGCAGGGATCATTAATACCCTTCACACAAAAGCTTAATAGTCCTGTGCTTTATTTAGGTGGAAGGGTGATTATGGAGGAAGGATTCAGCAATATTTTCCATCTAATTATGTGGAGGACATATCAACAGTTGATTTTGAAGAGCTGGAGAAACAGGTGAGCCTGGATAATGGTCCCAAGGAAGTTGCTTGTCCCCTTTCATGAATGGTACAAAAAGACCGATTTAACTTGAGCTGCCATGTTGGCCTGTCAGAGATGCAACATGATCAAAATGTAGTTCAGTGAATTCATCATTTCATTCTATTTCCAAGCATTCCAAGTGCCAAGCACTATTAGACTCTAGAGATACAGAGACAAAAGGAAACAATCCTTGCCCCTAAGGAGCTTCATTCTACTGTGGGGATATGATGTGAGGATAGATGGTGAAAACAAAATACATGTAAAATAAATACAAGGTAATCTGAGGAGTAGGGGGCTGCTAACCCTGGAGGAATCAGCAAGGGTTTCTTACTGGATGTGGCACTTGAGTTATGCCTTAAAGAAAGGGAGATGGGGAGAAATGATGAAAAAAAGATTCTAGGCATGGTGAATATTCTATACAAAGGCATCAAGGCAAGAGATGGGATATTGTATATGAAGGTTTCCAAGCAGGCCATTTTGACTGGAATATGAAAGGTAGTGATATGTAGTCACTCCGCAAAGAGAGGTTAGATCCAGATTGTGAAGGACTTTAAATGTCAAAAAAAGAGTTTGAGTTTTAACCAAGAGATAATAAGGAGCCATTGAAGTTTCTTGAGCATGGGACTGATGTAGCTAGATCTATGCATTAGGAATATCGTTTTTGGAGCTGTGTGGAGGATGAATTAGAGAAGGGAGAGACTTGAGGCAGGGAAACCAATTAAAAGGCTATTACAGTAGTCCAAGTGAGAGGTGAAAAGGGCTTGGATTATTCTGGGGTCATTGCAGCCAACGAATTTTGTTTTAATCATGTTGTTCTGGAAGATTTTGAGTGGACAGGATAATTTCCTTCAGATGGAAAATGACCATGGTAGGACCCTGTCCCCTGCTTAAAGTAATCTTATAGATCAAATGCTTGTACCTCAGTTGTTCCAGTATCAAGTATAGCCTGAGAGTAATTAAAGTAGCAAGTAGAACTGAGAGGTAAATAAGGTCTGAGATGGATTAAATTTTAACATAAGGACTCCTCTATCACCCAGCATTCTTTTGCCTGGAAGGTCCCCATGACCAGAGCTCCTGAGTTTTACCACACAGTGTAAATACTACAGTGGAAAGGGTTCCGGGAATTTAAACCCTGATTCCATTACTTGCTACCTTAATGACCCTGGACAAGGTACTTAGCCTCTCTGATCTTCAGTTTCCTATTCTGCTAAACAAGGAGCTGGACCAGATGATCTGTAAGATTGTTTACAGGTCTAAATCCAGGATCCTATGAATAGTCATTAGTATTTATAATGATGACCCTTATGCCCTGCAGGGCTGAAATGGTGTCCTGAACAATCAGAGGAAGCCTAAATTAAGCTGCATATTATTCTAAGTATAGTCTCTTGTGCTCTAATTCTTTGAAGATTGGGAACCCATATCTTATACATGTAGGGACTGCAAATTAACCAAGATGTCCCATTCCATAGTAGGGGAGGATGACAGAGACGTTGGAAAGAGCAGGCTGGATGAAATGGCTCCAGATTTCTTTAAAGTTCATGGTGCATATTTTTGCAAGCTGAAAAGTGACCCACTGTGAAGATTCAGGTCTCAGCTAGCAACAAGGTCACTGCAAGTTCTGTGCCTCATTCCTTTTCCATCTCCCTATGGACATATTTATCCTGTAATGAGGGTGAATTTTAAAAAGGGCCGTGGGCAGTGTCTCAGTTCATGGTATGATTTTGAATCTGGTTGTGTTTTTAGCATTCTAGTTAGGAATAATGTGAATTGTTCTTCAGGTTTCTTGAAACTACTCTTGTTTTTCCACAGATTATTGAAGATAACCCTTTAGGATCTCTGTGCAGAGGAATCTTGGATCTTAACACCTATAATGTTGGTGGGTGATCCCCATAATTCCAATCTTCAATGTTAATTCCCACACAGCCTTAGGATACTTTTTGAGAGGAACCTGACAACTTTTGTAATTCCTAAATTTCATGCCTTACTTTGCCTTCCTGTGCTTTTCTACAAGACCAAATGGAGCTGGGGAATTGGTGTGAAGGGCAAGATATCATCTGTTGGGTACAATAGGGCAGAGGCAGCATCACCAGTGGATATGGAGAATGAACATTGCATTAGGAGTTGGGAGAGCTGGATTCTAGCTTCTGTTGCCTTCCCCTTAAAGTTTTGTGATTCCTGGTCTAGTGCTTTTCCTACAGCCACTGTTCCCTTAATAGATATTCTCTTAGGTAGATTTCATTGTCTTTCAGATAGAATTTCATTCTTTTTCAAGGTTTTAGGCAAGCCAGTTCATTTCAGTCTTGGGAAAGGGTTTTTTTTGGGGGGGGGGGGTTGTTGTAAATTAATACCTATTTTCACTTTAAGCATAAAATACTTTGAATGAACTATTTTTTATGGCTGTATTTCTCAATCCAAACTATACTGTGGATTTACTAAATAAAATATATTACATATATAATATATATAAATGTATACATGTGCACATATGTGTGCTTGTATATGTACATGTACATATACACATACATAAACATGTAATACACACCTATATATACACATACATCTTTTACTACAAGGCAGAAATGTGTCCTCCATAGTCCTAAGAGTGGACAGAGAAAAGGAAGGCTCTAGGACTGATAGGGGTTGAAGGCCAGGAGGAGGAATCAGCTTTTTAAAGATTTAAGTTTAACAAGTAATGAACTATGGTAGTAAAAGTTTGGCAGACTGCTGTCTGTTTACCACTATGACCTGGTGATTATCCACTACTTCTGTTCTGCTATGGGACTACATCTTTTATGGATACCCCCCACTCACTTCAACCATACAGGCATATTTTCATACATGTCCTTCTTTGAATGGGTGACAATTGATGGTATCCATGTTCTTGAGTAACCATGTCCCATAAGGAATGCTGCCCCTTGGGAAGGTAACTTAGAGATTGAAATAGGGCTTGGATAGTACGGGAGCCCCTGGCTTCTGGAAAACTGTTGTTTTTGTTTTCTCCAAGTGAAAGTACCACATGGAAAAAACCAGAAGTCATTTGTCTTCATCCTGGAACCCAAGAAACCAAATGATCCTCCCATAGAGTTTGCGACTGACAAAGTGGAAGAGCTCTTTGAGTGGTACCAGAGCATCAGGGAAATCACATGGAAGAATGCGACCGTGGTATTGAGCTTTATTATTTGCGTTCTGTTTGTAGGGGTCTAGAATACTAGAATTGTGCCCTCAATTCTTACTATTCCTGCTAACATTCAGAGGGAAGCCTCCTAGCTTTGGGTTAGACCCATGTGAGGGGCAACTGCAGATATTGGTGAGCACTAGACGGTCAGTTGGAGGGATGGCTTTCCAGAGTCTCACTGCTTTCATGAGACTGAGAGGGCAAGGGTAGGGAATTCTGTCCACCCTGGTCCACTAGGTGGTCCATAATTCTGTCTATGTTGGTCAACCCATCTATATTAAAACAAGCTGCCACCTTAATTTTATAGTGTCCTAGGTTCTAAACATTTTGACAGAACATGATAATTAGATGGGCCCAGTTAGAAATCATGAGTGTTCAATTGACTGATTATGTATCCAGAGATGTTTGGAGGCTATTAAAGATCATTGTCTCATATAGAGTATGGTGGTAGATTTTTAGCTATTTGACATCTCTTCTCCCTTTCATATAAATGTAGAGGAAATGGTCATTTTCAGAAATGTTGACCATTAAGTATATGTGGAATTGTAGAAGGATAAGTAATTTCTTAGGTACAGGTAAGTACAAACAACCAAAGCAGTACTTTGATGGAACGTTTGAGAGCCCTATTTCATCACTGAGGATTTTTCATTATTACTATATTGTATTTTATAGTAAGTTTATTGATGCCTCTGATCCTAGGCAGAACTTTACCTTAGATGGTCTTAAAGGACCACTTACTGTTCTTAAGCTGCAGTGGATGAATTTCTAGCAAAAAAGCAGAGTCATAGGATTATAAATTTAAAGTTGGAAAGGACCTTAGAGACTCACTAGTCCAGTTCCCCTATTTTACAGATGAGGAAATTGAGTCACAGAGAGTTTTAAGTGACTTGTCCAACAAACATCATGCAGATAGTAAGTAGCAGAGCTGGTATTTAATCCTAATCCCTTTGACTTCAAATCCATTGTCCTTTCTGTTGCAGCTATCTTCTTGTACACCATCTATCTTCCACCTCTGTGTTGAATGGGACAGTTCCTTAAATATCAGCATGTCTTGTGCTTCCATTTTGGACTTGTCCATGGGCAATCAAAGAGAGTACCCTTTGAGAACCATGGCCAGAAGGCACTCTAGAGAGTTTTCCTCATTCAGGCCTCTCTGGAGGTGATGCTTTGATATAGTCACCTTGGAGATGTGGTCAAGTGTCTCTCAAGCCTTGGAGTCAGACTCAAAGGCTTTCACACTGACCTCTTGCTTTACAAGCTGAGAAACAATATTAGGCATGAAGTGGCAGGGCTGTTCATTGCAAATCTGCCAATCTTCATGACTCATTGGATCATCTGTCCAACCCTCTTATTTAACAGATGAGGAAACTGACACCTACAAACGTCACATAGCTATTGAGTGGGAGAGCTGCCCTAGTTTAAACTGGAATTGAACCTAGTTTCTCTGACTTGAAATCCATAGGTATACTTTCTCTTAGGATAGTAATGCTACACCTTAAGAGTCATCAGTACTTCAGGAATCCTTTCAACAGTGTTCTCTAGAGATCATTTTTAAGGGCCTTATCACTCTTTTTCTCTCCATGTTTTAATAGTTACTAGTCATAGGAATACAAGTATATCTTTAATAGACTGAGTTGTTCCTTTCCCAGGCTCATATTCTATTAGAGATGATTGAAACCATTTCTGCAGGAACTGGGTAGGATACTAGAATATGGAAACTTCAGAGGGAATCAGCTAAAGGTAGTAGACACTTAAAACACATTTCCATTTTGCCCAAAGTCTTGCTCTAAAAATGGGGCCAAATGAAAGATGCAGAGAAGCTTAGACAATTTTTTAAAATCAATTTTTTTGTTGTCTCCTCTGGCTTTCTGCAGTTCTGTTGATAGGATAAAGGGTAATTTCCTTGGAAAGTTCTTTTTTTCCTCTACTGCTTAATAACCTGAAATCATCCTAACCACTTAAGCTAGAAATGTTCCCTTTGATCTAAACTACCCCTTAATTGGATTTTACATTTATGTGAACATTAAAAAAAATAACCTTATGCTATTATACTTGAGAGCAAAAAATGGGTCACCAGTGTTAACCATGTACCCACTGTGACCAAAGCTGCTTAGGACTGAAGGTTGTTAGGAGAAGTGGGAAGACATGTGGAAAAAAGGCCTGCTTCTTGTCCTAGATCTGGGTAAACTAGATATGACTAAAGAAGCAGAGCTGGAAGTGACCCTACAATCACTTCATCTAATTCCCTTGTTTTCACCCTCGAGGAAACTCAGGCCTTGAGGGGTAAAGGACTTTTCTAATATCATATCGTAACTGCTGGCAGAATTGGGATACAGAACCCAGATTTCTTTGTTCCTAGTAAAGGGACTCTTTCCACTACACCCCAGGCTACCTCTCAGCCAGGACTTCCTGCTGTATTTCCATTTCAGTTTTACCTCTCTCTCAAACAACAGTTTCTAGCCTTTTTTGTTTTGTTTTGTTTTGTTTCTTTTTTGAGACCAAGTCTCTCTACCTCACCCAGGCTGGAAGAGCAGAGTCTACTCCTAGTATATCCTGCTGCTAATCAGCACAAATTTCCAGCCTGGGCTGTTTCACTTTTTCCTTAGGCAGCCTGGTGTCCTCCCTTCCCACTTCCCCAGGGGCTCACATATTGGTGCCAAACTTAGTGTGGATACCCAATTGACTTGGGCCCTATTGCTACTCAGAACTCTGGAGTTCAAGTAATCTGCTAGCCTGAGCCTCAGTAGCAGGGCAGCCCCAATCTTCTTTAATTTTACCAATTTGCAGTGATCCCAACATGTCCAATTACGTGATCAGAGAGGCTTGAGAATTCACTGGCCTCCAAAGATCCACAGAAAGCCAGGCACTGTGGTTGTTGAAGGCAGCGAGTTTCCTAAACTTGAATATATTAATTTAAAATAGATAAAGAATTTATTAGGTAATTTCTCTGTGCCTGGCATTGTGCTAAGTGCTGGGAATAAAAACAATAGGAAGCAGAACAGTCCTGACTTCAAGGAGTTTACGTGCTAACGGAGGATGACAACACTTGAAGGGGAGAGATGTCCAGGATGTTAGTCACTAACTATTTTATTAGGTGCTTAAGAAAAACGGCACCTGCCTTCCTGGAGCTTACATCCTAAATGGGGGAGATGACATGCAAACAACTATGTGCACACAAAATATTTACAGCGTAAAAAGAAGGTCACATCATAGGGAAGACATTAGTAGTGGGCAGGGAGAGCCAGGAAAGGTCTCTTGGAGATGGTGGAATGTGAGGTGAGTCTTAAAGGAAGCTTGAGATGCCAGGGAGGTGGAGATGAGGAGTGAGAAAATTCTAGGCCTAGGGGACAACCTTTGGCAGTAGAGATGGGATTGTCATGTATGAGAAAAGCAATAAGGTTAATGATGCTGAATTTTAAGGAACAGAGACAGGAGTAAAATGTGAGAAGTCTAGAAAGGCAGGAAGGGCTGTAAAGGCTAAATGGAGGATTTTGTATTTAATCCTAGAGGTAGCAAGAGTCTACTAGAGATTATTGAGTAGAAAGTAGCATGACCAGACCTATGCTTTAGGCCACAATCACTTTGGCAGATAAATGGAGATTGGACTGGAATGAGATAGAGGCTCGAGATAGGGAGACCATTCAGCAGACTATTGCAGTTGTCAAGACTTGAACTGATGAAGAGCTGTGGAGGTCTAGAATTGAGCAAAAGTAGGCCAAAGCTGGCCTATCAAAGTCCTCAGTGGTTCCAAGGACAGAGTCCAATTTCTGGTGGGGAAGGAGTAGAGATGATGACTCTAATGGGCATATCTAGGCAGTAACAGATAAAATGAATTTCCTTCCTTTATCAACTGGGACGAGAGGGGCTTTTTGCCACAAGATTGGAGCAGTCATCCTTCGAGTATTTGCAGAAGCTATTGGAGTTTCATCTTAAGAGTCATAATTTCTCCCTTTTAACAAGAACGAGGTGAAGCTTCATTAGTTTGTATATGAGTGAGGTTGGAAGGCAATGATTAGTCACAGGTTGGAGCACAGGGAGCAGGAGTGGGGGTAGTGGTACTCACTTAAAGGATACTTTAATTCTGAAATATGAGTTATATTCTCATGGAATTTTGCCCTTTTCACATGCAGCTGCATACAGAAAGAAGAGTGTCCTGAGAATAAAGCCCATTAGTGTAGACTAGTAGGTGTGGAGCCTGAAGGAAATTAGCTAGGGCCTTAAAAGAGTTCAGACCTGGAGGGAAGAGATGAACATTTTTTTTTTAAGTAAAATTTGAAAAGGAAAAATCTGAGTCCCTGGACTGTCATTGAGACACAACATGGTGAGAAGGAAGATGTGGTGAAATTTGTTTTGATCATGAAAAATGGTTACTGGGATGTCTTTATTCCAAACAGGAGACCAACATGAAGTATTGGGAGAAGAATCAATCAATTGCCATAGAACTATCCGACTTAGTTGTCTACTGTAAGCCAACAAGTAAAACCAAGGATAATTTAGGTAATCCATTCATTTTATCATCTCGGTTCACTCCTGGGTAGCTGCTCTTATTTAAGTCTGGTGAAGAACCATGTTATAGCATTTGGGATTTCTGGACTCCAGATGGAAATGATGCTCTAGGCAGAATGACAGTTCCTCCCACATATGGCTACATCTTGCACTGGTTCACAGGGAAGATGGGGATAAGGGACAGGGACCATGTGACTCCTGCCTGTCATGTTCACCCAGCAGGTAGTATGGTATAGTAGAACATATAAGTATATACATGTATGTATATATGTATATATTTATATGTGTACACACACATACACATACACACGTATATGGTATAGTATATGGTATACTGGTCTTGAAGTCAGACTACTTGGATTCAAGGCTTGATTTTGCTCTTTGCCTACCATATGGCCCTGGGCAAGTCCCTTCCTCTGTGAGCCTTAGTAAAGCTTTTTCTTATCTAACATGGGAATAGTCACCTTTACATGACTCACTTCACAGGGTTGCTAGGAAGATCAAATGAGATATGTCTACAAAATGCTGTGTAAATAGTAGCCACTATTACCATTAATTTCCTTTCAGGGACCAGCAAGATGGAGCAGGGCTGAACGTGGGTTAAGGGACACAGGGTGGGTGAGAGCATGACCATTCCTCTGCCAGATGGTCAGTAGAGCCAAATCAGAGGCAGTCTGTGTACCAGAGTAGCCTGCTCATTTATTCATCAAACATCTGTTGGGTGCCTACAAGGAAAGCCCTTTCTAAACCTCAAAGTGCTACATAAATGGGAGTGATTATCATCACTGTGCGCAGGGCTCAGGATTATGTCACTCGTTCATTGAGCCCGTTCCAGGCACAGGCAGGTTTTTTGTGATAAAATGGAATTCTACTTTAGAGGAACTTGAATAGTACAGAAGAACTCCCCGGATTTCTGTGGCACTTCATGGTTACAAAGCTCTCCTCCATGCATGATCTCATTTGATCCCCAAAACAGCCCTGTGATGTAGGCAGTACAGTGATTATTTATCCTTCTTCTATTGATGATGAAACAGAAGCCCAGAGAAGTAAGGACATACAGCTAGCAGGCGCTAAAGTTGGATTTGAACCCAGTGCTTTCTGCTCTCTTATGCTGTCTCTTGTAACTTATCAAGATTATGTCAAGGCTACTCTTACCTCAGGAGAGAATGTAATTCAATGAAACAGAGTGGTCTTCCAACAAGCAAGTGAGACAGATAGCAATGGCAGTCATGAGGGTTTTCTGTAGCCTGCTTTTCCTTCTATGTTTCACATGTGGAATGAAGTTGACTTAGTTGCTGTAAAACGCAGGGACAGTCTTCCTGGGCAACATCATATGGCCAGGCTACAGGGAAACAGTGTTCCAACAAGATCGCTGGTATATCTTTTTTTTTTTTAAATTTACTTATTGATTTTTAGTTTTCAACATTCACTTCCATAAGATTTTGAGTTTCAGATTTTCTCCCTTTCCCTCTCCTCCCTCCTCCCCTCTGATATAAGATCCTTAGTATTTCCAGTAATACACTGACTGGAAAGGGTTCATTAAGAACTTTTATACTAGGATCTATGTAATAGCAAGGCCTGCCCTTTCCCCTCTTCCCATCTCTCCTATCCCCTTTGCCTGAAAGTATCCTACCTTTGTAGCAGGCATTTAATTTTTCAAAATGCTTGCCTAGCTTTGAAGTTCTGAGAGTGTGGGGCAATGGCCTTGGGGTATGGTAACTACTATCTGTGGTTACAAAATGGGATGGCACTGGTATGCCTGAAGCAATAGTCTTGCCAGATTGCTGGGGTTTATCTTTGAGACCCAGCATCCAGTTCTTGCACGGTGAGTTAGGACTGAGCTGTGATTGTGACTGTGTCACACTCCCGAAGTTAAATGTCAATTTCATTTCCTTTCCTATATGTCTGTGCAGAAAATCCTGATTTCAGAGAAATTCGCTCTTTCGTGGAGACCAAGGCCGACAGTATCGTTAGGCAGAAGCCAGTTGAACTCTTGAAGTACAATCAAAAGGGACTGACTCGGGTCTATCCAAAAGGTCAAAGGGTGGACTCATCAAATTATGATCCTTTTCGACTTTGGCTTTGTGGCTCTCAGATGGTTGCTCTGAATTTCCAGACAGCAGGTAAGGGGTCTGCAAGGATGGTGTTGTTTTTTTCAGTCTGAGTGTGGCTTGCTCAGTACTCTGTGAAGGGTGTGTCACTGCTGAGCCTGTATGGCCTCCTGAGGTCAGACAGAACAGTGGCCAAGGATGCAGTTCTGCTGCTCAGAAATAGAGAGTCATCAAGCTAGGCTTAATTACCAACTGGAGATAAGATTAAATGTTGGTCTATTAAATTATCTTCTGATCAATCTAACATGTTGCATATTAGCAAGCAAACCCTTAGGAGCTGCTAAGAACGTCTTTAATTTTTTTGGAATAATGGTGGAAGAGAGGCATTAGGGAGGGAGAATGTTGGAGTGACTGGGGAGGACAGAGTGGCGTAGGGAAGAGCATATGGGAGTAGTGAGACTGCTGGTAGGAGGCATTGATACTAGGGGTATAGGCACAGAATCCTAAGACTATTAAATGGGAAAGGGTCTTTGAGATCATCTAGCCTAACTCTCTTATTTGTTCATTCATTCATTCATTCACTCAAACCTTAACAATGGGTAAATTTAAATGTAGTTTAACTTATGTGCATAAGGCATGGTCCCTGCCCTAATAGAATTTGTGGTTTAGAATGGACCAAAGAAGACAGATCAAAGAGTTTACAGCCTTTGGGATTTACATAAGATGTTGTGCTTAACTTCATAGTGTGTATGGTCTAGTTAAGGGATATGACTCACAGAGAGATACCTCTAATAAATACAGTTACATGATAATGCATTTCACAGAGTGGAAGGGTGACTTTACAGAATCTCAGAGGTTGAAAAGACTTTGGGGCCTATCTGGTCCAATTAACATGTGGACTAGAACTTCCTCTATATCACCTCTGATAAGTGCTTGTCTACCCTTAGCTTGAAAACTGACAGTTCAAGAGAACCTGATACCTCTCAACGCTCCCCATTACACTCTGGGGTATTTTGTTAGGAAGTGTTTCCTTACATCAAGCCTAAAGCTGCCTATTTACAGTTCCCTTTGGTTACTCCAGAGGGAAACTGAAAGAGCACTAGACTAGACTTCTAGAGCACTAGAAAGAGCACTAGACTTCCTTCTAGAGTTAAAGAGAATGAAATCAAATGCCTCATCCATACAATGACTGTTCAGATTAAACTTCCCTAGTTCCTACACTCCTTCTGCTGTGGCATGAGCTTGAGCCCCTTCATCATTTGGATTATCTTTCACCGCCATATACTCCCCACGTTATCAACGTCTTTGCTCATGTGTGGTATTCCAAACTGAAAACAATCCTCTGGATGTGCTCTATCTAGGGCAAGAATACACTTTATGCTAGTATAGCCATTCTCATCCTGTAGATTCTACCTTTCTTAATGTAAGCTAAGATCAGATGAATTTTTTCGCCTTCTGTTTTGTACTTGACTCATATTGGGCTTGCAATCCAATTAAATTTTATTCTATTAGAATTGGCCCATTTTTCTGGCCTCCAGTGATCTTTTTGCTTTCTCATTCTCTTAATTGCCAAATGTTAACTACTCCTCCCGGCTTTGAGTCATTTGCAAATCCAATAAGGATGCCAGTTATGCATCTAAGTCATTTGAAAACATGTTAAACAGGATAGAGCCAAGTACAAAATTCTATGTCATTCCACTGGAGAACTCTCCATAGACCTATTAATAATTATTCTTTCAGTCTAGCCTTTTAGCCAGTTCTGAATCTACCTAACTGTATTAGCATCTAGCCAATATCTCTCCCTCCTGACCACAAGAATTTTATGAGAGACATTAAATGTTTCACTAAGATCTTGGTAAATTGTGTCTCCAGTATTCTCTGGATCAACCAGTTGAATATCTCCCATAAAAAGGAAACTCAGTGAGTCTAGTACAGTCACCTCTTGATGAAGGCATGCCCAAGGTTGCATACTTAGCTAGTGGCAGAGCTGGGTTTAGAATCCAGGTCTCTTAAAGTATGTATACACACACATTTATACACACATATGTATATACAATACATAAATAGTCTAGTGCTCTTTTCAGGATATCATACTGACTTGATTGAAGGGTAGGCCCACTTGTTCCATTGAGTCAAAAAGGAAGATACCTAAAGCCTAGTAAAGTAGGTCCTAGATCACGCAGGTACCATTCTGAGCTTGTATCTGATGCTCCACTGTGCCCCTTACTTCTCCCACCCAGTCCCCACCGTGATAGCTGCCTGAGGTAACTAGCATTTACATAGCACGCGAAGGTTTGTGAAGCCTCTTCCATATGGTATCTCCCCTGAGCCTCATAATAAGCCTGTGACATAGACATTCTTATTGTCCCTATTTTACAGATGAAGAAACGGAGGCTGACAGGCTAAATAATTTGCCCAGGCCATGCTGCTACTAAGTATCTGAGACAGGAATTTGAATTCCTGGGTCCAAGTATAGTGTTTTATGCATTGTGCCCTATAGCTGCCTCTAAGGCCATGCTCTTGGGGTAGAAGGGAAAGGTTTCTTAGCTTTCACATTTCCCAGGACATACTAAGTGATTTCTCTTGGATCCTTTTTCATTTATTTGAAGAAGCATGTGGGTAACACTGGGTCATGTTAAAGGGAAGGATTACTGTGCTGCCTCTGGAAGAGCTGGGGATCTGCCCAGGGTAGGAACTCCTCCTTGGACTGGTAGGGGCTTAGGTTTATAAGACTTGTGTGTAGTTATTCATATCCACGAAAACATCTTCCTTTTCTTTTAAAATAATAAACTGAATAGCTGAGCCTTGACAGTGCTAGCTCCTGAATAGCTCCCCTAGTGAACCTGTGGATGAAGTGACCCAAGCCCCTGTCCAGTTGCTGTCCTTGCTGAGGAGGCACCAAAGCACAGTTACAGTGCAGCCTCCCATCCATCTATGCCCCTTTGGACAGCCTAGCTACTTCTTTTCGTGACTGAGCAAGTTTCATGACTTAAGACAAGGGGTGTTGAGTAGTGGCAGTGATGCCCTGGGTTCACCTCCTTGCCTGCATATGAGGAGAGGTGAAGGGGAAAATGAAGCCCTTCTGGTTGATATGAATGTCACTGACACTTCACTTGAGAGCAAAAGTTCTTAACTTGGGATCTGTGGATAGATTTCACAAGCTCTGTGGATTTTTAAAAAGATTTTGATAACTGTATCTTGATATAATTGGTTTCCTTTGGCCTCCTACTTTATTTTGTGCACTAAAAAAATTATTCTGTGGAGTTCACAGGCTTCATCAGACTTCACCAGAGGGTTCTGTTTCTCAGAAAAAGGTAAGAAGCACTGCTCTAGAGGTTGGAGAGAACCTGACTGCGTCCTAGAACTGCAGGCTAAAAATGAAGTATTTCTGACCATTGAAACAGGACCCATCCCTCCCTTTCACTGGGCAAGCTGCAGGGCCTGTGTGGGCTCGTTTGGTTTCTTAACAGAACGCTCTTTTCTCGTTTTCATTTGCACCACTTTCATTTCTTCCCCAGATAAATACATGCAGCTGAATCACGCTTTATTTGCACTTAATGGCCGGACTGGCTACGTCCTGCAGCCTGAAAGCATGAGGAATGAGAACTATGATCCAACACCCCCAGAGTCACAAAGGAAGATCCTGATGACCCTGACAGTGAAGGTAAAACCAACCCTTTCCTCTTGACCATTGAAGGCAATAGAGCAGGGCAGAGCCCCGGGGTCAGGGATCCCATTTGCTAGGACAGTGGGAAGGTTTGCCTTTGATGGGGAAATCACCACTTCTTGGCATGTAACTATTGGATTCTCTGTTGAAATGCATTTCCTTTCTTATTTCAACAATATGTGGTTCCAGAAAAAAACATTCCTTCTCTCTGTGACTTGTACAATGGCTTTGGGGGAAACACATTCAGAAACCAAGAGCCTGAACTGTGTATGCCTTGTTCTCGTTAGAGAAGGTGAATTATGAGCTGGCTTTGATTGGCAGTGACTTGGAAAGCTCAGCAGGTCTGCCTGCCATAGGACAGAAATGTGTTTGGCTTCTGAGGAAATGTCGGCAAAGCAAGACATCAAAACAAAACTAACAAACAGAAACAAAAAAATCAAATCCCACCCATTTTTCCTAAAGGTTAAAAAAAAATCCAGTCATACTCTTTCTGGACCTCCTGGTTGGAGTTTATCATGGAAAAATGTTATGGTTTATGGTGGTATCAGACTTCCTCTTTTCACCTATGGTTTGTGAGCACATTGACTTCATATGAACTTTTTTTCTCTTCTACTGTGAGAGGAATAAAATACCTGCATTGATTTTTTCACAAGATTTGAGATTGTCCAGAAGTCAAGCTCATGTAACAAAAGAGGTTAATTTTGTAAAAACCAATCTATCTTTTGTTTTTGCATCACCTACATTTTCCAGTGTATCTCTCCCACCATCCCCTCCCCTTCTCAGGGAGCCACACCTTTTAACAAAGAATAAAAAAGAGGGGGGAACAAAGTTCAGCAAAACATCAACGAAGATATGTGGAGTTTGTTGCTATTTAGTCACTTTTTCAGTCATGTCCAACTCTTCATGACCCCATTTGGAGTCTTCTTGGCAAAGGTACTGGAGTGGCCTCTTATTTCTTCCTCCAGTCCATTTTACAGATAAGGAAATTGAGGTAAACAGGATTAAGTGACTTGTCCAGGGTCACACAACTGTTAACTATATGAGGCCAGATGAGCCTTCCTGACTTCAGGCCCAGCTGTACCCCCTAACTGCCTCCACATCCTCGCACCACAACTTATTTGACCATTATCCAATCGATAGGCATTTACTTTATTTACAATTCTTTGCTCTTAAATTTGCTGCTGTAAGCATTTTGGCATATATATGACCTTTTGTGTTATATCTCACTTTCCTGGGGTACATAGACTCCTTAGAGAGAGATTTCTGAGTCAAAGGGTGTGGACATTTTAGTCACTTTCTTAGAAGAGGAGGGGAATAAATATTTATATGGTACCTTCTATGTACCAGTCTCTGTACTAAATGTTTTTTTTTTAAAAATATTATCTCATTTGATCTTTCCAACAGCTGTGGGAGGTAGCTGTTATTAGTATCCTCATTTTGCAGCTGAGGAAACTGAGGCAAACAGAAGTTTGCCTTTCCAAGAGCCATAAAGCTGGCAGGTCTCTGAGCCTGGATTTGAACTCAGGCCTTCCTGATGCCAGGACCAGCACTCTATCCACTATGTCACCTAGCTGCCTCTAAGGCAAACAGAGATTAAGTGATTTTCCTAGGATCACACAGCTAGTGTCTGAGGTCAGATTTGAACTCAGGTCTTCTCTGACTTCAGGCCTGGAGCTCTATCCACTGTCCCACCAACTGTCTTCTTAGCCTAATTCCAGCTTGTTTCTCAGAATGGTTGGATCATTTCACAGCAACCCCAATAGTGCAAAAGTGTGCCTGGCTTTCCACTTCGGGTCCAACATAGTCCCATCCTAACAAAGGCCTTTGATAAAGACTAAATACAGAAAAAATGCTACATGCCTCCCGTTCTGTCCTTGAATTTGTGGCACTCTGGAGTGACTGAGCATATGCATATATTCATATATTCACCTTCCTACAAGGAGAGTGAAGAGTGGGACTCTGAAGTGTCTCTGGAGACAAGACATGGACAGCAGATAGATGGAGGAGCCATTTCATACCTGCCAGCCTCATACCTTGGACACACGCTCCTTTTGTCCTTTCCCTTCCTTCATAAATACAAATAACTAGTAACAACTTGGGAAGCTAGGTGGCCCAGCAGAGAGAGTTCTGGGCCTGGAGTCAGGATGACCTGAGTTCAGATGTGACCTCAGACACTTACTAGCCGTGTGACTCTGGGCAAGTCACTTCCCTCTCTGTCTCAGTTTCCTCATTTGTAAAATGAGCCCAAGAAGGAAATGGCAAACCACTCCAGTACCTCTGCCAAGAAAAAACCAGGTGGGGTCATGAAGAGTTGAATATGACTGAAACAACTGAACAGCAAAAGTAAAACTTGCCAGCACCCAGGAATGTGTCCTGGCCACCCTCCCCACAGACAGAAGCACAAGAAATAAGCCATTGAGAGCAGTCTGGCATCTGTTGGATGCGCCAAAGCTGATGGGCCATCCAAGGCAACAGGTAGCTGCCGCAACAGAGATGGGATCATTGGGAGAAATAGTTTCAGTGGAAAGTCCATGGCGCCTTAGAAACAGATGAAGTCACGTCATTGTTCCCATACATCAAAAGAGAAGAGTAGCCTCTCTGCGTGTGGCTGAGTTCATTCATATGTGGAATGCCATCCAGGAATGACTGATGTCCTTTGTGTCCTAGGTCCTGGGGGCTCGCCATCTACCCAAGCTTGGCCGGAGCATTGCCTGTCCATTTATAGAGGTGGAAATTTGTGGGACTGAGTATGATAATAACAAATTCAAGACGACTGTAGTGAGTAAGTGTGCTCAGAACCTTCCTTTATTTTAAATCATCTTGCTGTTGGGTTGTTTTAGTCATATCCGACTCTTTGTGACCGCATTGGGGGTTTCTTGGCAAAGATGTTGGAATGCTTTGCCTTGTCCTTCTCCAGCTCATTTTACAGATGACGAAATTGAGGCAAACAGGGGTTAGTGATTTCCCCAGGGCTGCCTGTGTAGGAAGTGTCTGAGACCAGAGTTGAACCCATGAAGACGAATCTTCCTGATTCCAAACCCAGTGCTCTATCCACCTGTGTCCTTTTAATTCATCCAAAATGGATGCCAGTGATTGCAAGGTGTGTGCACACCAACTTTCTGAGTTTGCACGCAGGAAGAAAAATGGGTATTTTACTATTATTATATGACATATTACTACTGGGCTTCAGACTCTGAATATTCAATTTGCTTTCTGACCATACCTACTGACTGAGGCCAGCGATGGTCTCATCACCTCAGTCAGGCCAGATCATCCCAGAGAAAGTCTCTGAAGAAAGGGGGCTCATTCCGGTCTGAGATTTTGTTTTTTTAATGTTCACAGCTGTAATGAACAGACTTTGTTCAAGAAAGACCTGAGGACTTGGCATATAGCCAGTCAATCAGTCAACAAGTATTGATTAAGTGCCTATGATAGGCCAGGCCCTGTGCTAAACTCTGGTGATACAAAGAAAGGCAAAAATAACAGTCTCTGCCCTCAACAAATCACTGGATTGGTTGGCAATTTCTTTCTGCTGTGGATCTTTGAAGCACTTAAAAAATGTTTTTGATTGGGGCCTCATACTTACTTAACGTGAGATAGATCCGAGCACCTAATAATTACGGCACACATTTATTTAGCACTTTAAGGCTCACATGTATTACTTCATTACTTACCTTCAAAACAACCCTTCACGGTGGATGCTTCTGTTATTCCCATTTTCAGATGAGGAAAAAGGCTGAGAGAGGTTAAATGACTATCCCAGAGTCATATATTTTGAGCCCATATATGTTCCTGACCCCAGATCCAGCGCTTTTGTCACCATTGACAAGTTGTATTGAGTGACATGCTCCTTTATTGTGATAATTAGCAAGTATATCAGCACCTGACCTGATAGGAAGGCTGGTGATCTCAGTTCTGTGTCTCTGGCTCTCTGGCCCAAAAAAACATTCAGAAATTGTGATATTGTCACAAGGGACTTTCCTGATTGGTAGACCGAGCACTTACCTCTACAGCAGAGGGCTAAATACTGCCTGTGGTCTGGAGGATATGGGCCTGCCGTGCCAGGGCCTACAGTACATGGCCCTTCAATGCCTGAGACATTCCTTCCTCCTGTGCAAATTCCTTTGTAGCCAGCAGTCTCATCCATATCTCTAACCTGAGGCAGTACCCAGAGTCACACAGGTTAAGTGAACTCTGTAGAAAACTGTTGTCTCCATAGGGTTTCCCTGATGAATGTAGCCTTTAATCTTGGGCAGCTCAAGAGACAAACCTTGGAGCCTTTGAGGAACTTGACTTAATTAGGGCAAATCTCCTGGGGTTCCCAGAGCATCCCTGTTCATCTAGGAGCCTCAACATCAGGTCTGGAGGAGAATCGTATCTTCTGAGAAGATGTGGGGCTCCAACAAGGGTTTGTGTCCCTGCGGATTCTTTTGAGGACATTCTTTTCCCCTCGTGAGCCTAGTAATTGTTCCGGGGGAAATGAAAGGACCAGTTGAGCAGCAGGGACCCTGACAATGGGTATTGGAACCAACATTTCTTCCTGGCTTGGTTTATACTTAAATTGCTTTTAGGTGTGCCTTACCCATTAGGGTGGTATATAATTGACTCTGGGCTCCTGTGGTTTTCATTGTTACTATTAGTGATCATGATCATGATATAAACATAATCATGATGATGGTAGCAGGTGGCATTTATCTGGCACTTTTTGGTTTGCAAAATGCTTTATCTGTTAACTCACGTGACCTTCACAATGCCCCTGTGAAGTTATTGCTGAGTCGC
>CM053769.1:254196039-254229741 GCA_028658325.1 Potorous gilbertii
TTGGGCACAGGGTCTGTCAGACGAAGCTCAAATTCGGCACATCTCAGGTGGGCTTCTCGGTAGTGTTGAATCAAGTCATAGATGCTATTGAACATGAGATTGTCAGTCAAATAATACTTCATGGCCCCTCCCTCAAGAGTCGACCGTATTCGACAGTGCTGGACTCTGCCTGATCTCCTGAAAAGAGAAGGAGGGCATCTGTCAGAACACCTCACTTTCCAGGCTGCTCTTCCATCTACAAAGGAAAACTTACCTTTGGAAAAAGTAAACAAGGAGACTCCAAATAAATTAATTCTACCCAAACAAATATAGGTATGGTATATAATAGGTAAAAGGACAAAGCTCTGAGCGCTCCCCAGAAATGGTACCACAGGATGTTTGTGTACATCTATGCTTGGATGCATGTATGAGCAGGCTTTTCTGACCCCTCCAAATGTAATCACTTTTTGTCCCTATGCCACCTTGTGTTTGTGCATGCGTGTGTGTGTATAATGTATCTGTGAATGTGCATATGCGCATGTGTGTGTGTGTGTATATATATATATATATATATATATATATATACACACACATATATATTTTGTATAGACATCTATTTGTACATATTGACTCCCCTGAGAAAGTGAGTACCTGGCACATAAGTGCTTAAACAAACACTTGTTGATGAACCTACAAGGCTGTGATTTCATCACCTTGGGAAAACTTGTGTGCGAACTCCTTTCACCAAAGAGAATCTTAATTCATCTATGACTTAGTAAATTAATTATGGAGTTAGCTAAGGCACATGGTGGCTAAATGACTTGCTCAGGGTCACAAGGCTAGCAAGATAGAATTTGAACCCAGATCTTCCTGATTTCAAGGCATTCTGTCTTATATGCCATGCTGCTTCTAATGTTTGTGCACATGTATACAGATATACCTACACATCTATATTTATTGTTGTTTAGTCATTTCGGTTATGTCCAACTCTTCATTACCTTATTTGGGGTTTCCTTGGCAAACATACTGAAGCAGTTTGCCATTTCCTTCTCCAGCTCATTGTATATATGAAGAAACTGAGGCAAACACAGTTGAGTACTCGTTCAGGGTCACACAGAGAGTAAGCATCTGAGGCCAGATTTAAACTCGGATCTTCCTGACTCTAGGCCCTGTTCTATCCACTAAGTCACCTAGATGCCTCATATATACAATTTCATAGAACACACATATATGTACACATATAGATATACACATATACTCAGAGTTCTTAACCTAGAGCCCATGGACTTTTCAAAATATTTTGATTACTATGTTTCAATATAATTTGTTCCCTATGTATTTTATTTTATGCATTCAATATATTCTGAGAACAGGCTCTTCAGCTTCACCAAACTCAAAAAGTAAAACATCCTGATTATATATATATTTATATGTACGTACAGATGTATGTATCTAGCTACTCACACATCAGTAGCTCTCCTAGATTGTAAGTTGCAAAGCAGGTGCTAACTTGTTTTGGGAGAGGATGTCTCCTCACTGAGAATTTCCTAAACAAATGAAATCATAGGATGGGTCCTAAGATAAATGAATGAATAAGGAAAAAATAATACATGTTAGAATGAATAAAAATCTTTCTTTGTAGTTGGATTCATATTCATATTAGGTGAGACAAAATCACACAACAGTGAAAACTACGAAGCCTAACACAGCTATGTTAACTGTCCTGGCATTTCTACCTACTCCTCATTTTGTCTTTGTTCATCTTTCATTCTCGCATCAGGGGGGTGATGTCTTGATGTGCATGTGAACTGGATATAAGTGAGGCAAGACTGTGCAAAGTCACCAGCCTCACTCTCTCCTCTGGGGTCACAGGAATCCAGAGGCAAGACACAGGTCAGGACAACAGCCCCATCATTTTATTTGCCAACCAAAGGGATGCAATCTGTCCTCTGCAGACCAGATCTTGTCTTCCAGATCCCAAACCAACATCCAAGGGTATCCAGACTTCCACCTGATTGGATACTACCCCAGTGCCATATATATAGTAGGATTTTAATAAATGTTTGCTGAAATGACTCAAACAATTCTGCAAAATTCCAAGATATATGATCTTAAGATCAAAGGAAATTTAACTTGTGTACAAAAGCAAAATTCTCCTTTTTGTCTCCATAGCTTTGGTCAGGGGAGTATAGCAAACCCTCACTTTTCGATACAGTATGTTCATTCCTCAAGACTACAACTAGGAGGAGACTTTCAGGAAATAACACCTAGACTAAGTGGAAACTGTTATTCTGACTGTTAGTTGGGACACTGGTAGGAAATATAAAGATGACAAGCAAGGAAAGTGACTTCAAGAACTTTATTTGGTATTGCTGAACCAACAGTCCCTTGAAAGACAAAGCTGAAAAATGTGGTTATTTTGTTTTGTTTTGTTTCACCGGACCTGTGATTTCATGGGCACAGGAAATTCCCAGTGAGGAAATTTCCTCTAGCAATGAACAACTCCAACTGCTCTGCTCCTTAGAGAATAAGAAAATTGCCTGAGTCCTGAGAGAGGAAGTGACTACCCCAGAGTCACAAAGACAGTACGTGTCAGGTGTGAGACTTGAACCTTAGTCCTCACTGACTACTCACCATATGTGCTACTTTATGGGATAATTATAGGCTGCCAATTATGCAAATTCCTAAAGAAAATAAATTCAACTATATTTTAAGTTCCTGGAGGTCAGAAAGCAACTCCTATTCATCTCTCTGCCCCTAGCAGGTCCTAGTCCAAGTCTGGCATAGCACAGAGAAAATATTCAAATACCAGCTAAATGAATAAAGTGAATGAAATTACCAGAAGGATAGTGTGTAGTCATTGGGGAAGGTCTCACTTTCGCGGACTAAGAAGGTTCCATCCTTGCCCCCAGTTTCAGCACAGTATTCCTGCAACAGTTTCTCAGCACTTGTCCTCTTCTCCATCCTTTTATGAAACCACTTCTCACCAAAATGCAGGTCAGTCTGTGATACATCCTAGATCACAAAGGGAGGTCAAGTTATGGTGGCTGCCAGGGCAGAGAACTTTTTATGCTGCTCCAGAAGGAGAACATGGTGGTTGTCTCTATGGTGTTACCTTGGAAAGGTGCTGTGCTTAGCACCTTTTGTTGTCTAAGTTAACACAATGCCTGGTAAGCCTGTCTATCACCTAATGGCTGGGGCCCAGCTGCCTTCCTCAGGGCCCATGCAGTTGATGCAGCCTGGACACAAATATGTTTGGTTTTGCTTTTTCAGTGCTTTCTGGCTCTAGGAACACAGCCTGACAAACAAGCCAACCTCTGCCCCAGAGCTGTTGCTACCTGTAATCTCTTGACTCAATGTACCATTTTCAATTAGAGTCAAACAAAATCAACAAATGCAAGCTGTGCTCCCTCTATCAGGCCCCGGGGCTGAATCCTCTCTTGGCACCTGGCTAGGATTCTGCCTAAAGAAGCAGGACCTTGGGGCTCTCCCACAGTACATGGTCAAGTCCCTTGTTATGAGGTTGGAAGCTCATGGAACAAAAACCTGGGGCATAAACAGTGACTCAGCTACCACAGTCACCTGAGCTGGGAATGAGGACTGCAGTGAGTGAGCACAAGCAGAGTGCTTTATTTAATTCACCATGAGGACACCCCCACCTAGTGCCAAAGCAGGAGAAAGGCTACTCAGGTCTGGAGTATAACAACAAGAATGTCTGGTTTTGTTTGAAAAGGCTGGGAAATCGGTAAGAAAGATAAGGGCGGTGATATTGTCCTAAAAGCGGCTGGGTCTATTCAATGACACAGAAGTGATTGAGCCCTCCCTGTCCATCTCTTGTGATACTGAGTTCCTCTGCTTTAACTCTCAGAAATCTATTGTGGCCGACCTCAAGGAACACAGAAATAATGCTAACGATGATGATGACAGCTAACACTTACATAGTGCTTACTACATACCAGGCACTGTGCTAAGTGCTTTACAATTAATATCTCATTGACCTTCACAACAACCCTGGGAGGTAGGTGCCATTATCCCACTTTACAGATGAGGAAACTAAGGCAACCAGAGGTTAAGTGACTTGCCCAGGGTCATACAATTAATAAGTTTTTGAGGCCAAATTTTAACCTGGGTCTTCTTAACTCCAGGTGCAGAGCTCTATCCACTGTGTCATCAAACTACCCAGACAGAACAAAGAAGGGATAGAGAGAGAACTGGGAAGGAGAGCCCCCTTTCTTACTCAGGTTTATAGGAAAACCTGCCCATCTCCCGTACCTTTACCGAATCCTCCTCTGCATTCTGCTCTATCACATCACTGAAGGACAGCTTCTCATCGGCTATGGCACAATAGTGGCGATACCACTTCTGCAACACAAGACCAGAGTTAGGTAGCCTTCTTAAGTGAGAAACCCAAGACATATGGCAACAGCAGCTGGGAACCTCTTCTTTGGACACTACACACACAGAAAATGTCTTCCACAATTTTTTTCCTAAAATTGTTGTATCTGAAGAAGCAAATGTTCTCATTTCCCCATGCTAATCAGCCCATTCCCTCCTATTCTGACTATAACATGGGCATAATCCTTTTCTCCAGATGCTTCCTGCATCCTGACTGGATGCCCCTGCCCTGCATTTTGTGACTGCACAGCTCTCAGACCTCCGCTCTTCTTTCATGTTTGTAACAGCCATAATGAAAACGATGCATAGTTATGGAAAAGGAAAGGAGGTTTTTATTTTATTTTTGTTCTAAAGCCCTCCTGCTTGAGCCTGCCAATAACATTTTCAGCACCATGGGGAGCAGCATTCAGACTTGCATGACTGGGTCTTACCTGATCAATGGTATCCCATACGTTCTTTTCATCTTAAAGCCTTCCTGCTTGGGCCTGCCAATAAAATTCTTAGCACCATGGGGAGTGGCATTCAGACTTGCACGACTGGGTCTTACCTGATCAATGGTGTCCCACATGTACAATTCCCCTTGCTGTTTTTTTTCCTCCTTCTTGTCCTCAATGTTGATGTCCACATCTCCTCTGGGACCCAGCTTCTTGTGCTAAAATGAAATACAATGAAGGTTTCTCCCTTCGAACATCTCTTCCCTATCAGCCAGTAAGTAAACAATTACTCTAGTTGCCAAGTGCAGACTCTTTTGGATGCTAAGAGAAATGCAAGAAGAACAAAGATCTCCTGAGCCTTGGTAGCCTAACAGGAGCATATAAAATGCTTGGGAAGACTGCCAAACCAACCCCCTCCCCACTCCACCCCACAACATATATGAAGCAACATAAAACAAAAACAAAGGAAAATATCAACACATATTAAACACAGTACTCTAGATGTCAACAGACTAGGACAGTCAGGATTCAGCGGAATCATTAACTCTCTAGTCCAGGACACTGTAATGCTTTTAATGCATCCTTGGATTACATTACTTTTTTTGGCTTAGGACACACTACTAACTCACATTACTTGGCAATGCACTAAAAGAGTGGCATCCTTTTCAGGTGAACTTCAATCTAGCAGCCCTGGACAACTCGCACATAAAAAGTTTATTTTTTAATGGGAACATAAGGCTTACATTTATCTAGGTTAAATTTCATCTTACTACTGTAGAGCTCCTCCCCCTTGGGCTCTAGGAGGTACAATATACTACATGCAGTCCATAGATCTAATATGACTAGATCTTTTTGGATCCTAAAGACTCTGTCATCTTATGACCTAGAGGTCAGAAGGCAGATAGTGGTGCAGTGGGGAGACTTGAGTTTAAATCTTGCCTCAGATATTCACTAGCTTGTAACTCTTGGCAAGTCATTTAACCTCTTAGTTTCCTCATCTGTAAAAGGGGGCTAACAATAGTACCTACCTCACAAAATTATAGTGAGGATCAAATGAGATAAAGCACTTTGCAAGCCTTAAAAAACTATAGAAATACTATCATTATCCAGCATGCTAACTATCCTTCCTAGGTTTGTTTCATCTACAAACTGGACTTGCAGGGCTTCTATGCCTTAATCTGACTCATGGACAAAAATTATAAACTATTCAGAGCCAAGATATACTCCCCTAACTAATGTTCTCTTTCCAAACTGACATTGATGCATAGATGGCAACTCTGCGTCCGATCAACTAGCCAGTTCTGAATCTACCATTCCCATCTCTCGCTATCTGGTCCCCAAGAAAAGTAAGACAGAGTTGGTCTTCGACATGGCTGAAGTCTAGATAAGCTAGAGCTACAGCATTATCCTTATCCACCAGTCTATCAACTGTTAAGCAAAAAAAAAAAGTGAGATTAGTTTGGCACGAGTTGTTCTTGATCAAATTTCCTTATATAAATGTTTACAAATCAGACCTTTTTTTTATTTTTTAACAAATGTAATCATAGTGGTTTTAGAGGAGGAGTCAAAATCCTCCTTGTTCCTTATTGTCACTTCTAGATTCTCTTTGCTTCTTTCACTCAGTAACCGTTCCTCTTTCAAGTTTGCCCAATTAATTCAGTATTCTCACACTCAGAGGAACTATTCTCTCTCCTTTTTCAAGGTTTTCAACTCTTGGTTCACCATCTTCCTCTTTTCCCCAACTCCTGTCTTTATACTAGAGAACTTTAATATCCACATAGATTTTCCCCCAAACTCCCTTCTCTCCCATTTCCCCAACCTCTTTAACTCCCTACTCCTTCAGTCTTCCTGAGTTCAAATCTGACCCTCAAACAATTACTAGCTGTGTGATCCTGGGCAAGTTATTTGATTCTTTTTGCCTAGCAGGTAGGTGGGTAGCTCAGTGAATAGAGTGCTGGGCTTGGAGTCAGGAAGACCTGAGTTCAAATTCAGTCTCAGACACTGTGTGACCCTGAGCAAGTCACTTGGCCTCTGTTTGCCTTAATATACAGAAGAAGGAAATGACAATCCATTCCAGTATCTTTGCCAAGAAAACCCCACGGACACTACAGTCCATGGGGCCATAATTTAAGCGCAACAAGATACACACATACATACATACATACATACATATGCACATAGATATCTATACATACATAGTTATAGATATCTAGATATGAAGTTATAGATATCTAGATACCTATTTAGATATATAATATGTATGACAGATATCTATATATTTAGATATACAGAGAGAAACTTCCTATTTATGTTGCATATATTTTTATATGTACTTATTGTACCTCACCTATTAGACTGTAAGCTCATTGAAAGTAAAAACTATCCCCAGTGCTAGCACTGTGCCTGGCACAGAGTAGATGCCTAATAATGACTGATTTATTCTGTAAATTGTTCTCTTGGTTTTGCTTATTTCAATCCACATCAACTAAAAAAAAGTGTTTTTCTGAAACCACCTCTTTTATTATTTCTTATAGCTCAATAATATTCCACTACATTCATATACCATAATTTGCTTAGCTATTTCCCTAGTTGATAGATACCTCCTTTGTTTCCAACTCTTTGACACTACAAGAAGAGCTGCTATACATATTTTTGTACATATAAGTTCTTTTTTCTTTCATTGAAATCTTCAAGATATAGGTTTACTAGTAGTATTGATGGGGGCGTAATTCCCATAGGAATTATGTTCCAGAATGGCTGGACTGAACTGCCACTCCACCAACAGTGCATCAGTGTGCCTCTTTTCTCACAGTCCTTCCAACAATTATCTTCCTTTCTTGTCATCTTTACAGTCTGATAGATGTGAGGTAGAACCTCAGAGATGCTTAATTTACAACTCTTCAGTTATTAATGACTTAGAGCATTTTTTCATACGGCTTACTCCATTCTTTTAGTAATATGTTTCAGCACACTGGGATATAGTTCTTCTTCCCTGGTGACAAATTCATAGACTACAAGATGCTCTCTTACTATTTCTTTATATATTTTGGTTTTCAATCTCCTAGTAACTATTTTTGTGCACTCCCTTTTGGTTCAAAGATCATTTTCAGTAAAGAAAACAGAAACAATATAGGAGTTGAACAGTTCTGCTTCCTATTATCACTGTGCCATCCACTTCCGAGATCCCTGCACTGCCCTCTCCCAAGCTGTTTGTATCATCATTCCTGTCTTTATGTGTAATTTTCCACCAAGAGAAAATAAGCTCCTTGAAGGTGGAATCTGTTTCATTTGTGTCTTTATTATTTAAGTACCCAGCACAGGGCCTGACACTGTAGGTGCTTTGTAAAAAAGCCTGCTGAATGACTAATTGATGGACCTTTGTCCATATTTCTTATTTGATCTTCTTTCCCCCTAAAATTGCTTTTAAAACCTTTTGTTCCCCTTTGTTTTACTTGACAGTCTTTGCCGGCCTCGGTTCACTCTGAGCTTTAATGCTCCTGACACAATTTTCATAGGACTAAGCCACTTTTGTAATCATCTTCCAACACTTGTCCTTGTTTCCATCTTCTGTCTTTTTAAATCTACATTGGTGCTTATTGCACGTCTACATCGGTCTCTTTAGACAATCCTCTCTGTTCTTCACAGGAACTGTTTCCCTTTGGGTCTTTACAATTTCATTCTTGGGTGTTCTCATTTCTCCTGGGCTATCTACCCTGGGGCATGTTAGCTGCAGGTACACAACACTACATGTAACTTCAGGGGTTAGGTTGGGTTTTTTGTTTTTTTGATGTATTGATCAATTTCACTGAATTTTTTATCTCCTTTTTTTCTGAAAAATTGTTATAAGGGATGGATGTCTCAGAGGGGAAAGAATCAAGGAGAAAATCTAAGCATTGTAGAAAGCAATATTACCAAAAATTTTTTTTTATTTTAAAAAAGGAACAAAAAGCATTTTTTAAGTGTGGGAGTCTATCTACCTGAGGGGTATGATGGCATACTAGAAAAAGAGAAGTCAGTCTCAAGGTCAGGAAGACCTGATTCTAGCCTAAAACACATCCTATTTGTATAAGCCTGTGCAAGTCTCGGATCCCAAGCAACTCTCTAATGCAGTAGGTCACCAAACAGAAGCAGATGTGCATTGGTTGAGAGAATTGCCTTCCTAAGGGTTCCATATGTCAATAAAGAGGAAGGAAAGAGAGGGAGGAAGAAGAAGAGGCAGAGAATGACAAGAATTTTGGATTCTACCTGCCTCTTCTTTGGACCTCTGAAATCTACTTTCACAAATTTTAGGGTATATTATGGTCCAGAAGAAAAAAGCAGTGGAATTGAAATTATAAAAGACTCAGTACCCCTGACAGTTACTAGCTATGTGACCACAGCTAGCATGTCACTTAACCTTGATAAGCCTTGTTTTTCTCATCGGTAAAAATGGAGAAAATAACACTCACAACACTGATCTCAGATTAAATGAAATAATGTATGTAAAGTGTTTTACAAATCTTAAGGCCATAGATAAATGTTAGCTTCTCGTATTGTGTCAGATGATGTCTGGCTATTCTGTCTCTTCACAGAATAAATTCTAAGATGCAATGATCACACCTCCCAAAGGTCCTACAATTTCAATAACCAGTTCAGCATTTTCAGCTAGAATCTTGGTCCAAAATCATGGTTCTCCTTCCACCACCTTTTGAGGAATAGAATGACGATGCATAATCACACTTCCAGTTTCAGAGCTGAAAGGGACATCAGTGACTATCTACTTAGTCATTCACTTCCTCCAACAGGCATTTTATCAAGCCCCTACCACATACCAAACAACATGCTACATCCTAAGGAAACCATCTCTGCTCTCAAGGGGTTTATATTCTAATGGAAGGAAACAACACGTTCACAGATAAGTTTAATCAAAATATATGCAAGTAATTTCAGTAAATTAAACAAGGCCTCATGGAGGAGATTGAGCCGAATCTTGAAAAAAGCTAAGAAATCTAAGAGGCAAAAGTGAAGAAATAATTCTTTCTAGGCATGAAGGACAGATTTACCAAAAGTATAGAAGTGAGAGATAAAATATTGTAGATAAAAAGGGTAAATAAGTGTAAATAAGCCAATTTGACTGAAATATACAGTGTCTGAGGGGAAACAATACGAAAACTGTCTGGAAATATAGTTGGAACCAACAGGGAACAGCTTTAAATTCCAAACATTTAGTTGATCCTTCAGGCAACAGGAAGCCATGTGCGGGGCAGGGGTGGGGGGGGGGGGATGTGATATACTCAGGGCTGGATTTTAGGAATCCAGAGAAGGCAGAGACTAGATACAGGAAGATCAATTATGAGGCAACTCCAACAGTGCAGGTAAGATGTAATGAGAATCTGAACTGGATTGGTGGCCGTGTGAGTGAAGAAAAAGGGAGAGAGGAAAGAAGTTATGACTTTGACTAGATACGGGAGGCAGGCATGACACTGACCCATTAACGACCATTCTTTGTGTCAAAGAAGGCTGAATTTGGGAGGAAAGATAATGAGGTCTGTTTGGATCATGTTGAGTTTGAGATGCATATGTGACATTCAGGCCAAAATATCCAATATGCCCATAAGCAATACAGGACTGGGGCTTAAAGAGGAACTAGAGCTAGATATAGAGAGCAGGGATTTATTTGCATAGAGATGATAAGTGAGTCTGTGAAAGCCCATGAGATCACAGGGAGAAAAAAGTGCAAGGAAAAGAAAGATTCTTCAACCAGGACAGGGCTTTACAGGACACTGATAGTTAGGGAGCAGGCCATGGATGATGATGTGGTAAAGAACACTGACACAAAAAAAGTCAGAAAGATAAGAGAAAAACCAGGAAAAGCCTATGTCATGAAAAGCTAAGGGAGGAGAGACTCTCAAGGAGGAGGCAGTGATCAATCATGTCAAATTCTACAGAAGTCAAAAAGGATAAAGACTAGAAAAAAGGCCCATCAAATACAGTCCTCCTCCTTTGCCAAAACGCACCCTCCTTATTTCTTTACTCTGCTATTTCAGTGGATCTGGGATCTCATGGGTAGAGATCTGCAGCCCTGCTAAGTCTCTTTGTCTTGTGTGAGTCACAGAATGTTCCAGCTGGGAGGGACCTTGGAGATCCAAAGGTTCTTAATCCGAAGTTTTTTCATTTACTAAATGACACTAAATGCTGATGAATGGGACATACCTTGATGACAATCTTTTCTTTCAGCTGAGCAGGGGATGGCAGCTGGTCAGCACTGGCTTCAGTGGGCTTTGTAAGGAGGAGGTCCCCAAACACTTCCTTAAACACCCTGGCCATATGGCGCTGCTGTTCTACACAGCAGTGCTCTTCAATGGAGAGGATCACAGGGAACCTGGGGGAGAAAAGGCAAACAAAGAGAGCAGACTATAGGTTCCAAAAAGGATGAGAGGAAATGGGAAAAATGTTCACAAGTCCTTGTGGCCTGTCCTGAAAATTCTGGGTAGTTGCCATCTTTCATTTAGCTAAGTAGGAGAAGCTTCGAGGACAAACAATAGACCATCTGGAATAGATAAAGACAGAAGTTTGCTTTCTGGGACCCCTGCTAGGGTTCCTTGTCTAGTTAGAAAATATGGCCATTAAATGTAAACTTTGGCACTGCTTTTTGTTGTTGTTCAGTCATTTTATTTATGTCCCACTCTTTGTGACCCTATTAGGGGTTTTCTTGGCAAAGATAATGGAGTAGTTTGCCATTTCCTTCTCCAGCTCATTTTACAGATGATGGAAACTGAGGTAAACAGAGTGAAGTGTCTTGCCAGCATCACACAGCTAGTGGCTGAGGCTGAATTTGAACTTAGGAAGATGAGCCTTCCTGACTCCAGGCCTCACACCCTATCCACTGTACCATCTAGCTGCCCCTATTGCCTTAGATAAGGTTTAAGGAGGGACTAGCCCTTGGGACCCAAGGCTAAAAGCAGGGCTTAGGCAAGAAATTTGCATTGAATAAATAGATCTGGCATTCATCTGCAAAAAGATCACAAAACTCCATGGGGGTTAATGAGACCACCAAGAGGGAGAGTATAAAGAGAGAAGAATTTTTTACAAGATGGAACCCTGATCGGCAGGCTCTGTCTTATGGGATCAAAGGTTGGGTGAAAACAGTTTGGTCTCCTGCATCTCCAATGTCTGGAAAGTAATGAGTGTAAGTATTTTAAATATTTTCTGTAAATATTTCACTGTTGTAAAAGTAGGTAAACTTTGGGTCCCACCAGTATAAATATGCCCATAAACCAGAACGAAGAGGAATGGAGGACTGAGAGGCAAGGTGGGATTTTGGGGTGAGTAACTTTAAAAAAGGTCCTTTCCTATGCTAGGTTTGCAAGGAAAAGCTGAGATGAGAATGTGGTAGTGGGTAAGGACAAACTATGATAAATACAAAATTGCTTCTGATTCAGAAACTCTCAGTTCCAGACTTGGCCAGATGTATCATCTGCCTCCTTTCACTACATCTTCCAGAGCTGGTGTGAAGAAAATGCTTTAGAAGACTTAAGGCTCTCCAGGAAAGGAAACTGACCCCATATGTAATCACCGTGACCTGGAGATACTAAAGGAAAAGTAAGGAATAAAAATGCAGATGCTTTTGTAAGCATCTAGCTACACTTGAGCTCTCTCTTCTTCCCAATGGGGCCCCTACTCCCACATCAAAGCTACCAAAACTTCTGGCCTACTGTGAGGAGACAAAAGCGTGGTCTCTGATGGCCTGCACCACATCATCAAACTTGATTTTCGTAGTCCGCGTCCAGCCATGATAGATGATTGGCTTCCCATCAGGCCCATCCCAGCAATCCACTGAGGGAAGAAAACACATCATTTGTACCATGCTAGTTATGTGCTTTTTTACATGTATGTAATCAGAATTACAGGTTAGAAAGCATGCAGATAACCCAGAAAGGAATCAGCACAGTGTCAGTAAATCCTTAGATTTCAGATAGGACAATTTTACATTAGAGGAAGGGATATGTCTGCTCAGTGGTCTTTAAAAAAAATAAGAGCCTGTCATTTAATGAAGCCACAATACAGAAATTTAGGAAATCTGTCCAAGAGAAAGGTATCAATAGTCCCTAATAAAAAAACTAAGAGGAAGTGAATAAAACTTGATTATATGGGCTAGTTCAGGTCAAAATTCATGCTCCCTAAACTTTTTTTAATCAACACATGCCATGAGCTCATTGGGATACCACAGGAAAGGAACAAGGAACACTATTCATATGTAACCCCAATCATGTTTATTTTTATATACACATCTGTGAGTGTGTAAGTGTGTATATAAGCACAAACCCACACTAGGCATCTTGCTTCCCCTCTCTCCCACAGTCAACATGATCTATCTCAATTCAAAATCTGGCAAAACAGAAGGAAGAGAACCTGAGATATATCAAGATTCCCTAAGTATTCACTGAAGTGTCCCAGTACACAGGAAAAGACAAGTGATCTATGTGACTCCTTAGCATTCATTGAAAACAGGACAAGAATCTGACTTTCCTGAAAAATACTATACAAAGGAATATAGTATGGGACATTTTTTCCTCTTTCAGAAAGATCCTATCTGCAAGAAAATTTTCCTAAGGAAGAATTCTAAAAAGTCTAAGAGATTGTGAGAACTCAGTGAAGGCAGGGGCTACATCTTTTAGTCTTAAAATAACATATATAAAGTTTGTATGTCCCACCACATTGAACATCAGAAATTACACGTGATAGTGGTAGATGCTCAGTAAATATTGATTGAATGAACCAGCATCTGTGTGTTAGCTGCCTTTCTCCATGACAACTTACACTCTATACACCGGCAACCCATTCGAAGACATCGAATGTATGATTCAGTAGAAGATTCACTTCGAAGTTGGTCCCCAGTGAGGTACCTGAATGAAAAAGCAGAACCAGCCATGTCAAAGAGGTGATAAGATAATGTCATCAGAATCTTTGGAACATTAAAGCTTCTGTCTTATTAATTTGCTCCTCTTACCTTGAAGCCAGAAATAACTCTATTTCACAATTAGAACAAATCAAGTAAACTCATTCACACCAAGAAGATTTCATGAAATTGAACAAGTTTACATCTATTTGTCCACATGCTGACACTTCATCAGGTAGAAGGGAAACTGAGTCTGGAGTACACAGTGATCTACTAGGAATCTGGAAGGCCTAAGTTCAAATCGACCTCAGACACTTACTATCTGTATAACCCTGGGAAAATTATTGAGCCTCTTTATGCCTCTGTTTCCCCATTTGTAAAATGAGCATCTACTTCCCAGGGTTACCGTAAGGATCAAACATGACAATATTTACAAAGTGTTGCAAAGTGTTGCATAAATGCTGGCTATTGTTATTTTCATCATCATCATCATCATCTATCATAGTTATCACTATCTAATACTAAAGTGAAGAAATTGCCACAAACATGGGAATACGTTTGACCAAGCCCCTGCTGTGTGTCAGAAAATGACAAGAAGAGAGCCAGCCACCCTATAAATCTAGTGGGCAAGCAACCCACCCACAACCCATAAGTTTCAGAAATGAAGCACAGATAGCAACCTTGTTCACAACTCACAGTCGCTACGAGCCAACCTCACGATGACAGTCAGTCAGAGCCTCAAGCAGTAAGCACTATGCTGATTCAGAAATGGGTTAAGAAACAGACTGGAAGGAAAAAAGAGGACAAAGGGGGAGAAAAGAACACACAATAGTGTTTCTGCCTTCTGAAATGGCCATTCTGGAGAACACCAGAGCATTTAAATGACTACAGGATTTAGCACTGGAAGTCTCGAGTACAAAGCCATAATTTTAAAGAGAAGGAAACTGATCTCCCCACTTCCCCCTCCCCAACCTCTCCCTCTGCAGTGGAGTGACTTCAGAATATTTCCCCATGGAGTCTCCTTGACCTGAGATGTTTGGCAGTTAGGTGGCTCCATAGATAGAGCTTTGAGATCAGATTCTGACACAGACACTTACTAGCTACATGACCCTGGCCAAATCACTTAACCTCTATCAGCCTCCATTTCCCCATTTATAAATGTGAATAATAACAATGCCTATTCCATAGGGTTGCTGAGAGGATCAAATGCTTGTGCTTTTACTTCACCTTAACTTTCACTTTCACATTTTAAAAACGTGCTTTTTAAACCATAAAGGCCTACATAAATGCTAGTTGTTCCTTTATAATCAGTATCTAAGATTGTGTTTTTCACATGATAGGGGCTTAATAAATATTTGTCCAGTAGAGTGATATTCACAATAGGATAGACCAGTGTTATCCAATGACCAGCTGAAACAGCAGGACCAGCGTAATGCAATCCATTGGGATGATCACCTATTATTCTGAGTAGTTTAAGGCAAATCATTCAATCTAGTATCCTATGGGATTACTGTGTGTCCCAGCCTCAGGAACATGAAAGGGAGACAAAGGTCTCACCTACATTGTTACAACTAGATAAAAGACCCTTTCAAGTTTAAGACCATATGATCATAGATTTAGAGCCAAAGGTTCCTCAGAGACCATCTAGTCCAGACCCCTCACTTTACAGGTGGAGAAACCAAGGCCCAGAGTGATAGGTTTGGAATCAAAAGACCTGAATTCAAATCCTGATCCCTTGCATGTCCTTGGAAAAGTCATTTTGACTTTCTTGACCTCTATTTGCTCACCTCTACAATGAAAGGTTTGGACTCTTGGTTGGGCCTGTCTAGATCAAAGATTCTAGGTGCCAAGATCCCACAGAGAATTAGTGGCTGAGATAGGAGCAGAACCTAGGTCTGCTGCCTCCCAAACCCCTAATGTTCCTTTTCCCAAAGTTGAGAGTCAGGTCAGAGAGAGGGGATCTGAGGGAGAAGATCTGTGCAGACAAGGGAGTAGCTGAAAGGACCCAGCAAGTGCCACCAGATAGGCTCTGAAAAACTCCCAAGAAATTTCTAGAGTAGATGGAAATTACACTAGTTGCATAAGCAGTTTCCTATGCAAGGCTGACTCCCAAACCTGACACTTTAGATCTCACTACTATCAAAACCTCCTTTTAAAAATATAGACTGAGCTTATCCATGGATCTTCATCCCCAGCAAGGCTACTCCTTAGAAAGGTATCTGAGAGTAAAATACAGTGCCTGAACCTGCATTGATACCATTAGCCCCGGGGTAAATTCTTACTGGTCTAGGATGGTAGCAAGGCTGATAAAGTCAGATTAGGCTCAGTACAGGGAAGCCACACAACGGTTTTTGTTTCAGTGACATGATTCAGTGACACCTGAGATGGACCCTTTGCAAAAAGTTGAAGGCAAAAGATTCCATCTAGTGCCTGCAGGGACACTGAGTAACAGAGGCTCAGCATCTGGAAGAAGGGCACAACCCTGACAGTGGTTCAGTGGACCACAGAGCATTCAGGCTACAAGGAACCTTAGAGTTCATGCTGTCAATAAGAATTATCTAAGACCCAGAGAGGGGAGGCAATTGGTCCAAGGTCAAAAGTGAGTGCAATTGGTCCAAGGTCAAAAGTGAGTAAGTTAGGAGCAGAGTCTGGACCAGAACCCTGAGAATGACCACAGGGCCAGATGAAATGGACAATATAAAGAACTGGGTACAGCATTCTTAACAATAGCCTTGAGTCTTTCTGTTATAGAGACATCTATCTACACTAACTACTCCGTAATCTACAAACTTCATTGGTCAGCTTAATTTAAATGTTGATCATGATAGGCTTACATGCAAGGCAAGAAAGCAAGCTTGTAAAAGATTGGGCAACTCAAAAGGCAACCCAAACAAGCAGCAAAGGTAGAAATCCTAATCTAGAACTTCCCACATTTCTATGATCGTAGGTTCTGGTAGTCTCTAGTTTACCTTATAAAGCAAGCAAATTGCCCCTAATAACTTCTTTTTTCATTTCTGTGATACTGCTGAGGGATGATCCACACGTACATAGCATAAATACAACTTTCTAATTCTTTTGATGCAAGTAGAGAGAATATTTCAATGTTATTGGAAAATGTCCAATATCTTACCCCAACCAGCCCCAGCCTCAAGGAAATCTTTTTAGAGTCCAGTTAGAGAAACTCTAGTCTACTTTACTTCACAGGTCAATCGAATGCCTTCAAAAACTATATTTTGCATACTTGTTATTAATATTGCATGCTGAGCTAGTAAGAAACTTACGTGTTATGAGATGAAGAAATCCAGTAATGAGACAAGGGGTTATTCATGTCTTGCATGTCAACAGAGTCATATTTATCATCCCAAATGCTGTTTTCTTTCGAAAATAGGTAAGTGAGGAACTAAAAAATAAAGCAGAATAAAAAACAAACAAGAAAAAACAAAGTCAATAAATACAGAAACTGAACATCAATGAGAATGTAATGAGAAGATTTATCCACAGAGGGTCAACAATCCCCAATTTCACCAATGATTTCAACCTCTTCTCCCAGTTAGAGCATCTCAGCAAGTAACAAATTCCCTGATATGAGTGGGCTTTCTCCTTCTTTCTTTCTCCTTACCATTTCTTTATGAACAGTATTAGTAAGCCATGAAAGAACCTCCAGAAAAGTGGAAGGCAATGAGAGAAAGAGTGTATATTAAGATACAAACAAGACAGTCTATATCAATAGAAGTTCCATGTCATTAAATGATTTGTGTATTGAAATCATTTGAAATATAACTGAAAAGTCATCTTTAGAGAGTTACAAACTACATAAAAGACAAGGGCATTTCACACCAGTATGAAAGGGACTCATTCACTAACCTCATCGACAAACAGGAATGGCTCAGCTGTTTCTCTCATAGTGTCATCTATAAATTTTGTCATCCGCTCTCTTACTTTACTTAGATCCTGTGCCCAGGTTTCCTTAAAACAAAACAAAACAAAAACACAAAAAAGGAAAAGAACTATCACTAAAAGGTGACAAAGGGAAGACATGTGAATTTTCTACCATAGTTTGGAGGAAACCAGCTATGCATCTATATACAGAGTGGCATGAAGTCATTAAATTCATAAAGTCTTTTGTATAAAAAAAAGAAAGATCGGTAGATCTTGTGCTATCAAAAGAAATCAAAGAAGGCCTCTGAGTGAATCCTCTATTTAAGAGAAGACTTGGACAAGGATGGGCTACACAGAATGGGCAGGGATTCACAAATTGTGGTCTCCATTGTTGGAAGAAATGCCCACATCAATGAGACCAAAGATACGCTGGAGAGCTATGATTTCCTAGAGCCCAGGTCACACCAATGTACTGAAGCTTACCAAATACTAACAAAAACTGCAAGAGAAAATCACTAGGTCTTATAAACATTATAAAGTCATTGGAAACATTCAAAAATATTTCAGAAACAAGCAGATGTGATGAAAAACACAACTCTACTGTTTCCCTTGCTAAGCCCCAAGCTCTCTAATATTTGTGCAGCATTTCACCAACATCGTAGTACAACAAAGGATGTCAACTTTTCCTAATTCTTCCTGGTTTTAGAGACACCGAAGCTTTTCTTTGTCTTTATTTAAATGAAAAACAAATTTGTGGCCAGGAGTCTTTATGATTGGGTATAATGGATGGACCAATAAACCTGTCAAGGAGAAAAAGACAAGGACAGATACATACAAGGTAACATTAAACTGACTGGTAATGGAAGAGAACAATGCCCCCTTCTACTTGCTTTTGCAAATGGATACTGATTATTAAGGCAAATCAGCTGCTTCTGTGTAATAATCCCTTCATTTGGATGCACTGGCAATAAAGTCTTTATATACTGGAGGATAATATGTAAAAATTTGGCCAGGCTTCAGACAGGGCTTTGGTAATCCATGGCCAAGAGTTCCCTTCTAAGTTGCTATAGTTACTATTCCTGCTCACCTTTCCCCCACACCCCACCCCCCCAAAAAAGCGGACTTATGTGTTTATTTAACACTAGCTAGAAATTGTACCAGGTGTCAGCAAATATACTAATTGCATTAGGGAATATGATAATCTCAGTGCTGAGAAGTCTAACACACCAAGATGTACAAATTATCCCCTTGGGTTTTTCTTGGTCACTGGCCCATTGATGGAAATGAGCCACCACTGAAAGCCTCCTAAGAATAGTAACATTAAACTCTGGTGCCATCTGTGAGGTACCCAAGCAAATGTTCTCTGCAAACAACACAAGTGTGACCTTGGATACGTCACTTGCTTCCCTAGGCATCAAACTCAAGTGGCATCAACACAGTGGCATCAAACTCAAACAAACCACACGTAAGGGTCCTTGTGGTGGCATGTTCATTTAGATAAGCATATGTTAACATCATCTACATTTAAAGTATTTTTATTTATTTTACTCAATTTTCCCAACTGCATTTTCATCTGGTTCTGGCCACACTAGAACACTGGACTCACATCAGGAAGAACAAGTCAAACCCTGTTTTAGAAACTTGATAGCTGGGAAATGCTGGGAAAACCACTTAACTTCTCAGTTGCCTCATTTATAAAATTAATAATAACTTCATAGAGTTGTGAGATTCAAATGAAATAATATATATAAAGTATTTTGAAAATCTTAAAGTACTATATAAATATGAGTATTTATTATTATTAAACTGAAAGCAATGGATTAAATATGTGAAGTCTCTTTCATCTCTAAAATCCCAGCATCTTCAGCCTTATTAGGTTTTGATGAGGATTTCAAATTGATAAAAACACAGGAACCGCCCCATAAAATCATCCCTTCGATCCTTCTAGCCCAGGACTCCATTTCTGAAGGGAGCACCCTGGGTTCATGTCAAATGGGTCTCTTCATATCTCCCAAATACACACACTTTACTGTTTTGGTGTCTTTGCTCATACTAGTCTTCATGGTCATCTTTTGGTTCTAGGTCTCAGTTTCCTCATCGATAAAATGAAGGGGTTGGATGAGATGATCTATAAGGTAGATTCTAAGTCTAAATCTATGCTTCTATAATATATCATCCAGAATGCCCAAAACTGTCACTTCTGTCTATGAAAATCCTATTCCTTACTCTGTCACCTTCTAATACTCATACTAGAGTCCCCCAAATTCCTTTGGCACTTTATACTGTTACAATTCATAAGGAAATTATCCATAATGCCCGCGATCTTGAATTAACTATTTAAGTACTTATATTCCCCCAGTTGTGCTCTATCTTCCTTAAGATAGAGTGACTAGATCTTAAAAAGTCCTTGGATCTCTTGAAGTACCTAGGACAATACCCTATACATAGACTCAAATATCTGACCCATTGTCCTATCTCTGCACTTCAGTCCCATTATCTATAAAATGGAAATAATAAGAGTTGACCTGCCCACCTTACAAGATTATATGAAGTGAGATGTTGTATGTATAACCTCAGTCCCAAAGCCCACTGGTATGGGACTCTCTCCTCATTGGTATAGATCAATACCCTACACCTGTGCAAAAGGTAAAGTGGAGTTGGCAAGGGGGCACAGTGTAGAGAGTGCCAGGCCTAGAGTCAGGAAGACTCATCTTCCTGAGTCCAAATCCATCCTCAGGACACTTCTTAGCTGTCTAACTCTGGACAAGTCACTTAACCTGTTTGCCTCAGTTTCCTCATCTCTAAAATGATTTGGAGGAAATGGCAAACCACTCCAGGATCTTTTCCAAGAAAAAGCCAAATGAGGTCAAGAAGAGTTACACACAACAACTGAGCAATGGAGGTGAAGAGATCAAGAGAAAAGACAACTCTCTAGTCTTCTTTGTGCTTTCTTCAAGCTACTTCAAGCACTTCTGGTTTCCAGCCTCCAGAGAAAACAGAAGATGTCAATTCCATTTGAAGCTGCTGAAGGAAAAGACTCTGAAAAGCAGCCAGTATGAGAGGTGGGTTAGTCTCCATCATGTCCCTATCCCCAGTCTGTCTCTGTCTCTCTCTCGTCTCTGTCTCTCTCTGTGTCTCTCTCTCTCTCTGTCTCTCTCTCTCTCTCTCTCTCTCTCTCTCTCATTCTCACTACTACTCTCACTGAGTTACCTTGTTTCCAAGAGGAGACCTCCTTCACTCTGTTCTATTTCATACATATTATCATATGTAGACTTCCTCTGATTTCTATTTGGCTATCAAATTGGATAAAGGGTATTAAGTGTTTTTTTGGTGAAACTGGCATTTGCTTGGGGGTTGGGGGGAGTCAAGCCTTTGATAGAAAGCTGTATTTCCCATTTAATGAAACAGCAATCAAAAGTTAGAGTAAACCTGAAAACAACATTCCTGGGCTAATCATATTTAAGGGAAGAGATAACTATAACTATAGCCCAGTATCTCCTTTTTCTGAGGAGAGCAGCAGGACCTCCCTCTGGCCTCCAATTCCCTGCTTCCCCTCCTACTAGGAATCAAAGTCTCTCTTGGACAATGGAGGGGAGAAGAGACTAGAGATGTCTATTCTACCTTCCTTGAAGCCACACAAGCAATCATGCTACATGTGGGGGAGAGTCCTTACTACATATGCAAAATTGTTTTTAAATGTCATATAATATATATGTAATAATAAATTATATTGGGCTAAAATAGTCTAATATAAATGTAAAACTATTGTTACTGGAAGTTGGATGATTTCTCACAAGATTTATCCATGCAGTAGTTAAGTTATTTATAGCCACTTGGGATCTTCCCAAAAGTTGTACCTGTAAATAACCTGTGTACCCTTGAAGGTTCTTTAAGAGCCCAAGTTCTGAGCCTAGGACACTCAATAACCAGGAAGCATTTCTATTCACCCATGCTTTGAATCTACGGTAGAATTTTCTGCCACAAGGTGGCACTAGGTAAGCACAACCAAGAATGCTTATAAAACTAGATAAGTAGAATTTAGACCTTGAATCATAATAATGAGGTTAACAATTTCTATAGCACTTTACAAACATCATCTCATTCAGTCCTCATAAAATGCATATGAAATAACTTCCATGGGTTGGTTTTTTTTTTCTTTTAAATCTCCAATTTCCAGATGAGGAAACTGAGGTCCAGAAGCTTAAGTAGTAGTCACACGGCAAATAATTGCCTAATCTGATATGCAAAGTTAGACCTGGTTGTGACTCCAAATCCTGCCTCACCATGCTGCCTGGAAGTGCACTGAGACCAACGGCTCACCTTCAGAGAGCTCCATTAAGTCTAACACTCAATTTACAGATGAAGAAGTTGAAATTCAATGACTTGCCCAAAATCCCATGGAAGCCAGAATTTAAACCCCAATCCTCTGACTCATGCCATGCAAAGATAATGTTTTTGGACAGAACCTATTAGTTCATTGTTCTACATTGCCCCTGCTCAGAGGTCTTCAAGAAGAGATTGCATGGCCATTTGTTGGGTATATTACAGTCAGGATTCCTTTCATTTGTGGGGAAGATATGGTGGTCCTTGATATCCCCAGAAGCTATCAAATTCTGGGATTCTATGAATCTGTAAAACTCCCTCTACCAAAGTAGATCACCAACCACCCTACAAGTTAGTCTCAGAAAGGTTGGGTTACATGCCCAGGATCACACAGGCTTCCTTCAAGACTCAGTTCATATGCTGCCTTCTACAAGGGGGCTTTCCCAGTGCCTGCACCTAACTTCTACAGTTACCTTCCAACTATATATATCTAGTACATAGGGGCAGCTAGGTAGTGCAGTGGTGCAGGAGTCAGGAGGATCTGAGGTCAAATTTCACCTCAGACACTTGACACTCACTAGCTGTGTGACCTTGGGCAAATCACTTAACCCCAACTGCCTCATCCTGGGTCATCTCCAGTCATCCTGATGAATATCTGGTCACTGGATTCAGATGACTCTGGAGGAGAAGTGAGGCTGGTGGCCTGCGCAGCCCTCCCTCACTCAAAACAAAGTGAAGTGCAAGTCATGTCATTATTTTTCTGATGGAATGGTCTTCTTCGGCAACAAAGGATGAACACACACAGGAGATATATCTAGTACATATCAATTTATATATATGCTATCTCTCATATTAGCAAGCTGGCTTCTTATTGAAAAGAGTTGATTTTTGAGAGGACATTCCCCGTTGCCAGCCACAGCACTTAATAATTATCTGTGAATACGTCAAAGGTAGAACTTGAACCTAGGGCCTGCGGACTTCAAAGTTAGCTCTCTATTCCCTATGCCATACTGCCTCTATGTAGGGATGATATACCATATCCTAGCTCACATTGTTATGGCAGTAAATATTTTACAATCCTACATGGTAGACAGTTTAGAAAATTAAACATTAGAGTCAGCAAATG
Organism: Potorous gilbertii; assembly: GCA_028658325.1. Lineage (NCBI taxonomy): Eukaryota > Metazoa > Chordata > Mammalia > Diprotodontia > Potoroidae > Potorous > Potorous gilbertii. The sequence continues at coordinate 254,219,054 of CM053769.1, forward strand.
TTAGAGCTAAGAGGCCCTGAGTGACCATCTAACCCAGTTCCCTTCATTCTTCACAGGAAACTGAAACTCAAAGAAGCTGGACCAGCAAGTTGCCAAGGTCCCTTCCAGTTCTAATCTCATATATTCACATCAATTCATCATATATTTATCATATACAGGTTCCCATGCTGAACGCTAGGTATATAAAAAGGAAAAGGAAAAAATGGCATGGCTCTTGCCCTTGAAGGAATTTGAAATCTAAGTTGAAACCTGAACACCAGTAAGCATAATACAGGATATATATGACAGGTACCTAAGAGAGCTCAGGGAGCCCTAGGATTTAAAAGAGGGAGAAATCATTTTTAAGTAGTTACTTTCATTGGAATTGGTTCAAAGAGGTGACATACACACTCAGGGTGTAGAAATCTATCTTATGCTAAAGGAAAGACAGAGGAAAGGAGGATAGAAAAGGCAGGGAGGAACAGTGCTGATAGAAGGTAGAGTATATGGGAGAGGTGGTAGAAAAGGGGATGTGTATTGGGAGAGATGGTGTAATTCAAGTTAAAGGTCTTCCCCTCCCATTAATAGACCTCAGGTGAAGCCCATTAAGGGAAGTGCCTTTTGTAGGAAGGCCCACAGCTTCTGTTAACTAATGAGGCACTAGCTTTTACTCTTTGGAAGAAGGCTCCAACGCCAGATGAGACTCTGGGTAGCTGTTAAGGAGATCTCCCCTCTCCCTTTGAAAACCCAAATGTCTTCTCTCTCTGGTAACTATGTATGTATGTAATCATCAGACAGTTGAATCTGTCTATTGATCTCTGATGTATGTATTGCTTATGATGTATTGCTTAGAAGCCCTGACACTTGGTCTTTATTTCTCAGCTTGTATTTTCTCTCTTGGTGAATGTAATTAAAGAAGATTGTTGACCCCTCAAAAGTTGCTTTCCTTTTAGAAAAGCAGATCTAAGAACCTGCGCAGCAGGCCCTTCTGTGTATGCCAGGGTGCTTGCTGCTTCAGGGGGTAGTGAAGGGAGAGTGTATTGGGAGAGGTGGTAGTGAAAGGAGAGCATATTGAGAGAGGCAATACATTTTTGAAGAGGGACAAGATGAAAGGAGAGAGAGTAGGATTAAAGGGGGGAAATAGGACAGAGTTATTAAACGTAACTGTGAAAAAAATTTTACAGTAATTTTCTCTGATACAGGTCTCTTTTCTCAAACACACAGAGAACTGAATTGAATTTATTTTTTTTAAAAAAGGCATTCCCCAATTGATAAATGATCAAAGTTTTCAGACAAAGTAATCAAAACTATTTGTACTTATACAAAAAATGCTCTACATCATTACTGATTAGAGGAATGCAAATAAAAATAACTCTGAGGTATTAGCCCATACCTATCAGACTGGCTAATAGGAAAATGACAAGCGCTGGAGAGGATGTGGGAAAACTGAGACACTAATATGCTATATTGGTGGAGTTGTGAACTGATTCAGCCATTCTGGAGAGCAATTTGGATCTAAGCCCAAAGGGTTAAAAAATCATGCATACGTACCCTTTGACCCAGATACTACTAGATCTTTATCCCAAAGAGACAAAAAACAAAAGGGAAAAGGACATATATATACATATACGTACACAAAAATTTATAATAGCTCTTTTAGTAGTGGCAAAGAATTGGAAATTGAGGGGATACCCATCAACTGGGGAATGGCTGAACAACTTGCAATATATTATTGTGATGGAAGACTATTGGACTATAAGAAATGATGAGCTGGATGCTCTCAGAAAACCTGGGAAGACTTAAATGAACTGATGCAAAATGAAATGAGCAGAACCAGAACACTGTACATAGGAACAGCAATACTGTATGATGAAAATTGTGAATGACTTAGCTATTCTCGGAAATACAATGATCTAAGACAATTCCAAAGAACTTAAGATAAAAAATGCTATGCATCTCCAGAGGAAAAAAACTGATGGTGTCTGAATGCAAGTGAAGCATACTATTCCTTACTTTATTTATTTTTGGTCTGTGTTTTCCTTCACAACATGATTAGTATGGAAATACGTTTTGCATAACTGCACATCTATAACCTCTATCAAACTGATTGCCTTCTCAATAACAGAGGAAAGGAGGGAGAGAGGGGGACAAGGAAATAATATAGAACTAAAAAAATGTCAAAAATTGTTTTTATGTTCAATTGGGATAAAATATTAAATTAAAAAGAAAGAAAAATAATAGGGAGATGTGAGCATGTTTACAAGCAGAAGGGAAGAAACCAGAATAGAGACTAACAGATGAAAAGTAACTGATAAAACAAGTTCCCTTAGGAGACAGGATGGGGTGGGATCAAGGGCACAAAATAGATTAACTTTGCCAAAAGAAGGGTTACTTCATCCTCTCAGCCTGACACTAAAGGATAGCTGACAGGTAAAGAAACAGCTTTTGGGGTCCTGGAAAATTGGATCATGATTAATGATCTTCTCCATAATATAGGAGGTGAAACTGTATGCTAGAGGAGAAAGGGGTGGAGATGGTATTGGAGTATACCCGGAGAGACAGGAGGAGGTTCAAAATACCCTCCATTAGAAAAGTGATAGGGTGTCAACCCAAGACAAATTGAGTTAACTGCCATTCAGCACTGAGGTGATACTGATGAGTTAATCTACCCAAGGTCTCATCTCTGGCTTCTGGTTCTCAGTTCTTTCCACCATGACCTGCTTCATTTTAACTCAACACTCAGCTCCTTCTAGCTGGAGTCATGAAAAGCCCTCTGTAAATGTGATTTCATTATGTGATTCCTCACCCCAGGCTCATCCAGAGCCTTTTTTTCTCTTCTTACCTGCTGTTCATGCAGCAGAAACCTCTGGAAGTCATGCAGGTGAACGGCGGATGCATCTGGCCGGTCTGTATTTCTAGCAGAAGAAAAAGAGAGACACGATGCTTAGGAACAGACTCCTTCCCACAGAGTCCAAAAGCAAAAGAGGCCATCAAGTAGGCACTTAAGACCTTGGTGAGGAAACTGTCCAAGCACAAGCCTGAAAGTTAACTCCCTGCCCAGCAAGCAGGTGGCTTAGTGGGACTATTCTTTCTGCAAGTCAAAAACAGAAACCTTTCATTTGCCAAAAGGGAAAACTGCTATTTAGATCAATAGGTTATAACCCAATCTTATCCCAGGGTGTGAATGCATATAACTGCCAATTAAACGAAGGAGGAGATCTCTTGGGAGCAGATTTCACAGAAACAAGGCTGGACCTGAACACCATTTATACAACAAAAATCTGGCATTATGGAATGAATATGCTTAGAGAATGAGGAGAATTTCACAAAAAAGTTGTAAATAAACAATATTCCTTAAGATCTGCATGGGGGAGGGTCTTTTCTGTTTGAATACTGATGGAAGAATTTGCCAATGCCTCCTTATATTTCCCCTTTATTAACAAATTAGAGTAAACCAAACTGTAATTAGGGGATGCTGTGGAGAGAATGGTAGGCTTGAGGTCAGGAAGACCAGAGTTCTAATTTGGTCTCAGACACTTAATATCTGTGAAGTCACTTAACTGCTGCCTACCTCAGTTTCCTTAACAGAAAAAGGATAATATTAACACCTACCTCCCAGGGTTGTTGTGAGGTTCAAATGAAATATTATTTGTAAAGCACTTAGAACAATACCTTGCACACAGTAGGCACTTAAATTCTTATTTCCTACCTTCTAATTAAAGTATTTAATCAGCCAAAGGGCTTACTTTCTTTATCAGTTAATTTTGTTGCCAATTATTTTGATTTGGGAAACCTGGCAGCTTCATTACAATGGAATGGTAGAAAACCAGATTTTGTACGGTTAGAATTTTTAACTTAAAAGTGCTGGAAACATTCATTCCAGAACATACCTACCAGTTTCAATTGGTTAAGAGTTTCCTTGGGCATGAACTGTATTTAGAAACCATCCAAATGTCCATAGAAGAGTTAGGTTTATTCTCACCAATAACACAATCAGTCCCTCTGATGAAGAGGAAAGGCTAACAGTAGTTTTCTATCATGACATAAATGGCCACAGCCCACACTGGGGCCTTTACCTTCCTTGAAGTGAGAGCATCCCATGGGAGGGAGATGAGCCTCTGCAGGGCAGAACTGGAAGGTGGAACTAGGGGTGGAGGGGAAAATGGCATACCCAGCACAGCTGTAAACCTGACAGACCTGAACAAAGGTTAGAGAGAAGCCTCACCCCAGAATAAACACAGATGAATCTTTTTTGAACTCATCAAGAATCTGAAAAATAAGAGAAAGAAGAGGAAAAGTAAGGGCTACATTAAAAAAAAAAAAGAGTGCTAGTCAAAGACTATTAACATTTTCATTGATTTCTAAATATTTTAACTGGCTGATTTCTAACATCAAAACTGAAAAGAAAATAAACTTCTGACAACTGTCTTTTCACAACCTAATAGCATACAGTTTTGATATGTTAGATTAACTCGTGCTCCATCAGGGACCAAGGATCCCCTAAATCCAGCTGTTCTTATTGGAATCCAGTCAAACCAACATGCTGAGTGCCTACAGTACCCATTTAACACCTCCCTCCTCAAGTCCCATTCCTAGCTGCCCACTCCCCAGCTTCTCCAGAATTAATGGGAGGCCTAGTATTTGGTGCTTTGGGGGAGAAACAAAGGAAGTGATATCTACTGTTCTCTTAGATAAGTAAAGGAATAATTCATGCCAGAAACAAAGGTAAAAATACATACAATGCAAAAGAAGAGATAGCAGACCAATTCATTTGCTTATCAGACAACTCACTTCCCTCCTGCTCCTGCCCCTGCCCTTACCCCTGCCCCTACCAGGGATCTGGGACCAGAGCAAGAGAATCAAACAATACTCTAAAAAGAAAGCAGCATTGTTTAAATTTAAAGTTTGATTTAGAGCTTGATTAGTTAAGAAAATGTGGAGCTTTGCCTCCCATGAGCATGATGTACACATAAGCAAATAAAGACCGTTCTTCAGAAAGGTTATATATCTAATTCAAGGTCAAAATCCACCAGGCAATGATAAAACTAAATTGTGGAATGTTCTTTTACATGATCCAAGCTCAGTTACTCAATAAACATTTATTAAGTACCTGCTGTGGTCAGTCTTGTGCTAAGTACTTAGGATACAAAAAAAAAAGGCAAAAGACAGCCCTTGCCTTCAAGAAACTCACAATATAACAGGAGACAACAGGAAAACAAATATGTATAAACAAGTTATATGTAGGAAATAATTAAAAGAGGGAAGGCACTAGAATTAAGAGGGGTTGGAAAAGGCTTCCCATAGAAGATGGGATTTTAGCTGAAACTAGATAGAGGTCAAGAAAGCCAGTAGGTAGCTGAAGATGAAGAGGGAGAGTTTTCAAGGTATGGGGGACAGACAGAAATGGAGTATCTTGTAGTCTTGTTCATGGAACAGCCAGGAGGCTAGTGTCACTAGATCCAAGGGTATATGGCAGGGAATAAGATGTATGAAGATGGGGTTGGGGGGCAGTGGAAGAGGAGAGAGGCCTAGGTTATGTAGGACCTTGAATGCCAAACAGAGGATTTTGCATTTGATCCTGTGCGAAGAGACCAGAATATACTGAGTAGAAGAATAACACGGTAGGACTTGCATTTTAGGAAAATCACTTTGGTGGCTGAATGGAGGCTACATTAGAATGGGGAGAGACTTGAGGCAAGGAGACTTTTCAGAAGGCTATTCAATAATTGAAGTGTGAGGGCCTGAAATAGAGTTGTGGCAGTGTTAGGAGAGAAGAGGGTATATTTGAAAAGTGTAATAAAGGTAAAATCAACAGCCTTTGCCAACAGATTATACATAGGGAAGGGGGGGTAGAGAAGAGTAGTTGAGGATGGCACCTAGGTTATAAGACTGGGGAACTGGGAAGATGGTAGTGTCTTTTTTTTTTTTAATCCCAAGAACTTACTAGTACAGTACCTGGCACATGTTTTGCTCAGTCATTTTCAGTTGTGTCTGACTCTTTGTAACCCCATTTGGGGTTTTCTTGGCAAAAATACTGAAGTGTTTTGCCATTTCCTTCTCTAGCTCATTTTATAGATAAAGGAAACAGGGTGAAGTAACTTGCCCAGGGTCACATAGCTAGTAAGTATCAGAGGCTGGATTTGAACTCAGAAACATGAGTCTTTCTGATTCCCCCTAGTACTCTACATCCACTGTGCCACCTAGCTATCCCCTGGCACTAGAAGGTATTTAATAAATGTTTACCGATTAACTGAATGCCTCTAACAGTAGTAAGGAAGCCTGGCAGGGGGGAGGATTTAGAGGGAAAAATAATGAGTTTAGTTTGGGACATTTTGAGTTTAAGATGTCTACAGGACACGTAGTTAGAGACATCTAAAATGTAAGACTGTAGGTCTGCAGAAAGGTTGGAGTAGGATAGGGAGATGTGAGAATCATAAGCATAGAGATGATAATTAAATTCATGAGGGTTGATGAGATCACCAAGTGAAGTAGTATAAAGAGAGACAAGAAAACAGCCCAGTACAGAGCTCTGTGGGATACCCATGGTTAGTGAGCATGACCTGGAAAAGGATCCGCAAAGGAGAATGAGAAGTGGTCAGGTAGGCAGGAGAAGAATCAGGAGACAGTGAGTGGTCTCCCCAAAACCTAGAGAGAAGCCAGCATCAAAGAGAAGAGAATGATAAACAGTATCAAAGGCTACAGAAAGATCAAGAAGAATGAGGACTGGAAAAAGTCATCAGACTTAACCGCTAAGAGATTGTTGGTAACTTTGGAGAAAGCCATTTCAGTGTAATGATAAGGTCCAAAGTCATAAGAGGAGAGAAAATGGAGGCACCTATTGTAGACGGCCTTTTCAAGGAGTTTAGTTATAAAGGGCAGAAAAAGTATAGGACAACATATAGCAGAAATGGAAGGATCCAGGGAGGATTTTTCAAAATGGTGGAGATAAGTGTATGTTTGTAGGTAGTAGCAAATGAGCCAGTAGAGAGGGAAAATTTAAAGATAAATGACAGAGTTGGGATGACAAGGGGGACAATTTATTGGAGAAGGTAAGATGGAATGGGATCACTTGAAAAGGTAGAAGATTTAGAAGTAGAGAGTTAGTTTAGGGAAGGAGTATCACTACTTCATCATGTGACACAGGAGTGAAGGAAGAGAAGGTGGCAGAAGGCACGGAGGTGAAGAAGAGGTGAGAAGGGGGAGCTCACAGAGAATAGAATGTGAAATGAGTCAAGGATCTCATCTGAAAGAATGGAAGGAAGGGGAAGCCCTGGAAAGTTTGAAGAGGGATGAAAAGTTTTGGAAGAGCCACTGTGGAGAATGGAATAGTGATTTGGTAAGGTAGGTAGCTTAGTAGCAATGAGGGCCCCGTTATGGTTGTGCAACATCAATTTGTAGTGGAATTGGTCAAAGCAGACGTATGATTTTCTCCAGCTTTGCTCAGCAGCATGTCTGTTGGAGTGAAGGTGGTAAACAATGGGAAGGCTCCAAAGCTAAGAGGCAATATAAGGCCTGGTCAGGAGGCCAAGGCTCTAATTCCAGCTCTGCTATTATCACTTCCTAACCCTGGAATTTTATTTTCTTTTCTGTAAGATTAAAGTTTTGGACCAGAATATCCCTAAGGTCTTTTCCCAGATCTACAGTTCAATGACTGGCATATAAAAAAAAAAAATGAGCCAACATACTACACATTTACTAAGTAGAAGAATAACATGATAGGACTTGTATTTTAGGAAAATCACTTTGGTGGCTGAAAGGAGGTGGCTCTGGCTTATTTCTAAGTTTGCTTGACGTGAGCAATATGAAGCAAAAAGCAAAGCAGAGATGCCTAAAAAATTCTTAGGGCAATGGGATGGCCCAGACACAGCTGTCTCACAAATGCGACTATAATACCACAGGAAATACAGAAAGACACACCAGTAATGACAGAGGCTGCATGCTACAGCAGAAAACACATTAGCCTTAGAGTCCAAAGACCTGGGTTTATAGGCCAGCTCTACTTTCTATGTAACCTTCAACCAATCCTTTACGCTTTGTGGGCCTCAGGCTTCCAATCTATAAAATTCGAAGGTTGGTCTATCGTATAATTCCTAATAATAATAAACAAGAGCTCCCATGTTCATTAACGCTTCACCATTTGCAATGCTCTTTCTTACCAGCATTCTATGAAGTTAAGAAATATATTATTAGTATTACTATTTTACAGATAGAGAAACTGAGGCCCAGAGAAGTAAAGTAACACTCAAAGTCACATAGCTAACAAGCAGCAGAACTGAAATTAAAACCAGGTCTTCTCACTCCAAACCCAGTAATCTTCTTATCATATTCCAACTGCCTCTCCTAATGGCTAAATTGTGCTCTGAAATAAGTTAGTCCCAGCTGGAAACTCTCACAAATATTTTGAAGGGAGATCTCTGCCACTGAACTGAAAACTACTTTCCACTTCCTCTAGAAGGCACAAGCAAAGTGTAACCATCTTCAATAAATACTTAAGAATCAAATCTCTATCTGAATTTGGGCACCAGGCTTTCAAAGGCACTAGCCGGGGCCCTTCAAGGATTAATGAAGCTTCCAGAGGAGATTAAGTTACATAAAGAGTAGCAGAAACCCTGTGAGCATCTGCTTCTGGGACTGTTGGGAAGGGATAGGCCAGTATCACATCACTATAAAACCTCATTAATTCACAACCCACTTAAATAACCATTTACAATACCAAAGTCTCCTTTCTTCTGAGATTTTCCTAGTCTAAGTAAAAGGGACCTAGTGTAAAATATCAGTAAACTTGTCCTATTTAAGGCTCAAAGAATTAGGTTCCTTCCAGGTTTCTAAAATTTGGGGAGCTAGCAATTAATTCCTGTAGTATGTTAGTTATTTTGTCCCCAATGCCTGTGACCCAGTACTGTGGAATGTGGGCTGATTGCAAATTGCAATGCTTTTCATGTCCTTGCCTCTAGTTGCCTACAAGTACCTGCTTAGATCTTACTTTAGATCTTGTTTGTAAGTAATCAAACATTTCTTTAAAAAGCCCTCTTCCATCAGGTTTCCCATTAAGTCATTGTAACCTCTCTCCCAGTCTTCTGAAATTGAGGGTTTTACTGTTAGGTTACTTTATAGAAACATCTCCAGGAAATTCAAATGTAGATTCCTGAATGGCACCGCTGTGACCTGCTCAGTCAAGCAGGAGGATATGAGGCAGGGCCAATACTACCTGGCCAAATCTTTCTCTTTCCCCTGGTTTCTTCAAAATTCAACTGAAGCTCAGCATCTCTCCTCAGCACATTCATACACACTTTAAATCAATATGTTTTGGGTTTATGGTTCTGATCTGCTAACTGTGGGGTCCTCACAAAAAAAGTCAAGGCTGGCCTAGATGTTTCAGGATAGCTCCCACCGTTATACTCCACAAAAAGTTGAGATGAACAAGTTGCAGAGCCAACTAAGCTCTTGTTAACCCTTTCCTAGCTTGCTAGCAACTCCACAGGAAGAGGGATAGGCATGATGAGGCTAGGACATGCAAACACTGAGGTTAGATATTTAAAAGGAAGAAAGGACGAAACTATTAGCTGAATTTTGGTGTTTGAATCTTACAAAAACTCTAATTACCTATGCTTTTCCTTCCACTACATCTCACTAAAGAAACCACACTGAACCTCCATGGTTATAATTACCAGGACCTGAACTAGGTTGCCCTGATCAGACACATATTAGGAAAGAGGACAACTGAGATGGTGAAGTGAAGGACCCTGAGATCATGCTATATGAGGATCAGCTGAGAGAATTAGGACTGCTTAAACTAGAGAAGATGTGTCTGGGAGCAGAAGACAATTAATAACATGATATCTATACTCAAGTATTCAAAGGACATCTACTCTCAATCTGAGGTATTAGACTTGTTTTGTTTGGGCCAATGAGCAGAAAGATAAAGAGAAGTAGTCTAACCATTAGAGCTGAGCTGTGCTGTGCATCAGTGGAATGGGCTATTTTAGAAACTAGTGAAGGGGGTGGAACCAAGATAGCAGAGTAGGATGGACCTGTGGAAGCTTTCTCCCCACAGCCCATAAAATACCTATAAAAAATGACTCTAAACAAATTCTAAAGCAGCAGAAACCACAACACGACAGAGTGAAAGAGATTTCCAGCCCAAGACAGTCTGGAAGGCCAACAGAAAAGATCTATCATACCGGGTTCAGAGTGGAGCATAGTCCACAGAATACAGCCTAGCCTTGGCCATGTGGGGCAGCAGGGACAGGACTGGAGTAGCTGCAGTTCCCAGACTCTCATAAATGCCAAAGACAGTTTCAAAGTTCAATGAGAAAGCTCTTTCACCTGGGTGAGAAGGGAGCAGGGTCCTGCACTAGCCCCAGCCTCAGGTGACCCCAGGTGGCACAGTGCCCATTTTTGGATCCCTCAGCCTAAAGATCCTGGGAAAATCGAGCAGCTGATCTGGATCTCAGCCCTGAGTGGTGGTACTGGGATGAGGAGGAGCACTGACCAGTGGAGCTGATGGAGGCTCTGGAGAGGGAATTCTACTTGCAGATCCTAGGCAGAAAAGCTTGTGGTTGCTCCCAGACCACAGTGCATGCCAGAAGAGGAGTAAACTCCTCTCCTTTGATTATGCCACTTTGGAGGAACTGAGAATTTACAGGTCCCTAGAGTATACCCTCCTTTTGAGAAAGGACTCAAAAGTCAAGTAACTAGCTGGGAAAATG
>CM053769.1:254230241-254249417 GCA_028658325.1 Potorous gilbertii
TTGTATATTTGAAAGGAATACTAAGGTGTTCATGGTAGATTTTTGGTTTCATGTACAATTGCCTTTTTTTTAGTGTGCTATGTTATAGAAATGCTCATTTTATTTCATAAAATAAAAATAAAATTTAAAAATTATAAAATAAAAATATGTTTAAAAGAAAATAGTGAGTAGCCCCTTGCTGCAAGTCTTCAACCAAAGACTTGATGATCACTTGGCATGACATTGTAGGGTAAAGATGCCCCATTGCTGCACAACATACTCCAGCATATGACCCAAGTCAGATTAAAACATAACTGAGAAATATTTAACAAAATAAATAAAAAATACAGTAGAATGTAAGGTTAATAGGTCATTTTTTATAAGAGATCCTGAGGTATGGTTTAGTGGCCCCATTTCTATTTGAGTTTGACACCACTGTAGTAGGGCAAACTCCAGTTCAGGTCCAGCTTGAACTAAACCATTTCTGAGGTTATCCTTCCAACTCTGTGATTCCTAAGTTTGCCTTTACTCTATCCTTTAAGAAAGAGAGTGAGAGAGAGAGAGAGAGAGAAATGTGTCAAGTAACTAAATCTATCAACAGATAGGAGAAGGCTATTTACCTACCAAGTGTCCTTTTCCAGACAAAGGATGTGAACAGAGAACAGTTTCACCTAAGTGGTTGCTTTCATGGTTTACAATGATAAATCATTCTCATTTTTTCATTAACCAGGAACTCAGTGACACATGGCTAACTCTTCAATTTATCCTACATATATCTTGTTTATACATGGTTCTGCATAGTTGTTTTAAGGACCTTAGAAGACCAGGTGATTCAGTAATTCTTAACTTGGGTTCCAAAAACTTCATATGTATGTATATTTAAATTCACACATATATGCATATATATATATATATATATATATATATATATATATATATATATTTATAACTGTACTCCAACATACTGGCTTCTTTGTAATCCTTTTGATTTTATCTTACAGACTTAAAAAAATTATTCTGGAAAAGGGTCCATAGGCTTTATCAGACTGATTACCAAAAGGCACAAAAAAGAACCCCAACTCTATCCATACTTTTCACTGCGCTCTCTAGAATGCTTGTTCTTTAAGTAACAAACTAGCTTTTGTGTTAAATCTATTCTTTTTCATCTTGTGACTCTCACTGAGAGCCGGTTTCCTCCAAATGACCCAGTCCCTCTGGCTTCCCTTTCCAGCAGTACTCTCCTTGTCCCTCACCTCCCTGATTGAGGTGAGGGGAGTCAGAATACATCTTGCTCCCCATTGTTACTTCTAAGTCCATCCTCTACCACCATCATTTACTAGCCTTTCCTCCTCAGAGGATCATTTAATCCATATCTACCACCCAATCAAAATGCTTGGAATTGTTTTCTTCTGCTCTCTAGGATACTCTCCTTCTTTCCTCAGTGAGTTCAGTGCCTGGTTCACAGTCTTTTTCTCCTCCCTAACTCCTCCAGCCTTCATATTAGGAGACTTCAACATACATATGGATACTCCCTTAAGCACTCTTAACTTCTAGTTCCTCGGTTTATTCATTTTCCATGACCTACTGCTCTACCTCAGATTTACTACACATAGCAATAGTAATAGGGCCTTGCCTTGATCTTTGCATCAACCACAAATGCACATTCATAACTCTGAAATTTCCTTAAGCGATCACACATTGTAACAGTCCACTTCTCCCTTTCCCTCATAAAGCCAGACTCTGCTGCTCATCCTCACTGTGATGACCTCCAATCCCTCACCCCCAGCCCACCTCCCCTACGCTGGCTACACTCTACTTCTTGCCCCATCATGACCTCTTGGTGAACCATTTCAACTCTACAATGTCCCCTTCTCTTCAGTCCTGCACCCCTTATCCTATTGATGATCTCACCCTGCTAAATCCAAGCCTAGGATCATTGCCATTATCCATTCTCTTAGCTTCTCTTCATATGCTGCCCAGTGAAACTAAAGAAATCATGACACTGTTCTGAATGGATCCACTACAAACTTAATCCTGGGGAGAGAAGTGATTTAGCCTTGGTCACACGGTGTCCAAAGCAGGAGTGACTCCAACGCAAGCCCTTTAACCATTAGACCACACAGCCTCTCCTGTAAACACATCTAGCTGTATATCTGTCTACATAACATATATCATGTGTGCAAGCACACATACATATAAACTTTCTTAAACAGAACCAACTGCTATTTTTATAAACAGTTTCCATCAACCTTTTACTAAGCCCAACAGGCCTGTACCTCTCATAACTGACCAGTACAATGCTAATATCCCATCATCAGTGGGGGAAATAAAGTTTCACCAAGCACACAAACAAGCCTCAGGTCACCCGGGTCTCTTTGTTCAGCCTCTCTGTAGCACCAAGCCTAGACCATCCTGCTCCAACTTGGGCCTTCCAAGAAGAAGGATGAGGGGAAAAATAACAGATAATTTAAAATGAGAGTTAAAGGAAAATGTAATATGATCATGTAGATAATGACTGCTCTTACTGATTTCTGTTGGTCAAACATCATCTTTTTATAGAATAAGTGGAACTGTTCAAAGCTGAGTTCATCCTTGTAAGCACCTATTTCCTGTAAAGGAAAAACAATAGAAATCATCAGTCCAGATTCCACTTCAGACAGAATTCCCCCATACCCTGACAGTAAAGGTTAGCTTATAGCGCATCAGTGACTACAGTCACACTAAATAGTCTGCCTGTGCTGGACCTGTGGCTTTAATGAACAGGAAAGAAACTGCTAATTACTCCTGGGGAGAGTCTCTGGGGAGGGGTTACATTCATTATGTGGCCTCTTCAGGGTCCAGAGCTTAGAAAGCTGATAACATCAGTTATCAGGAGAGAGGAAAATGTACCTGGGGTCTTGATCAACTTGATTTTAATTCAGTTATCATATACTGATTAGATATCTACTACATGCCAGGCACTATACTAGATACTGGGGTTATAAAGACAAATGAAACAGTCCCTACCCATAATGAGCTTACTACTAGGGTGAGGAGGTAAGGTGAGCACAGAGAAGCAAATGCTAAGCATATTTAAAATAGATACAAAATAATTTGATGAAAGGAGGAGAATGAAAGTTAGGAAAGGGCTCTTACAGGAGGTACATTTTAGACAACCTTCAAAAGGAGATGAGGGAAAGGGCAGCATTCCAAGCAGAGGAAATGGGACAAAATCACGGACATGGAAAATGGAATACTATGTATGAAAAACAAGAGCAGGCCAGTTTGCTAGCCAGTAGTGTTTGATATGAGAACCAGTACTGCATAATCACCAGGAAAGAGAGGCTGGAGCCAAATTATACAGAATTTTCAAAGTCAGAAAGAAAGATGTGTGTATTTTATCCTATCAGCAATAGGTCACTGAAGATTCCTGAGCACAGGAATGATACAGGTAGATCTGTGCTTTAGGAATATTAATTAGGCAACAGTGTGAAGGATGAACTTGAGAGAGGAGAGAGTAGATGCAGAAGGCTACTCGGTTGCTCTAACGTGTGACAGAAACTCCATGGCTGAGCTCATGTTGCTAAAAATAAAGGCCCATTGAGATCTGCCCTTACCCTGGTGCTTGGAAGAATTAGACGAGAGAGCTCAGTCTCACTGGCTGCATGGCCCTCATAACTGCACAGGTATAGTAATGTTTTCATCATTATTTCATTGCTTTCAAAAGAATGTTTTTGCAAAGGGTAAAGCAAATCATGTCTGGAATACTGGCCAGAATAGACCGGGAATGGGGGAAACAGATCCTGTTTGAAAAGTCCAGGTCAATACAGCCCAGTGACCACTGTGCCCTCAAAGCAAATTACTGAAATTTCTCTGAGGGCAGAGACAGACAGTAAATCGAGAATTAAAGAGGCCTTTTATTTTGCTTTACAAACATTCTGAATATGAGTGCTGAACAGAGACCTCTGGAAGCAGAAGCAGGAGGGTCACCCCAGGCAAAGCACTCACCTCAAGTTCAACAAATTGGGAAGGTACCTCCACAACTTACCAGAAATTTGTCTTTCAGGAACTTGGCACTGCTAACTTTGAAGTTTACTAAGGGAAGAATGGTCTTCAATTCTCTGAAGCTGATACTGAAAGGAAACAGAAAGTACCTTTGTAAGCTTCCCCATTCCTATCTCCAAGGACAATATTTCACTACTGATACAGACGAACAGCCAAGTTAGGTCTTCAACCACTGTGTTTGAGCCTTCTCCAGGAAGGAAAAGTCAGTTAGTAAACTTTCACCAAGTACCTACCACATACTGGGCGTGGGAAGGGATGCAAAATGACACAGGGTGAAGTTCCTGCCTTCAGGATTAAATGAAATAATATTTGTAAAATGCTAATATTGTGCCCTACACATTTATGTAGGCACTACATAAATGTAAACTGTTGTTGTTGTTATATTCAAGTCTCCACTACCCTAAAAAAAACTTCATGGATAAACTTCTCAAAAGAACAGGTTATATTCACTTTTTCAGCTTCCTTAGAACACACTCATTTTAGCTCCAGAGCCTACCACTCTATGGAGAACCACTCTCTTCATGGTGACCAATGACCTCTTCAATGTCAAAGTCAATCACCCATTCTCAGTTCATTTCTCCTAGGATTCCTCTTTAGCATAGCACAATTGACCCGACCTCCTCCTTGATCATGTCTTATCTCCCTCAGATTTCAAGGCATCATATGATTCTCCTACTTGACAGCAATTTCTCCATCTCCTTGGATGGTGTGTCATTTTTTTTCATAATCCCTATGGATTTCTCAAATCTCTAGCCTGGACTTTGTTTCTTCTTTCCCCTAGTGATCTGATTTGGCCCCAGGGATTCAAATATTCATTGAATGAAATTGTCTCTAGCCCGAATCTGCCTTGAGCTCCTGACCTACATCTCCAACTATCTGCAGGACGTCATCTGTCATATTAGCATGTCATGGAGTGATTTCTTATGGTAAATGCTGTTCCTTCACATTCATATACCACAGTATGTTCAGGCATTCCACAACTGATGTAAAATTGCTTTGTTTTCAGTTTTGTCACCACTAAGAACACTTCTATGAAAAATGGGTTATATATGGGAACTTTTTATCATTGGCTTTGTGGAGTGGGTATATGCCAGTAGTAGCATTGCTCTATCAGTTGCTGGGGATAAACACAGTAAAGAAACCAAAACCAAGAGAACAATATATACAATGACAAAGGCATATATGAAAATAACAATAAAAAACAGCTAAATTCAGATTAAGTGCAATGAAAAACCTTGGTCCCTTGGAACAAATGATGAAATGCACATCCTTCCTCTTCATAGAAAGGTGAGGTACTAAAAGTGTAAAACGTAGCACACATGGTCAGCCTTGGTTTCTTTATCAGTCAACAAATATTTATTCAATAAGTATTTATTAAAGGCCTACCATGTGTCAAGTGTTATACTAAGTGCTGGGGATACAAAGAAAAGCCAAAACAGTCTCTGATCCCAAGGAGCTCACAGTCAGCTAGCACTCTGGTGGTTGATGGCAGTATTCATAAGATAAACTGTTGGCTCTCCTATCTGAGTTGTGTGCTAAGCATGAAAGATGACTGGAAGAAATGAGGGAGGAGATGCAAAAAGGCAGTTTTAACAACAACCCAAGAGACATTAGATAGATTATGACAAAACTACTATATTTAATGACCAAGAATTACCATGACCTTATCTCTCTAAGTCATTGCAACAAGGAATGGGGTGCCCCTAAATTGTATGAAGCAAACCTGCTGTGAGTTGGGCTCGAAATAAATTTGGATCAAAGACCTGTGCTCTATAAAACTTACTTCCTCAATATTTTCAATATTCTGTGATCCTTGTCCCTATAAGACAAGACAGGTTAGACAGGTTTGAGCCTTCTCCATGAAGGAAAAAATCAGTCCATAAACTTTCACCAAGTACCAAGACATGGTGGGCAAGGTAAGGAATGTAAAAAGACAAACAGCATGGTACCTACTCCCAGGATCAAATAAGATAACATTTGTAAAGTGCTTAGCATAGTATCCCATTAGTCACTGTCAATAGGAACAGGAAAGAAAACAGGCAAAGGAAGGTTTGGAACCTACCCATAGCTTATCCAGTTTAGCTCCTTCTTAAAAGCTCCAATCTTGTATGGATGAAACTACTAAGAAAAACAGGTTTATTACCACCTATAAGAAGGAGATCAAGATGGCCTTAGCAGTTAGTGTAGTAATGGAGTCCTAGAAGGCAGAGAACTCATCGGGCCTAAAATGGGACAAAGGGTAAGACCCAGTAGGCACAGTTTGGGTCATTACAGATCATAAGGATAGGGGTAGCTATATTTGAAGTTGGAGAGATGAACCTGAGCCTCGAATTCAAGAGTATTGTACTACTATAGAAGTCACATGAAGAGTTTCTGGGAAATTCCAGCATGGACTTGAGGCAGGAAATGGAGAGATTAAGATAATTGTCTCCAAGTATATGAAGGGCTATTATATAGAAATGGGATTAGACTCATTCTTCTTGGCCATAAAGGGGGGAACTAGGTGCAATGGGTAGACATGACAGACGCAGATATCGGGGAAAACTTAGGGATTAAAAATGTGCAAAAATAAAATTCAACACCTTAGACAGGATAGTGACTTTCCCTTCACCAAAAGTTATTGACCAAAGTTAGAAAGTCATTGGAGATACCTTACATGGGTTCTTGTGCAGTCACATGACTAGAGAGCCCCAACAGTTTCTTATAACTCTAAGATTCTACAGTTATAAGAAACAAGTCCAGAACGTACTCAAAGTACTGAATTCAGTTCTGGGTACCATATTGGGGGTAGGAGTGGAGGTGAATTATCAACAAATTGGAACTCATTTCCAGAGCAGAATAACTACAGAAATACAGCAACTAAAAACGTCAAGCAAAGAATGGTTGAAGTAACTAAAACCATTTGGCCAGAGAAAGGTGGAAGGATGGAGAATGGTTAGAAGGCAAGAGACAGGGACAAGAACATGTAAGGGCTGGTTCTGAATTCCTGGAATTGATCAGGTCCTCACCTTCCAAGTAAGCACATCCCACTCAGTCCAGGGCATCTGCTAAAATAAGGCATATTCTCAACTACAAGGCAGCAGCTGCAAGGAAACAGCCCTTAGAGTTTCTATATAATTCACCCTACATTACTCCAGCATCAATTGTCTTTATAAAAAGGAGGAAGAGCTAGAAGGCACAGTAGATAGAGTGCCAGACCTAAGTCAGGAAGACTCAACACATTTACTAGCTATGTGACTCTGAGCAAGTTCACTCTAATATCTTTGCCAAGGAAACCCCACATGAGACCATGAAGAGTAGGATATGACTGAAAAAACAACTGAACAACAATCTACAAAAAACAAGTCAGTTCTCTCCACAACTGCCTCTTCCCTTGTTCAGTAATGGGCTGAGGGATAACAGGGACACTAATACAACATTGGTAGAGCTGTGAATTGGCTCAGCTATCCAGGATATCACGTTTCATCTTTAGAATACAAAATAAATTCCCTAAAGTTTGGGACATTTAATTTTGCTTTTATATATCCAGGAGACCAGAGTAGGCACATAATAAATGTTTGTGGATTAATGGATTAACATCCCATGTAAATGAACACCTGTCCTGTCAATTGGTTTTTCTTGACCCTTTTTTTTTTTTTTTGCTATAAGGGAGTGTTTGTTATAGGGGAACATTAAGGGAATATTTTTAAATGACCAGTTTTTTTTTTTAAAGGCATCAATAAAACTCTTAAAAATAAGGAAAAAGTACCCTTAGAGATGGGAGTATCTTACCTAGAAAGCACAAGTTTGCTCTACCTTAATGAAATGAATTCAGAGTCTTATAGAGGGTTGTGCCCATGTATCCTCCAAACAGTTCAGGGCCAGCAGCAGAACAGGATGAGGATATAAAAGTGCTTGGTCCAAAACCAAGACAGAGTTACAAAAATAAGACAGATACTTATCTCAAGCATTAATATGAGAAAGTCAGTCACATCCAGGGGCCACACTATGGCCCACAACACTCCTGAGCACTCCCCCAACCAGGTTAAAATCCAGTTGGGAAAATATTTCATAGAATGAATAAAAATTCAATAAAACACAGATAACAATGCATTTAAAACTTAAGTCAGCATGTAACTGCAGGGATCCTGGTATATGGACTAGTAGATCCTGTTTTTAGGAGTTTGAGATTATTGCTCTAGAGGGCAGAATCAACAGGTAAAAATTACAAGGAGGTAGATTTGTGCTCAATAGAAAGAAAACCTTTCTTAAAAATCTCAGTTGTCCAAAAGTAGAAATATAATAATGGACTCCTTCATGACATGGTAAATACTACGTTGTCAGTGATATTCACACTGAAGTTGGATGATCATTTCTCAGAGATAATACCAGAGGGAATCCCCAGGGAATAAGCAGTTCAGTGAAATGTCCTCTTCTATGAGGTCCAGCTCTGAGGTCTCACAGCTCTAGGTAGAAAGCCAACATGAAAGCCTTAGGCAGAACCGCAGAGGAAGTCTAGACAGTGAGGATGACAGGATCCTAGGATTTAAAACAGAAAGAGACCCTACAGAACATCTAATCCAAGCTTCTCATTTTCCCAATGAAGGCCCAAAGCCTTGAAGACCCCAAGCTTGTCACAGAAGTACTAAGTAACAGAACCAAAGATCAAACTCAGATCTTCCAAATTCAGTGCCCTCTTTACTATACACCAAAGACAGGCCTAGGAAGGCACAGTTAGAGTCTTAACGATTAATCTTCGTCTCAGCAATGCGACTCCTTTTGGAATAAGGGACTGTGGGTTTACATAGAATGCTACATACACTGTTTTATTTAACTATTTTTCTTTGTTGTAAGGGAGGGACTCATGGTCAGGAAGCTACATATTCAAAAATACTATAATGGAAAAACAAAAAGTATTGATAAAGGTTAATTTAACTTTTTTTTTCAAAGAACCTTAAGCTTAGTTTGAAAATTAATGCTCCAAAGCTCTATTTTCTTATTTATAAATAACTTCTGCCCCAACAGAGCATCATAGATTTAGAACCAGAAGGGACCTCAGAGGTTATATAATAATAATATTGATAAATTGTTTCACATTTATATAGTGCTTTAATGCTTGCAAAGCAGTTTACAAATATTATCTCATCTAACCCCCCCCGCCACAACTCTAGGAGGTAGGTGCTAAAATTTTTCCCACTTTGCAGATGAGGAAACTGAGGTAGAAAAGTTAACTACCTTGCCCAGAGTCACATAGCTAGTATCTGAAGCCTAAGTCAAACTCAGACTTCCTGAGTCCAGGTCCAGTACTCTAAGTACTCCATCTAGTCTAAACCACACATTGGTACACTTGAGGAAACTAAGACTTAGGGAAGTTACATGACTTGCTCAGTATCAAAAAAGGCAGACATATCTCCATGATTATCACAGTAAGATTCCTCAATGTCCTGGTCACCATTCTCTGAATGTTCTCTAGCTGGTCAACAGTCTTCTAAAAGTGTGTTGCCCAGAGTCTGACAGGATGAAGCCATCCGATAATTTCCTTCATTCTAGATTCTGTGCCTCTTCTAATGTAGTCTAAGACAGCACTCACTGCCAGGCAGGATCATCCTTCTCGCATATATACTGCACTTGTGAGCAAATGGGAGGTTGTGGGGAGGAGGTTACCAGACAGTCACATCTGTCTGGAGCCCCAGTCTTCTTCCAAATCTCACATGAAAAAATCACTACTCACATCTGTTCCTAACATACACCAAGGAGAAAAAGAGCCTCTGTTCTTCAGAAAATTGGATTTTTCTTCTGCTTATCAGCAGAAATGTTTTGATTCCAATCACATTTTACCTACCAGTATTCTGCTTTTTAAAAATCATCATCATTTTTCTCCTTGGCTCATTATTGTACATCCATTCATTCTTTTCTCTGCAGTTCTGACAACATGACCCTCTTCATCTATGGAATGAAAGACTATAACTAGAGGGGGTCATTTGAGTTGGCCTTTCCTTCTGGCTGGCTGTGGAGCAACCAAGCTTAAGGTGCTAGTGTTTTACCATCAAACATATCTGGAGACTTTGAAATAAAGTATAAATCTTTTAAAACTCAAATAGCTAAAATATGTCCCACAGGGGTGCCTACCACCAGGTCCTGGAGGAGAGGAGGGAGGTGATCTGGGTAACAAAACAGTAAAATGCAATTCAGTTTGTCTTCCCTCTTCAAGAAATCATTCCTATTACTACAGACAGGCATGGGAAGGAAATCATAAAATTCTAGCATCACATAAAGATTATAGCTTTAAAATTTTCAAAACATATTAGATACATATATTTTATCCCATTTGCATGTGAGATAGATGGTATTAGTTAACCCAATGTTATTAATGAAGCTACTGAACATAAGGGAGAGTGATTTACTCAAGGTCACACAAATTTTAAGTGTCTGAGGTGGGCCCAGGTCCCTCTACCACTACTCGAAAGGTCCACTGATGACCCCACCCTGCCTCATTAACCAAGGAGACATCTGCCCTCCTCCATTGGGATTCCATTTCCATTGGGATTCCTTATCACACTCTGCCTGAGAACAGCTGCAAGACATGAAGCAGCTGCTCCCCCCAGGCTCTTTGTTTCTCCCATTTCACAGTGAGTTTTTAACAGACCCTGAGATCTGAGAACTCTTCTTTTCCTGAACCTCTCTTTCCTAGCTTCCAAACCAATCAGCTGCCCCCATGAAATGAAATGTTGACAAATGTCATTTATCATTTCCTCAGAAAACACTCAGCCTTAATGCAACTTTGAATTATTCATTTTTGTTACTGGATGGAAAAAAAGTGAGGGCTCCCAATTTACAATCATCTTTGGAATAGAATGAACAGAAGAAATGCAGAAACAGCCACGACTCCAGTATGGGCTCTCATTAACCACTCCTGATTGGACTATTACAATACTCTGCTAAGAGGACTCTCTACCTCAAGTCTCTACCCACTCCAAACCACATGCCACAGCAGAGGTCTGACCAGATCCCTCCCCTATTCAACCTCTCAGAGTTTGAGACCTATAAAAATAAAGACCTATAAATATAGAGACCTATAAAAATAAAACTCTAAGGAAATTATTCCAGAAACACAAAGTTCTTGACTTAGGTTTCTGAGTCAATTAGAAGACAATTAAGATGTTAAATACTCAAGTATTTTTTTTTAATTCTACAACACAAGAAAGTCACTTAACCTCCTAATGCCACAGGCAGCTTAGACTAAGGGGCAGGACAGGAGCAGAGATGCAATAGTAGCAGGCTCCTTGGTGGGGGCTCCTCAAATCACTGAAATCATAGGAATAGTCCAGATAAAATGTGTCTCTTTGTGCATGACTTGACAGCCTATAAAAGCTTTTCATCAAATTCATGATTCCACTGAGAGTTTAACACTTGATCTAGTCAAGTCAATTCAACAATCTTCTACTAAACACTGAATGTGTGTGGCCTCAAACAAACTGAAACCTGAGAAAGATCTTAATTCAGAAAGGCCAAGGTCATCCACTGCATGTGGGACCATCCCCAGTCATCGTGACTTTCACCTTGCCACTGGTGACTGTAGTGGGGAAAGTAAGGATGATGACTTTGCACAGCTCTGCCTCATTTAAATCCAATTTATGAACAAGTCAAGATATCACCCTTGTGATGCATGTCTTTGATCCTCTTTGAGAAGGAAGGATGAACAACCACAGTAACAAACACCCACTACATGCCAGGCACCGTGCTAAGGGGTAGGCATGCAAACAAAGGTGAAAACAGCGCCTGGCCTCAGGGAGCCCACAGTCTAATGGAGGAATCATGCCAACAAACTACATATAGAATACACACACACACACACACACACACACACACACACAGAGAATAAATTGAAGGTAATCTCGGGGGAAAGGCATTAACATTAAGGGGAACTGGGAAAGGCTTCTTGCTGAAGATAGGATTTTAGTTGAGATTTAAAGGAAGCCAAGAGGCAGAGATAAGGTGAGAAAGCACTCCAGGCATGGAAAAAGACATGGAATATGGAATTTTGTGCAGGAGGAAATGCAAGAAGGCTAGTGTCACAGGAGTGGAGAGGATATGGAGAGAAGTGATGTATAAAAACACTGGTAAGGTAGGAAGAGTAGTAAGTTTCATGACAACTCAGGGATAGAGAGATTACTGCTGATTAGGGTAGGGATGGCAGTCAAAGGCAATTGAATGAAGGTGACATTTGAGCTTTGCCTTAAAGAAAAGGTAAGAGATTAAAAAATGAGATGTTTTAGATGATAAGGGCTTAGAGGTGGCACCAGAGGAACACTGACCCAGCCATGAAAAAAGAAAGCAAGACGCAGAATACAGAAATATCTCCAGAGGTTTAACACTGGAGAAGAGCCTATGTCATGGTGCCGGCATGGGAATGCCAAAGAAAACAATTCCAAATCACAAACGTGGGTCACCCAAGACTGAGAAAAAAAATGTGCCCCAGATACCAGAATCGTCCAGTTTTGCTCACAGCTCACAAGTCACCTATACAGATAAGACAATCATGGAATACATCTTTGACCTCAAAGAGGTGGTGCTGCCAACTGAACTTGTAAATTCTTTGATGTTCCCAAATAATTTGAACAAGTCAATGTTCTCTTATAATCAGCAAGAAATGAAACTTGAAAACCAAACTGACCATCTTCCTAATATTGGGAAAATCAGAGCAATACCCCACCATGAAATACAACAGTCGCTTTCCTCCAAACTCCTCCAAAGTTCTCCCAGGTGGTCCAGCTTAAAACAGGCTGACTACAGAGCAGAAGTGAGGCCTGATATCCCCCAGACTCCCTCCCAGGGTGTACCAGTGAGGATAACCAGCTCCAGGACACCAACGAGCCAAAGATTACTCAAGGAGACCCTGAGCCCCCAAAGGAAGCTACTTGGACTCTAGAAACACAATTACAACGTAAACGCCATTACAGCAAAAATCCTCTTGTTGTGAGTAGTAAGATATTGGCATCTAGGCTAGATCAAAATAAACTAAGTCTTTCCATTATAAATGGGTCCCCTGAACCATAGAGTCATAAGAATCACAGCTTTGGAGTCAGAAGGAGCTTCAGCTGCAATCTAAGGAAACTAAGGCCAAGGAAAATTAAGGGACTTCCTCAAATTTACACAAGTAGTAAACATTACTGGTAAGATTTGAATCCAGAGCACATATGTTTGCCACTCTATTCTTTAATTGTAGTATTTCAAAATATCTACCATTTGGTGTGGATACTCCTTCTACTGACAAAGACCATAGGCCCTATAGATTTTGGCAGACAACCAATGTTGTGACCAAAAAATCCATTCACTGGTCATTAACCACTTGATGAGCTATGTTCCTGAGTTCAGTTGGGGATTATCTTACTAAATTTTTCTTTCCTTCAGCTCTTCTATTTGCTAATATCCTGCATTATTTAGCAGAATTTTTATCATTCTTGAGGTGGTTTGAAAGAGAGCTGGATTTGGCTAGAACGTCAGACACTACCATCTTTGCTAGGAGTCTGGACAGATACAACAACCAACAACAAGCCTGTATCTAAAGCTTGCATTTGTCCAGGTCGATAAAACCAAGGAGATTTCATGGGCCCCTAGCAGAGCCTTCAAGGACTCAAAGTCATTTTCAAGCCCCTATCCGTTAAATCTTAAAGAAAGACATCAGTGAAGAAGAGTCTTAAGAAACAGTAAACATCCTCAGGCTCTTTCCATGTCTGGTGATGATGCATTCCTAGAACTACCAAATATTCTCCTCTTCATAAAATATGTTTTTATTCTCTAATATATGGAATGAGAATGAGAATTCCAATGAACAAGAAAATAAACTGTAAAACATTCTTACCTATTTTTCCGAGTTTGATCTACAGAATAAATTTGCTTTCTTAGCCAGCTAGAAGAGAAAAAGAGAAACAAAATATTAGGAAAACGGCAAAACTCACCTAACACTCCCATTAGAACAGAAAGCTAATTCTGTCCTGAGCTAAGACAGGAAGCTAATTCTTTCACTCCCAGACCAGGGACCTTTCTACTGAATTATATTTCTTCCAAGGACCTTTTAACTACAAACATCTTTTCACAGTTTGGGGCTATCTTGAGAGATGCTTAGCATCTGGAATAAAGAAAATGATAGGCCTATTGTCTTCAGCCCTGGTCAGACCCCAAATGGAGTCTTCATGTTCAGTTCTGGAAGACATGTTTTAGAAAAGACATTTTAGACAATATGTCCAAAGGAATCTGACCAGAAGAGGGAGAGGACAAAAGAACAGGACTTATGAGGATTGGTTAAAGGAACTGAGGATGTTTAGTCTGGAGAAGAGAAGGCTTAGAAAAAGATTTATAACTGACTTCAAGCATCTGACAGATTTTCATGGGAGAGAGAAGACATTCTGTGTAGCTCCAGAGGGAAGATCTAGAAGAAATGGATGGAAGGTACAGAGAGACACATCCTAGGTCAAACTAAGGAGGCATTTCCTAACAATTACTGCTGTCCAGTAACAAAACAGGTTGCCTCACAAAAGAGTATGCTCTTCTTTCCTAGGGGTATTCAAAAAGTAATGGGATGATCACCTGGATGAGATGCTATAGGTTACAAGACTGAACTAGATGACTTTGGAGGTCCCTTCCCACTCTAGGCTTCTATGAATCACTCTAATAAAGTAAAGTTCAAAAATCTGATTAGAAGATGGTATAAATTTAAATGCTTCAGATTAACATTTTCTTAAATCTTTACACACAAACATTGAGTTTAGAGACTGAAAGTCTCTAAATCAGCCCTTACAAAATGATATCATGGAGAACCTCACCCTCAGGACCAAGGGGACTTGATTCCTTACTGGGCAATGCTGTCATTTCAACTCTTAGACTAATCCTGTATTGAATCCCCACTTTTTTTTCATTTTATATTATTCAAGTGTTTTGTTCTTTCCCAATTTTAATGATTACTAATAATAATAGATGAGGTCATTTAATGCAAGGGACAGAGAGCTATCCTTGGTCTCCGGAAGATCTGGATCCAAGTCTTACCCTAGACAGATACTGGCTGTGTGACTGACTTAAGTCCTCAGTTGCTTGGAGATGACTTTCTAAGAGTCTTAAGTTACAGGGTGGACACCGATCTACATTGACAAACAGTTTCCTCTTTTGAAGTTTTTTAACCAATGAAATCAAGGGTCTGGATCCACAAAGAAGCAACCTGAGCACAACAGCCTGAGGATAAAATACAATTGCTGTATATAATTAAAGGACAATTATTATTAAGAGCCCCCTCTGGACTCCTGGAGATGGGTTTGAATCTCTCTCTACATGACAGCTTCCTCAAGTATCCCAAAATAAGTGGAAGAGAAAGAAAAGGAAAAGACCAAGTACCTCTCAATAATAGCTGGCGTTGAAGCACTCTGGGCTTCTTGGTGCAAAATTGTCAAGCCACAAAGCCATTTAGTAGCATCTTCCTTGGAGTCCGCTGAAAAGACAAGAAGAGGAACTGTTACATGGAATGACTGATAGTGACCCTGATCAGGTGCTTCTACTCTTAGTTCCCTGGGTCTCTTTCCTGAAAGATTTAGGGAAAAGGGTCTCCTGAAGTCCTCAAGATATTTCAAACTATGTTACCCCATTCCATGAAAACATGCAGTAAAGGGCTAGAGATTCAGCAGATGGCATGAAAGCAAACCAAACACCATGATTGGAAAGGCAGTGAATTTGGAATCAAGAGACATGAGTTCTCATCCATGCTCTGCCATAGACTACTGAGTGACCCGGGTCAAGTCTAAGACAGGGTCCCCCATGCCAGCCTCCATCAAACTACCTTCTCCTGTTTACTTTGGCATCTGTTGTAGAATAGGCACATTATTGCACCCGGAAGTCATTGATGCACATGGCACGAGCTCTCGACAAACCAAGAAGGTAAGAGCCTAATTTAGTATCATCATCTTTTCACACAGGAAGACACTGAGGCTAAGAGAGGTTGCATACCCATCCCCCACAATGGCTTCCCAGGAACCAAAGTTCAGAGCACTACATTTCTCTCTTTTCTCTTAATGGCTCTCAAGTCTCCAGCATCTCATCCACCAAAAGTAAAGACAGATAACTACACTCTTGTGGAAATTAGGCCTTTTTCTCCTAGAAAGGTTTTAAGTAACAATACAAAAGAGGAGAAAAACTAAACATTGGAAAACTCGGTTTGGTGACCAGGTGATGAATTCTGGCACCATAGAAATTCACAATACTATTAATATATCATTTTACTACAATTAATTTATATCAGTGGAAGCAATATCCACCCCTCCTCAATCACAGATATTTTGAATCACTGAGACAAAAGAGATTTAGTCATTAGAAGTGAGACAGCACCAAGTCTGCTAGTCAGTATTGGGCAAGGCCTTAGGAATTATCCTGTCTAAGCCTCCATTTTTACTGTTGTTCAGTTGTTTCAGTCATGTCTGATTCTTCATGACTCCATGGGATGGCAGAGAAAATGAAGTGGTCTGCCATTTCCTTCTCCAGCTCATTTTACAGATTAGGAAATTGAGGAAAACAGGATGAAGTGCCTAGCCCAGGATCACACAGCTAGTATCTGAGGCCAGATTTCACTCAGGAAGATGAGTCTTCCTGACTACAGGCCCAGCACTCTATCTACCACCTAGATGCATTTTACAAATGAATGAACTGAGGATCAGGGAGGGCATATGACTTATCCAGAGTCATATGGTCAGTCAGTGGCAGAGATGGGACTAAGATTGATTTCTTTGTTCTCTATATCTAGGGGTCTTTCTGCTATTATTCAGCTAAGTATTAGTGCAATAAAGGCAAGAGAGCAAAGGGCTAATTTACAGTTATTCATTAATATGTCAGATACTCCTTATTTCCAAGATCAATAACACAAGCCAGCATCAAATTTGAATATATTTTATTCTGGAAAAGAGGTTGCTTCACATATCTGTGTTTCCCAGATAATTCAAAGTTGCCTTTAAACATTCAAAGATCTTTTAAAAAATTTTAACACTTTGTGTGTTAGAAGTCCTACTATTAACAAGTAACATGAGAACACAATGTTGGGTGAAATGGTCCTTCAGAGGACGGTTCATTTCAAAAGGACAGCTATAAACGGGCAGCAAGATTTCACAACCCGGGTGGGGAGCGAGGAGAAGCTGGTTATAAAATTTAAAATTGCCCATTAATGACTCACATTTCAATAGTCCTTTAAGATTTACTAAGCAGTTTCCTGGAATGTCATACTAACACTATAGCAGATAAATGGCATCCAAGAGCTCATACTTATTCAGAGTGTGTCTTTAGTTCTTTTGTGCTGTTGATATATCCTCCCTGCTTGTAATTTGTTACCTTATTTTCACTCACTTTGAAATCAAATTATTTAGATCTGAATTTATTTGAATAAAAAGTATTTTATGTTTATGTTTGTATAATTCCTCTGTCTGTTTTGGCAAATATATACTCAGGTTATTTTATTCTAAGTATTTTAAGTGGTCTAAAACAAAACTGAATAATATTGCTGATGCACTGTTGTTTCTCTTTTTCATTTTTGATTAAATCTATTTTAATTTTTTAATTTAATTTTTAAATTAGATTCAATAAATATATTTTGATTTTAATTTCAACTTTGTTTGAGATCACTACTTTTTTTACATATTATATACCCTTCTAGATACATTTTTCCCTTTTTAACCTATTTCCAAATAGAGTAAAGCTCTAGCACCACTCACCACCTTCCCCCACTGAGCTTCTTCTGTAGTATTTTTTCCTTTTATGCCTCATTTATATGAGATAATTACTCCTTTTTATCTTCCTAAGGTTTTATTTTTTTTTTAGAATCACTCCATCTTATTGAATTCAGTCCACATCTTTCTTTCAAACTATCCAAATAATGATGACAATCGTTTTTACATATATGTAGTAAAGAATTTGACTTGAGTCCCTTATAATTGGTCTTTAATGTTCACCTTGTGTTTCTCCTGGATGTTACATGTCGAATTTTCCATTAAGTTCTGGGGTTTTTATCACAGAAACCTGAAAGTCTTTGAGTTTGTTAAATGTCTTTTTTTTTTTCATTCAGGATCATACTTAACTTTGCTGGGTAAGTTATCCTTGATTGTAACCCCAGCTCTTTTGCTCTGAGGAATATAAATATAGTATTCCAAACCTACAGTCCTTCAACACAGTGGTTACTAGGTCTTCTGTCATCCTTATTGTAGCTCCAGAATATTTAAATTTTTTTTCTTGTTGTTTCTAATATTTTCTCTGTAAGCTGGAAGCTTTGAAACTGGCTATGATATTCCTATAAGTTTTCCTCCTGGGATCTCTTTCAGATGGTGATCGGTGGAATTCTTTCTATTTCTACTTTGCCTTCTTGTTCTAGAACTTCAGGGCAATTTTCTTGACAATTTCTTCCAACATTGTATCAAGAATCTTTTTTAATTGTAATTTTTAGGTAGTCTAACTATCCTTATATTATTTTCTCCCCAATCTCTTCTCCAGATCAGTTGTTTTTCCAATGAAATGTTTCACATTTTCTTCCAAGCTTTCACTCTTTTGATTTTGTTTTATGATATCTTGGTATATTATTAGCTTTCCCTTGCCCAATTCTAGTTTTCAAGGAATTACATTCTTCCTTAAGTTTTTGATTCTCTATTCCAGGGGACTGATTTTCTTTTCATAATTTTCTTCATTTTTCTTGGATAGCTCTTATTTTTTTCTAATTTTCCCCCAATCTCTCTTACTTGATTTCTAAAATCCTTTTTAAGTTCTTCCATGACAATTTGGTGTTTCTCATTGAAAAGGGGATGACTTTTTTCGTTCCATTATCTTCCTCTGAATGTGAACCAAGGTCTTCTCTATCCCTGTTGTAACTTTCTATGGTTAGGTCCTTTCTCCTTTGCTTCTTCACTTTTAATTATCATTTTATTTTGTTTTTAGGAGCTATTAGTGTAATCAAGTTGCAGTCCCAAGGTATGCAGGTTCTTCTTACTGCTATTTTCTGAGGTCTATTACTAGACCCAACCTTGGGCTCTCCACTCTACTCCTAAGCCACAGCTAAGGCTCCCAGCCACACTGTTTCACAAATGATCTTATTCCCAGCAGTCCCTCCAGTGGTTGCAAACTACAGCGTCCTCTCTGCTCCAGAACTGAAACCAGGGTCTC
>CM053769.1:254249917-254265994 GCA_028658325.1 Potorous gilbertii
CAAAGCTGAGGATGGTTAACACCAGAGGATCACCCCACCACTACCACCACCAAAAAAAGACCTTGATAGGCTAGAACTGCAGACTGAAACAAATATCATGAAACTTAATGGGGCATAATCTACATATCTAACAACTGGAAAATGGAAAAAATTGCCTCATAACAATGATGGAATATCATCATACAATAAATAAGGTTAAACAGTAAAAATGGAAAAATTAATTAAATGGCATGCAAAATCAAGAGAGTAGATTTAGAATAACATACATTCGCTACAATTTCATATAAATCATAAGGACAATAGTAGTAAAACTTCATGAATACATAGAACAAAAGATCAGAAGGGAATATAAACTACTTTTCTTAGCCTTCTGTTAAATTTTATTATATAATATCCCCTTTCTTTTAAAATCAAAATATATACACTTCATATCCTATAATTCAATTTTGGGTTTAATTCCATATTTTGCATCTTTGAGTTTACTATGTTAAATTGATAGGGTTTTTAAAAAATCTAATCAATGTTATAGAGGTAAATGTAAAGTTCTCTATTTTGGTTCAAAAAATCAATTACACAAGTAAAAGACGAGATAGGCATGATTAGACAGGGATTCATGAAGATGAGACTGTAGGGTTGTAGTAGATTGCAAGCTCAATGAAAATCAGAAATATAGCAGGGAAACCAAAAAAGTCAGACCTGAAGTCAAATTGGAGTGGCATTCTGTCTAGGACCTAGAATCAATAAGATGAGGGTTCAGGTTCTAACTCTGATTCTTCCTAGCTACAACCATGTTACCTCTCTGAGCCTCAGATGTATCATCTGTAAGATGGGTATAATAAGTACTTACCTCGTAGGGTTGTTGTGAATTAAGTGTCATTTTACAAACTTTAAAGAATGATACAAATGTCAACGGCTGTCTCTACTGAGTCAAGAATGACAGAGGTGGTAATTGCATTATATTCTGCCTTGGTCACATCCAGGCACACTTTAGGAGGACTATTCTATATAAGGACAGATTGAAGGAACTGAGAGATTATCTCTTCCTATAGAAGAGGATACTTAGGGGACATGATGGCTGCCTTCATTTGTCCAAAGGACTGTCAGATGGAAGAGGGATCAGACTTGTTCTAGGTAGCCCTAGAAAAGAGAAATGGGAACAATGAATGAAAGAATTCAGTGTGATGTGAATAAAACGTCCCTAACAATTACAATCATCCAAAAGTCACAAGCCAAAGGTCTGGCTCTGGAGATTTTCAAGGGAATGCCTGATGAACCCCTAAAAATGCTACAGAAGACATCACTGATTGGATTAGACTAGAGGAGCACTGAAGTTCTTCTACTTTTTAGGGATGTGGTAGCAGGGATTATTGAGCAGGTATAAGCAGAATGAGAAACTCTCCAAGGTTTCTTTCAATTCTGCAATCTTCTGATTCCATAGCTTATTGAAAGTTACACAGTTAGCCAGGGGTAATGTAGGCTTTGCTGATTCTCCGCTCATACTCTTGGGCACGATGCTGTACTGCCTCTTCACACAGCCCCTGCAGCAGGAGTCAAGGACAGGAGCCATTTTCAGTTCTTTAACTTGCGGTATTAGCTGAACCATTTTCAGCTGTAGAGATACCCAAAGCACAAACAATTCTCATTTCCCCTCCTTTGCACTGGCCATGCTTTACCTGGGATGCTTCCGCTCCTCACCTCTGCCTTTACACTGAATTCCTAGCTGTATTCAAGATTCAGCTCCAATGCTGACCTGCTGCAGGTAGCATTTCCCAGTCCTCCCAGCTGCCAGTGCCTCCCAGCTACTCTGTGTGTATCTTTTATGTACCTATTTATGTCTCCCTTAATAGTATATAAGTTCCTTGAAGGTGGGGGTTGCTTTTACTTTTTCTTTATTCCTAGTACTTAGTAGAGTTCCTGGTACATAGTAGGCACTTTAATAAATTTTATTGACTGACCTTCTTTAGATTACCTCCCACCTTCTCTGTATGTGCCCAAGGTAAGCACGATATAAATGTTAGGTATCATCATCATCATCTTATATATACCTATTTATATCTCTCTAACAGAATGTAAGTTTCTTTGAGGACAGAGACTGCTTTAACCTATTTTACTTTATTTTATTGTATTTTAAATTTCCAGTGCTTACTAACACAGTGCCTGCAGGGTACATAGAAAGCACTTAATAAATGTGTGTTGATTGACTGGAGAGTCGTGCAGAAGTAATTGTGCCAAACTACTGCTGGCAAGTAACTGCCAAGACGGCACAGTTGTCTGGACCAACAACCCACAGGTTACACAGCAGTAGCTTTCAGCTGTCTGATATAGCACAATAATAATCCTAATAAAAGTAGCTAACATTTATGCAGTGTTCTATACCCGTCATTTCATTGGATCTTCACAAAAAGCCTTTGAGGTCAGTAGCAACATGGATTTTCTTTTTTTCAAACTGGACCTGTGATTTTATTGGAATAGGGAACTCCCAATGAGGAAACTCCCTCTGCCAGTTGAGATGAGCACCTGCTCTGAAACTGCCTGAGATTTGTCAAAGGCAATGAAAGACAGAGTGACTTGCTCAGGGTCACACAATCAGACCTGTCTGATTCTGAGGTTGGGTTACTATCCACTGTGCTACTCTTCCTCTCAGGGGCAGCTAGGTGGTGCAGTGGATAGAGCACCAGTGCAGGAGTCAGGAGTACCTGAGTTCAAATCTCACCTCAGACACTTGACACTCACTAGCTGACTAGCGACCTTGTGTAAGTCACTCAACCCCAATTGCCTCATTCTGGGTCATCTTCAGTCATCCTGATGAATATCTGGTCACTGGATTCAGATGGCTCTGGAGGAGAAGTGAGGCCGGTGACCTGCACAGCTTCCCCTCACTCAAAACAAAGTCAAGTGCAAGTTATGTCATCATTTCTCTGATGGCATGGTCTTCTTCGGCAATGAAAGACAAACACACATTCTCTTCCTCATGAAGGAAAGGTCAATGGACCTAGAGTCAAGAACAAGAGTTCAAATCCAGCCTCAAATACTTACTAGGCTTGTGGCCATGGGCAAGTCACTTCACTACTATCATCTGCCTCAACTATCATCTTTCCTCAACTATAAAATAACCTACTTCCCAGAGCTGTGATAGGATCAATTGAGATAATATTTGTAAAGCACTTTGTAAACCTCGAAGTGTTATATGACCGCTAAATATTATTGTTATGTAGCATATATAATAATAATTGTACATGTCTCCATTTTACAGATGAGGAAACTTGAAGTAGTGACTTGCTGAGTTTATATGGTTGATAAGTAAGAGAACTGGGATATAATAGTTGCACTTATAAAGTGCTTTAAGGTTTTCAAAATGCTTCACATGTTAACTCATTTGATCCTAATTTTAGGTGCATTGCTTTTTCCATCATACCACACTGTTGTATAAGTTTTCATTTTCACAAAATCACCTAATCCAACATTAATCTCTTATAGCATTCCCAACAAGTAATCACCCATCTATCCTCCCGTTGAAGACCCCCAGTGAAAGAGAACTCCAAAACTTCCAAAATGTTACCTGCCCAGGACAGAATATAAATATTATCCACTCTTTCATTGGGGATACAATACCTCTTTGAATTCAACCTAAGTTCATTCCATTTTTGGACAATTCTGCTTAGAAAGTTTTCCTTTTATTCAGCCTTCTAACCATTGTTCCTGGTTTTGACTTCTGGGGCCAAATGGATTTAATCTATCTTCTGCATGATAATTCCATAAATCCAGACAACAGCTAACATATCCCTCCTAAATCTTCTTTTCTCCAGATTAAACATTCCTAGTTTTTTCAACTAATTCTCACATGAAAGGTTCACTGGTCCCCTCACCATCCTAATCATCCTCCTTTGGACATACTCCAATTTGCCAGTCCCTTTCCTAAAATATGGCAGCTAGCACCTGGCATACACCTTGGCGTCATTGTATAGATAATACTTTAAGATTTACAAAGCACATAATATGTATAGTATGAACTTATTTGATCCTCAAAACATTCCTATGAAGTAGGTATAACATTGTCATCCCAATTTGCTAAGTGAGGAAGCTGAAGTTCAGAGAACTTAAGTAAATTGACCACAGTTACAGTTAGTAAGCATCCAAGGTGGAATTCAAACTTCTTTAGCTATAGGAAGCATTCAGTCAGTCACAGAGCATGATCTCAGGATACTGTCAGTCTTGTTAATGCCACCAAATATAATGCAGTCTCATCTTCTTATCTATTCCTTTCCCAGAGGTCTCAGCACACACAAATCCTCGCTCACTTTTTCCTGTTATCACTTCGTGTTCAATCCAACAGTGTTCCTGGTAGCTCCAAAGCAGAGCTTGACCAACACTCATTTAATCATTCAACAAATATTAATTAAGCACCTATTGTGTACAAGGTACTGTCCTTGACCATGAAAACACAAAGACTGATATGACAACAGGCCCTGTTCTCAAAAAAATTCCAATCTAATGTAAGGAAGTTTGAGTTGCCCTCCTGGGAGGAATCAGCTTCCCTTGTTGACTTCACTTCATCATCATTCAATCACTTGTCGGTCCCTTGCAATCTGATTTCTAACCCACCCATTCTGCTGAAATCATTCTCCCCCAGGATACCAAAGATGACTTAACTGGTAAACCACGGCCTTTTCTTGGTCCTCATCCTCTCCTTCACGACTCCTCAGCAGCTTTTACTACTGTTGGCTATATTCCTCCTGGGTAATCTCATTCTCCTTGGCATCCAGGCTACTTGTCTTCTCTGGATTCTCTACCTACCTATCTGACCACTCTTCATTCTCCTTTTCAAGATCTTTTTCCAGTCCCTGGCTTCTTAATATGAGTGTTCCCTAGGGCTCAATCCTAGATCATCTTTTCTTTCTCCCTACAAACATTTTCATGAAGGGCTCATCTGCTTCCATAAATTCAATCATCTCAACATCAATGATTCCCAAATTTGTATATACAACTAATCTCTGTCTTGAACTTCAGTCAAGCCATCAACTGCTTCCTAATAACTGCTCTGGGATGTCCCTTAGAGATGTCAAATTCAGTGTGTCTATAATGAGCTTGTTATCTTCACTCCAAAACCTTCCTCTCCTCTAAGCTTCCCTGCTTCTGTTGAAGGTATCACCAACCACCCAGTCATCTAGTTTTGCCACCTTGGAGTTATACTTGATTCTTCCTTCTTTCTCACCCTCAATGCCCAATCAAGTGTCTACACCTGTCAATTCTGTCTCCATGACATCTCTTGAGTTACTTCCCCTTCTCAGTATGGTCACTATACTAACTCATTTCCTGCCTGGATGGCATTAATAGGTTCCTAATTAGTCTCTCTACTTCCAGTCTTCCCTCTCTCTAGTTTACCTGCCAAAATAACCTTCCCAAAGACATGGATATGAGAATGCCGTTCACCTGCTCAAAAACCTTCAATGGATCCCCACTGCCTCTAGGATAAAATTAAAAACTCCTCAATCTGGTGTTTAAAGCCCTCCAGAGTTTGGGTTCTACCTACCTTTCCAACCTTATTGTATATGAACTATATTTTCCAGTGAAACTGAACTACTAGTCAGCTTTTGCCTACAACTAGTCTGCCTAACTGGAGTTCTAGCTACTATGTACCAAGAAGCTAGAATACAAGTACAAAGAATGAAACGGTCCCTTACATTAGTAAAGGACTACTGTAATTATATCAGCACGTTCTAAGGAAGAGGATGATAACTGTGAAGAGCATATCCAGGGAGGTAATGAAAGGGGAAGAGACAGGCGAAAGCATTTAAGCACCTACTATGTGCCAGCACAATGCTAAGTATTTGGCAAATATTATCTCATGTGATCCTCACAACAACCCTAGAAGATAGGTGCTATTACTATCCCCATTTTGCAGATGAGGAAACTGAGGCAATTAGAGGTTCAAGGACTTGTTCAGAAACAAATAAGTAGTAGATATCTGAGACCAGATTTGAACTCCGGCCTTCATGACTCCAGGCCCAGCACTCTATCCATTGTCCGCATTTCAGGAAGGCTGTTAAAAAAAAAAAGTTGGAAACAGACAGTTCTTCAGCCATGTACCCAACAGGAGCCGTGCTTTGCCATGTCCAACTGAGACAGTGCAGCCAGTAGCATTCAACAGAAACAACACATTGACAGAAACAACATACCCAGCAGAGACCAGCAGGGGGATCTGGAAAGGGCAATTCCATGACCTTTCCAGAAGATATCAGTATCCTTGTAGGATCAGTTACGTGTTGTCCTTTTCCATGTGTATATTCCGGTCACGTGTGTTCATCATGGTTGTACCCTTCCATATACATGTCCTGTTCAGGTATGTACTCTCTATGTGTTTGTTTCCACATATGTTCCTTACAATGCGTCTCCTCTTCCTAAGGAATGTATGTGTGTTTATTTGTGGGATATGTGACACAAGTTTATGGAGGAAATATTTAGTATTATTTTTCTTGCCTTGCTATTCTATCAACAGCCTTTGTTTTTGAATTGGTACTCCCTCTCCTTTGGGAAATTTTTTTTTTATTTTTACAATTACCAAAGGAGACTCTTTCATAAAATGTTATTTAGGGGTCTAGAATTTGAACTTCATACTACATGGTCTCTCTCACTAATACAGGCGTCGCTAATCTTTTCTGTACTATGGACCTCTTTGGCAGACTAATGAAAACTATAGGTCCCTTTCTCAGAATACTGTTTTTTAAATGCATAAAATAAAATATAAAGTATTACAGTGGAAATCAATTCTACTGAAATACAGTTATCCAAATATTAAAAAGCAAGTTCATGGACCTCAAGTTAAGAACTGCTGCATTGATGACAGTGCATCAAATAGAGCCACAAGGATTTAAGCAGCTTTAAGTCCCCAGCGTTGAGCACCAAGATCATCCAGAGAACATTCTGCCCTCTGGATCCTGGAAGCTGCTCTGTAAGGAAGGGCTCCTCTTACACATTAGTGGTAGGAGAGATGGCAGGACTCACAGTAGAGGCCTTAAAAGGATGGTGGAGCTTGAAGTTAATATTTTAAACTCTTCACATGGACTATGCTATAATAGAAGCATGTTTCCTGTTTTTAAAAGTAAGGTAGCTCAGCTGCAGAAAATATGACTGGTGCTGTAATGTCTCTAGTCTTTCCTAGGATAATCTCACCTCTTTTTTTGTTTTAAATAATGCCAGCTGCCACTCTATACCAATGCTTCCAGGGTCTGTTTAGGAGCCAAGTTCAACCTCCATCCACCCTTGCTTCCAATTTCCTTTCTTAACAAAAACCTCTTTGGTCACATCTCCCAATTCTGAATTCATGCAGAAGACTGTGCCCATTAGCCCCCACCTACATCTCTGCTTTCATTTCCTCCTCCCCACCGCCTCTTCACTGATGTGTTCCCATGACTTTACTCTTTCGACTCCCATTTCCTCTCTCCTCCCACATTTTACTTTGGATCTTTTCTTCATGCTGCTCTCCATTCCTGGCACAGCCTCCAACATCCTGTCCACTAGACCCAGCTCATTTTAGCCAGCTCATACCCAAGAGCACCAGTGCAAAAATTTCCCAAGGAAATTAAATGTCTATTTCACCACTACAGAAACACAATAGAAGGATTTAGAAGGGAAAAGGCATGAATCATTAAAACCTCATTTAACTCTTGCTCATTTTCTTGACCAAGAAGGTATGGAAGTATCAGAGTATTGGAAGACACTTCAGAGGGCATCTAGTCCAATTCACACCTGAAGTCTAAATTCCTCCTGTAATATCCCTTAAAAATGGTCATCCAGTCTCTCCTTGAAGACTTCTTGGCTTTTTTTTTTTTTGGTGGGGTACTGATAGTGACATTAAAAGCACTAAGAAGGGAAAAAAAGCTAATCACTGAATCATTTAAAAAATACACAGAAGAGAGCAGAAGGAAGTTCAGAAGGAGGTACAAACAGGATAGTGTTAGAATTACCATGGCAAATGTGAAATAGACTTTTTAAAAAGCAAACTTCATGTAATGAAGTCATCATCTCATTGAGAGTTTTCTTTTCCTATTCTTTTTTTTAATATGGAAATGTTCATATTTGTCAGTATTTGTCAAATTCATAATAAAAGTGAATTTTTTAAAGACACTAGCCTTCTTCAGACCTTCATAACACCTCATACCTCTCTATGATAATATTTTGTAATGTAATTATCCATATATGTCTTCTCCACTTACTAGAAGGTTGGGTTCTTGGAAGCAGGAACCAAGCCTTTTCTCCATGATTATTTTTCTCCATTATCCTACACACAATAGATGTTTAATAAATATTCATTACATAGCATTAGTCTGTACTCAGTAGGTGCTTAATCATCATATGTGTTTTCCAGTGACAAGGAACTTACTACCTCCCAAGGGAATCCATTCCACTATCTGACAGCTCTGATTATTAGGAAGTTTTTCTTCATTCTAAGTCAAAAACTGCCTTTTGGCAATCTCTACTCATTGCCCACTAACTCTGCCCTCTGGAACTAAGAAGAAGCCTAATCTTTCTTTAAAGACAATCCCTTCAAGGCAGCTATAGTGCCATCTTCCCTACATCACCCCCTCAATACATATACCAAATCTTCACTTTTCCAAGATAGACATATCTTGTTCCCTCAACCAATCCTCGTCAAGTCCCCTCATCATCTTAGTCACTGCCTTCTGAATATAAGCTGCTTGTCAAGCCCTCTCCAGAATACAATACCCAAAATTAAACACAATATTCCAGATGGAATATGACTAGGGCAGAGTCTGGTAGGACTATCCAGCTATGCCTCTCAAACAAGTATTAACATTTTCATCTACCATATTATGCAATTAACTAATGCTGAAGCTTCAGTCCACTAAAACTTCCTGGTTTGTTTTATTTTCACATAAACTACTCTTTAGCCATGGCTCCTCAATTCTGTTCTTGTGTGACTGATTTTAACCCAAATGTTATACATAAATTTAATGTGTTAAATTTAAATCCATGTAGATTCAGACCATTATTCCAATCTGTCAAGAACATTTGTGATCCTAAGACTATTGCTTGATGTGTTAACTGTCCCCAGTTTAATGTCATCTGCAAATTTGCTAGGCCTGGTATCAGCACTTTTACCCTAGTCACTGATAAAAATATGGAATAGAGAATGGCCAGGGTCAGAGTCCTGCAGCCTCCCACTAGAAAATGTTTCCCTTCTGATTAATTTTAAGAGTTATTAGTAATATATAACCCACTTACCCTCTCAGGGAAGGGAGAAGGGAGGGAAAGAGAGAATTTGGAACTCAAATTTTCTAAATGAATGTTAAAATTGGGGAAAAATAAAGTGTTACTCAAAAAATAGTGTTAAATTGTAGCTCTTAAAACTCCAAAAAAGGCAGTTGGTACCTCCGTCTGCCCCTTTTTGTCCTAATAAACAACAGTAATACAGCCCAGCTTCAGTAAATACCATCTCAGTAAAGAATAACGATGCTGTACAGTCCAAGACCTGCCCTCCACTTAGCGGGCTCTGAGGGCATCCCTGCTATTTCTGGGCAACACAAAAATAGGAATGCCCATATGTACCCTTAGGATAAGCCAATCATTGAAAAAATAAGGAAGTAGCTTCTATCCACTCAGGTCATAAACTAGACTGCAGTTATGGTCCTGAACATTTTGAAGGATCAAAGAGTAAATAATGAAAAATATTGAAAAAAGAACTTTGCAAGTGTTTTTTAGGAATTAACAGTTCAACTAGCATCTAAAACAACTCAAAGATTTTGTCTTCCTTATGACAAACATCAACTAATCACATCATCATCTCTCATATTTATACAGCTCTTTAATGTTTGCAAAGAATTAAAAACATTGCATACAAGATCTCACTTGTATACATGATCTCAGTTGATCTTTACAACAGCTTTGTGAGGCAGAGGCCTCACGATCCCTTTTTTATAGACAAGGAAAATGAGTCTGCAAGGCAAGAGCCCTGACTCCAGACACAGTGATCTAACTGCCACCTCTAGTTGAAAGCATACGTTTTCCAGGGAAATAGCAGCCACAAGGCTAAGAAGAACATAACTTAAGATTTACCTGTGGGACAAAGAAAATTTCTAAATGTTTTCATCAAAGAGCATCAGATTTGAAGTGGAGATTAGATGTTCTTAAGCTCGTGAATTACTACCACTTAGGCAGTTTTGTAAAGCCTATGGGGCCCCCTTTTCTGAATAATTTTTAAATGCATAAAATAAAATACTTAGGATGACAATAAACAATCTTAATAACTAGCATTCACAGAGAACCTACCATGTACTAGGCACGGAATTAAGCTCTTTAAAAATGTTATCTCATTTTATATCACAACCGCGGAAGACAGGGGCTATTGTGATCTCCATTTTATAGATGAAGAACTAAGACAAAGAGAGGTTAAGGGACTTGCCCAAAATCATACAACCATTAGTATCTGAGGAAGGATTTGAATTTAGGTCTTCCTGACTTCAGGCCCAGTTCTATCCACTGTGCCATGTAGCTGCCAAATTATATTGAAAGGCAGTTGTCAAAATATGTTTTAAAACAAGTTCATGGGCCCTAGGTTAAGAATCCCTAGCCAGAAGGTCTGGACTCTGATCCCAGATCTGCTACTTACAATCAAGGTGACCTTGGGCAAGTGTTTGTCCTCAACTGTTAAATTAGGAGGTTAGGCTAGCTGATCTCTATAGCCTCTCCAGTTCTAAATCTTGTGAATCTATGATCCTACGAACACTGACACTCCAAAGAAAAACATCAAAGCAAGTCTCTCTCCATCAGTCCCCAAGGTTAGGAGAAACCAACCAGCCAGCCTTTCTATAACCTGAAACCTAGACTGGTTCAGTTAAACTAATGTTTCCTTGTGCTTAAGTCTCATATTTCTAGGGAAATATAATGCTAGGATCCCTCAACATAAAGAATTCTCTTATAAAAGGCACTGCCACTTACCACTGAGTAAAAAAAAACTACTGAATAAGAACCACTAGAAACTCCCATTCCAGCTTGCTTTTAATAAAAGTCTTAGAAATTCTTCAGCCTTCTGCCAATTTAAGTTGCCTTTACTACTGGAAATAGTCTTCAAGATGCAGTCATAATTAACCTCTCCCTTTCCTTACGCTTCCTTTCTGCTGCCAGTCGTCCTAAAATAACTCCCACTGTTTTAAACACATAATCAGAGAGCAGAAACTCAAGAGCTGGATGAGACCTCAGGGTTCAACACCTCAGCTTTATGAAGGAGAAGACTGAGACCCTGGATTTCTGATAAGTATGATTGAAAAGTCACAACTAGTTTGATGTCCAGTTCGCAGAAATTTGGAATTTCAGAGTTCAAATTAACAATTTAAAATAGGATGAGTTGGTCCAATGACATGACAGGTAACTGATGTAGACATGGAAGGAGCTCTATACACTACCTAAGCCAATTTCCTAAGTTTAAAGATAAGAAAACCAAGCCCCAGAAGGGAGAAGTGACTTGTTCAAGGTCACAAAGCTGGCAAGTACTGGGGACATTCAGAGAAGACTTTGAAGAAGCATGATCGGTATGTTCAAATATTTGAAGGGTTGTCAGATGGAAGAGGAACCACTAGACCTTGACCCCAGGCCTGTAACTCAGTTTTCCTGAATGGTTTATCTGTATACCATACTGCCTCCTTGAAAATACCTTTGAACCCACTTTAACAGGAACAGTGGGAGGGCCCCTCTTGCCCACCCTCCCAGTTTGCAAAGCACTATTTGCTCTGGGGAAATGAAGCATTGTCTCACTAACCACAGGGAAGAACATTTGCAAAAAAGCAAATGAAAGACTTCTTCACTTGGGAACTTTTTCTCTATTCTCCTGATGGTCCCTAAGTTTTATAATGGCTCATTTATGCTTTTTCAAATCATGGAACTATGAAATGTCAGAGCTGGAAAGGACTTGAGAAGTTCATCCCAACCCTTTTATTTTTGAAAGGAGGAAACTGAGCTTCAGACAGGGGAAAGTGACTTATTCAAGGTTACAAGGAGGGAGGAGCAGGGTGTACATCATGAAAAGTCAGAATTTACTGACTCCCAAAGAGGAATTCAGGAAAAGTCCTAGTGAGGATGGAGAAAGGAGCTCTCCTAATCTCTTCTCTTTTGAAGAGTTCATGATGTCATCAACTCTCCATCACCTGCATGTGGGTCATCAACCAGAATTGACAGGAAAGGGCTTTTAAAAGCAACCTACACACTGACCTGCTATAAACATGTAGGCTCTTCTCAGATACCCAAAGCACTTGAAGCTCCTCTCTCTTCTCTTTGGCTGCTACGAGCTCAGAGAATACAAACTGACTTCAATTAGTATGAATCCAAAATAATTCTGCTCTGGGGAGACCATACTGGAAATACTGATCCGAGGTCTGGCTATCACATTTTAAGGACACATACAAACTGGAATGGAGACCAAAAGAGGGCAGTTAAGATGGGGAGAGGGGAAAGCCGTGGAAGGGAATGACTGAGAGATCTGAGGAAATGGAACATAAAGAAGAGAAAACCTACCGGGAAACAGTAGAAATAGCTTCCAGTATGTGAAAGACAGTCCTGTAAGAATTCTTTCTATCTGTACCCCCAATCCCTAGCACAGAGCCTAAAACATAGATGCCTGATAAATACTTGTTGTCAAATTGATATGAAAGAAGGCTGAGTTGCTTTCTGCTCAGTAAGAAAGGGCAGTGTTCACCTGAATCTGCACCCCTTCATGTAAGTGAACTGGCCACATGAGGCAGCTAGTGGATAGAGTGGATAGAGTGCTAGACCCAGAAGCAGGAAAATCTGAGTTCAAATCTTGCCTCTTTCACACACTAGCTCTGTGACCTCAGGCAATCCACTTAACCTGTCTGGGCCTCATTCTCCTCACCTGTATAATGAAGGAGTAGGCTACATACTCTAAGAGCTCTTGAAGCTGAGCATCTATCCTCCTGTGACCTCTTTGATCCTTCTAGCCTCTCATCTTTTTCCTCCACCTTCCTACTAAATTTGAAAAAGTTTCCTAACCTGATGGCTCTACTTCCTAACAACCTCAACCTTCTGCATTCTGACTTCCCCTCCCACTGAGGTCATGGGTAACCTCCTAATTACCAAATGCAATGGCTCTTTTCAGTCATCTTTGACAAAAGCAACTTTTGACACTGTAGATTACCCCCCACCACCAGCAAACACTCTCTTCCCTTGGCTTCAGAGACTCAGCATCCTCCTGGTTCTTCTCCTACCTCTTTAACCATGCCTTTTGTGTATCTCATCTTTTTCTTCCTAACTACTTAATGTAAGTATTCTCCAGAGTTCTGTCTTTGGGCTTCCTCTATTCTCTGTCCTCTTCCTTGGCAATCTAATGTATTCCCATTTTTTCAGCTCTCCTCTCTATACAATTGAGTCCCACATCTACATCTCTATCCCTAACCTCTCTTCTGTACTCAGAAATGTACTTCCC
The DNA here is from genome assembly GCA_028658325.1 of Potorous gilbertii. Lineage (NCBI taxonomy): Eukaryota > Metazoa > Chordata > Mammalia > Diprotodontia > Potoroidae > Potorous > Potorous gilbertii. Next base: position 254,263,371 of record CM053769.1, read on the forward strand.
TTTGCCTCCAGGACAACTGCCCAGGGGTATCCCATCAGCACTTCAAACTGAGCATTCCCATGAAACCTGCCTAATTCTTCTGACAGCTTCACTATTTCTATCTCTGGCATCATTCACTCTGTCCCCCATGTTCATAATCTTGGGGTCAGCTTAGAGTTTTCCCTCTCTATGTCCTTTCTTATACTGTCATTTATCAAGTTCACCCCTTTATTTCTTTATTCCTAGTTATACTATACATGCCTCATTACTGTACTACTCTCTTAATAGGTCTTCCTGCTTCTACTCTCTCCCAACTCCAAACCATCCCTTATACAATATTGCCATAATAATCTGCTCTGTACTTTGACCTGTTAGCGTCACTAATCTGCTCAAAAATCTTCAGTGGCTCCCTTCAGCCTCTTGAGTAAGATTAAGATTCTCTTGTCTGACTTTAATGACTCACCACAATCTGGTAATATCCTATTCTCTTATTAAGTTCAATTAATGTTTACTAAATATTTGAACATGTAGACATAGAGTACACAAAGACAAAACATCTATGCCCTGTTCAATATCTAGATAAAGAAGTAAGACAGAAGGTGAGTTGAGAGAGTACTAACAACTGGGAGGATGAGAGAAGGCTTCACGGAAGCCCCAGAGCTGAGCCTTGAAGGAAGTTGAGGATTTTGATGAGCAGAAATGATAAGGAAGTACATTCCAAGGATGGAGGGTGGCTTCTGCAAATGCACAGAGGGAACCATCACGGTGACCAACAGTACCATGCCTACCCCACCTTCCAAAGAGGAAGAGGCAGGCCTAAGCCCTGTGCTGCCAAGGCAGTCTTACATCCTGGAGTCAGTGGGGAGAAGTGAGATATACTGCAGGAAGGGCTCTTCGCTCCTCCTTGAGGGCCAGCCTCTTTTGTGGTAAAAGCTAAATGCATACAGACCAAAGAAGCAATAGAAAAGGTCCTATTTTTCTGACCACATCAACAGTGAAGGCAGAGATCTAGGCCTAGGTTAGACACAAACCTGACCTGTATTAGAAGATGCACTGGCCTCTTGGTGGGGTAATTATTGTGCAGACTGAAAAGGGAGAGAAAGTAGGTAATGAAGAGAATAGCTAAGTAGAGGTCCCGGGCTGGAAATCTGCTTGAGTTTTTATCATTACGTAACTATAAAAATACTTAGAGGCGTATGGGATAGCTGTGTTCAATTATTTGAAGAGATGTCCTATGAAAAAAAAATTAGACTTGGTTCCAGAAGAAAAAGCTAGGAGAAGGGATGAAAGGTAGAAATTATAGGAGGGCAGGTTTAAATGTGATGTAAAGAGGGGATGCTAGCTGGTACAGTGGATAGAGCCCTAGAATCAGGAAGACCTGAGTTCAAATTTGACCTTAAATACTAGCTATGTGACCCTGGTTAAGTCACTTAACCCCAGTTGCCTCCCAAGAAATAAATGTGATGTAAAGGAAAGCTTCCTAACAATCAGGGCTATCCACACAGAAGAACGGGCTTCCCCTCTGAGAGGTGTATTCCCCCTCCTTTGGAGGCATTAGAGCAAAGGTCCAGAGGGCCACTTGTGGGCTATGTTGTAGTGGTGATTCTTGTCCCTTTATAGATTGGTCCAAATGGCCTCCAAAGTCTCTTCCGTTTCTAAGATACTCCATATAATTCCACAATTGATCCACATATACATATGTGTATATGTATATCCACAAATTGTGGATCAAGAGGCAGAGTACATAAATCACTCTTATCACACAAAGGCCTCTACTCTAGGGAGGTGGTCTCACATTCCAATACCAACATAAAAACCATACTTAACTGATTTAGACAGGTCTTGGAAAAATGGAGCAGAAAAACTACAGATACTTCACCCCCTAAACACATGCACATGGGTGTGCGGCACACACACACACACACACACACAAACACACACACACATCACAATGCTACCCGCCTCCTCTCCACCACCCCCAACCTAAAAAAGCCAGTATTGTTTCAGAAATGGCCAGAACAGGAAATCTGGCCCTGGTAAATTAGTGGTTCCTCCGCTCTTTGTTCCTACTAAAGAGAGGAAGCCTTCAGTGAAGCAGTTAGAAAGGACACATGTGTTCATCTCGGCACCTGACCACAGAAACCAATCTCTGAATACCAGGCCAAAAAAGGGAGTTGGACCAGGGTACCACAGAGTCCCAGGGGGCAAGGCTAAAATAGGCCCCACCAGCTTAGGAGAAAAGACAAGAAAAATAGTCTTCTAAGCCAGTTCAACCAGGAGGCCATTCAAATCTCTCTTTAGTGCTCTAGGCCAATCTTTGAGCAGGAAAATACATTCGAGAAGCATCTGCTTAGTCAACATTCACTGAATTTTGAGTCAAACGGGTAGGATTCAAACCCTAGATCTGTCACTTACTACTTGGGTGGTCTTGGATAAGTCATTTAAGTTCTGTGAATCTCATTTTCCTCAAATGTGAAATGAAAGAATTAAGCCAGATGATATATGAGGTCTCTTTTCAGTTCTAAATATTATATCTCCTATGACTGGTTGGTACAAAGCTAAGGAAACAGAAGACAAAAGGAGGTCCCCAAGCTCTACACAAAACAGTGAAGTCAAGTTTAATCTAACAAATCCTGGTCTTGTTG
>CM053769.1:254274953-254297979 GCA_028658325.1 Potorous gilbertii
AAAACAAATATATATGTATATGTATGTGAACATATGCATATAGATACATACATATATATATGTATATATATATATATGTAGTCATTAAATACAATGTAGTATTGGAGGGAAGGCACCAGGACCTGGGGGAATCTGTATGGCCTCCTCACACTCCCTGCTTCTGGGTCCCAGCTCTAAGGCAGAGGTTAGCAGGGATTTACTCCTGCCATGTGAGAAAGCTATCAAGAAGGCACAGGAACCAAAGGAGAATGTTTACGTAAGGAACCGACAGACTGACTGGATTATAAAGTGTTCTCTATATCTACACATAGCACAGACACTTTATTTGTGTGGTTTGGGGGTACACAACTATGTAGAGACTGAGGGTAGATGGCATGCACGAATGGGGAACCACCAGAACTGTTTATTGGAGGTTTCCTAGAGTAGAACTCAAAAATGTCCATTTAAACTGGAAAAAAACAAGTTATATAGGGCTTGAAGCCAAGTAACTTCAAGAAAACAGAAAACTAACTCTTAGTCCTTTGGGGCTTCCTATATGTTTCCCTAATGCAGCAAACTACACAGGTTTAAGGAAACTTAAAGAGCTGAGATTCCCTTACAGTGAAAAGCAGAGGGGCATGGCGCAAATCCCTTCAGCACAGGAAAACCTGAGTCTGTACCAGAGAAGCCTCTAGCATGAAGAGGGGAACTCCCCTACCCAACACAGCTAGGTTTAGACAACCCTCCCTGACCACAATAAAACGGTGCCAGCACTACTCCCACAAAAGATATTTTCATTCCAAATACCTACTTCCTCTTGGGACAATGGCAGAGTGTTTCCCAGCAACCCCAAGGTGTTGTACCCAGTGGTGATTCATCTCTGATCACACTGTAGACAGCCTAGCAGTTCAACACTTATTCTCTGCCCATTTGTGCTTCAAACTAGGCCCAATTCCAAGTGAACATTTATAGAGACCAAAAAGAGGAACGAACACCTCTCATGACACAGACCACCAGCTTTCCCAGTAGTGGCATATGCAGGAATTGTAAAGTGGGTGGAATATGGAAGAGAAAAATAGCCCTATCCCAGGGTTAATAAATGTTTGTTGCTAGACTAGACTAGTATAAGTTCCTTGAAGGCAGAATCTATACCATTTCTGTCTTCAAATCCACGGGGCACAATGCCTGAGACACAGTAGACTTTAAATACTGGATTAATGGACAGAACTGAGTATTTCACACAACATGAGACCATCATGGCTAAAGAACAAGTCACACCGCTCCTAGAAGCTCAATGTTAGAAAAGACCGCACAAGGCATCTAGGGCAACATAATTCTTCTAAACAAGAATTCTCTTCTACTTTTTATGTTAAAAATCTACCTGTTCAGCTTATGCATCAAGATGTCCAGTGATGGACAGCTCACTACCTCCGCAGGCAGTTCATTCTACTTTGGGCTAGATCTTAATTTTGGGCAAATATTTTCCTTACACAAAACCTAAATCTGCCTTTTTGAAATTTCTACCCAGCGATCCTGGTTCTGCTCTCTTTGATCAAACAGAACATGTTTAAGCCTCCTTCGACATGGGGGGATCATTAAATAATAGAATAAAGCCATCATATCTACCCCCACCCTCAATCCCAACCTTCTCTTCTCCAACCTAAAAATCTAGAGTGCCTTCAAAGGATTCTTAAATGGCAAGGTCTCTGGGTCCTTCACCATCCTAAGAGTCCTTCTCCAACTACCTTCTCTGATGCTATAATGTCCTTCCTGAAATGTGGAATACTCTAGATGTACTCTCATTGGGACAGAGGACAGAAGGGTTGTTCCTTATACAGTTTCTCAACATTAGCTAAGATTGCATTAGCTTTCTCAGCGACTACAACAAAGTATTGACTCATATTTTTGACCTTGTAATGCACTCAAACCCCGACAAAGGCACTCAGGGCCTCCTTGGATAAGTTTAATTAGAGATAAGTTTCCTCTATCCAGGGACCAAAGTCCTGTATTCTCTGCCCCTGAATTGTTGGTGCAGAATTTCTAACTATAATTCTAAAGGACTAGTCAATCATGGTGAAATATGCTTCATCTCCTGACAAGAGAGATGATGACCTCTGAGTACAGAATGAGATGTTCTTTGGTTTGGGTTTTCTTTTTTTGGGGGGAGGGTCATGGCTAATGTGGAAATTTATTTTTGTTTGATTATGCATATTTGTTATAAGAGTTACGTTTTTCTTTTATTTTTCCTTTCTTCTCAAACCAATAAGGCAAGGTAGCAGGATAAGAGTTGAAAACTGATTTTTATTTGTAGAAAAAAAATAATTTTCTTTTAAAATCTTGGGTGTATCTAGGACAAAAAGGTTTAAGGAATAAGATAAACATCTTAATCTCAGTTTAGAATAATTCTGAGACAATCTTAAAATTTCCATTGCTCTGCTCCCACTGATATCTGGAGAGACCTTTCTCCTCCCCTTTACAACGTATATTTCCTCCTAATAAGCATACTCTCAAACCAAGCATCACATCATGTGTGGTAGGGACTTCCAATGGGGTCTCCCACCATTCCACTGCTCTACTCTCCAGGCAAACTGAACTTCTCACCCTGAGATGTACTCCACACTTTTATTCCCATGTTCCCCTGGCCTTCCCCCAATGCCATCTCCACTTTTAGACTTTCAACTCCTACTTTAAAGACTAGCTCAAATGCTACCTCCTCCTCTTTTCCTGATCCTTCTCTCCCACCATTAGCAATTTAGTGAAAAGAGCACAAGTTATATTCAGTAGACGGGTGTTCAAATTCTATCTCTAATTTGCTAACTCCTTGACCTTGGGCCAATCACTTAACCTCCCTTGGCCTCAGTGTCTTCATGTGTGAAATAAAATGGTTGGACTAACGAAAGTTTGGATTTAGTCAAAGGGCCCCACTTGAGGACCTAGAGGGCCACATGTGGCCTCAAGGTCAACGGTTCCCCCTCTCTGCCCTGGGCCTACACAGTGCTTTGTACATAGTATGAACTTGGAAATTTTTGCTAAATCAACTTTTCTTGTGCAGCTATAGCACCCAGGCCTCATATGCTTATAAAAAGGCCCTCATTATACTGCACCCTTCTCTGAGGTCAAAACCGTGGAAAAATTGTACCACGATGGAAAAACTGATGAACTTGAAGTCACAAGTCATGAGTTCTAATCTTAGCTCTGCCACACTTGACCTGTATGAGATTAAGCAAATCACATAACCTCTCTGGGCCTCAGTTTCATAATCTATAAAAGGAAAGGTTTGGACTAAATATTCTAAAGTCCCTTACAACTCTAGATAGGATCTAAAGAGAGATCCAGATAACTGTGACCTATACTATGTTGCCTGTGATCCAACACTACCCTGAGGTTGACAGTAATTCGTTTTATTAAAATCCAACTTTCTAAGTCATTCTTCTGCTTTAGAGCCCACAATAGTTTCCCAATGCCAACAAAATCACCATTGCTGACAATAAAATTTAGTGACTGTCCACTATGGAGGGAAGTTATAATCATAGGAACGCAGATTTAGGGTTAAAAGAGAACTTAAAAAACACTATCCAACCCCTTTGGGTTTTTTTAAGAAAACTGAACCCCAAAGAAGTGACTTGCCCAAGGTCACTCAGGAAATAAATGGGAAAGACAGGATTTGATTCTAATTCCTCCACTTCAAATCCACTGTGCTTTCCATTATTCTATGCTGCCTCCCATCTTGATAGGGAAACAAAGGCATTACGTAAAAAGAGAAATAACAACACATGGTAGCTTAGGAAGATTGCTTAAGTAGAATAGTTCAGAGGCTAAGAACTAGAAAAGTTTGGGATCTAAATGGTCATAGAGGGTTGGGATGGGCAGGGAAGTCTTCACAGAGAAGGCAGACTTTGAAAGAAAGGTAGGATTTAATAGCACAATCATGAAAATATAAAGGACAGAAGAGGGAAAAAAACGTTGAAAAGACTACAAAACACTAGACAAATACAATGACCAACCTCCATTACAGAAGACTTGATACCACAACATGTCTCTGACCTCTCAGCAAAGAGAAGATGGAGAACAAGTGCGCAAAGAGGCATATATTTTCAACAAAGACCAATATATTGATTTGTTTTGCTTGGCTGTCCCAAGGGAAGGTTCTACTGTGGGGAGGCTGCCGTTAGAAAGTATTAGGGATGTTGGAAAAAAAGGGTATCAATAAAATGCTTTTAAAAATTGGCTTTAGATTGATAGATGGATAAAAGATTGACCTGAGAAAAAGGGAGAGGAAAAGAGTGGGTAGTATTTATGACAGAAGGAATGGTGTGAGCCAAGGTAAGCAGGTAGAGATGTAGTGACAATGGTATGTTTAAGAAAAGCAATTAATAGTTCAGCTAAAATGGATGATTTGTAAAAGAGAAGAGAGGAAGAGAAATCTGAAGGAAGTATCTATAGACAGACTTTGGAACTTAAAGAACAACTTTGCTCTGTAGGCGGGGAAATTATTGGAGGTTTTTAAGTAGGAGGATGTCACAACCAAAGGGTTTCTTCTGTGATTAATCTTACGGGATGGATCCACGACTTCTTCAAGAGAACACCAATTCTCTCAGGGCTCTCTAGAGTAAGCTTAGTTTCCTAGAAGGACAGAAGTAGCAAAATTGGAATGAGAGAATCATTTTAGTGGTAGGGGGGAGTTTAAAGGAGAGTTCCAGAGAATCTGGTATAGGCGAGGGATTGGTTAGAAACTAGGAAGGGAATTGTGGCCAGGCCAGAAAAGACCTAGAAGAAAATAAAGTAGGGAAAGACCAACCACAAACTGGCCTAAATGGTTAGAAAAGGGCCTCTTCCTTCTCTGTGGTCTGTAAGTTAATTCTTCCTTCCCTCCTTCCCTTTCCTTCCCCTCCTGTGTCTAGCACCAGTCCTTTTTTCTCACTCTGATCTGTTTCTAACACTCTCTCCTCCCAGTTCTCTGAATGAGCCCCCCTTACTCAAATGACCTTGTCCTTACTTACCTATATACATATCATATCCTCTCACCCCAAGAGAATGCAGGCTTCTTCACAGCACAGACCATTTCACTTTTTTGTTGTTTATTTTTAGGATCTAGAACAATGTCTTACAGGCAGTAGGTACTTAATAGTTGTAGATGAAATAGATATTAAAGTCGTTGGGTTTGTCATTAATTATCTGGTGTCCTTTCCTAATTTTCCTTCTCTAAAAGGACTCTTTCTTTGGTGACCCCTCCTCTCCCACCCGTTTCCCACTCAGGTTTAAGCCCTTCAAACCCCTAAGAGCTTATTTTCACCAGACACTGCCCTGTCCAAACCAATTCAGCAAATACACACACATACACACACACACATATGTATGTATGTGTATATGCTACCATTTCCAGATCCAAAGAAACAGTTGACAAATCTTTAAAGATTCCTCAATGGGATTGTAATACATGAGATTTCTATCAAAACTATTCAGGTGACACCATTACATTGTCAAAAACACTATGTGACCTTTCTTCTCTGATGGAATCTAAATCTTCCCCATTAATTTTTTTTCTATAGCCTCTGCAGCCCAACTGGACCCCAAAGATAGAACTGTAGCTACCTTCCTTACACACACCTCAGCTGCCAGGAAGTTTAAGGCAACTTTGGACCTTCCAATACAAAGTCCTAATGGCACTCATGGGATGGGTTATCTATCACTCATTCACAGTCACAGAATCCTCAAGCTCAAAGGCAACTTGTAAATCATCCAGTCTAGAGGTTCCTTTTTTTTTGTGAAACATGGACTCCTCTGGCAATCTGGTAAAGCCTGTGAGTGAGTCCCCTCTCACAGTAATGTTTTTAAATGCATGAAATAAAATACACAGAATTATAAAGGAAACCATATTGAAAAACAGTTATCAAAAAAAAATTTTTAAACAAGATCATAGACCTCAGGTTAAAAACTCTTGCTCTAGTCCACCTCACCCCACCCCATCCCACCCCACCTCCCATTTTCCAAAGAAGGAAAGTGAAGCTCAGACAAGGGAAGGGAGAGTTGCAGAGAGTTGGGGGTAAAACTGGAAGCAGAATCCCTTTTTCTCAATTTCTAGCACCCTGTCTACCATAGGTCTGCTAATGTATGAGGGAGGAAGAGAAGTGGTCTTGGAGTCAGAGTCCCCTCCACCCCTTGGTGTTACGGCATACTCTCACCACAGATACCATCTGATGAACCCCTAATAAGCAGCCTAGAGCAGGGGGTTTTCCAAGGATAGTTCAGAAATCCAAGAGCCTTATTATCCTTTTCCATTCCACTAAAAAACAATTTCCTCCACAAATCCTTCCTCCTCCCTTCCAATCACCACGGGATCTGACCAGGTTCAAGGCCACCTAGAGAGTAGCATGTCATGTGAACACTGACCCAACAGAACAGCCAAAGAGTCAATCTAAAGATCTTTTGGGACCATAAAAGGAGATATGGAAACTATATGGGGCTCACCTGATCCCCTGAGTCCTGGCTAATATTCTCTGGAAAGAGAAATAAAAATACAAGTAGGTACTTTAAAGCTCATATAATGTGACACACATACCCCTTATTTTGTGAACGAGAAAAGAGAGACCCAAGTATGTTAAGGAATTTGCCCAAAGTCAGAGTAATGTTTAGAACTGGGATTCATCAGGTCCTCTGAACTCAAAAGTCTAGCACTCATTCCACTGTACCACATCTTAACTAATTGGTATCTTAATGATGATATTCATAATAAGGGACCTCCTTTCCCAAGGAGTCCTCCAGAGGGGCCTCTTTCCTCCCCCCTTGTTTACTTGATCAGGAGACAGGGCAGTTCTCATCTCTCCCCAGGCCTCAGACCTTGGAAATCACTTCTCCCAAAATGTAATTAGCCTTTCAGCTGGATCACCTCAAAGCAGGAACTTACAGGATACTAAGAACCAAAACCTGAAGGAGAAAGCAGCATCTGCCAAGGGAAGGTCAGAGAGTCTTTCAGCAATGACACCTTAGTCTTTTAAATTTGTGGGTTCCAAAGAATTTGAGCCACTAAGCTTCTCAGTTTGGTTCAGGAAATAAGGTGGTGACTTAAAGAGGCAGCTTGGGAACAAGATCCAATTTATTTGTTATTCTTTTAATTCATCTATAAAAAACTACATTTTGCCCAGAACCCCAAAACCTCAAATATTTGTATAAAAACCAAAGGAAAGGAATTTTTTTTATTTCCAAAGTACAATAACTGATTTTTGTGATGATGACTTAGAGACACTGCCAGGATCACCCCATCTATTTTCCAAGGCTCATTTCCCTTCTCCTCCCACAAGAGATCCTTTCCTCTGTAGAACTCTCATTACACTTTGTCACTTATCACATTTTATCTTGTAGCAGTGTTTTGTAAGCAAGGCTTATCTTTCTCTGCTAGCCTGTAAGCTCTTGGGGACATTGAATGCATCTTACTTCATCTCTGTATCCCCCCAGGTGCAAAGATTAGGTCACTGTTTATTATCCTTCTGCTAGCATATAGCTTGATACATTTTCATCTAAACCTTGACCTTACCTGCCACTACTGCCCTCTAGTTGGTCTGTTTTCCAGCCAAAATGGACAACTTGTCATCCATTTCCCAAAACTGCCCTGAATTTTCTGTCCCTGTTCCTTTCTCACACCATTTCCTATGACTGGAAATACCACTTTCCATTTTCTGCAGCTGAATTCTACTCATCCCTTAAGGTCCAGTTCAGATCCCCCCTCCTCCATGGAGTATTTCAAGGTTCCTAAAACCTAAAATGACCCCATTCTTCTGAAATGTCACAACCATTTGCTTCTGTATCTTGTATAGGGCAAGGATCATTCATCTTTGTTCCCTCTCTCCCTGCCCCTCCCCTAAAACTGAGTCTAGGGTCATGTACATGATAGATGCTCAATAAATATTATTTGAATGAGTGAATAAATAAATGTACAGTCTACACTGGCAGATTTACACTAAGGCAGGGACTCTGATCTTTGTCCTTATCTCCAACATATTAACTGATCTGTAACAGACACTTGGTAAATGCTTGTTGAACTGGACAGAATTAATTACCAAAATAATTACAGAATCACAGAGCTGTAAAGAAACCCCAGAGCCCATCCCATACCTACAAAATGAATCCGTTCTACAATAAGTGGCCATCCAGCCTCTGAATAAACCTCCAGTAGTGGGGAACTCACTATCCTCTAAAGGCAGGCCTTTCCACTTGGGGAAGTTCTAACTATACAGAAGTTTTCTCTTACTTTCCCTCTTTTCAATTCCCATTCAATTAGCCCAGACTCTGGGAACAAATTCTTTTGTTAAGGGAATTTGTCTTGTGAAGTCTGGATTAGTCAAGGGCCACATTTGAGGGTCTAAAGGGCCATGTGTATCCAGAGGTTATTACGAACAAATTCAGTTTTTTGTGATGGAAAGGATTTCAGTTTAGGTCTAGAAACAAGGCTAAGACATTTTAAAAAGCATCTGATGGCTTGAAATCATCAGTTCTTTTGTGAAAACATTTAAATCGGTAAACAGGCTTTCAAAGTGTCTATTCTCTGTTGCCAAGAAATAAAATATGGATATCCTAGATCCAAAACCAAATTTCAGGACCAACCAAAACACGATTAAAACAATGTATTACAAAGTGTCCGTACCCCACAACACAGAGTCATTCATCCTATTATGCCACAGGATAAATAATATCCTACATGTAATACACATACACACACACATTTATATACATCCTTTCTTATTGTATGTGCCTAGGAAAGTCATAGAGTCAAAGAATTTCAAAGATAAAAGGGACCTCACTGGTCCTCAAGTTCAATCCATACTGGGGAAAAAAAATTCCCTCTACAAACATATCTGAGAAGTGGTCATACAACCTTTGTTTGAAAACAGTCACATTACCTCCCAAAGCAGTTCATTTGATTTTGGACAGCTCCATTCACTACACCCATGCTGCTAAGTTCTGCCCTCTCAGGTCAAGTCTACTCCCTCCTCTCTATGACAGCTCTTCAAGACAACCACCTTGCCTCTTCCCATCTGCCCTTCATCAGGATAAACGTAGTCTACCTAAGGCAAATGAAAATGGTAGTTACTATCACTTTCATACTAATCCTGTCTTAAGGCAGTCTATTCTTTTCTACTCAAGAGGGGAAAAGCAACACTGTGCTTGGCACATAGTAGGCACTTAATAAATATTTATTGATTTATTATGAAGTGCCTACCATCTGCTAGGAACTGTGCTAAGTGATTTTACAAATATTATCTCATTTAATTCTTAAAATAACCCTGGGAGGTAGGTGCTATTATTCCCATTTTACAGCTGGGTTAACTGAAGCAAAGAAAAGTGAAGTGCCTTCCTTAGGGTCACATAACTAGTAAGTGTCTGAGGCTGGATTTGAACTCAGGACTCCCTAACTCCAGGTTCAGCACTCTCTATACCCTGTGCACCAGTTGCTTCCAATTTAACAAATCACTTATTAAGAACCTATACATACTAGGCTCTGTGTTAGGTGTTTGATATGTAAAGACACAATCAATCAATCAAGCATTCATTAAGCGCCTTATATGCACCAGACCCTATCCTCAAGGAGTTTACATTATACTACAAGGAAAAACAATATGCAAAGAGAAGTGTAATGGGGATTGATCTGGGAGTTCCCTAGTCAGTCTTATAAACTCACCAAGAAGGACCCGCTCTTTCACCATGGACTATGTCCCTCTCTTGATGATGCCTAATATTGTATTATCTTTCCAGGCTTCTATACCACAGTATTATCTCAAACTAAATAAACCAGCTTACACTAAAGAACCCTAGATGTTTTTCTAGACCAACTGATGTTTAATCACATCTAGACATCTATTTGTAAACTTTTTTGAATCCAAGTGTAGAATATTATATTTAACCCTATTAAATTTTACCTTATTTGAATCAGTCCAAGTTTTAATGCTGTTGAGATTTTTTTATCCTATGTCAGCTATCTCTTCGATTTAGTATCATCTGTAAATCTGATGTGCATGCTAGCCATTCCTTAAGTCATATTATGGATTTTAAAAAAAATGTTACACAACACAGGGCCAAGCACAGGGGCATTCTATTGGAGACATCCTGCCAAACTGACATCCAATCATTAATGACTAGACACTTGATGAACAGTTCTCAATCCCCTGAATTATACTACATAATTAAATTGCATAAAATTTTATCAGAGGCTTTGTTAGTTATATGTCTAGCATTCACCAATCCATCAGTTCAGTAATCCTTTTAAAAAAAAAGAAATAAAGTCAATATAGCATGTTATTGATGAAGCCATACTGACTCTCTGTGATCAACAATTCCTTTTCCGGGTGTTCACTAATTATCTCTTCGATGGTATTTTCTAGAACCCATCCAAGCAATGAAGTCAAGCTTATTGGTCTTATTATAGCTTACAAACTCTGTTATCTTCTCTTTTGGGGGACATTTGAGACACTTCCCATCTCCAGCTCTACACTACTTTACTTGTTCTCCACAATCTTTCAAAGCTGCTCTAGGTGGCTGGGCAAAACTTTCTGATTTTTTTTACAAGAACTTTTGTCTAACTATAACCCTCTTCCTCATCCTATATTGGCGGAGTTGACTTTTCAGTCTATGTATAAAGCTTTATATTTATATTTATTCTGATTAAATTAAGTGTACTGTCCTAGCTCATTAGGATCTTTCTGCATCTTGATTCTGTCATCCAACATGGTAGCTACCCCTCCCACCTTCAAGTCATCTACAAATTTGATATGCCATCATCCTTGCCTTCACTCAATTCATTGATTAAAATGTCAAATAGCATTCAAGTGTTTGATTCACTCTTCATGGACCATCAATCTTCAAATCATGGACAAAACATAAGACCATGAAAACTACTGGTACGCTAGAAAACATGTCTCCCAATCTCTACTCTGCTACCACGCCCCACCCCCCCACCATTGATGGATACAACTTAATAAAAAGAAAATGTCAAAGAGATTTTCCAAATAAAGAGCCAAGAGTCTGTAATGGACACATTTTACAGGATCATGGAACTAGTCCTGAAAGGGCCCCAGACTACACCCTTCATTTTTGCTTCTAAATTTTACTGATATACTTTGTTTTCACATTACAAATATTTACACGTAATTGCCCCTTCATGAGAGGCCTCTTGCAACAAAGTAAAACAGTTGACTAACAATGATATGTGACCTTATCTGAAAATGTCTGCCATATTTCCATCTGTAGAACCCCCACTCCTCTCTATTTTGTAAAAAATAATTAACAGAACTCTATTTTCTCTCCTCCCCTTCCCCCAACCCATTAAGAAAAGGAAAAGAAAAAACAATTTTTGTATGAAATACATAATTAAGCAAAACTAATACCCTCAGATGCTGAATACATTCATATGTATATTTATGTGTACATATGTATCTTATATACATAGATATATATAATATATACCCACATAAAATACACACACACATCATTCTGTAGGGTAAATTCATTACTCCGCTGTAAAAGATGGCATCTTCATCATCAGTCCTCTGTAGTAATGAATAGTCATTGTACTGACTACGGTTTTCGAAACTATTTTTACAATCTTGTTATTATATAAAATGTTCTCTTGGTTCTGCTCATATCATCCTTTATCAGTTTATGAAAGTCCTCAAAATTGTTCATTTTTATAATATTGATCTTAGTTCTCATGGTTCTGTTCATTTCACACTGCATCAGTCCATATAAGGCTTTCCCTATCTCTCTGAAAGCATCTATTTCCTCATTTCTTACTGCACAATAGTACTCCTTCACTGTTATACAACACAACTTATGCAGCCATATCTTTCCCACCACAAAAAGAGCTACTATAAATATTTTTGCTTTCCTTTTCTCATCTCTTTTAGATATAGACCTAGCAGTATACGTATAGCTGGGTCGAAGGGCATGTACCAATTAGTAACTTCTTGTGTATAATTTCAAACTGCTTTCCATAATGGTTGTCTACTAACAGTGCTTCTATTTTCCCATAGCCCCTCTAACATTTATTACTTTCCTTTTTTGTCATCTTTGCCATTCTGATAGGTAAGATCTAGAATGTCTGAATTGCTTTAATTAGAACTCATTTGGAAAATTTTTTTCATTTACCTATATACGGTCTGAATTTCTTCCCTTAAGAACTGTCTATTCATATTCTTAGACCAATGATCAATTGGCATATGACCTAGATATAAAAGGTCACATCATAAATAAATTAGAGAAATACGGAAAAAATAACCCATTAAATCTATGGATAAGAGAAAACTTTATGACCACCAAGGAATAAAGAGGATCACTGAAGATTAAACAGATTATTTGGGTTACATAAAATATACATTTTTGTATACATTAAATTCCAGAATAAAGGGGAAACAATTAATTGGGGGGAAAAAATCTTTGCAGCATGCTTCTCTCATAAAGATCTAATTTCCAAGACACATAAGGAACTGATTCAGATTTGTAAGATAAAGATCCAACTCCTTCATTTTCCTCGAGGACACTGAAGTCCAGGATAAGTGATTTTTTTCAAAGTCAATCTGGTCATAAAGATAAAAGGTGAGAGGAGAACCAAGGTTCTGCCATTCCAAAGCTACTGTTCCTTCAATGCACCAAGTTCATAAAACCATTCCTAACTATAGACATCACCCACCTAAAAACCAAGATGAGCCACAGATTTCCTAAGAAAAGCCTAACTTGTGGACCTGACAATCAAACAAGGTGTGAAAATTAAGTAGAAGTTAAAAATGTTCACTAAGAAACTAGACTATGTCAACTGCTGATGGATGACAGGGTCCTAGCACAAATGTATGCTCCAATTCTTTACCTCATGACCCATTTCAGATAAGTGCAAAATTACTGCCTGGCTTGTACACAGTTCGTATGTGAAATACATTTTTCCACCTTTAACAATATCAGAGAGGTCCTACAGCCTGATATGGTATGTAGAGCGTTGGCCTAGGAGTCAAGGAGACTTGGGATCAGTCCTGCCTCCGACACATGCTACTAGCATGACACTGTCCATTAGCCTCTCAATGTTTCAAGCAACTCCAAGACTGTTAAGTCATAGAGATGGAAATCTGTGTCAGGGTAGAGAGTTGCACACCCAAAGCCCCCACCCTGATAAGAGATCGAGACTTTTCTTTTATAAAGATCAGTGCCCAGAAGGATCATTTCCTTTGACTGAAAACATAGATTCTCTTTGTATTCCCAATTCTCCCTCTCACTTCTCCCTTTCACCTTTTCTCATCTTCTTTCACAAACACCACTAGGTCATGCTCTCAGGAACTTAAAAGACTGCCGCGCCAGAGCTGGAAAGGAACTCTGATATCATCTAGTCTGACTCTTCATTTTGCAGATGAGGAAACTGAGATCCAGGAAAATTTAAAAACTTGCCCAAGTTCAATCAGAGAGGAAGGGACAGCGCTGGAATCCAACCCGGGGATCTCCACTGTCCCACGGTTGCCTCTATTCACATACACTGTCTCTATCACTGTCTGACACAAATACTTCCTTTCCAAGTCTGTCCTGGGAAGGTGGGGGTTGGAAGGACAAGGTGCAGGGTGCTTTGATTTCTGGTGACAGGGGAATGGGACATGAGTTGTAGAACCTGCAGCCAAAACTGCTGCAGGATGTAAGGAACTGATACCTTTGGGCAAAAAGGGATTGCAGCCTAGGGAAAGGAAGGGAAAAAAGTTCAGGTTATCCACAGATGTTGATGATCTATTCATTATTCATTATCAACTAACATCTGCATCTGGGAGCCTGGCTTAGGCATATAATGTGGATGAACCCAATCAGCATTGACATGGAAAGCTCGAGACTGAACTAAGTTACAGGAAGAACAAATCATTTAATATTCTCTGTTACAAATAAAACTCTCAGAGAGCAATTTGGAACCATGCCCAAAGGGCTATGAAGCTGTACATACCCTTTGATCCAGCATTACCACTTCTAGATCTGTATCCCAAAGAGATTAAAAAGGGAGGTGGGGGAACAACCTATTTGTACAAAAATATTTATTGCGGCTCTTTTTGTGATGATTAAGAATTGGAAATTGAAGGAATGTGGCTGAACAAAATTGTGGTATATGACTGTAATATAATATTATTGCGCCGTCAGAAATGACAAACAGAATGATTTCAGAAAAAAAACTGGAAAGACTTATAAGAATTGATGTGAAGTCAACAGAACCAAGAGAACACTGTACACAGTAACAGCAATACTACTCGATAAAGAATTGCCAGTGACTTAGCTATTCTCAGAATACAGTGATCTAAGACAATCCCAAAAGACTTGTGAGGAAAAATGCTATCTACCTCCAGAGAAAGACCTGATGTCAACTGAATACAGACCGAAGCATACTATTTTTCACTTTCTTCTTTTTTTAAGTTTTCTCACACAAAGTGACTAATGTGGAACTGTTTTACATGATTATACATGTACACATGTATAAACTATATCAGATTGCTTGCTGCCTCATGAAGGGAAGAGGTGAGGGACAGAGGGATATAATTTGAAATTCAAAACTTTTTTTTAAATGCTAAAAAATGTTTTTACATGTAATTAGGGAAAAAAACAAAATATTATTTATAATGTCCCCACTCACTAAAGGTACTATTGTGGACCTGCTTTGTATAAAATGTAAATACGTTCTCAACAAAACTCATCAGTCAGCTCTGGCAAGTTCCCACTGAACCTGTTTATGAGTCTTAGTTACACACGGACACGTATGATGAACTGAGCCATCCTGTGACTGGTGTCCATCAGTGGCACTTTCTGTATTGGTCTCATCCAGTCCAGGAGATGGGACACTCCAAAACCCTGCTTCTGTTTCTCCTTAGCCACAATTCCCTCTCCTACTTGAAGGCCAGACTCTAGACTAAAGTGGCATCAATCCGTTGACAGAATGAGAGACACTGCATCTGACTAAAATCAGAACACAGAAAAGGCCACCTGAGCCTCAGGACAAGGCAAAGGCAGGCTGGTATATAGTCTCTCAGTCATTAGGCATTATTTAGAGTCTGTGCTAGATAGACATGAAACCAAGAAGGTTGGAGTTTGAATCCTGCCTCAGACACTTCCTAGCCTTGTAACCTTGGGCAAGTCATTTAACTTCTCTTGGGCCTGGGCCTCCTTGTCTGTAGATAAAGGGGTCAGTTTTACTGACTCTAAGGTCCCTTCCAGCTTTAAATCTCTAATTCTATTGGAGGCCAGTTTGCAGAGGAAGCTCATTTACATTAGTGCCAGCTGAACTGGCAGCCCACTCCATTCCTTCAGGTCCCACAGAGAATACTGTGCCTTGTCCTTAGAAGCCTCTGGTGCTCTAATCTGTCAGGTCCAGCTTTTGGGGAGGTGGGGGGAGGGAGTAAGAGGCAGCCAGGGAAACTTTAACACCTCTCCCACTTCAGGTGAGAATCAGATGGACAGTGGAGGTCAATATTTGGATTTTCACTTTACAGTCACCCTGGCTAAAGCCCATCTATTGCAGATACAGAGGTGAGAGGCAGTAAAACAACAAGCTATGCTTCCTCTCCACTACCCCACCACCCCAAACTGTGGGGTTTTAGATACAAAAGCAAAATCTCCCCTCCGCCACTTACACATTTACAGCAACAGTGGCTCTCCTTCCATAAGGAGAGAAATACTTTGTCTCATAATGGAGAAAGCAGCAAGTTCCGGAGTTTGCCTCAGGAAAGCAAGGTGCAGCACCCCAACTCCAGAGAAGGAAAACCAGCCTCAAAAGCAACCTGAAAGCCCTAAAATACCAAGGGGGGAAGTCTATGTAGGAGCAGTTTTCTTAGTTTTTTTAACTGTGGCTTTAAAAATGCTATTCCTGCCAAATTTCCCACCTTATACAGGGTACCAAGAGCTATTACCAGAGAAAGAAAAGAAAATAATTCCAAGAGCCACCAATATGCTCAGGTTTAGGTGCTAAGAATCTCAACTCCAGAGGACTAAGTAAAACCTACTTTCCTCCTCTCAGCAGGGAAGTGGTAGACTACAGGTACATAATGAGGCATGCACTGCTGAACGTGGTTTGTGTGTTGGTTTGTTTTGTCCAACTATACGTTTTTGTTACAAGGTAGGGTTCTGTTTAGGGGGCTGGACAGGAAGGGTGTCAATGTGAAACAACAGGGAAATTTTATAAAGCATTGTTTTAAAAGAATTGGTTGGATTTCCCAGGTTGGGCTGCCTGAGATTCATTTTTAGCCAAGCCGATAAAAAATTCCCACTCCATTTCTCTCAGCTACCCATTAAGAAATTCGGAACTAGAAGGAAGCTTAGCGAACATCAAATTCAGAGACTACATTTTACATATGAGGAAACTGAAGCCCAAAGAGGTTACGAGATTCGCATAGGGTCACTTACTGGGGCTCAGACCTAGGTTTCCTGACTCCAGGTCCTGGGCTCTGTCCTTCATTGTCTCGTGTTTCTTTAGCCAGGGCTGAAATCCTTGCTTTCACGCACTGGCATGCCCCAGGTGCTCGATAAATGCTTGCACGAGGCCTACATTCAGCAATAGAGCTTCTGTATTAAGGCTGACTAATGAAATGTGAGTCTCAGATGACTTGGCATAATTACCCTTCAAGAATACGGAGTGTGTCACCTTCCAAAGACCCCAGCTTTACAGACCTCTAAGCACAGGAAAAGAACTCAGAGCAGGGTGGGACATGTTCAGGAACTAACCCTCAGGAGAAGCAAGACACTGCTTAAAGTTTTATTTGCATTATTAGCATTTCTCTATCAGTTTCTTAAGTATAAAAAAAATTGACAAAACGAAGGCCTGATTTGTAGCATCTGCTGATTTCTAAGGTATAAATACTCCTGCCAAAGAGTTTACAATTGGCTCTTGTAACCATCCAAGCTGGCTCCAGGACACCACTGCCTCAGGGTAATCTATTCATCAACTCCACTCACTTTACAATTGAGGAAACTGAGGGCAAGGGCAGTTAGGTTAAGGGACTTGTTCAATGGTACACGAGTAGTTGATGTCAGAGGTAGCATTTGAACCCAGGTCCTCTGGCTCCAGAGTCAGTACTCAGCCCGAAATGGCCCCTCCCAGGATCCCAGGACACCTCACCTTGCAACCAAAGATTGCAAGCCAGTAGCAACCAAAACCAAAACCAAGAGACTTCCTGTTGATGGCCTGCCCTGTGTCTTCACCATGACATGAAGGTGAGCTCAAGCCCATGCAAACACAGTGCAAGCTCCAGAGGACCACCAAGCTGAAGAGGTTGCTGTGGTAACACTAGACGTGGCCCACATGTCTGTTACCCAAGCACCTGCCTTTCTCAGTGCAAAGAAGCTCAGCCCTAAGAGCTGGCTACAAGATGCCCTAACAGGGACATAAATCAACTAAATTAGGTAGCAAATCAACTGTCACTACACACAGCCTGTCCCCCAACCCCTCCTCCCCCACACAGACATTTAAGATAAAGGACTTCTGCTTTTAAGATGTCTGGGACTACCCCAGCGCCCCACAGATCATCAAGGAGGAACTAAATAAAAAGGAAACCCCTGATACACAAGACATGCTTAATAAAGGCTTGTTGATTGACTGAATTAATCCCATAAGGCCTCTTACTCTATTAAACTAGTTCCCGTAGTATTGCAACCTGTCAAGAGGGCAGTTAGAAATATAGCAACAGCTGCCAGTCCAAATGTCAAGTGAAATAGTATTAACAATGATAGTTAGCTAGTATTTATAAAGTCCTTGAAAGGCTTGAAAAGCACTTAACATGCAATCTAATTGTATTACATCTGATCCTTCCGACAACCCTGTGAAGTGGGTACCTTTTACAGATGAGGAAAATGAAGGCCCAGAAAGGTTAAGGGAGCTGCCCAGGGTTACAAAGCTAGGTATGTTTCAGAGAGAAGATTTGCACTCAGGCCTTGCTGACTTCAGGTCTGGCACCCACTGCACTGCCTGAGGAGGAGGATGACCCCTGATGGTCAAAAACATCACCCAAAGCTCCACTTCCTTCTAAGAATAAGGACTCACAACCTTTCACAGTGGACTGTAATAAGAAAACTGAGAAATGTGTCTCTTTAGAAGAGAGGTACAGTGGAAAGCATGTTGATTGGGTGGAATGACAGGGTCCAAATCTCAGCTCTCTGCCTGTGTGACCTTAGGCAAGTCACTTAACCTGGGAGGGTAGAATTTAGGATCCTAGTTCTTAGAGCAAGAAGGGAACCCCAAAGTCATCCAACACCCATATTTTACAGATCGGTAAACTGAGGCCCAAAAAAGTTAAGTGGCTTGCCCAAAGTCACACAAGCAGTTACTATCAGAGGTGGGATCTGAATCTGTATCATTGGCCTCCAGAACCCATGCTCTTGCCACTGAGTCTCAATGTCACATGATGACCTCTAAGGTCTCTTCTAGCTCTTAACTTTACAATCCTGTAATCCTACCTATATGATGATAGCACAGTCACTTCACCTATCTTGGCATCAGTTTCTTCATCTTTAAAACACTGAGGAGTTGGACCTCTAATCCTGACTGTAAACCCATCATTTTATGAGTCACTGCTTTGTTCAATCAAGTGAAATTCATTAACGTAAGTTTTCTTAAAGAAAAAGTGAACTGGCACTACAACTCAGGAAGCAAAATAGACCTTCCTTTCATCTGAAAAAGGTTCACTGACCCAAATTTCACACGGCCTGCCATCCAATATTCTTTAAGTTTCTTGCATTAGGTAGGGGTGTCCAAACTGAACTTCTACCTTCCACCATGAGCCCCTGTTCCAGATTATAAGAATCAAATAAATATTAAAATGTCTCCAGTAGTGGACAAAGAAAAGCATTTAGGGTGAGTTTCCTCCTCTCTCTGACTCAGGCCACATTCCTAAACAGCAAAGGGCCTGGAAGCTGTCTAGCCAAAGCTGGTGAGAAGTGAGGGACTTATCGCAAGATGTCATTTGATCACCCTTCTGGGCAGATACTTACAGAATCCTTCGATCTTGTCAGCTGTCTTGCTCCAGGCCACCTGCCTGGTCTCTGTGATGACCTGGACGGTCCTCCTCTCTGGGTTAGACTTCTTGAGGCTAAACAGGGTCATGACAGTTCCTAGTTCCAGGGTCCGCTTGATCTGACTTTTCTCATATTCAGGAAGTGTGTCTAAGTTGATCTTGGTAGTCATTTTAAATGAAACTCTTCAAAAGACGAGCAAAATGAGGAAAAAGAGAAACCAAGCTACTTCTCTGATGGGCTAGAAAAAGAAGAGGAAAAATAGTCATTGATCTACTTATATAAAGCTATGTTCTATAATTTTTCTCAGACTCAATTTTTTGGGAAATTAATGGGACAAGATGGATTACTCTGATTTAAGGTCAAGGCTCTAAAGTCCACATCTCACCCTCACACCTAATTATTTCCAGTTAATCTGTGATAAATCTTATGTGGACATATAAGATATATATCTTATAATAATATATATATATATATATATATATATATATATATATATATATATATATATATATATATATATCTGTATGTGGTCTTCCCCATTAGACTATGAGCTCCCTGAAAACAGAAACTTATCTTTTGTCTTTCTTTGTATACCCAAGGTTCAGCAGGCACTAAATAAATGCTTCTTGACTTGACTGATGACAGCCCTCTCTGATGGGGAGGATTCCAGTGTTCAAATTCTCAGCAGAGTAACTAAGGGTTACTAACCAGCGAAACAGAAGGTGGTAATACAACATAGTGAAGGCTGGCTGGAGCAGTATCAATCATTAATGAAAGAAAGATTATCTCCTAATTTTGAATAAGCAAAGCAACCCCCTTAACCACAAAACATTATAATCCAGCCACTTCTTTAGGACAATTATATTTTTTTCTAAGGTAGAGGGACTATTTCCACCATTTTTGCATTTGTACAATTTGAGCATGATGGTCATTTCCCTTTTTGTTTTTGAATCCCCAATCTCCAAACTGTGGCATACAACAGGTGTCTAACCAACGCTTGTTAATTGATTATATAAAAGAAAATGCTTCAAAAACCTTCTCTATAGCAACTAGCCTACTGAAAGCATTCAGGCCTACAGGAAAGGTGGTACTGGTCTTTGAAAGAACTGACTTATTATTTTATTATCACAAGCCTGCAGAATATATTTGGGAATTGAGATATACAACAATCCATCACCATGGGGATTTCTCCTTTATTAATTAATGTGTCTTCATTTTCATTGTCAAAAGCAACTTGGCATGGTGAAAGAGAACTGGCCTCAGAGACAGTAAGACCTGCCTCAGCTCTATACTGGCTTTGTGGCCTCTGGGTAGTCACGTAACTTCTCAGTGTTCCCACATAAGTCTCTTTAAATGTGTAAGTTGCAGCAGAGTTGCCCATCTGTGTTGGTAGAGAGAGTTTTCTCCTTTGGGAGTTCCCAATAACAATGAAATTGTTTGACCCACCAAAACCAGTAAGCAACCTCCCCAAAAACCAGCCAAATTTCAGTCTTAAATATAGTCTTCCT
The DNA here is from genome assembly GCA_028658325.1 of Potorous gilbertii. Classification (NCBI taxonomy): domain Eukaryota; kingdom Metazoa; phylum Chordata; class Mammalia; order Diprotodontia; family Potoroidae; genus Potorous; species Potorous gilbertii. Next base: position 254,295,440 of record CM053769.1, read on the forward strand.
GCTCATATTACTGTATAGATGTGTAACTGTTACTTAGGGTGTCTCCCCAGAAGAATGTAAGTTCCATGGGGACAATGGGAGCTTTTCTATTTTGTCTTGTATCTTCAACACTTAGTCCAGTGCCTGACACATTGTGGCAACCAGTAAGCATTTGTTGGTTGACTGATGGATTAATTGATTGGATTGGCTGCTTATTTTTTCTTTGAGCAATTTTTTTCAGGCCTCAAAGAAGTTCACGCAGTGACTACTAGAGCTAGCCTTGAAGCCAAGAAGACCTGGGTTCAAATTCTACCTCTGACACATACACAGGGAGTAGGTCATTTAGAGAAAGTAGTGACCTGATTTTGGACAGGGAGTTCCCTGTTCCAAGGAAATCACAGGTCTAGTCCCTGGAGTTCCCTATGTCAATTAAATCACAGGTCTAGTCCCTAATCTCTCCCTTAGCATACTGAAATGACTCTGGGGTCAAATCTAACCCATTTCCTTTCGAAAGCAAATTGTTAAATTTTCAGTGTGAGTATTAACACCTCAGAAAGCCACAAAGAAGGCCTCAATTTATTGTTCTGCTAATTGTCTATACCTGACAAAGTATTCATAATTCAGATTAAATTTAAAAGAGTGTGTATACATCCATCCATGACTCAACCCAGTTGTTAAACATTTACCAGAATACCCCTGACTGTAAATTACCGATTTAATCCCATCTGTGTTCACTCTGCTCATTTCCAAATGAGAAAGAAAGAGAGAAACATGGAGAAATAGAAATAAGGCACTATAAAGGGAGGGGGGAGTAAAAATCCATCACACAAGAAAAAACAACAAAGATGGACTGGAGAGGAAACAGCACAAGAAGTGGGGAGCACAGGAAGCCAGACCCCATGTTACAGTAAAGACTCTAAATGGTAAAAACCAAGAGATGCACCTGTCACAGCCTATAAGGGAAGCCATTCGGTACCAAGGACGAACATTCCCAGAACATAAAAGTAGTTCTTGTGGAAATTTATGGATCAGTCCCAAAGCCATAGCCCTCCATTTTATTAATTAGTTTATTAATTATTTTATTTCCAATTATTGTATTAATTAGCTATTATAACAATTATAATTAGTAATTATATTAAATTATTTTATTAATTACTTAATTTAGTTTAATTCAATCTCCCTGATATTTAGCACCTTTCTAAGAACTCCATCCTGGCACCTAATCACAATATTTGCTCCTTGTAGAATGTTTCTCTTACTATTGGGAGCAAGAACCACATCACACAATTACTCTGAGTCCCAGCTATAGAGCTTACATAGAGAGCACTGTTACTACTTATTAACTCAAATGGTTCCTTCCTTCCACTTCCCTAGGTTCCCAGTCACAGACACCAGCAAGGTCTCAGAAGAAAACCCTTGATAAAAGCCCTAGAGAGAATATCCTCAGACCAACCTGTGAAGAGTATAGAACAAAATAATTTTGAGGTAGTGAGGGGAACTTGTCTGCTAATTCATGTGGTTCTTTGCTAATAAATGGTAAGAGTTTATTCATTATTTTACTCCTTGTTTTGTATGTGCTTCTTGTTCCTGGTTGTTTGGCCAATAACCTTATTACACAGTCCTTTTTTTTTTTTTTTAAAGCCCTTGATAAGTGAGGTCAGCTATGCCTCTCAGCAGAGAAGCCAGTTCTGCCCAACAACAAAAAACATCACCTCCACTAAAGGAGACAGAGAGGGCTCTGGCTGTCTTAGTCATGAGACTACAGAATGATTTAATACTCTCCGACACATGAAGGATGCCAAGCTATGTCTCTGGTGATAAGTTTAACAGTAACAAGAAGGAGCCCAGGTAAAACATTCCAAAGATTTCTTCTATGTCATCATGACCAAGTTAATTAACCTGAGCCTCAGTTTTTTCATCTGTAAAATGGGGATAACAACACACACATATACCTTCAATTTTACAGAAATCTTGTAAAGTTCTGACATCCAGAGACAGAAGGGACCTGAAAGATTATCTGGATACCAGGCTTGTTAACTTGGGGTCCTTGTACTTGGTTTAAGTGTTTTAATGACTATATTTCAATATAATTGGTTTCCTTTGAAATCCTATACATTTTATTTTATACTCTTAAAGGTCCATGACACATCAAAAAATGTTAAGAATCACTAGTCTTGTCCAATTACTTCATTTTACAGATGACGAAACTGAAAACCAGGGACCACAGATAGCTTGCCAGAGGCTACTCAGGTTGTGTCCGAAACAAAATGTGAACCCAGGACCTCTGACTCCAGTAGCCCATGGCCCATACTAACCAAAAAGAGGAAACGTGTATAAAGCAGTTTTAAAATACCAATTATTACTTTTATGGTTACTGTCAGTTAACAAGGCAAACTCAGTATTTTTAAAAATGACAAATTTCTATCATTTTCTAATCCAAAGGCAAAGGGGATGAACCAGATCAAGTAGTGCAAAGAACACTGCAAGGTCTAATCCCTATAAACTTCCCCAGATTCCTTCCTGCCGTCAGATTGTCATCGATGCCAAAGAGCACTGACCCC
>CM053769.1:254298479-254337844 GCA_028658325.1 Potorous gilbertii
CCATGCTAGGGCAAAGGGACAAAGACAGTAGACTCCCCCTTAGCCTACTGGTTCTTGACAGCCATGTTCAATTAAACAGATCACTAACTTCTCTGCAATTAACAACTTCCTAAAGCACCATGTGTTCAAGTGATTTGCCCAAGGTCACACAGTAAGTATGTGTCAGAAATAGGTGGAAAACAAAAATACCTAACATTAAAAACTCCTTTTAAACAAGACAGACAGAAATTGGCAGATGAGGTTCAAATTACCTTGGGATCCCTCTAATTCTTTAAAGATACTCAAAGTCTGGTCTGATGGCAAACCAAACCATTATTTGGTGAGGAACCAGTCTGAACAGACCTTCTCCTTCTAGCTTTTGCCAGGAAGCCAGCCCAGACTCCATCCAGAGCACAGAAATCTGTAGGCCCTCAGCATTACCTCTTATTTTGGAGTCTATAGTAGATGTTCTTCCCAACAAACAAGCAATTAGCTGTCATCTCTTGTCCAGAGATAGCAAGAAAATTAGATTGAAGTTCTATTCCCTCTGACTCTTTTATGAAGCAAGACTTTTTTAAAGTTCCAAAGAAATAACTGTCCTCATAACATCTTAGTCTTTTTAAAAAGAGGAGAAATTTGAATTTACAAGATCTTGTTCTCTACTATTATCACATGATAATGTTGTCCATTAATTCAGTTGTGTTGGATTCTTCATAGTCCCATGGATCATTGCACACCAAGCCTTCCTATCCTCCAATATCTCCTGAAGTCTATTTAAACTCATCGTTCATTGCTACTATGTGACAATATGTAGTAGCAAAGCTGACAATGGTCCAAATAGAAGATCAGACCATACTTAACAACCCCTCAGAGGATAGTATAATGGAAAGTGCCAGATTTGAAGTCAAAGGACTTAGATTCAAATTCTGCTCTCACACTTATAACCAATAAAACCTTGCACAATTCGCTTCATCTGGGCCTGTTTTCTCACATGTAAAATAAAGGAAAGGTCCCTTTCACTTTTTAATCCCATGATTCTAATGCTTAAAACGAGGGTTCTGAACCTTTTCAACGTCATGGATCCCTTTAGCAGTCTAGTGAAACCCACAGACCCCTTCTCAGAAAAATATCCTTAAGTGCATAAAATAAATTACGTAGGATTATAAGGGAAACCAATTCTACTGAAATATAGTTATTAAAATATTTCTTAAATAAATTCACAGATGCCAGGTTAACAACTATAGGCTTCAAAACACTTTCCTCCCAGTCCCATAGGGAACATAGTAAAGAACAGGATGAAGGACAAAGAATACGGGATTTGGAGTCAAGAAACCTGGCTTCAAATCTGTCATTTACTCCTGTAAGCCCCTGTATGTCTTTTATTTATTTTTGTTACATTTTATGTTCAGAACTGTCTCCCTCCCTGGCTCCCCACCCTACACGAGAGAAGGTCACCACTTGATGCAGCTTATAAATATGTATAAAACCATACTATGCATACTTTTATTTATCAATTCTTTCTCTGGAGGTGATAGGATCTTCCTTCACAGGTCCTTTATAGTTGATCTGAGTATTTACAGTACTGAGAATAACTGAGTTGTTGACAATTGTTCTTTGAACAATATCACTGTTACTGTATACAGCGTTCTCTTGGTCCTGTTCACTTTGCTTTTCATTATTACAGGGAAATCTTTCCATGTTTTTCTAAAATGAACCTGCTCATCATTTCTTATAGTGCCAGTAGTATTTCCATCACAATCATATACTGCAACTTGTTCAGCCAAATCCTGATAGATGGGCATCTCCTCAATTTCCAGTTATTTGCCACCACAAAGAGAGCTGCTATAAATATTTTAGAACATAAAGGTTCTTTTCCTTTTTGTCCAATCACCTTGGAAAACGGGCCTAATAGCCGTATTGCTGGGTCAAAGGATATACTCCTGAATATTTCTCTTCTCTTCTTTGGGTCTGTCTTCTCAACAGAAAAATGACAGGCTTGAACCAGATGACCTCTCAGCCCTCCCAGCTTGGCATTGATGATTCTACAAATCTCATTTTGTAAATGAGGAAACTGAAAAGCAGAAGAGTTACGTGTCTTAAGGTCACATAGCTTTGGAGGGGCCAGGAGCCAGACAAGTGCTGTATCTCCACTACTCTGTGCTGCCTCTCATCTTTTAAATAAATCCTACAGACATGAAACACAAGGAGTGCCTCTAGATATAAATGGAAGAAACAGTAGGATTTTCTAGTTGCTTAATACTTCTGATACTTTTATACTAGAAGTTGTTTTTGAAGTATTTTTCCTCTCCCAGAATATAGTTATGGAAGTCAAATGATAATATCCTCTGGGGAAAAGAAAATGTCTATTTCTAAAACCGAAATTTAGACATCTCTGAGCATTAATGCGGTAGAACCTATTTACACATATTTCCTGATCTCCCACCTCACCCCCACTGAAAACTTGCAAACATTTTGGAGAATAATATGCAGTAACAATCCCATTTCTTGGAATCCCCCCACCCCAAGAATAACTGAATGGACCTAACTATACAAAAATGGTCAGATATGCTCCATTTGAAATAACAAAATAAAGAAGATTTTAAACAACATTATGTCTAAAAATTGAAGAATAAGATTGAATCAATTAAGGTATATTGATATAATAGAACATTACACTCAAAATGCTCTGTGATATCAGCAATCTGAATGTTATCAAATATTCAACAATACATGCCTTCCCCATTCTATGAAACTCTTGTTCATGCCTTTCTATAATTCCACCAAAGAGCATCCACCCAAAGTGCCAGAGGCCTTAACCGAATGTTATTCTGCCACCAAAAATGATGAATATGAATCGTATGAGGAAATACGGAAAGAACTTTAGGAAATGATGTAAAATGGAATTAGCAGAGCTAAATCTTGATGCATATTGACTAGAGACAGCTGGTGGCATAGTGGACAGCTGAAAGACCTCTGTGCTAAAAATCTAATCTCACACACTTAATAGCTGCGTGACCTTGGGCACCTCACTTAACAACTGCCTCCTTTTTCACAGCTGTAAAGTGGGGACAATAAGAGCACCGCCTTAAAGATCAAAGGAGATAGTATTTATAAAACGTGCTTAGCAGAGTGCCTGACACACAGCAGTCGATATATAAAATGCTTATTCCCTTCTCCCCTCCCCCCACCGACCAGTGACAAGCAGAGACGAAGACGCTGACAGTCAGACCCAAGAGATCGAAGCTTTCTACAGACCGAAGGAATCCTTGGAACAAAAGCTTCCTTCCTTGTTCATAACTTTGATTACACCTTGTTAAAGATTCTATGTAACACTTTACCATTTTGTGTTTATTCATTTGCTTATAACATCAAGAGAGGAAAAGAAAAACTGTTACAGAGATCTCAGGACCGAATTGTGAAGTGGTGTTATTAATGTAGAAACTCAAGCCCTCTGTTCTAACGAGTCTTCACCGCCACAGAAGAGTGAGATCTGTCCACACCAGCCCCTGATCAAACCACTCCAGGAGGCGGCCCCCAGACTACAGGCTGTGCTTTCCAGTGCCTCCTCCCTCGACTTTGCAACTAAACTTTGTATCTCCAGGGCGCCTAGGACAATGCTCCACACACACAGTACAGAGTCAAGTTTGGAAAGGAGAGGAAGACCACAATTTGGACACACAAAAGTGAGAAAAGTGAGCTGGAATAATCGAAAGAGAAGTGAAAGAAAAAGGAAGACGGGTCTGGCTAGAGCAGAGAGCACCACCAGGGAGCTCAGGATGGATCGAGGTGTTTGGGGCTCTCCTTGAGGGGGCGAACCCCAGGAGAGGAGGTTGGGAGATTCCAACGCAGGAGGTCCAAGGGTTAAAGGGGGCAAGGGGAGAGAAGGGAAGGTGATCCTTGAGCCCCAACCAGGGATCTCGGAGGGACCCGAGATGTCTGACCCTCACCTCCCACCGCACACCCTCCGGAGCACCTCGAAGCAGGCCAGGCAAAGGGGAGCAGTTGGCCAGCAGCACCCAGCCCGCAGCTGCACGGCTTCCTTCCCCTCTTTTGCGAAATGCAAGTAGAGCCTCAACAGGACTGGCGTGCCCCCTTTCCCCCAAACTGAGGCTCCTAGAGGGAGTGGTTGTCCCCCAGGGGGTACCCAGCACCCAGCTATACCCGGCTTATTCTACATGCCCGAGTCCAGGCAGTGAGTGGCAGCCGATGCAGCAGACACACGCACTAGATATAGAGGGTGGCATAGGGACCAGACTGGCAGCCCGAAATCCTGCACCCCCTAACAAACATCAGTTTGGATGCTTGACGGCAAAGGGGGAGTCCGTTCCTTTCGGCAGCCCCCATGCCCTCCGCGCACATCCCTACTTGGATGCCTGCATGCATCCGTAACGTGCCCTCCTGGCACCATCCAGGACGGGCAGCTCCCACTCCGCTGGACCCAACCCCTCCCCAGGGCGGTCGCCAAACTCACCACCTGTAACCAGGGTGCTCTGCCCTGGGCAGGAGTGCAGAGTGAGTGGCAGAGCTGGGGAGGCCAGCTGCCGCCCGGGACTCCCTCCAGGACCCCTGCACAGGGCTGTTGCTGCAGCTACCGCCCCTGTCCCGGTTGGTCTCCAGGACGCTCTGGCTCCTGCCACAGGGACCGTTTCCTCCCTCAAGAATCTGAACTTCTGCTTCTGCTTGTGGCTCCCAGCTCGGCCCTCCACGTGATCCACCCGCCTCCCTGCAGGCCGGCCTTGCCCCGGCCGCTGTCCCTGCCTCCCCTGAGACCCGCCCTCCCTCCTCCAGCCTGGGGCGGGGTGCTCCGCGGTGGTGGCTGCTGCAGAAGCTTCCGGGCAGACCAGCCTTGAAGTAAGGCCAAGCAGAGCCAGGACGAGCACTCAGCCACAGGCTCTGGGTTCTCCTTGGCATCCCACCCACCCACCCTCACCCCCAAAAGTTCCTTTTTTATGGTTACCAATGTTTCTGCAAAACAGACTCTGGGCGCCAGTGGCTCCCTACTACCTCCAGGAGCAAATATAAAATCCTCTATTTGGCTTCTAAGGCTTCTGGCAGAGGTCCTCCTCACCCGCCCTGGGCCTTTCTAACTTCTTACACCTTAACTTCCGCACGAGCTCAATGACACTTGCCTCCTCGGACGGGATGCTTCATCTCCAGAGCGCTTTATCACTGCCTAGAATTCCCTGTCCTGCCTCAGCTCTGCCTCCTAAATTTCCCCGACTTTCTTGAGTCTCAGCTAAAGTCCCATCTTCTGCAAGAAGCCTTTCCTCAATCTTAGCACCTTCCCCCTGAGACCATTCCCAATTTATCCTCTAGCTTATTTATACATAGTTATTTGCATGTGTTCTCTCTCAATAAACTGTGAGCTCCTTGGAAGCAGGGGTTGTCTTTTTGTTTTATTGTGTCTTTCTTTGCAACCCTTGCTTAGCACAATTCCTAGAGATTAAGAGGTGCTCTTACATCTCTATCTGAAGACCCCTGACATTGGCCAACTGCCCCTTCTATAAAGATATAGATAAATAAAACTGATGACCAACTTCTCACAGTGATTAGTACTATTTCCTTAACCAAAATTCAGTTTAATATAACAACATGTATAGTCCCAATACTGTGCTAACTCACAAAGAGTCAAAGTATATCAAAGTTGGAAGGACCCTCTGGACCAATCTCCTCCTTAGTGGATCCTTTAAGAGACAGGGTAGCCATGTAAAGAGCCCTGGATTTGGAGACAGAAGATTCTAATCTCTCCTCTTTTACTACAGCTAGTAACTGGTAACTACAGTAACTACAGCTTTGGACTTGAAATCAAAACTATCCCTGTCTTCAAACTTAACTAAGTAACCATGCTCAAGTCTAGTGCAGTGGGGAAATTTTTAGATCTGGAATCAGAATCCAGATTCAAATCCCAATTCTGCTATGTAGTACCTATGGGAATTTGAGGAAGTCATCCAACTTCCTCCAGGCCTCAGTTTGCGGAATTATAAAATGAGAAAACTGAACCCGTAGTGAGCCTTTTGGAGGTCTCATAAGATCTAAATTGATGAAACAGCACCTTAACCCCTCAGTTTCCTCATCTATAAAATTGGAGTTGAAGAATCAGAATTTAGAATTGGAAGGAATTTAGAAGCCATCTAACCCAACACACACTTGAAAAAAAAAATTCCCTTATAGCATAGCAGCCAAGTTATTATCCAGCCTCTTCTTGAAGACCTCCAATGAGGGAGAGCACTCTACCTCCAGAGGTAGCCTGTTCTACTTAGGTGATGATTATGTTATTGAAGGGTAGTAATACTTCCATAGCACTTCCCTCACAAGGTCATTTGGAGGCACCAATGAAATCATGTGCATAGACCTTTTACAAACCTTACAGCACTATATAAATGTCAGCTGATACAGTTATGATTACTTGTATAACCTTGGGAAAGTCCTGTTCTTCTTTGATACATGTTCCTCATCTGTAGAAGGGAGTGTTGGACTAGATTAGATAACTGTTTTCAACCTTAAGCCTTGTCATGATCTCTTTCCTCTGAAAGTCAAAGAGCTCTACACATATGTGAACCCAGTTCCTCTCTTTCTCTCTCTCTCTCTCTCTCTCTCTCTCTCTCTTTTACGGGTATTTTTCTACATATCCTCACACATTACTCATGGAATTGACAGGGGCCTTGTGAAATTCCAAAAATTACAATCACTATGCTAAACAAAAAAGTTTTCTTGCATTTTGACTTTATGTGGCATCTTTCAAAGAGTCTAGGACTTTCTGAAGCACCTTCTTCAGTCCCTGAGGGATGTCACAGCTGCAGGGCTGGGGTGGGGGTGGGGGGCTGAGTTGTGGACAGGGAGGGAAGGATGGTGAGAGAGTGAGGAACAAAGCGGTTAGAGATCATTTGCCTGGAGACTTTCAAAAGTCTTAGCGCAGTCAGGCACAGGAGTGGCTAAACTTTGGGTATGACTAGAGCCTGTTCCTGAAGGAAACAAAGGAGAGGTGAACAATTCCAAAAATTCTGAGACTGTGCTTATGATTCCCTAAGAGGAAGAAGAGGATTATCTGCTGGTTTAGAGAGAAAAGGCGGCTGGATAATAAAAGTCAGACAGAAATCATAAGCTGAAGTTCTCCAGATTCTAAACTGGGCCCTGAAGGAGAGTGCTGGCTAGAAGACGGTGCCTGTAAGTAATCGTGTTGGCCCCAGGACAGAGACTATGAGGGGGCACTTTGGTGACTGATATTCCCCCAGCAAGTGTACACCTATGACCAAAAATAAACTCAAGAAAGGTGTGTCTTCTTTAAGGTAACACCCTGGCTTCTTATGGTTTTCTTTTTTTTTTTTTTTGCAGGGGGTGTCCAGTATAGGAACCTCCTGATAAAGGAACCCCCTCTACCAATTCAAATCAGCAAATATTCTGCAACTTACCCTGTTAGAGGGCTAACTAGAACAAAGATACTGGAATGGTTTGCCATTTCCTTCTCCAGTTCATTGTACAGATGAGCAAACTCATGATACTGTAGAAAAAACACCAACCCATGAGTCAAAAGAACAGACTTCTAATTCTGCCTTTGAATCTCACTACAACTGTGACACTGGGAGCAAGACTGAACCTCCTGAGCCTCAGTTTCCTTATCTGTAAAATGGGGGAGTTGAACTAGATGACTTCTGAGATCACTTCCACCTCTAGATTGATAATATAAGTATGTAGGGGCAAGAAAGACCCTTGGCCACTGCCCCCCCACTTCCCTTCCATGCTAGAACCTTGTTAAAAGGTCAAAAACCTGTGGATGCCTCTAGATACGCTGAGTAAGTCATTTAACCTTATTTGCCTCAGTTCCTCATCTGTAAAAGGAGCAGGAGAAGGAAATAGCAAACTACTCTAGTATCTCTGCCAAGAAAACCTAAAATAGGATCATGGAGAGTTGGACACAACTGAAATGATTGAACGAACAAAGTTAGAGGTGACCCAAGGATGAGGTGACGGGTAGAATGCAGAAATTCTAACCATAGAAACAGCTATGTCCTTTCTATGTTTTGAGTCACTAGCATTTCAATAAATAACCATTTATGGTACTGTAGTCTGTAAACAAATGTACCTATCAGCCCCAGTCATTTCCTCCTTCAGAGGTACTCTAAAGGTCACTTCTGTTGGTATTATAAACAGTGCCTCTATTGATGGAATCATAGAGGCACCAGGAACAGCAAACAGTTTGGGATACATACCTGTACAAGTACAACCAAGATTTTAGTATAAAAAAAAGATAACTGCAAATCCACAAGCTACTCTGTCTCATGATGCTGACCAACCAAATTGAAGTTCTCACTTTCCTTTTCATCTGCATCATCAACTCAATTAATGCCTGATCACAGTAAGACCTGAATTTTCCCTGCCCCAATATCTTACATATACCTGGATACAGCTTCTCTTGGGCAATCTTTAAATTAAACACCCATGTTAAAAGTTGTACAAGTTGGGTCACCCAAGGCTTAAAGCTCAGCTTTCATTTTTTCCAAATTTGTCCAGAAAGAGAGAGTTCATTTTGCCTCCTGGGCCTGTCTTGGACCATAAGATCAGATCAGCTTGAATTTTTTCCAGGTAATTTCCTCAGTAAAAATCCTGAGAAGGGACCCACTCTCAAAATTAAATTAATCCCTGCTTCCCTTCAAGGTTCAGCTCAGATGTTACTTCCTACAAAAAGACCTTTCCTGATCCATTTAAGTATTCCTGCACTCTTCTCCCAAAATGACCATGTATATTTTGCATTAATGTCTATATAGTTGTCCTCCCTCTCCTAATTCATAGAATACACAATTACTGGAGATCAATGACTGTTTCAGTTTTAGTTTGGTAAATGAATTTACCAAATATTTTTGGAGAGCCTAATATGTATAATAGTAAGCTAGATGGCACAGTTGATAGTTACCAGCATGAAGTCAGGAAGACTTGTCTTCCTGAGTTAAATCTGACCTCAGACACTTCCTAGCTGTGTGACCCTAGAAAAGTCACTTAACCCTGTTTACTTCAATTTCCTTATTTGTAAAATACCCCTTCAATGTCTTTGCCAAGAAAACCCCAAATGGGGTCACAAGGAGTGGGACACAACTGAAAACAACTCAACAACAACAATATATAAAGGACTGTGCCAGGTGCAGTGGCAGACAGAAAGAATTATTAGATATAGTGTCCTCAAAGAAGCTGGCATAGGTGATATGACATGTACATAAATAACTGTAATAGAAAATGCAAAGAGATAAAGGACATAAGAGAGGTCAAAATATTCTGGAAAGGTATTTGAAAGAGAATGAGAGGAATCACAAGGTGAGAGAAGAGCAAAAATTGCCCCAATTTTCAAAAAAGGAAAAAAGACAGTCTATCAAAGGGAGTTTGACTTTGATCCCTGGAAAATTCTTGAGTAGATCATTAAAGAGATGGTCAGTGGATATCTAGAAAGGGTAGGAACAATTACAAAGGGCTAGTCTGGCTTCATCAGGAAGAAGTCATGGTAGAATAATGGTCTTTCCTTTTCTGACAGGAATATCAATCCAGTAGATCAAGGGAATCCTATGCATGTAGAGATTATCATATCCAGACCAATCAATTACAATCTCTTGGTCCTGACTGGGATTCTTTGGTAACTTAACTGTCTATTTCTAGTTTTTTACACTATTTTTTCCTTTGATCTGGAGGTGATGGGGCTTGACAACCTCATTTCTTGTTGTGTTAAATTTGGGGTTTCTTATGGAGTAAGTAATTCTTATAGGAATAAGTGGGTGATACACCCACTGCACTCTTCTCTTGTCAGACATGACCTGAAGAATCGTGTTCTGTTCTGAATACCACGGTTTAAGAAGAATAATGATAAACTAGACAGTGCCCAGAGAATGGCAAATATAATGTAAAGGGTCTTGAGTCAATGGCATATGAAGATCCATTAGAGGTACAGAACATGGCTAGCATAGAGAAGATGAAACTCCAGGGCTGCTTTCAGGTATTCAAGGGACATCATGTGGAGGAAGGAGTCATAATCATAACAGCTAATATTTATATTAAACACGATGTACCAGACACTGTGCTAAGAGCTTCACATATTATCTCATTTGATCTGCACAATGGTTGGGGAGGGGGGGAGAGAGCAAGGAATGTTATCATTATTCTCATTTTACAGATGGGGAAACAGAGGCAAACAGGGGCTAAAATGACTTGCCCAGGGTCATCCAGATAGTAAGTGTATCAGGATGATTTTGAACTCAGGTCTTCTTGACTCCAGGCACCCCCTCCTTGCCAGAGGGGGCCTTTTCCTCTGATTGGATCCATTCCTCCCAGAGGAGGAGAGCTCCAGCTCAGACAGCCGTGTCCCATTCCTCTCTTAGATGCACTCAGAACTTCCTCTACCATGCTCCCTTGCTAGATACCTTTGTCTCTCCCCTTTATAATTTCTTTTTATGTGTTGTCTTCCTCCATTAGAATGCCAGTTCCTTGAGCTCAGAGACTTGTGGTTCAAGTGCTTGGCGCATACTGAGCACTCATTAAATTCTAATTGACTGACTTCAACTCAACATGTGTTAGGTATGTCACGATGTAAATTTCTTTTCTTCTACTTTTTAAAAATGATTTATGATATCCAAATGGCAAAAGATTTAGATTCACAACCAAGAACAAATTGTCCAGGAAAACTGAATAAAATCCTGCGGAGGGAAAATGATATTTTAATGAAATAGAGGACTTCCAACGACTCCCAATAGAAAAGTGTTAAGTAGAAACTTTGAAATATAAATACAGGAGTCAAGGCAGACATAAAAAAGTAATTATGAACAGTAATCATAAGGTACCAAACAAGGATGAAGTATTTACATTCTAATAGGAAGAGATGATGCAAGCGTTCCTTCAGAACTCTATTATCTTTAGGTATCATAGAGGGAATCAAATAAGTCAAAGAGCCCAGGAGTGGTTTTGTTATGTTTTAACAATCTTTAAAAAAAAAGAAAGGAAACGAAGAGGGAAAGAAATTTACTAGGGTAAAAAAAAAAGAGAGAGTGAGGTTATCTAGGAAGGGTAGAAGAAATTATCTCATATAAACAGAGTAGGCAAGTAGAATACTACACAAACAAGGAGAAAGGGCTTGGGAGAATGGCTGACAGTTGAACTTCAATTTCAGCTAGACTGAAGGAGGGAAGAATGTGCATATACATAGCCTATACAGAAATACCTTTCATTTAACAGGGCAAGAGGAAGCAAAAGAGAGAAGGGAAAATAAAAGGAAAGGTCAGTTTATGGAAGGACTAATCAAAATCCAGTCACAGAGGGTAGATCAAGAAGCAGGGATTAAAAGGAAAGAAAGCAATTGGAAGAACCTCTGATTGGCTCTGAACAAGGGAAAGAAATAGGAACAGGGGAGAAGCAGAAGCAGACTATAAAACCATTTAAAGTTAAAGCACAAACAAAACCAATGCATTTAAAATTAGAAAGGAAACAAGTAACCGATTTTTTAAAAAATCTTTCCAGCAAGTTTCTCTAATTTTTTTTTCATTTCTAAGATATTTAGAGAACTGATTTGAATTTATAAGAATAAAATCTATTCACCAATTGAAAAATGATCAAAGGATAGGAACATGAATTGTTCAAAGGAAAAATCCAGGTTATAGATAGTCATATGTAAAAATGCTCCAACTCACTTATAATTATAGAAATATTAATTAAAGAAACTCTGAGTTTCTATCTTGCACCCAACTGGCAAAGTTGACCAAAAAAAAGAAAAAAGAAAATGAGAAATATTGGAAGAGGTACAGGAAAATACCTTGATGAACTGAGTTGCCATTCCAAAAAGCCAATTGGGAACTCCGGCCAAAGAATTCCTAAACTGTGTCTTTACTTTTGCCTTGGACTTTGATGACTCTGGAGGAGAGAGTGGGGCTGATGACTTTGCCCAACCCTGCCTAACTTAAACCCAATTCAGGAGCAAGCCATCACTCTTGTGATGTCATTGGCTCTCTTAGAGAACCAAGGACAAACAACACCTCCTAATCTGTACATACCCTTTGATCTAGTGATACCATTGCTAGCATAAAACTCAAGAAGGTCAAAGGACAAAGGGAAAGACTCATATGCAGAAAATATCCATAGAAACTCTTTTTATAGTAGCAAAGTACTGGAAACTAAAAGGGATCAATTAGGGAATAACTGAACAAATTATGATAAATAAATGTAATAAATCAGAGGTGTCAAATACATCACAATGCAACCCAAACCAGATTAAAATGTGATTGGGAAATATTTAACAAAAGAAACAGTAAAAGACAGATAATATAGCATTTTACAACTAAGTCAATATGTGGCCTACAGGAATCCTCATTTATCAGTTAGTCGTCCCATTGCTTTTAGAGTTTGAAACTACTGTAATAGAATAATATTGTCCTGTAAGAAACATTAAAGGGAATGGATCTGGAGAAACCTAGAACTACTTGCATGAAGTGATCCAGAATGAAATGAATAAAAACATTTTTTACAATGACAACATGGTAAAGAGAAACAATTTTGAAAGATTTAAGAGCTCTGATCAATGCAATAACCCACAGCTCTTCCAGAGGACCCAAGAAGAAACATGCTATCCAACAACTCCTGTTGGATGGATTCAGGATACAGATTGAGACATATTTTTAAAGACATGGCCAATGTGGTCATTAGTTTTGCTTGACTCTGCATGTTTGTTTCAAAGGTTTGTTTTCCTTTTATGGTTTTCCCATGGAGGAGGAAGTTGGGAGGGAAAGAAAATATATTTTTGCAAATTAAAAATAATAAAATTTTAAATTTTAAAAGAGATTTTAAAACAGCTCAGTAAAACTGACAAACATATTTGTGGTTGAAGTGACATCTGTTTTATATGTGCTAGTCTTTTAAGGGGAAAAGGAGGCTGTTTTACTTCCTTGCTCCTTGAGGCAAAAAAGGCTCCGCCCCGTAAGATTTGAAGTCCTAACCTAGCCTGTCTTACTGCCCTCAGGGAAATGCTTTTCCTGACTGTTTTCTGTACTGATTCTCCAGGAGGAAGGCTTCTGGAGCTGTGCTTTTTTTTTTTTTTTTTTGGCTTAGTATCTGTTTAAAAGGACCTACGTAGCACAGTAAAATGCCCATTCCAGAGACAGGAAGTCTCATCTTCCTGAGTTCAAATCTGACCTCAGACACTTCCTAGCTGTGTGACCCTGGGCAAGTCATTTGACTTGGTTTGTCTCCGTTTTCCTCACCTGTAAAATGAGGTGGAGAAGAAAATGACAAACTATTCTAGTATCTTCGCCAAGAAAACCCCAGATGAGGTAACAAAGAGTCAAACCTGACTGAACAATGACTGACATTCTTTCAACTGGTTCTTTTATTTCTCATTTATGTGAGGTGTGTGTGGGGGTGGGGTGAGTACTATTTTGCCCATGTAAGTAGTGAGTGTCCACCCGGGTCTGTGTAAATGTGACTCACTGAGAGGCAAGACCAGCTATCTCTCTGGTCTTCTCCCTCAAACCTTCTCCAAGGATTTTTGGACTTCAAGAGTCTTTGATTCTTGCAAAGAGGAAAAGCAGAAGGTTGGTGCTAGAGACTGGTTGCTCTACTCTCTTCAGAGAAAGGGGGAGGTACCAGGTTAGACATATCTATTTCCTCCTTTAAATATTGTTATTCTATGGGAAGTAATTTTTAGGTTCAAGCTGTACTCCTGATCACTATCCCTTAATGGAAGGACCTAAACTATACATCCGAGACGATTCCTTTCTCACTGAAAGAAATGATTATTAACAACCAATTCTGTCTCTTGAACTTTTTAAACATGACACCACCAAATGTCAGCTCTGTAATGAACATACATAGTAAATAAACCCATGTATCCAAACCAATAATGAAATAGAAATTTTAAAAATTATACATGGGAGAATATGTATTGGACCATACAGAGAGTGAATGATCTTGACCATGGAGAGTGAGACAACTCAACGAAGAGATAAGGTGTGTCTCAGGTTTCTCTTAAGGGGAAATTTCCCCAAGTCTCTCTAGTGTAGTAAGAGTAAGCTAGGAATAGGGATATGTTTGAAATGGCGACTCTTCTATATGTCAGCTTATTTCCAGAGTTTATCTCCCTTCGAGGACCTGAACAGAATCTTAAATATCATGATTTCTCTCTTGAAACTGGAAGCCAGAAGACAATCTCTCTTTTCTCAAACTCTCATTAACTCCATTCTTCATGCATGCAGGGAGCATTGAAGAACTAATTTCCACCAACGACGAGATTACCATGCAACCCTTAAACCAATGGTTATACTTAGTAAAACTGACTTTGTGTTTTATGTTTCACAAGTGTTAATATATTTTAAACTAAGAACCTGCTTAACTCTTGCCCTATAATATTGTTGGACAGTATATGGAATATTGCACACTCATAGTCCTCATCTCTGCAGTAGTAGTGGTAGTAAGTAAGTAGTAGTAGTAAGATTTTCTCGAGGGTCAACTATTATTATTATATTTACATAATATTTAATTTCTTTTTTTTGTTCATTCCATTTAAATTGTTGCACTCATGTGTATTCTTTTCCTACTTCTACTGACTTCACTCTGCAACAATTCATGTAAATCTTCCCATGCCTCCCTGAATGTTTCTCCAATAGTTCCCTATTATCTTGACAATCAAATACAAACTCCTCTGGCACCTAAACCCTTCACAACCTGGCTCCAACCTACTTTTCTAGCTTTATTATACTTTCTTTCCTTCATATATTCTTTAGTCTAACTAAAGCAGCCTTTTTGGTGTTCCTCATTCATCATATTCCATCGCCCATCTCAGTGATTTTGTGTAAGCTGTACACCTAAAATGGACTCATTCCTCACCACCTCAGTGTCAAAAAATTCCTAATTTCTTCCAAATTTCAGATGAATACTACCTCCTCTATATTTTTACTGATTCTTTCCGGTCACCAGAAGCACCTCCCCTATTATCTTTTATTTATTTTGCATATAGTTATATATGTACATGTTATCTCTTCCTATAGATGTAAAGTCCTTAAATTCAGATACTACTTCACTTTTGCCTTTATATTCTCAGTGGTCAGCACAGCGACTGGCACACAGAAGATGCTTAATAAATGCTTGTTGATTGATTGAATTCTTTACACTGATTGCTTCTTAGGGTGAGATAATATCATATTAATGTCATTTACCACAATTTATTTTAACATTCACCAATTAAAATGCATGTAGTTCTTTAAAAAAAAAGCATGTAGTTTGAAATACAAATTGATAATAATCACTTGAAAAATTACTCAAACTTTCTAATAAAAGAGATGCAAATTAACACCCTTTTGAGCTACCACCTCAAACCATATAAGTAAAAAATAATTCAAAATAATGAAACCTAGTGCTAGTGGGGTTGTGTAGAAAACAGGTTCATTCATTCATTTCTGATAGAACTTAAAATTGTAGAAACTGTTTGGAAAGCAGTCTGGAAGTTCACAGTAAATATCTGAAAAATAATCATACCTTTTTACCCAATCTTTCCATTGTTGGAAGTGTACCCTAAAAATGTTAACAAAAAAGTGTATTTTTTACTTGTTTTTAATATTTGTTATTCTGAACGTAAAATACATCAACACACGATCATTTCCACATACATAAAAAAGGACTGTATATGAAACAAAAAAATCCATCAGTATAGCTTATTTTTTAAAAAAATATATAATAAAATCAACCCTTTGATTTCAAAGATGGCTTGCTTTTCTGTGTCTTCCTCTGAATCGCTTTCTTTTCTCTTCTGGATATTTTAAAATTGCTTCATTGATGTTCTTTTTTCTTCTTTTTATTCATTACTAACTCCATTTCCACCCCAATTATTCCCCCTCCAAAAAGTATAAAAATTATCTTTGTATCAAATTAACATAATCAAACAAAACACATCCACATATTGAACATGTCTGAAAATGTATCTCCCATTCTACATATCTAGCTTCATCAGGAAGTGGAAGCCTAATTCATCATTAATCCTCTGGAGTCATGTTTGGACTATGTTGCGGACCAGAGGTCCTGAGTTTTTCTGAATGGTTTGTCTTTACGATGTTATAGTCATTGTATGAATTGTTCTTCTGGTTCAGTTTACTTCATTCTGTATCAGTTTATGGGAATTAACCCAGGTTAATATGAATTCATCCCTTTTATCATTTCTTATGGTAACATAATATTTCATGATATTCACATACCATAATGTGTTCAGCTATTCCTGAGCTGATGGGTACCCCTCAGTTTCCAGTTCTTTGCCACAACAAAAAGTGCTGCTATGAATATTTTTGTCTATATGGACCCTTTTCTTCTTTATTTTATTTATTTATTTTTGGGCTAGCCACCTAAAAGTGATAAGATTGCATCAAAAGAATTTAGTGACTTTTTCAATATAGTTTCAAGTTGCTTTCCAGAAAGGCTGGACCAATTCACAGCTCCACCAACGGTTTGTTAAAGTGCCTATTTCACCATATCCTCTTCATTTATTGTTGTTTTCTTTACTTACCATCTTTGTCAACTTTGTGGGTATGAGGCAGAGTACAAGTTATTTTAATCTGAATTTCTCATATTAAATTTGGAGAATTTTTTCATCTGGTTATTGATGGCTTGATTTCTCTTTTAAGAATACCCTGCTCATATGCTTTATCTATTGGGGAATGGCTCTTGTTCTTATACACGAGTTAGTTCTCTACTTATATGAGATATCAAAGAAGCATACCAGAAAAACTTAATGCACAAATATGAGAATACGAATGAGCAAATAAGATAGACAAGTTTTAAGAATGAATTAAAAAGCATTTATTAGACACTATTACAAAGTGTATAAATTTCTGGGAATATAAATATAAAAGCAAAGGCAGTCCCTGCATATATGTATATATTTATAATGTAGAAGCTTATGTTCTTATATATTAATGTAATTATGTATAAGATTTTTATATAATAATATAATGTAATTATTATATAATACATAATATAGAAGCATATATTCATAGAGGGAGGCTGTAGATATAGGGGAATGATGACCAGAGAGGGTTGTTTTGACTTGAAAACTTATAGGGAGCAATAGAGGTATAGATTGATACATTCCTTCCACTAGTATTGATATTAATAATTCAATTACTGTTCCAGAATTGGAAACTGGTCCAGGGAGAGGAAGATGAGTATAACAAGATAGCTGGTTGTAAAACAGCTATGTAGTAAAGTGAAGCATGTCTGGAGCTAGCCTACATGTTTTAGGCCAGATGAGGTACTCACCTCAATACAATGGGTCCCAGGGCTGGGGTTTCTGAGGTGGAAAGGTTTAAACTCCAGGGTAACATTTGTGATCTGGGAGGAAAGGCTGTTGTCAAGATGACCCATGAGTCAACTGAAAGATAAAAAGGATAAAGAATTTTATGAATTAATATAAATTTTAAAAATCAGAGCTAAGCAAACAGGGTATATACTATGACCAGAAAAAAAGAAAAGTAAATAAGCATGAGTGGGAACAGGATGTTAAGGAAGACAATGGGAATGATTTTAAAGTTGTGATATCTTAAGTGTTGGAATTCATTTATAGAAATGTAAAAAGTTGTGAAGAAAATTGAATTGGTTTTATTTTATGTTTAATACTAAGTTTATAGTATATCTTTTTTTAAAGTATATGCAAAGTATGAGAAGTAGCTACTTCCTCCCACCCTAAATAAGTATAAAAAAAATTTAAAGTAATGAAACCCAGTACTGGTGGTGTTGTGTAAAGAATAGTTTCCATCATTCACAACTGGTGGAAGTTCAACTTGTAGAACCTTGGAGAGATTCAGATTCAGAATCAGAGAAAGAGTGCTATCATTGGATTCAGAGAGTCGATAGAATTTTAGGCTTAAATCATAAAATTATAAATTTAAAGATGAAAGGAATCTCAGAAGTCATTTATACCAACTTCCTCATTTACAGATAAAGAAACTGAGGCCCAGAGAGGTTGTTCCAGGTCACAAATGGCAAAGCATGGATTAAAACCCAGGTTGTCTACCTCAAAATCCATCATTCTTTCCACTATATCAGGCTGCCTCCTAGCCTAGGCTCCAGGCAATGGCACATCCTGGGCAAATTACTTAATCTCTCAGTATCCTCCAAGAAAATCTCTTAAAATTAATTATGGAACAGCTGCATATCTGCATTAGAAGAGGGAATTTACTCACCATCAGTTCCTTATACTAACGTAATCACAGATTTGACAGTAGCCCCTTCTCTGCCCTCCCCCCACCAAATACTCCCAGTCCTTTCTTTGACTATTCACCCTGAAGTTAGAGCTCTCAGCAACAAGATGGCTGTCACGAAGACTCACCCAAGCTTATACCCTTCTACTTTGCTTTGTTGAAAGCCAGTCCTTGACTCTTTGAGTCTTTGGTCTAAAAAGAGAATTGGATATAGAGTCAAAGGACGTTGGTTCAAATCTTGTCTCTGTCCTTAATCACTGGTATGACTGGGCAAGCCATGAGACCTCCTTGAACCTCAGATTTCTCATCTATAAAATGAGGGAGTTGACCCAGATGGCCTCTGAAGTCTTTTCAAGTTCTAAATCTATGATCCTATGAACATCACCCACATCCCATACCCTCCATTTTCTCCTTGTTTGCTCAAATCTTGAAGGATGAGGTAGCTTTTCTCTCTGGTAACATCAGCCCTTTACTTTGTACCCTTGATCCCATCTCCTCTATTATCTTGCCCTTTTCATCATCCCTTCTAACCAGTGTTTAACCTTACTTTATTACCTAGTTACTTGCCTGCTGCCTGAAAACATTACCTTAAAAAAGAAAGAAGGAAAAAGAAAGAAAGAAAAGAAGCCCTTCATTTAACCATACTATTCCCTAAAGCTCAGACCCTATATCCTCCCTTTCACAGCTTAGCTCAGAAAAACCTATCTGTAAATCAGGTGTGGTGACTGATATGGAAAGTCTCTAACCCTCAAGAGGCTGAGGATGAATAAGTGCTTGAACTCATGAGTTCTGAGCTGCCCTAAATCTAGTACCACTGTTGGGGAGACTTTGAGAGGGGTCCACCAGGCTGCCAGTATAACCAGGAGGGTTATACTGAAATAAAAAAGGTCAAAGTGTCCGTGATGAACAGCAGTGGGAGGGGACTGTCCCTTGCACCTCCAGCCTTAATAAGATAGGGAGGTCCAATCTAAAAACAAAACAAAAAAGCAACCTTGACTCATTGCCTCATTTACTCACTCACTTCTCAACTCTTTGTCACTTGGCTTTTAATACCACTCAACTGAGAGTACTCTCTCCTGGGTCACCAATGATTTCTTTGTGGCTAAATCCAATGGTATTTTCTCAAGTTCATCCTTTATCTTTCTGCAGCATTTAATACTGTTGACCTCTCTCTCCATCTGACTCTTCCTTTCTTCCTGCTCTAGAGTGGTTCACCTCCTGCTTCTCTGTCCAGTCCTTCTCAGTCTCCTTCAAAGGATGATCATCATCCAAATTCTGTCCCCCTACATGTGGATATACTCTCAGGGTTCCATCCTGTATCCTCTACCCTCTATCT
The DNA here is from genome assembly GCA_028658325.1 of Potorous gilbertii. Taxonomy (NCBI): domain Eukaryota; kingdom Metazoa; phylum Chordata; class Mammalia; order Diprotodontia; family Potoroidae; genus Potorous; species Potorous gilbertii. The sequence goes on from CM053769.1 coordinate 254,317,995, forward strand.
CTGTCTCTCTGTTTCTTTGTCTCTCTCCCTCTCCCCCACATGTCTCCCCCCCATCTCTCTCTTTCCTTCTCTCTCTCTCTCTCTCTCTCTGTCTCTCTGTCTCTTTGTCTCTCTCTCCCCTCTACCTAACTCTTTTTTTGATTCTCTCTGTTTCTCTATCTATATCTCTAATATCATCAACTCCCATAGATTAACTTCTCATCTTAATGAAATTACTTTCAAATCTACATATCCCAGAATTATTATAGAGGTAACTAATAGCACAGGAGATAGAGTGCTGGTCCTAAAGTCAGAAAGCCCTGAGTTCAAATCCAACTTAATACATTTACTAATTGTAGGGAACCTGCAACTTCAAGGCCATAGGTGGTCCTCTAAGTCCTCAAGTGTGACCCTTTGACTGAATCCAAACTTCACAGAACAAATCCCCTTAATAAAATGATTTGCTCTGTAAAACTTGGACTCAGTCAAAAGGCCACACCCAAAGACCTAGGAGGCCACATGTGGTTCCCCACCCTTGACTTGACTTCTGTTTGCCTCAATTTCCTCAACTATAAAATAGGGAAAATAATAGTATCTACTTTCAGAGTTGTTGTAAGGATCAAATGAGATAATTATTTGTAAAACAAAGTGTTTAGCACATTGCCTGGCAAATAGTAGGTGTTATATAAATGCTTACTTCCTTCCGTTCCCTTCCACTTTCTCTTGACTTATTGTCCTGCATCTCCAGCTGCTTCCAGGACATCTCCACTTAGATATTCTACAGGCATTTCAAAATCAACATATCCAAAACAAACTAATCATCTTTCCCCGGAAACTCAGACCTCCTATTAACTTTCTTATTTCTCTTATTTCCCCCTACCAACATCCCATTGGGGCTAAGTCATGTCCTTTCTCTCTCCACATCTGTCTTCCTTGTCCTTGGAAATCTCATTAACTTCATCATTGACACCCATCACCCAATAACCTCCTAATGGTCTCCTTGCCTGCCCCTACCCTTTCCCATCCTTCACACACACAGCTGCCAAATTGATATGCCTATCACATTTGTGACCATGTCTCACCCCTGCTTAGAAATTTTATAGAGCTTTGGAATAAGCTTTTTGAATAATAATAATTTTTTTCTAGAATAAAATACAAATTCTGCTAAGCATTTAAAGCCCTTCACAGTCTGGCCCTGGGTTCTCTTTCAGTGCTGATTACACATTTCTCTCTCTCACACACACTATATATTCCAGGCACACTAGCCAACTTGCTGTTAACCTCTATATACATGCAGGAGATTTTTGACCAACTGATTTTCTCAACCCCTTTGATGTAGTTATAGAAAGCAAAGGACAGATAATGATATGCTATATTAACTGTAAAATTTTGGCCAGATGGGTTATCCCTTTATAAAATGTGAACAAGCTTTTTCCTCAATTGATTCAGAAGGAATGTCTAAGTGCTATTATGGCAAAAATTATTTGCATACCCCAGAAAGTCTTTAAATAACTAATCCTACTAAGCCCAGTGTCACCCTTCACCAAGCTGCTCAGATCCTAGATTCTCAAACTGACCAATTTCCAATTTCATTGACTCCAGGGCTGTGTCTCTATTCCTTCATTGAACCTTAGAGATGAGGGACAATAGTATTTTCTTGACCTTTCAAGATGTAAACCTTTGATCATGATTTAGCCCAATCAAGTTCCTAAAACTTATTACCTTTTACATCACAAAGATTTTACCTTGCTTTGGTAGGAGCAATATCTATTAGGATTCCTGCCTAATTTTCTCTAAAAATTAGGGAAGTGTCCCTGAAGCCCAGTCTAGGGTAGAAATGGCAACCACGCTGCTCCCTGAACACTCCTGGGTGGTGCTTGAACAATATTAAAATGCAATTGGAAAATAGTTAATGAAATAAATTAGAAATACAATAAAACATAGATCATGTTAATATGTGGTTTTCCAAGACAATGTGCATGCAGGGATCCTTATATATGGTCTGGTTGCCCCCATGTACTTAAATTTGACACCATTTTCCTGGGAATCTACAACTGAAACTATTGAGTCAGTTGACCCCATCATCTAGGCCCAAGGCTAGGAACAGACCAGTGTAAGGCTGGTGAGTAATTAGAGCACCTCAAACTTGAAAGCTATCTTACTGTTATGAAAGTCAGCATACTCTTCTGACCAGATGCATTTCGGCGGAGTGATTATAGGGCATCTAGGTAGCATAGAATGCTGTTCCTAGAGTTAGGAAGACCTGAGTTTCCAGCCTACTACACTCTTGCTGTGTAATCCTGGGCAAGTCATTTAACTTTTGTCTGCCTTAGCTCCTCAACTGTCAAACAGGGATAAAAACAGCACCTACCTCCCAGAGTTGTGAGATTAGATGAGATAATATTTGTTAGTATTTAGCATAGTGCTTGGTGCATAGGAAGTGCTTAATAAATTATCATTCCTTTATACAGTGGCTACAAGAGAAAGCAAAAGATCAACAAAAATGAAAATGAGTGCTGTGTAATCATAATTACCAAGTCTGGCCTGAAGATGAGAAAATGTGGCCCTCTCACTTCATCTGCCAAGGAGGGAATGGTAGTTTGGGAACATTATATATGGCCTCAGACTCAGTTAATGGAATGGCTTCTGAGGATGGTTTTGCCAGCCCACTTCCTATTCCCCTTCTTTATACTTATTTAACTCTCCCAGGAGAAGAGGATGGAGTGATCCAGTTGGCAATGAAACCAACGTCAATTCAAGTAGAATTTGGAAACTGAAGTAGAAGATATAAGAACTGCTCTGCTTTACTGAGAGGCAGGCCTTCCTCTGCCATCATATCCAGGCTCAGCTCTCTGGGTCTACGGGCCAGAGAGGCAAAATCCTGGTTTTACCAAACTCCAAATAGTCATCCTGCCTCTGATTTTGGTTTTTCTTCCAAGCTTAAGCAAATAGCAAAGGCATCTTCCCAAAGCTGCTTACCAAACATGTCATTCAAACTGTCCCTTGAGTAGAAACTAGTGAGCCTTCTGCAAATTCAATAAACATTTACTAATCAATGAGAACTAATGATTTCCTCACCTCATTTTCTATCTCTTGATTTAGGATTCCTCTGGTCCACCCCTCAGTTACCTCACCCCATATCTCGATCTTTTGTCCTTTCCTTCAAATAGCATTTGCCCATAAAGTAAATGCTTGTGTTAGCCTTCTCCTCAGTGCCTTCAAGCAATACAGATCTTTAATATGTGGTGATAACGAAGCTAGTTGCCATACAAGCCAATTCTATCCTATTCTATTGTAAGGGAACACTGAAAAATGGGAATTATTGGTCCCAAAGAGGACAGGGCCAATGAATGTGGATGGATCAGCCTAAATGAATCTCCATTATCAAACCAATAAACATTTATCAAACATCTACTGTTTGTCAGGTACTTAACTAGGTGCTGAGGATTTAAAGATACACATCAAAACAGTCTGCCCTCAAGGAGCTTATATTGTACTGGGGGAGGGAGGATGTCCTATGTTCTGAGATAAATAAATGCAAGATGAAAATCCGGAGGGATAGGGGATATTAACAAACTGGGGAAATTAGAAAAGGCTTTTTTTTCCCAAGGAGATGACTAAAGTTGAATCTTAAAGAGACCTATAGAGGTTCCAAGAGTAGAAGTGATGAGAGAGACAGGGCATTGTCCAAATAGGAGCAGTCTTTACAAAAGCACAGGAGGGCACAGGATGTTGGGTAGAGATGGGACTAGATGGTGTCTGATCAATTGATTCTCCTTGAATTGATGAAATCATAGATAATAAGGGACAGATAATGAATTATTAAACTCTTTAAAAAGTACACATATGAGAAAGGAAAATTAGAAGACAAAAACCCTATGCCTAAGAACCTTCAAAATCTGAGCATTACCCTGTGGAGAAATAAACAGACCTTTAATAAAGTTAATGATTTCTATGCATTCCTATCTTGAAAACCAGAGCTGGTTCAGTGATTCAAGCTCAGAATTGGAATAAAATGAGACACTTGGGGACCAATCAACATTTAATAAAAAGAAGGAAGTTTACTTAACAATAATCTGGAAAGGATAATATCCCAAGGATTCAACATCAATTCTGGCAGATATAGGAAGGGAAGAAATAAGTGGTAAGCACCTACTATGTGCCAGGTACTTTGCAAATATAATTTCATTTGATCCTTACAACAACACACTGAGGTAAGTGCTGTTGTTATTCCAGGTCATACAATGAGCAAGGATCTGGGCAAACTCTGAACACAGTCTTTCTGACTCCAGGCCCAGCACTCTATCCACTTTGCCTCTTGGCAAGGTCTATACCTTGTTTTCCTGGTTCTGCTTACTTCACGTTGCATTTGTTCATATAAGCCTTTGAATGCTTTTCTGTGTTGTTCATATTCATCATTTCTCAAGGTCCATAATATTCAATTATATTCATCTACTGATTAGCCAGTTCCCAATCGATAGACATCTACTATGTATCCAGTTTTTATTACCACAGAAAGTGCTGCTACGTATTATTTGGGTACCCCTACTATCCTCTAGGGCAATACACTGCCCAGTGATGCTCCAGTGTGGAAGTGGTGGGAAATACCATCTGTTCATTCCACCTTTGCATGCTCTTCATGATCACCTTAGTATCAGAGAGGGTAGGAGGTAGCTGCAACCTCTGGTCACCTCTCATTCTTATCACCTTGTCTGATGCTGGGATGTAACCTGAAGGAAACCAGGGAATCCGGAGAAGCCAGATCACTCCTAGATACAGTTAAAGAGAGCACAGAAAGTGTAGTGGTCCAGTGGCCTTGCCATTGACATGAGGCAAGAGGCAGTCACATAGAGGAGAGAAGAGAGGAAGGAGTTCCAGCCACTCAGCATTTGGAAAAATTTTAGACTCTCAGAATTAGAAGGGATATCAGAGATCATAAAATATAATCCCAACTATGTAAGAATTCTCTTTCTTCAACATGTCCAACAAAATGGTCACCCAGTGTTTGTTGATAAATCTCCAGTGATGGTATGGTGAAAGGAGCATTGAATTCAGTCAGAGGACCTTGCTTCAATTTCTGATTCTCCCTCATTATATGTGTGCCTTTGGACAAGTAATTTAACACCTGGGTCTCTGCTGCTTCATCTGCAAATTGAAGGGGTTAGATTAGATGGCTTGTAAGGTCCCTTTTAGGACTAAACCTATGATCCTATGATCCCAAGGCCACTCATTAGATGCCTAAAAGTAAACCAATGTTTCCCTGGCATGTTTTAGGCTGTAGCCACCCCCAGACAGAGTGTCAGTGAGTCCCACCCATGTACATATTTGGCTACCTCAGAAATTACTCAAAGGCAGTGATTTAAGAGCTCAAAATGAATCCCATCCACAATCAAATAGAAAGTTACAAACAGTGCACATGAATATGCTCATCTGTTTTCAGCTCTCTAAATTACAATCAAATGGAGTTCTCTGTGTTTGCCTCAAGCCCTTTTTTTTTTTTTCAAATTAAAGAATAGGGTGAGGCAGCATAGCATATGGATAGAAAAATGTCCTCTAGTCCAGGAAGCCCTGGGTTCTAGTCTTGTTTCTGACACATACTCATGTACCTGGGGCCTCACACATACCTAGAGTACATCTAGACTGGTGGGGAGGCTAGAAAGCCTGTTTCAGGGAGCGTTGTGATGACATGTAATGGAAGACCCCCCAGGAGAAACATTGGAGTATGTGTAGACATTCTGTAAATGGTTCCAGACTGCTAACCGCATGACAAATGGCAGCTTCTTTGATTTGTTTCATAAATGGAACTGAAGGTGCCTCCAAAAAGGCATTAGCAACAGAGGCCTTAGCCATTTTTTCTGGCTGCACTCTCTCGGTTTGACTCCTTTGTTGATAGCATCCAGAGAGAAGTAATGCTTGAAGGAGAGAGGCCTGAGACCTTCCCACTGAGGCTGCCATATGGCCCCATGAAACGAGCCCTGGTCCTTTGCCTCTGTACTCGTTCTTTCCTGTTTTAGGTGAAGGTATTGGAGAGGCTGAATTTGTGTATTTTGAAAAGTCAATAAAGAGGATTCCTGGCTTTGGAGAGTTAAAGTCCATGCCAGGTTTCAAGGCCAGACTGGCACTGATGCCTTGAGGAGTAAGGAGTCACGTTCAGTAATGACCTACCTGAACAAGAGCTCATCTGGCAGAATGCCACATTTGGGTGTGAATTTGATGGGACCAAGACCATGTAACAACTGAGTTAAGTCTGAGTTCACTGTCCCCAGAGACTGAAGCGGTATAGAGTGTAGGTCCAAGATGTTCTGTTAGGAAATGTGTATACTCTAGTTCTTGTTGTATCTTCAAAGTCCCTTGATAAAAGCTAATTGACACTAATTGGGTAAATGGAATTGGGACCTACCCATTAGCAGCTAACAGGGGAGGGAAGCTAACCACTTGGAGCTCAACCCAATAGCATTAAGGAAGAGACCATCTCTCACTCCAAGTTTCCCCTAGAACCCTGGAGTGCAGGAGAAAAAATAATTTACAATGATGCTGAAAAGACAGGTCTGAGGTCAGTTGTGAATGGCTATAAAAGTCAAGCTGAGTCAATAAAGTCAATAGAAAACCACAGGTGTTTATTGACTAGGGGATGATGTGGTCTAATTTGTACTCTAGGGAAAATAACATTCATGATGGTGAAGAGTGGACCAGACTATGGAAACACTTGAGACTGCTGCAATAATCCAAGTAGAGGTGATTAGAGCCAGAACTACAGTAGTGGCAACGTGAGTAGAGAGAAGAGGTAGAAAACACAAGAAGTATTGGCATAGCACCATTCATTTCTTTACTCTCAGAAGGTCTGACCTGTAGGGAACATATGCTACTCTGGGTGGAAGTCCTGTAGCTACAGGAAGTTACCCTGTAGCATCCTGATTGGATGATGTAGCCTGCTTGCCTTGGGGATAGTGGCCCAGAGTGTACTCACTACATTGACAAACTAACCTGTGCAAGAACCTTGATCTCTCAGGGCCCCAGATGACTCTCTGAGATGAAGAATTGCAGAGCTGGTGTTGATTTTCACTGGTAGAAGGAATTTCTATCCAGAGAGTTCTCCATATCATGAGAGGCTGATGGCCTCCCAAAATAGGATAAGGAGTAGGAGTCAGGGTTTTTCTCTGTTGAAAGGAAGAAATCATCACAATATTTTTCAAGAGAACCTATCCAAGTGGTTCAGGAGTTTAGCTGCTGGGACAACTGCTCCATAATTAAGGCAATGTGGGTTGCCAGCACTGGTGTCCTCCTTATAGATAGGGCTGATAATCATTCACCTATTGTGATAGAAAGAATCAGCTTGAGGTCCTTCTTAGTCCCTCCAGCTGCTTTTGAGGTGGTATATTGCATACACACTGGCTTCTTTGTGTCCCCCATAACCTCTTTCTAACTCAGTAGCCATTTCTAATTTTGCTTGCTACAGTGCCAGTGGCTACCTGAGTCTCAGGGCCTGAACTGCCATCATACTCATGCCCAGAAGTTACCTGATATTAGTACTTCCCAGGTCTACCATTCACTGCCTTATGTAACTTTAGGCAAGTCACATTTCACTTCTCTGGGCCCCGGTTTCCTTTGTTATAAAACCATAAGGGCTAGATCATCTACAAAGTCAGTTATAACGTTATGATTATGAGAATTCCTCATCCTTTCTCCCTCTCTAGGATTTTTTAAGCATCCCCCTATTCAGTCTCAGAGATGAGATCTCTGTGTTTCATTAGAAAAGTGGGCTGGGGTGTAGTTGTGGGTTATTCAGCACAGAAACATGCTCCCTCTGGTTCTGTGTGCCTTGACTATAATAAAGACAGAGACTGTAGCAAATCTATCCCAAGCATGACAGAATGCAGTCCTATGAACATATTTACAAAAGAGTCTGGGAAAGAGCATCTACTCCCAGAGAACTCGATGCTATGCCATAAAATTCTCCTGTGTTGCTCATCCCTAAACTTCTCTTTCAAGGTCAGGAACACAGGAGAAGGCAACATGCTAAGGAAAAAGATGTAGTATACAAATGACTGGTGCAGTTTTAGAATGAGAGAGTATCAGAGGAAGTATTTGGGGAAGGTTTCATGAATGGGCAGTATGTGTCAGGGAAATATGTACCCTCAAGCAAGGAGGCAACAAGCAAAACTTCTGATGTATTCCAGGCACTGTGCTAGATAAATATAAATTAAAATGAATGGATCAGTCCCTATTCTCAAAAAACTTACATTCTAACTTGAGGATAAGTATATATGGAACAAATATAAACAGAATAAACACAGAGTAGTTATTCCAAAGTATTTTGGGAAGGAGGGCACCTGCAGTTGAGGGGATCAGGAAAGGCTTCATGCCTGAGCTTCATTTTAAAGGAAAAGGTGGGCTCCATGAAAAGAAAGTGAAGAAGCAGTTCGTTCCAGGTGTGCTAGTACAAAGGTAAGAAGGTGAGAAATGGAGTATCATAGGTAGGGTACAAAGAGAAAGTCAGCTTGGTTGAATTGTAGAGGGAAGGAGGAGGAATAATATATAGTGAGGTTGGAAAAGTAGTCTGAGGCCGGCTGTAAAGGGCAAAGCAAAGTTTGTTTTGTATCCTAGAGGCAGCAAAGAACCATTGGAGTTTGTTGAGCAGGAGATGACATGGTCTGATTTGCACTTTAGAAAGATAATTTTAGCGGTTACATAGAGAATGCTCTGAACTATGGAGAAATTTGACTGAAATAATCGATGTGAGATGTAATAAGAACCTGAACTGAGATAGGGGCAGTGTGAGTAGAGAAAAGGCATCAGAGAAGTAGAAAAAATCAAGAGAAGTATTGACGTAGCACATTTCATTTTTACACTATTAGAAGTTCTGGGATCCAGAGAACATGTTTTACACCCTGGGCAGAGATCCTATCTCTCACCCTGCAGCAGGAGTCAGGGAACTGAGTCTACCTGAGGTCACATTCCTTCTGGGTGAGGAAGAATTGAGGTGGGGGCCTGTTGATCAGTGCCAAGAAGCAAATCCACCCCATCTATAAAGAGGAACACACATATCCACTCCATATAGGAAATTAATCTAGTGAGTACAGTCATACAAGAAAGAACCAATACACATATATAGTCTTTGAGAAAACTAGCTAGCCAATAGTAAAGTATTCAATATTTATGGGCTTTGAACCTAGTTATGGTAAAGAGGGGTTACATGAAAATTTTCTTTACTCTTTGTGTTGTAAAAGACTTTACCAATATCCAAGTTCCTTTATAATCAGTCCCCACCCTAACCATCCAGCTACATTTCCTACTCTGCTCTCCCCTCTAGGGGCATCCCTTTTGACTTATGGGTTCCTCTAGAAAAGCTACCCAGGTTTTAGGTACTCTGGGGGTCGGCACTCACTTAGGACATAACTCTTGAGCCCCTGCCAATGTGTTTCCATTTACCAGTCAGCTGAAAGATCCATTAGTTCAAACAAAAGATAATTAAACAGCACAGCAAATAATGTGAGGAAAGATGCTTCCCTCCTCTACCACCCCCAGAAAGCACATGAGGAGCATTATTTTTCCACGTTGTTTTAAAATAATGTTTTTTACATTTATGATCTGCCCCTCTCACTGCCTACCCTATTGAAAAGAAAGAGAGAGAGAGAGAGAGAGAGAAAGAGAGAGAGAAAGAGAGAGAGAGAGAGAGAGAGGCAGACAGATAGACAGACAGACCTTGGACATACCTGAAAATATGTTCATCTCTCTGTATTTTTAAGTTCATCACATCTTTGGCAAAAAGTGAATGGTGGGTTTCATCTTCAATATTCTGGATTTTAAGTGACTTGTAATTGCATTGATCAGAATTCTAAGGTCCTCAACGTCCTTCAGAGTTGTATTTTTTCTCTTTAATGCTATTATTACATAAATTGTTCTAGTTCTTCTTACTTAATTCTGCATCAGTTCATAGGGGTCTTCCCGGGTTCTTACATTCATATACTTCATTCACTCAGTCATTCCTCAATCTGAGAGCAGTTCCTTAGTTTTCAGTTTGGGGCTATTATAAAAAGCTTTGCTTTAAATATTTTTGTTCATAAGGGCCTTTTCTTCTTTCTCTGAACTCTGGAATACAGGCCTTGTAGTGGTATAAAAGGATAGGCCACCATTAATAATCTTTGGGGAATAGATCCAAATTACTTTCCTGAATGATTGGTTCAATTCACAGCTAGACCAACAGTACATTAATACGCCTGTTTTCTCACAGTCTCACAAACATTTGTCATTTTCCTCTTTTGTCATTTTTTCCAGTCTAATGGCCATGAGATCGTTGCTTTAATTTGTATTGTTCAAATTATTAGTGGTTTTGAGCATTTTTCATATAGTCGTTAATAGCTTGGACTTCCTTTGAAAACTTCTTGCTCATATCCTTTGACCGTTTTTCTATTGGAGAATGGCTCTTTGTTTTATAAATTTCAATGAGTACCTTGTATATTTTGGAGATACAACTGGATCAAGGAAACTTGTTGCAAAGTTGTTCCCCCCCCCACCCCCCAATATCCCATAGGGTTATCACACTACCAGTTGAGAAAGAACACATATGTCTATGGAACACCCTTGTAAGACACGCCCTTAATTGCTCTTTCGTTGTTTCATGTTCTTTAGTATTTTCTGCCCTACTAAACTGTGAGCTCATGTTTTATATTGCTTTGGTATCTTTATGGTCCATGCCTCAGAATTACGCTGATTAGGCCCTCAAACAATGATTGGTTGATCAGAAAGAATGTATTTTCTTAATCTAAAATTACTTACTGCAAGAAAGGCATGGAATGATATCCAAGATGTTCAGTCAATAAATCAGTCAAAAATTATGTAATAAACACCTACTATGAGTCAAGCACTAAGCATTGTTCAAGTTATTATTGTAATAATAGCTAATGTTTATTTATACATATTGTCTCATTTGAATTTATATACAACTTCTTTTTTTCCTTTAACCATTGGAGGAATCAGGAAAGGCCTCATATTGGGAGACTGCCTTGAATAGAAACACAAAAGACTACAAGAGACAGAGGTAAGGAGGAAGTACATGCCTGTCATGGGGGACATAGAGCCAGTGCAAAGGAAGGGACTGAACCACATCAATGAGACCTTCATTCCTCTCCCCTAAAATAGTGGGGCTCTCTGACTGTGCTGATGAATAAATAAAATTCTAAAATAAAAATAGAAAGGAAACAGAAGCAAACTCTTAATGTTTTTAAATTTTTTTCATAAATGAACATTTTTATTGCTTTGAGTTTAATTTGTGGTTTTATATATGATTTTTATTGTTTGGGAAAAAAAATAATCTAACATTTGCTTTTGTTGATGGTTAATAAGTTTAGAATTTTTAAATGACTTTAAAAAAAAAAGAAGAGTAGTTGTTTCCCAAGCTGCCTTAAGGCAGAAGTCACCTCCTCAATGATGCTCACTGGTTCCATGAGAGAAAAGGAACCATGAGAAGCTGGTGCTTGTGAGATTTCAGGCCCTATTCAATACATGGCTTTTGCATTCCATCCAGCCCACCTGGCCTTTTTACTTATTAATACTTATTATTGACTTCCTGCAAGACCCTCAGGACAAGTGCTCAGGGCTGATTTTTCAATTAAAACTCATTTCTAGCCTAAACTAAGCAGACCATAGCTGTGATAGAGGCTGTGGTCATTGCCTGGGCCCCAAAGAAAACAAGAAGTGGTCAGAAAAGAGAGCAGAGCAAGAGTCTCAAAACAGGACATGTCTCAACTGCCCCCTCTCTGGCTCCCCACCCCCATTCTAACACCCTTCCCTGTCCTGAAGAAGACAGATGATGAACAATCAACCTGAGAGAGAGAGAGCATGTTTCTTGGAAGAACTTCAAACTCAAACCTCATGTGGTATAGGGCTTTGGCTGGGTATCTAAGTAACAAAAGAGATAAAAATGATAAAACAGTGGCTCTGATCAATGGTGTTGCTCATATAGAAATGAGGCCACTAATCCATATATGACTGCAGAATATTGACTTAATTTTAAAATGTAATGCTGTCTATATTTTACTATATTTGCATTTACTTTGTTAAATATTTCTCAATTATGTTTTAATATGACTCAGGAGACTGGGGATGCCTGTAGGCTCCATGTTTGACTCCTCTGGTGGTGAATGAATGTTTTGTTGTAAGAATACTAACATTTTCATGAGGAAAGTGAAATGGACAGCATCTGGTGGAGGAGGGGGCACAAAATGACAGTAGCCCCAGCAATGGCAGTGGTGGTAGCAAAGATCCAAACACCAACGGAAGCAAGAAAAATTAGGTGATAGTGAAGCTAGAAGTCAAGAGACATAGAGAGAGATATTGTAAAGACCTAGAGGCAATGGTAGTAGAATGATGGAGCACTGAAAGGTGAAGAGACGCTGGCACAGCAGGGATTGCAGACTTAACCTGAGGAGAGACCAGACCTAAAGAGCAACGAGACACAGGGCCATGAGAAGGAAGAACAAATCAGGGTCTCACCTTCCACTGGTACTGTGAGTCATATGGACTGTGTGGGTAAAGAAGAAGGGAATTGACCCTGTAGTGATCCAAGCTCTTTCCTTACTTGGGAGTTCTCAATTTCAGAATGGTATTATAAGTTTGAGTGTATAGGTTCCTGGGAAAGGTAGAACCCACAAAAGGAAAAACTTTACCAAATAGTGATGGGAGTTTTTAATCCTTTTTTGTGTGCTGAGGGCCACTTTGTTATTCCTATGGGGTCCTATGGAATCCCTCTCAGATAATATTTTTAAATGCATAAAATAAAATGATATTACAAAGGAAATCAAATATGTTGAAATGCAGTTATCAAAATATGCTTCAAAAATATTTGACTCCACATTAAGAACCTCTGATGTATGGAATCAAGTATAAGTCCTCAACATTCTTTATTGCTTTAATCATCTTCTGTGACCTATGTCTTGTTAACTTGGTGCTTGCAAGGTAGCTGAGGACACCAAGATGAGAACAAGAAAGGAGTCAATTCCTCATCTTCCCAGGAAAACTCTTGGTAGGGATATGATCCAAAGCTTCGTCATTATTAAGAAGCCACCAAAACTGGATGGATACCAGGTGAATCCAGTGGGAGAGAGAACTTCAGTTATCTAGACATCTATTGGAGTTCTGCCTCTCCAAAAGCAAAGCAACTAGTAATTTCTACAGTTGCCTGAATGACAATTTCAGGGAATCAATGAGGGGTGGTCAATGGGAAGGAGGTTCCTGATTCTGACCAACACAGAAATGATAGGAACTTGGGGTAAAACAGAGACAGTTAGATGAGCACTGGACTTCATGTCAGGGAGACCTAAATACAAATCCAGGCTCTTACTTGCTGCGTGAACCTGGGCCAGTCACTTAACCTCTGTCTTCCTCAATTTCCTCTGTAAAAGAAGAATAATAATAGTGCCTCTCTCTCATGGTTGTTATGAAGACAAAATGAAAGGACATTTGTAAGGCCCTTTGCAAACTTTCAAGTGCTATATCAATACTTGATATCATCAACTCATATTAGAACATGTGATCAAAGAGAACTAGGCACAATTTGGTGCAAATCCTAGGATTTGTTTGTTTTTTTTTCATTTAAGCAAATATTTACAAAGTACCCAAGCTAAGTATTCAACTAGATAATAGGATTGCAAAAATAAAACAGAAGCTACCTCTCAGTAGACTTACTTTCTACTTGAGGGATTTGACATGTACACAGTTAAATAGATACAAAGGATGAATGAGACTTGATCTGTGCTTTCATGTCTACAGGGAGTTTTCTGGGCGGAACATTCTCTACCAAGGCAGACTGGCACTGTTGGGGCAACTTATAATGAGACAGTTGTCTGTGACATTGAAAGGTTAAGGATCACATGGTAAGTGTATGTCAAAGACTTGAACAGAGAGATCTTTTGGTCCTCAAAGCTGTCTCCCTATCCTCCATACAACAAAGTATACGTCTGTGTGTGTATGTTCATCCTTCATTGCCGAAGAAGACCATGCCATCAGAGAAATAATAACGTGACTTGCACTTGATGTTGTTTTGAGTGAGGGAGGGCCGGGCAGGTCACCAGCCTCACTTCTCCTCCAGAACCATCTGAATCCAGTGACCTGATATTCATCAGGATGCCTGGGGATGACCCAGGATGAGGCAACTGGGGTTAAGTGCCTTGCCCAAGGTCACACAGCTAGTGAGTGTCAAGTATCTGAGGTGAGATTTGAACTCAGGTCCTCTTGTCTCCTGAAATGGTGCTCTATCCACATCTCCTGTGAAGGTTGGCCTATAGGTGCTAGGTCTATATTGCTAGGCCCTAGAGGACACAATCAATTCCATGTTTGACCACTAGCTGACGTATGTATTGGAAAGTTCCTATGTACCTAATTAGTAGTTTGGATGCATTCATTTATATAAGGTACACAAGACTTTCCAATAAGGGAGTGGATCGCAGTTGGGCCACCTGCTGATCTACTACCCCCTAAGGTTCTCTTCTTATTTGATCTCTAAGAATCTGCCCAGCCACAGCATCCAGATATAAGGACAGAGACCCAGAATTTGGGGCTCTCAACTGGAGGATTCATCCCACCATTCACCTGAACCATTGCCTATGCCTATATGAAGGAAAGGGATGGGGAACTATATACTTGCATGTCTGTACATAATACATTTTCTGACTTATGTATGATCCATTAGAGCTTATGTTCCTTCTTGGCACTCACCCAAAATCTCTTTGCATGCCTGTTGTGTAGTTAATACCAACTGAGGAAACCAAGGACTGCTGGTCTCTCAAACACACAGTGTTGCCACAAAGATTGGAAACATTCATCTCAGGATTGCTATCTGGTCATCTATATGGTAAAGGAATACAAAATGGAAGAGATGGGCAGGGTTAGGAGATCCTAACTGGGGCTCATACAGATGAGTATCTGCTCTAGTAGCCATAGGTGAGCATTCCATTTCTGCTCCTTAACAGAAGTTCCAGAGAAGGGGAGTTTAAAACACACATTCAAGGGAGTAAGAGAGTTGAAATTGTCCTTTTAAATTGATCCTGTGCTCCCTTTCCTCATCATAAGAAGGACCAAGGGACCACTCAATATTTCTTCATCATCCCAGAGAACTAAACCAGAGTCCCCACAGATCAGGAAGACTCCCATGTTTGTCCCCATTACATAAGCATATACAAAATATAAAGTACAGTTTGGGATGGGAGGCTAATAACTCAGGGGATCAGAAAAGACTTTATACAAAAGGTAGCATTTGAACTGAGCTTTGAAGGAAACGATGGATTCTAGAGAGCCAGAGGTAGGGAGGGAGAACATGTCAGGCACAGGGAGAAGCCTGTGCAATAACACAAAAAGAAGACTGAAAATTATACATGAGGAACAGGTACAAGGCCAATCTACCTAGACAGAAGAATATATCAAAAGAAATGATGTATAACCAGACTTTAACTGTAGGTTGGAGCCAGGTTGTAAGGGATTTTAGTTAGATCCTAAAAGAATCTGTATTTGATTCTGGAGATAATAGGAAGCCACAGGAGTTGATTGAGCAGGGGAATTACATGTTCGGAACTATGCGTTATAGTCATCATTTTGGCAGCTTTGAGGAGGATGGATTGGAGAGAGGAGAGATGTGAAGCTGTATGACAAATTAAAAGATTATTGCAATAATCTAAGCAAGAGATTAATTAGGATGGTACTTATATAAATAGAGAGAATAGTCAAGAGGAACATGATGATTTTGCCCAAGATCACACAGGTAGTAAGGAGCAAAATTCAGATTTAAACCCAGGCTCTCTGGCTAAATCCAGGGCTCCTCCCTGTTGTCTAAGTAATAGGGGATGGGATGGGAGATTTGTATACCAAAGTAGAAGACAAGGATCAAAGCAGTCCAAGTCCTAGGAACAGCTGAGTAGCAGCCATGTTCTGACATTTTCCAATGGTTTCCATCTTTTCTGGGCAGTGCTCTCCCATGGCCCAGACTATGACTCAAAATATTTCTCTTGATTCAACCTACCCAGAGAATATAAGAATATATATAGGAAGCTCCTTTAAGGACCAAACTTTAAAGTTCACCTGACTCTTGGAGTTTGTAAAAGTTGCATTGATGCTTCCCATCTCTACCTCCAGAGCACCACACTCATCAGCTGTGGCTGTTATCTCACTCAAAGTGAGAATGCTATAAGACCTTAGCCTGAAAGGGCCAGGGTCTCCCATTGCATTCTGTGCCATCTCCAGTCATCCTGATGAATATCAGGCCACTGGACCCAGATGGCTCAGGAGGAGAAAGTGAGGTTGGTAAGCTTGCACAGCCCTGCCTCACTCAAATCAAAGTCAACTACTAGTCATGTCATCATCTTGATGTCATGGTCCTCTTTGAAAACAAAGGACAAACACAACAACAACAACCCAGTGAAGTGATGGACCAAGGCACAGGCATTCTGGGAACAGGTCTGAAGCTGCTCTGAATCCCCTCTTCCTGTTCCAACCTTCTAACTCTCACGGATGCCACAGTCAGGGTAGGTTCATTCCCATCTCTCCTCAGGTCTTACTCAGGGTCTTCTTTTGCTCAGTGATTTCCCTGAGTCTTACCCTGATCCTAGGTGCTGCCCCCTGCCCTTCCTCTGCCCCTTCCTAATGTCTGCTTCGCAGGATACCTACTTCCAAGTTCCCCAAGTGCTGGTTAGCAAGGTTGGTGTCTTCGCCACTCTTCAGTGCTGAAACATTATGTGTGCATGTATGTGTGTTTTAGATTGTACTTCTGATTCTCTTTGAGTGCAGAATTCCATGTTAGGAACTAACTCCACAACTGTTCTTTAACTCACACTCTTAGAGAGGTTCCTGGGGACACTGAGTTTAAGTGACTTGCCCAGGGTCACACAGCCAGCAGGTGTTAGAGGCAAGACTGAGACACAGGTCATCCTGAATTTGAGATTAGTTCTTTGTTTAACCCATCCAGCTGCCTCTCAGGGGACCTAGTTAATGTCTACAAAAACAGGGGAATTTGTCTTTCTTTCTTTCTTTCTTTCCTTCTTTTTTGCCATCAGGCCTGCAAACATTATTGGGTTCACAAGGAATCTCTCAGAATCTCCTTCAAACTACCAGCTCTTGGGTTCAGTTACCTATATAGCTATCTACTTTTTTTATTTTAAATTAATTTTTTTCAATTAACAGGCATTTATTTTTTTCTTCTTCCTACCTCATGCCCCTCCCACACTGAGAAGGAAAAAAGAAAACAAAATCTTTGTAATAGATATACCCAACCAAGCACAGTTTTTAGACTGCGTCTAAAAACATATATCTCCTGTGTATTTGATTCCATCACCCCTCTGTGTCGGGAGGTGGGCAGCATGCTTTATCATCAGTTCTCTAGGAAGCTAGCTGCTCTTTAAAAGCCTGCCGAGGGTATGAGTTTTGGCTCCTCCCCAATAGTGTAACTGACCCCAGGATGCTGAGTACTATTTGTTTGTAGAGTGGCTGCACCATCTTGTGGCCATGTCCAGAAACTGCGCTTTCCTGAGTCCCCAGGCTTAGGGGGACAGCCTGATTTTGTTAGACCAGGCCACTTTCACTGGTAAAGAGAAGAGTGATCTTTACCCCCATCCCCTTTCCAGGGTATTATCTCTCAAGCAGAGAAAACTAAGTGGACAAGCCCAGCCTTGTCTCCTCTGAGCACTGGCTTTTTCCCATATCCTCTTCTTGGTGATGTTTTCTGGAGAGGGCATCCCACCCCCACACCATGAAACCCCATCATCCTGAGCTGGTCAAGACTAATGTGGCATTCTCTGGCTCTCTACCCTCAGGCCTATCCCCTTCCTCCACTTCCTCTCCATCCAATTCAAAACATATTTCCCCCCTTACCCAGAAATTCATCACTCTTTTATATAAAGCTTGAAATACTTGAACACAGCTATGATATTTCCTCTCATTTCTTTCTTTTCTAGGCTAAACACTCTTAGTTCCTGTGTTGTGTATTCCTTAGTTCTGTATGGTGTACTGTCCAGTTCCTCTTTACCACTTTGACTGTCCACATTCTTACTAAGGAAGGATCCATATTCCAGATTTACTCAAGCCAGATCTGTGGAGCTATCTCTTTATCAATATTATGCTTTTGCTAACCACTTCACATAACATTCACTCTTTTTGTCTTCTATGCTACAATGTTGTTAAATATGGAGCTTGCACTCCACTAAAACCCACAGGTCTTTTTAAATAATTCTAAACCTATGATTCCTAGTCCTGGATTATGTACCACTCTGGATATAGCCTTAGATCCCATTAGGCATTTGGTTGCCATATCACACTGGTGGCTCAAACTGAGTTTTCAGTCTACTAAAATCTCTATTTTTCAAATGAACTGCTATTTACCCATACCTTCCCATTGTGTACTTACACAGTTGGTTTTTTTAACCTAAGTATTTTGAAAGCCAAGTTTTTGAACCCAAGAAGGCACTTTATATTTATCCCCTATTAGATTTGATCTTATTAAACTTGGTCATTCAAGATCTTTTTAGATCCTGAGTCTGTCATCTAATGTGTTTAGTTATTAAAAGATAAAAGTTCAGAATTACTCATGCCAAGAATATCAAAACTACATCTTCCCAGTTTTGTGTCATCTACAATTTGATAAAGAAATCATTGTTGTCAGAATTACATTTTCAAGTTCTCACACCCTCTTTAAGCTCCTGCCATCTTACCCATCTTTTCTTTGAAGTTTGCTCTCCCAAAGGCTAGGATGGGTGTCAGACTCTGCCAACCTTGTTAGCAGGTGGTACAGTGTAGTGATAGTCTGAGTTAGTTAGGAAGCCCACAGTTTGATGTGTTAGCTTTGTAAGAAGGATTTATATCAATCAATCAGCTAACTCAGTATCAACATTCTATCAGAGCCAGTGGTTTAAAATCATTGGGAATTATGACTCGAATTCAGATAATCTGACTACCAGGTTCCAGGTGTGGCAGGTATGGGGTAATAGTGAGGCATTCTCAGAGTCTTCCTTCAAGACTGAAGGAAGCAGAAGGGATGGAGAGAAGAAAAGATAAAGGAAGAGGTGTCAGCTCTAAATACTAGTTACATATGACAGCATCTTCAGATGGAGTTCCGCTTATACTGCGGTGGGTAGAATGTTGAACTTAGAGTCCAGGAGAGCGGGGTTCAAATCCAGCCTCACTTACTTAAGAGCTGTGGTACCCTGGGCCACTTAAGTTTTTTGTAAAATAATAACACCTTTAGTACCTCCCTCACAGGGATATTGTGAGGCTCAAGTGTGATAATTTGGAGAGGCAAGAATGCATAATAGATAGCATGCTGGATGGAGAATTAGGAAGCTCTACATTTGAATACTACACTGGACAATTACTACTAGAGATGTTATCCTGGGAAAGTCTATTAGCCTTTCTTAGCCTTAGTCAACAAGCACTTATGAAGCACTTACTATGTGCCAGGCACTGTGGTAAGCTCTAAGGATACAAAGAAAGGCAAAAAACAGCCCCTGTTCTTAAGGCACTCAGCAGGAGTTAAGTGAGACAACCCTGAAACAACTGTACAGACAAGATAATACCAGATAGATTTGAGACAGCATCAGAAGGAAGGCACTAAGGTGAAGGAGGGTTGGGCAAGGTTTCTTAATGATTTTAGTTGACTTGAAGGAAGTCAGGGAAGTCAAGAGGTTAAGATAAAGAGGGAGAGATTTCTAGGCTTGGGAAAAAGTCAGTGAAAATACCCAGAGCTGGGAAACAGAATTTTGGATGAGAAAAAGATTAAGGAGGCTAGTGTGACTGGGTCACAGTGAATGTGAGGGGAATAAGGTATAAGAAGATTGGAAAGGTAGGATGGGTTCGGGTTAGGAAGGTCTTTAAAAGCCAAACAGATCTACCTAAAT
>CM053769.1:254338344-254354751 GCA_028658325.1 Potorous gilbertii
TCTTAATTTCCTCAGACCCTTCCTCCTGGCTTTCTCTGGCCTCCACCCAGACCTGGTTCTCAGACTTCTTGCCTCAGCTGTTTCTTATCCTGGAAAGCCTAATCCATGCCCCTTGCATAAGGACCTTTGACAAAGAGCTCATTGGTGTAATCTCTGCCTTATTAAAGGCACCTGCTAGTGGACTTCTCCCCTTTATTTTGTGAGAAATATGAGAGATAAATTAATCATCTCTGTCTTTGTTTATAACTGCCACCATTTGGGCCTAGCACTGCAACCTTCCCTGAGAATATTTTGTGATCCTAGAACATGGAGGATAACAATATAATAACACACATTTCAGTGGCTCTTTATGGTTTACAAAGTGCTTTCTCTCAACAAGACTGTGTATACATGCATTAATATTATTATTCAGATAGGTGGTCACATATCTAAGAAACATTGAAGCTAGGATTTGAACTCAGACCTTTTGACTTGAAGTCCAGCTCTCTCATGGCTTGTCAGTTGAGTCCAGGGGCCTCAGGGTAGATGTCCCTGTATACTTCTTTCTGAGTCTATCTTCTTATCACAATGCCTAGGACAGTGGCCATCCAAGGGAGTTTTCAAGATTGCAGGAAATAAGAAATAGGAGCAAACAGTTTACAAAGGGAATCTGAGGAGATTTTTACCACAAAGAATTCACACAGTTAAAATGTGATAGATAGAAGGCAATGGTGATCAGTAGTCCTGAGGAGACCACCAGCTTTTCTTCTTTACTGGGGCTGCCTGGAGTCAGCGCTTATTAACTTGATGAAAGTCCTATCCAGAAATTCTCTCCCCACTCCATTTACTGAGTCATGCAGCGCTTGGAATTAATGAATCAGTGTCTGCATGCATTCATGAATGAAAAAGAATGCATTAAGTGTTTTGCTGTTGTTCAGTCATGTCCAACTCTTCATGACCCCATTTGGGGTTTTCTTGGCAAAGATACTGGAGGGGGTTGCCATTTTCTTCTCCAGTTCATTTTACAGATGAGAAAGTTGAGACAAACAGGGTTAAGTGACTTGCCCAGGGTCACACAGTTATTAAATGTATGAGGCCAGATTTGAACTCAGGAAGATAGTATGTCTGACTCCAGGACCCACATGCTTTCCACTGTGCCACCTAGCTCCATTAGGATCGGAAATGGTGAGGTAATATACTCTCTCTTCAATTCCTGCCTCTTAAAATCACTGACTTCAAAACTGTGATGAATGAAAAACCCTGAGAGAGAGAGTTAATAATCAATGCATTAATTAGACTAGCGGGCAATCAATAATTTGGTCGATGGTTTCTCTCAGTAACCAGAGACTCCACAGGAGGCTCTGAAACGTCTTAAATATGGCATATACCTTCTGACAGGGACCGCCCCTAATAAGTGAAGCTCAATCCTGATTGGTGGATATTTAATGAGGAGGTGGACTAAAAGTCTTCAGCTCCTCCTCCTGAGAATGTGGCTTGATCACGATTCTCAGGTCCCTCCAGCAATCTGGACTAGATTATCCATCTCCCCTTAGACCATTATAGCTGGTTTTCTCATTCATCGGCTGGGTCATCCTAACTCAGGAGGAGTACAAGGACAGGGGCTTCTTTCCCCAGCATAAGGACACACCCACACTGAATTTTGTTTATTCTCTAAACAGAAATTAGATCTCCTGGTAGGGTGGGGTCCCACCCAAGATTGAAGACCTTATTCCTTGAGGACTAGGGGCAATCTCCTCAATCTGTCATGTCCTTCAGGACTGATTTTAACAAGAGCTGGGCCTTAATGAGGAAACTGACGAGCAAAACTTAGACCAAATGAGGAACAAATCATTAGTTATTAATGTAATAGTAAAATAATAATTTCTTTCAAGACTCGGCTCAAATCCCTTCTATGTGAGTCCATTTCTGGTCTCCCTCAATTGCTAGTGCCTTCCCTTGTAATGGGAAATTTTTCATCTGTTCTGAACATACCTAGCCTGTAACCTGACTTTTTCATGTTGTCTCCTCCACTAAAATGTGAGCTTCTTGAGGATAAAGACTGTTTTTTATTTTCTTTATATCCCTATTGACTCACACAGTAGCACCCAATAATTGCTTGGAGTGGGGCATCATAGTAGAACAGCCCAGCTGTGGGAATGAGGTGTCCTTAGGCATCTTTCCCTGTGTATTTGTCAGCGTATTTCACCTCTGCTGGGATCTGCCTCCAGAGGTCTTATATTGGGAGCCAGCCTACCAAGTAAGCCAAGATCAAAATAACAGCCACAAATACAGGAAGTGATAATTTTGTGTCCCAAGGTCAATTGATGGTGCCATCTTTGCCAGCACCTTCTGAACTCTTCTATTCCTTCAGGAGATGTCTTTCTCAAATGTTAGGAATATAGCAGTAGAAGTCCTGTTTGGCTGCTTGCGTGTGCTAGCTCCTAGCAGCCCCATTATGTCTAAAGGACTGGTGACATCCTCAGACCTACTCACTGCAACTACTGCTTTAAACATGATCTCTTATTTTTAACGTTTTTTTTTTTGGTTTTGCATCATGTTCATTTTCAAGTCTATCCCTCCCCATTTCTATATTCAAAGAGACATTAAGGGTTGGTTAGTTTGGTTTCTTGTGATTCTTTCCATTTATATTGTCCTAATCATTCATTATGCGTGTGTATTGTTTTCCTAGTGCTGTTTGTTTAACTTTTGTATCCGTTCATGTTTTTCCATTCTTCTCCTAGTTGTTCATATTCATTATTTCTTATGGCACAGTAATATTCCATTACATTAATGTATTAAAATTTAACCATTTCCCAGTTGAAGGGCATGTGCATTTTCCCCCCAATTCTTTGAAGCTAGGAATATTTTGGTATATATGAGTCCTCTCTATCTTTGGGGTAATGTGCTTAGCAGTGAGATCTCTGGGTCACAGGTATGAATATTTCATTCTCTCTTTTTTTTAGCATAATTCCAACTTGGTTGGATCAATTGATAGTTCTACCTTTCAGTTCAGTTGTTTTTCAGTTGTATCTGACTCTTCATGACTCCATTTGGAATTTTCTTGGCAAATATATTCTTTGGCCATTTCCCTCTCCAGCTCATTTTACAGATGAGGAAACTGAGGCAAATAGGGTTTAAGTGACTTTCTCA
Organism: Potorous gilbertii; assembly: GCA_028658325.1. Lineage (NCBI taxonomy): Eukaryota > Metazoa > Chordata > Mammalia > Diprotodontia > Potoroidae > Potorous > Potorous gilbertii. The sequence goes on from CM053769.1 coordinate 254,341,474, forward strand.
GGGTCACACAACTATTAAATGCCTGAGGCCCAACTTGAACTCAGAAAGATGAATCTTCCTGACTTCTGGCCTGGCACTCTCTTCACTGTCACCTGTCTGCCCAATGATTTCACCTACAACATATTAGTGTGCCTGTCTTTCCAAAGCCCCTCCAAGGCTGCTTCCATCTTTTGTTGACTTTTCAAGTTTTCTGAGTGTGAGATGAAACTTCAGAATTCTTTTGATTTGCATCACTCTTATTTGGAGCAATTTTCATATGGTTTATATTTTGTATTTCTTTTGAGGACTGCTTGTTCATATCTTTGACCACTAGGGAATGGCTAATGGTTTAGTATATTTGTGTTAATGGTTTAATATATTGTGTTGGATATTAGACCCTTATCAGAGATAGCTGATGAAAAGATTTTTCAGCCAAACTTTCTGCCTTTTAAAAATTATTTTACCTAGGAATGAGCCAAGGGAAAGAGGGCCAACTATCATTGATTCAATTATAAATAATGACATCAGAAGACTCATCCAACCTCTTGGCAGAGAGCTGATGATCTAAATGTGTAGAATGAGACATAGACTTTCATACCTGATCAATGTGTGAATTCATTTTGCCTTGACAAATTATTTATTACAAGAGAGGGCTTCTATTTGGACAAGGGATAAGGAGAGAGTGGTAGTTGGGAAGTAGATGAGTAATGCAAATTGGAAAAAAAAAAAGAAAAGAAAGTATCAATTAAAATATTTTAAAAATACACAAAGAAGGGCAGAAGAAAATTCAAAAGGGGGCATAGACATGCAGGGCAATATATTACTATTCTGTTAAATTTAATATACATTTAAAATACTATGCAAATGAAGTTCACAGTTGACATATATAATTGATATTTAATAATATATGATGTTCTTTACATATTGTTTGTATTTATTAAATTCATAACAAAAAAGAAAAATTTTAATTAAAAATTAGTTTAAAAATGAAGAAATGAAAAACAACAGGGAGAAAAAAAAAGAAAGGAAAGGAAGAAAGAGAAAGACCATGAAGGGAAGTTAACAAAGAAAAAAAGGTGATAATTTCTATAGAATGCCAAATATTTTGCATTATTAAGGTTTTCTATTTGAACTTTGCGAAGAGTAGCTTTTGTTTTTAAACTTTGTAGTTGCTTTAAACAGAAGCCTTTCCTCCCCCTCATAGCCAGAGTCTCTGTATGGTCTGAATATCCCTAGAAGATAGGGGTTGAGCACATCTACAACTGGATCCCAAGAGAGGGGTGCTTGTGTAATGGTGGACCTGCAGAGGCATCACTAATGTCCTAGCTCATTGTCAAAGTATTAAGCAGAGCCATAAAAATGGAATGACTAAGATTTTTAGTTCCTAGGGGACTTTTAGCAAAGTCAAAGGGTCTATGAAGAAGAGAAACATCATAAGCTTAGTGATCCTGTAGAGAAAAGGAAATGCTTAGGACAAAAGTGTCTGGCCTCAGACACTTACTAGTTCTGTGACCCTGGGCAAGTCACTTCACCCTATGTCTCTCAGTATCCTCATCTATAAAATAAGCTGGAGAAGGAAATATATCTTTGCTAAGAAAACTCCAAAAGAGGTCACAGAGTCAGATACGACTGAAAGTGGCTGAGCAACTGAATCCACTCTGCCTTGGAGATGAAATCTGTGATTGGTCACCAATAAAATTTACCAGCTCTTTCTCACAGGGTTTGGGACCAACACAGAATACGGATCCTGTCTTCCTTTTTCCCTCCTCATCCAGACTATGTCTAATTCCACCCTCTATTTCTACCCCTCAACCTGGGTAGGAAATCTGGACCATATCTCCTCCCTAAAAAGCTCATAGATTTAGATCCAGAAGGAACCTTTGAGGAAAACTAGTGTAATCCTCTCATTTTATGGGTAAGAAACCTGAGGCCCAGAAAAGTTAAATGATTTGCCCAAGGTCTCAAAGGCAGTAAGTAGAAGAGTGAGGAAATGAACTCAGGTTCTCTTACTCCAAATTTACCTCTCTTTCCATATGCCACATGATTTCTTAATTCAGCACGTTCACACCCTATCTGGTGTACTCCTTCCTGGGAGAGAAGGAGCAAAGAGAGATGAACCAGTAGTCAAAGCCCTGTTGGCTTTGGAGATAATAACTTTTTCTTCTTTATTCTGCTTTGAAAAATCACATCATGAATAAAAAAGAAAAATGACATCCTGTGGGCTCTGGGCAGGGTGTGGCAAGTGTGAACACAGCCAAGGTGAGACTTCATGCTGAGGGCTTTGCAAGATGGCATCCGTCAGTACTTCAACATGTCCATGACCTCACTGATGTTGGTACACAAAGCAACAGCACAGAGGACAATCCTATGGCATCAGTGAAGTCCTCCTGATGACCCCTTTTTATGGATGACATTTTGCAGATTACATCAAGCCCCAGCCCGTTGCATAGCCTCCCAAATGAGAGCACAACCACTCAAAAATGACATAACTCACCAGGTGGAAAAGCCTTAGTGGAAGAAGTAAGTTTGTGAAGAATAGGGATATTATTATTAGGTTTTTTAATGATCTCACTTGTGGACATATGGTTGGAAAGAACCAAAAGGAAAAAGGTAAGAAAGGTCGGTCTGGCATGTCTCCTTTGACCCCATTTGGAGATTGTTGGAAGGAAAAGTGTGAACCCTCTCCCAAGGATTTGGCCAGCTGTCTCATACCTACACCAGTGTTGCTTTATGCAGGTGACCAAATGACTTTGTGCTACACATTGATGCTAACCTGGAAGGCTTGGGAGGAGTTTTGTACCAAGAGAGTAGTTATCTCCAGAAACAACTATTGCTTTTGCCAGGAGAGGATCCACTGATGGTGACTTTGGTTATGCCATGCACAAAATGGAATGCTTGATTTTGAAAGAGGCTGCCACTGACAGGTTTCAAATGTACATGGAACTGTTAACAAAACTGACAGTCCATTAACTTTCCTCTTGGGTCAGACTGCTCCTTGGCTGGTATATTACCCATATTATGACCCTTAATGGTATAAATGGTGTAAACTCTGCCCTGTCTTCCTGTCTCCTCCCCTCATCATGCTTTCTCACTTGATGACTGTAGAGAGCCATGGAGGACCACAACAGTTCCTTGAGTTCATGATGGCCTGATAAGCCCACTCTATTGTGCTAATGGAGCAAAGGTTATTGCTTCAGCCTCTGGGATCTCATACACTAGCCCCAAGGCTTTTGGGTCTTAGGTAAACATCTTAGTATTTGACAAGCATCCTGAGGCAGTCATTGGGACATGCATTTGTTAATGAAACAGGGTTAGTGAAAGTGATCATAGCATGAGCCTGCCATGAGTATGGAACTTATGGCTGCACAGCATACAAGGCTTGTACTTGCTAATAATAAATGGAACTTGTAGCATCTTTGTCTCCCGCCACATCACTGTGTGCCTGAGATGGAGCCGTCCCACAGGTCAGGGGTCTCTCCACTAGCTGGCCGTCACAGATGACCTTCTCATTTTCTATGCAGATGATTCCTAGATCTATTTATCCAATCTCCTGAACTCATCCAGCTTCTCTAGCTGCCTGGTAGATACTTTACATCTGACATTCTGTAGGTATCTTAAACCCTACGTGTACAGAATAGAAGTCATGATCTTTCCCCCAAAACCCACCACGCTCCTCACCCTCCCTGTTTTCATTGAGAATACTACCATCTTTGAGTCACACATGTTTCCAGCCTTAGCAGTGTTCTGACACCTCACTTTCCTTCTCTCTACATATCCAATCGGCTGGAAACTTACTGGTACCTTCCCACCATCCCTCCTATCTGTCCTCTTGTCCCACGGACACAACCGTAGTTCAGAATTCATCATTTCTCACCTGAATTATTACAACAGTCTCCTAGTTGATATCTCTGCCCTGTTCTAATCTATCCTCCACTTGGCTGTCAAAGTGATTTTTTTCTAAAGCACATGCCTGTCCATGTCAATTGTCTACTCAGTACAGCTCTGTTTTGGTCCCCTGGTAGCCTTAGTTTCTAATATAAACTTCTCTGTAAAAGCTCTCTACAGCCTTGTGCCTGTTAACAGTAACCAATCAACAGAACACAACAGATACTAAGGAATTTTCCTGTAAACTCCCATCATAAGCAGACAAGCCTCTACCCCAACCTTCACTCTTTCCTCCTTTACTATGCTCTTTTTGAGCCTCTCTAGATATTCTCTGGTCCCATATCTCCACTCTCCTGACTACTGGCTCCTTCACTTCCTACAAGCATGTGCAGACCACTTCCATCCAGAAACTTCTAAGGTGACACTGACATTCCCCCAAGCTATTGTACTATACTGAGTCTTCCTTTCACATAAGTAATCCTAGGGAAAACTGCGCTCATTGCTTTAAATTCCTTAACACACACACCTCCTCACTTTTCACTTCTGGTTTTCAACTAGATTGGGGGAAGCTTGGGAGGAAAGGAATCCTAGAGGAGTATTAGGCCATCCCTGGGTGGAGAGACCCAAGGGAGAGTTAGTAAATAAACATTTATTAAGCACCTACCATGTGTCAAAACTCTTCTCAGCATTTCAGATAGAAGAAAGGCGAGAAATGGTCCCTGCCCTCAAGAATCTTACAATCTAATGAGGGAATATCACACACAAAAGAAAGCTGGGGGAGAGAAGGAGGATGGAAAAGGGAAGGGAAGGTACTAGATACAGATGATATGAAGGTACAATCTAGAAAAGTACAGATCTGTGGAAAATGAAGAGATGGCTGGCCTAGACACTGTCCTTAAATGAAGGTTCTGTGAGGTGCTCCTTCATTCAGAAGGAGGGATGGGACCTCAAGGACAGAGGGTACTGGGAAATTGTGAGTTCCTGGGCCATAGTAATCTTACCGGATGATTGGGTTCCTGGGACATGATGGAGTTCAGAGATGGCTAGACGGCTCTCCTTAAATAGGAAAGTTAGAAGCGCTGGCACTTAGAAGGTTCTCCCTCAATCCCTACCCTGGGGCACTAGAAAGGTGCCAGGCTTGGAATCAGCTGTCCTAACAAGCCTGTGATTCTAAGACCCCATTTCTATCCCTGCCTTAGCCTCCCAGGCTAAGGGGCAATATGTCCAGTCTCCTTTTGAGCAAATACATACCCAGGCCCTCCATGTAACCCTTCTCATCTCTACCACTAACTTTTCAAGTTCATAAAAAGAACAAATGACTTCCCAGGGAAATTTAGCCAATATTTTATAATATTCACTTTGGAGGAGGGGATTCTTAGTCATTTTTTGTGTCATGGACCCATTTGTCATCTGACGAAGTCTGTAGAGCCTTTCTCAGAATTATGTTTTTAAATCCATAAAATAAAATGTGTACATTTATAAGGAAACAAATTATATTGAAATACAGTTATCAAGAGACTTCAAAAGAACACCTATAAATTCATGGATCCCCGTTAGGAGCCCCTGCCTTAGGACAAGGAATATACTCAGGTACGTGGCTTATGACCAGAAGCAAACGTCCTAAAATGAACCTCCAAGCCCTTGGTTATTAATCCACTTAAGGACGCTAGCTCCCTGACGTTTGCTTTGGTTGTTTAGCCATGCCCGTCCTACTTCAGGAGAGGTGAGGGATGGGACGCGAGAGGGGTTCAGAAGCTGGCTCTGGGAGCAGCAAAATGTGAACTGTGGGTGGTCACAGGTCCGCTCCCGGACCGGTGACCTCAGGCTGCCTGCTCTTTTGTGATCGAAGTAAAAGGCCAGGGAGCCTTTCTGGTAGACGGCCACTAGATGGCACAGCATCCAGTCAAATGACAGGGAGCCGCAGGCTGTCATCACCCAAGGCCTTACTCTTTCTAACGAAGTCATAGGATCATAGAATTTAGAACTGGAAAGGCCCCAGAGACCATCTAGTCCAATTTTCTAATCATAGAGGAAAGCAAACTGAGGCACAGAGAGAGGGAGTGCCTTGCCCAAAGTCAATGGCAAAGTTGGAGATCAAAACTTGGGTGACTTTAGATGGTTCACTTAAGATCTCTTGCCATCTATAAAATGGGGCAGTCAAGCTGAATGGCATCTAAGGCCCTTTCCAGCTTTAAATCTATGAGTCCAGGTTCTCTGACACCAAATTTAGTGTCATTTTCCACTGTAGTCAGGGAGCGAAGCCAGTTTCTCTATAATGGAGGAAACTATGCTGCCAGAGGTGTCTCCTAGACACAAGGAACATGCCTTCCTTAGTACTGGGTCTATCTCTGCTGGCCTGCCTTCTCATATGCCCCCCAACTCCCCCATCTGCCTATTTGCTTTGACTTCTGTAACATTCCTTAAAATCTACCCACTTGGCAGGACTTTCTCCTATTATACAGGAACCAGGGTTATGCTAGTAAATGTTTAACAACAGGTTCTTCACAAGACACACTTTTAAGTCTCATCTGCATTATTAACATTTTCTCTAACACTTTCTTAAATCTAGACAAGCAACCAAACAATAAATCAAGTCTTGGTTTGTAGTATTTGCTGATTTCCAAGGTATAAGTTCTCACACTGAAAATTAACCGTATTCATTCTGCTCTCACCAAAAAGTTCAAGCCAGCTCCAGCATACAGAGACAGGGACTTTACCAGATTTCTTGGATCATCTGGGGCCTGACCCATCCTACTACCCCCTAAGCCCCTCCTGGCGAAGAAGGCAGGAACTCAATTATAAAAATGGGCAAGAGAATTAATAACACAGGCTCCAAAGGGTTATTAAAATGAACCAATTCATGCTCACCTTTCAACCTCACAGGCTCATATAGGGCTGGACTAGATGAATCCTATGATCCCTTTCAGTTCTAAATTCTATTATTTTGCGATCTGTTTCGATAATCCCTCTTCTCACACAGTCTTCCAATCCTTCAACCATGAGCGGGCTGTCCTTAGCTATTTCAGCCGCTGTTGCTAATGATCAGAGGTGTCAAACATAAGGCCTCTGGGTTGCATGCAGCCCAAACCAGGTTAAAATGTAATTGGGAAATATTTAACAAAATAAATAAAAATATAATAAAACAAATAATATTACATCTTAAAACTAAATCAATATGAGGCCCACAGCAATCCTTACTATGGATTAGTGACCCCCATTTTAAGTTTGATATCACTGATCTACAGGCACGATAATTCCACTGTGCTCTCATCAGGCCACTTCTGGATTGCTCTATTTAATTCTAGGTTCAGCATTCTGGGAAAAACATTGTTAAGCTGGGACACATCTAGAAAAGAGTAACAGGTTGGTGAAGGATGACTTGGCCAAGTCATGAAAGTATTAGTTGAAAGAATTGGGGATGTTTAGCCTGAAAAAAAAATGTTATCCATGTCCCCATGGGCCACCCATAATGGCCTCCAGCTCTGGGTTCAAGCAGGCTGAATCCAATCTTGTGGGGAGGCTAACCCCAGTGAGAAGGGATTAGACTTTTCTCATACTTTCTGCATCATTATGTCCTTTCCCCAAGGTTCTGGGGAAAATATCTAAAACAAACTTAGCTGTGACTCATATCTAGGGTCACCTCAAAAAGAAATTTACAGGGTCCTTCCTAGAAAAGGATACAAAGTAGATATCGGGTAGAGGACAGTTATTCATTTCTTTCCACAAAAGTTTAAGATACAAAAAACTCATAAGCACCCATTATCAAATATTTAAAACACAAATAATAATCCAAGACTCATGTTACACTCTTCCAGAGGAAAAGACAGCTTAGTAGGCATGCTGAAAAAGGTTGTTTCACATTCCATTGTATCAGTACTATGCGGGCAATTTACCAAATGCCAATCTTCTGGCCAGCCAGGCATGGTTAGACTTTTTAGTCTTTTAAGCAGGAGCATCCACCTATAGCACCATAGGGCTTCTGCACTGAGAAGCAGGGTAGCCACAGGGAACACTTCATGTAGGGCAGCTGAAAATGACTCAGGAACCCGGGTGCTCTCTCCCTCATGAGGTCACTGCCTAGGCTGGGTAGATCTGGGCTTGCCAATCAATGAGTGACCTCACACAAACAAGAAGAAGCAACCAGAGAGAGACTTGAGGCCCAGTCTCAGGTTCACCTAAGCAAAAATATGATCTTGCTGCCATGGTGGAAGGAGGGGAGATTAATTCCTTCCCTGACTGGAAGCCCAAAAAAGAGCCAGCAGAGTATCAAGTCATATACTCAAAAGAAATAGGAGCTTTTCTCTTTATTCTCTTTTAAAATCTACTGTGTGGACAGAGCTTCCCGGTTCAACATCCCATCACTAGGACTAAAGGGCCAACCAAGATCTGATGTTCACCCTCGTTCTCTAGTAAGGTGCTAGAGCAATTTTCTCACTGGAAAGGTGAATTCACACTTAGCCTCATGGGAAGTGCTCTAATTCAACCCTCTCTATAATCTCCTTCAAATGTCCCCCCCAAAAATCATTTAGGGTGTTAGCACATTTCCATATTTCCAATTCTGGAACGTTCTCTAAGGACCTAGAGAGTCAAGTATTTTCCTTTAATATAGCTTCAATAAAGCTAACGTGGCAAAGTTCCTGATGGTTTTCTGAATGTTGTGCAGTGTCTATTCAGTATGGTTCTTAGAAACTGCCAACATTTAAAATATTGTGTGAGAGCCCAGACTTATACATAGCTAATGGTCCTGGAGATCATACTCACCTCCAGACACAAAGTTATAAGATTTTATGAAGTTTTTATAGGTTACCTTTTGCCTGATGCTTGGAAGAGCCTGTCTCTATTTGAGGCAAAAATAAAATTAAACCTAAGTGTTTAGGAAGGAAGGAGAGAGGAAGGAAGGAAGGAAGGAAGGAGAGAAAGAAGGAAGGAAGGAGGGAAGGAAGGAAGAAAAATAGATGAACACTAGAAAAGGGCAAAAAAAATTAAAGGAAAGAAAGGGAAAAAATAAAAACAAGCTTTCTCTGAGAGGAAAAGTCTGGTTTCAAATTACCATATTGGATTAATGGTCCAGATCAATCTATTAATCAACCAACAAGTATCTACTATGTGCCAAGAACCATATTAGGCACTGGGGCTAGAAATACAAAGAATGAAATAATCCCTACTTGACATTTTGTTTTGTTTTAATTATTGAGTTCCAAATTCTATCCCTCAGAGTTGTTTTAATTTGCATTTCTCTAATCAATAGTGATTTAGAGCATTTTTATATGACTATATAGCTTTGACTTCTTTGTCTCAAAGCTGCCTGTTCATATCCTTACATCATTTATCAGTTGAAGAACGACTTGTATTTTTATAAATTTGACTCAATTATCTATGTATTTGAGAAACGAGGCCTTTATCAGAGAGACTTGCAAAAAAAATATCCCCCAGTTTTCTGCTTTCCTTATAATTTTGGTCTCATTGGTTTTGTTTATGCAAAACCTTTTTACTTTTATAGTCAAAATGACACATTTTATAATGTTCTCTATGTTTTCTTTTGTTCTCAATTCTACTTTTATCCATAGATCTGACAGATAAACTATTCCATGCTCTCCTAATTTGCTTATGATATCACCCTATATGTATAACTCATATACCCAATTTTGACCTTATCTTGGTATATGGTGTGAGATCTTAGTCTATACCTAGTTTCTGCCATACTGTTTTCCAGTTCTCCCAGCAGTTTTTGTCAAATAATGAGTTTTTGTTCCGAAAGCTTGGATCTTTGGGTTTATCATATACTAGATAACTATAATGTAATTTGTACTTAACTGATTCCATTCTGTTTCTTAGCCAGTATCAGATTGTTTTGATGAGTGATGTTTTATAAATACAGTTTGAGATCTGGTATAGCTAGACCACCTTCCTTCATACTTTTTTTATTTATTCCCTTGATATCCTTGACCTTTTATTCTTCCAGATGAATTTGGTTATTATTTTTTCTAGTCTTGTAAAATAATATTTTGTTAGTTTGATTGGTATGGCACTGAATAAACAGATTAATTTAGGTAGAATTAGGTCATTTTTTATTGGCTTGGCCTACACATGAGCAATTAACGTTTTCTAGTTGTTTAGATCTGATTTTATTTGTGTGAAAAGTGTTTTATAGTTGTGTTCATATAGTTCCTGGATTTGTCTTGGCAGGTAGACTACCAAGTAAATAATTCCTACTTAAAAGAAGTTTACATTCCAGTTGGGCAAAGAACAAGGACATATGTAGGTAGATCATGCATAGAAAATGAGTAAAAGATAGTTTGGAAAGGAAGGCATTGAAGGGATCATAAAAGGTTTCATGCAGAGATGCTGCTTGAGAAGGACTCCATGAAAGGAAGGAAGGCATTTCAGCCATACGTGATCACCAGTGCAAAGGCAGAAAGACAGAAGATGGTATGTCCTATGTAATGCCAGTTGGCTGAATCACACTGAACAGAGGGAAAACAATCCCCAGTAAGGCTAAAAAGATAGGTTGGGGACAGGTTATGTAAGGCTTCAAAAGTTAAACAGACAGTATTATATGTTGTACTAGCAGTTACTTGATTGAATAGTGGAGACACGTGATTGATCTGCACTTAAGAAAAATTCCTTTGCACTGTGAGGGAGGGATTAGAGTGGAGAAAGACTTGAGGCAGGGAACCCAGTTAGGTTACAATAATCTAAGTGAGAGATGGTGAGAGTCTGAAGACATAGAGTTATTCTAACAAGTATTGGTGGCTTCAGGTGAACTGGAAGTCACCCCCTCATCCCAAGAAAGGAATCACATTGTTATGAATAAAAATTCTTTCCGTGGGTCTTTCTAGCACTTAAAGCAACCTATATATTTCTCCAAAGCATATTTCCGGGTGTTCCAGATGGAGGATGGCAATAAAATGTCTCCAGGGATCTTCAGAATACCCAGGTTTCTCTAAGTGTATTCCTGCAAAACTCCAGAGCACTCCAAATGGAGGTCTGAACTCAACCAATAGTAGAACAAGCAGGCTGGTTCAAAAACAAATTAAAAAACTCAAATGAATACAAAACATGTGTGAATCTCTCCAATAAAGGATTAAGCACTTGGGGTTGATTGCAATCAACCATTGAGATCCTAGAAGAGTCCCCAAGATGTTACCCCATGTTTGTCCATGTAACTTGTGTTTGATCCATGTTAACTGTGGCAAGCTTCTGAGTTATGATTCTGTTTCATTATGTTCCTCTTTATGTTCATTTGCTTTTAACTAGGTGCATGTACCATAGTTATATCTGTCTGTTACGCAATATTTTGTTGTGTATTTCCTTGTAAACTGATGGTTATGAATGTCTGTCATTATGTAGGCCTACTGATATGGTTACTATAACCTTTGCTGTTTTTATTTTCTTGTCTATGTTTCTTTACTTTTGTAATGTGGATATGCATGTAGTATCATGATATATACAAGTAATATATGTAATATATACACATCCACATATGCACATAGAACTACTGAAGCAGCCTGGCAAGTGATGTATGATGTTATGTCTATTGCATGTAATGTTAATGTGGATTTGATATAAACAACACCTATGATGATGAGATAATTATTCTTGTTATCTGGAGTGCTGATGTTTATTTTGATGCTTGTGCCATATCTATGGACATGTCAAGTATACTTCAACTGATTTTTTATGCGGTACTGCAAAATTTTTAACCATAGGGAGAAATCTAGACTTTATCTACATACAGATCTCCTCTCCCCTAGAGTCAGTGGAGTGGACTCTTAGTGGGCCAAAAATATCTGCCTACAGACAGGTAGACATTATTCAGGGGATAGAGTGCTGGACTTGGATCAGTAAGACTCATTTTCGTGAGTTCAATAACAGCAATATTGTTTTAAGAAAAACTTTTAAGTGACTAAGTCATTTGGACTGTTATAAATACCTAAATTAACTAAAAAGGAATATGAAGGAAGACTCTCTGCATTCAGGAGAAGATAAACAGATAAATAGAAGTATGTATAGAATGGTTTTGCCTATATTTGTGATCTAATGGTAGCCATGGGGGAGGGAGGGAAGAAAAAAGGAGAAAAAAAGCAAGTTACATGATGAATTTATTATATATTTTAAAGGAATAGCAAGTTGTACATAATAGAATTACAGTTTCACAAATGGTTATCTTTTTCTTCTTTTGTGGAAATGCTTGTTTTATTTCTTAAGTTCGGGATAAGATAAATAACATTTAAAAAAAAAATCTGGCCTCAGATACTAACCGTGTGACCCTGAGCAAGTCACTTAACCCTGTCTGCCTCTGTAACTCAATCTATAAAATGAGTTGGAGAAGAAAATGGCAAACCACTCCAATATCTTTGCCAAGAAAACCCCAAATGGGGTCATGAAGAGTTGGACACAACTGAAAAATAATGACAAAACATAGCATTTGAACTTGAAGGGACTTTTACAAAGAAGTGAAGGTCATGTAGAGAAATGGAGTGGAGAAGTGTCTTGATAGAAGGTCAGAATAACATGCCTTCTGGAGCACAGAGTTGACTAATGTGCCCCATGGTCTTCACTGGCCTGGCAGACTCAAGTAGAGAACAGAGGGGAGTAGACAGACTGAGTCCAGAGCAAGCAATTAGAGTAGATTAGGCAAATATGGGGATGGTGTGATGCATAAACCCAGTCCACAATACCTTTCTTTCCCTCTCTATTTCTTTCATTTGCCTTTCCACCATTCACTTACTATTTTCCATCTGACCAGGGAAAAATAGGATGTGAGTGGGGAGAGAGAACTATTTATCCTCTTTTTGCTGCAACCAAAGCAGCTGGCACTTGGAAGCTTTCTCTCATTAATTGATTACTCTCATTTTTATGCTTTTTTGAAGCTGTTATTAAAAACTTGTCTAGTGCATGGACTCTGGACTTAATCTCCCAACCATAACTTGCAATACTAGACTAGGTCCCCAGAGTATAATTGCTGGTCTCCTTAGAATTCTAGGGCATAACCCTAAAGGATCGAAGGATTTCTTCTAGGACTATTGCTCCCCTCCTAGATCACTGCCTTGTCATGGTGGGGGGGGGGCTTCCATAGGTCAATGAATCTATGAGCTATGCCTCACAGCGTTATCCAAGACAAATAGATGGAGAATTCTGATAAAAGGTGATCCTCTGGAGAAGGAAATGGCAAACCACTTCAGTATCTTAAAAACAAACAAACAAACCTGGACAGTACTAAAATGATAAAAGAGTTGACATTGGAATGAGCCCTCAGCTTAGAAGGTATCCAACATGCTACTGAGGAAGAGCAGAGGACAATTACAAGTAGCTCTAGTACTAATGAAACAGCTGGACCAAAGCTGATAGGAAGCTCAGCTGTAAACAAGATTGGTGATAAAAGGAAAGTCTGGAGCCTAGGAAGCGTGGAGT
>CM053769.1:254355251-254370968 GCA_028658325.1 Potorous gilbertii
TTATCTTTCATGAAATTATCAAGGAAAACTTCTCTGATATTCTAGAACCAGAGGGTAAAATAAATATTGAAAGAATCAACCAATTACCTCCTGAAAGAGATCCAAAAAGAGAAACTCCTAGGAACATTGTAGCCAAATTCCTGAGTTCCCAAGGTCAAGGAGAAAATATTGCAAGCAGCTAAAAAGAAACAATCCGAGTATGGTGGAAATACAATCAGGATAACACAGAATCTGGCAACTTCTACATTAAGGGATTGAAGGGCTTGGAATAGGATATTCCAGAAGTCAAAGGAACTAGGATTAAAACCAAGAATCACCTACCCAGCAAAAGTGAATATAATACTTCAGGGGAAAAAATGGTCATTCAATGATATAGAGGACACTCAAGCATTCTTGATGAAAAGACCAGACCTGAAAAGAAAATTTGACTTTCAAACACAAGAATCAAAAGAAGCATGAAAAGGTAAACAGGAAAGAAAAATCATAAAGGACTTTCTAAAAGTGAACTGTTTACATTCCTACATGGAAAGATAATATTTGTAACTCTTGAGACTTTTCTCAGTATTTGGGTAGTTGGAGGGATTATACAAACAAACACACACACACAGAGTACTCAGGGTGAGTTGTATAAGAAAGGATAATATCTAAAAAAGTAAAATTAAGGGATGAGAGAGGAATATGTGGGAAGAAGAAAGGGAGAAATAGAATGGGGCAAATTATCTCTCATAAAAGAGGCAAGAAAAAACTTAGTCAATGGAGGAGAAAAGAGGGGAGGTGAGAGAGGAAAAGTGAAGCTTACTGTCTTCACATATGGCTTAAGGAGGGAATAACATGCTCACTCAATTTGGTATGAAAATTTATCTCATATTATAGGAAAGGAAGGAAGAAGGGGACAAGTGGGATGGGGGGATGATAGAAGGGAGGGCAAATGGGAGGAGGGAGTAATTAGAAGTAAACACTCATGAGGAGGTCAAAAGAGAGAATAGAATAAATGGGGGGACAGGATAGGATGGAGGGAAATATAGTCTTCCACAACATGACCTTTATGGAAGTCTTTTGCAAAACTACACATATATAGCCTGTATTGAATTGTTTGCCTTCTCAGTGGGGATGGGTGGGGAGGGAGGAAAAGAGAGAAGTGAAATTCAAAGTGTTAGAAACGAATGTTGAGAAAGGTTTTTGCATGTAACTGGGAAATGAGAAATACAAGTAAAAGGGTATAGAAATCTATTTTGCCCTACAAGAAAAGAGAGAAGATAGGGATAAGGGAAGGGAGGGGTGTGATAGAAGGAAGGGCATATTGAGGGAAGGGGTAATCAGAATGCATGGCATTGCAGGGTGGGGGAAGAGAGAGATGGGGAGAAAATTTGAAACTCAAAATTTTGTGGAAATGAATGTTGAAAACTAAAAATAAATAAATAAACATCTAAAATTTTAAAAAGAAAAAAAAGAAAAGTCTGAGGCTGAAAAGAGCAATATTACATAGAAACCTAGAATGTCAGATCTATGCACCAAGTTAAACTAGGTGTGGTCAGATAAGAGATGGAAAGATTAAACCTCTTGGGTATCAGTGAAGTTAAAAGGATGGGAATAGATGAATTTAATTTGGGTGATCACTGCATGTACTACTGTGGGCAAGAATCCCTTAGAAGAAATAGAGTAGCCCATATAATCAATAAAAGAGTGAGAAAAGCAGTACTAGGGTTTAATCTCAAAAATGACTGTATGATATCTATTCCAATCCAAGGCAAATCATTCAACATCACAGTAATACAAGTCTACATTCCAACCATTGATGCTTAAGAGATCAAAGTTGATCAGTTGTATGAAGACCTATAACATCTTCTAGAAATAATATGAAAAAAAGATGTTGCTTCTTCATAGGAGATTGGAATGCTAAAATAGGAAATCAAAAAATAATTGGAAAAATAAGCAAGTTTGGCCTTGGGTTAGAAAATGAAGCCGGGCAGAGACTATTAGAGTTTTGTCAAGATAATTCACTGGTCATAACAAACACTCTTTTTCAACAACCCAAAAGGCAGCTCTACAAATGGATATTACCAGATGGTCAATACAGAAATCAGATGATTGCATACTCTGCAGCCAAAGAAACTCTATATAGTCAGTTAAAATAAGACCTGGAGCTGACCCTGGTTAAGATCATGAGCTTCTTCTTGCAAAATTCAGACTTAAATTGAAGAAAGTAGGGAAAACCCATCAGACTGTATGAATATGACCTAAATAAAATCCCTTATGAATATGAAGTGAAGGTGATGAATAGATTTCAGGGATTAGATTGGGTAGAGTGCCTGAATAACTATGGACAGAGGTTCACAATACTGTACAAGAGGCAGCAACAAAAAAAATTCTGAAAAGAAAGAAAAAAAGCAAAATGGCCATCTAATGAGACTTTACAAAATAGCTGAGGAAAGAAGGAAAGTGAAAGGCAGAGAAAGGGAAAGATATACTCACCTGAATGAAGAATTCTAAAGAATACCAAGGAGAGATAAGAGAGTTTTCCTAAATGAGCAATGTAAAGAAATAGAAGAAAACAATATAATGGGAAAGAAGAAATCTCTTCAAGAAAATTAGATATATCAAGGGAAAGTTTCATGTAAAAATGGTCATGATAAAAGACAAAAATGGTAGGGATTTAAGAAAAGCAGAAGAGGTGGAAAGAATACACAAAAGAATTATATGAGAAAGATCTTAACATCACTGATAACCATGATGGCGTGGTTACTGATCTAGAGCCAGAGACACTGGAAAATGAAGTCAAATGGATCTTAGGAAGCATTACTAACAATAAAGCTAGTGGAGCTATTTAAAACCCTAAAAGACAATGCTATACTCAACATGCCAGCAAATTTGTAAAACACAACAGTGACCACTGGATTGGAAAGGATCAGTTTATGTCCTAGTCCTAAAGAAAGGAAATGCCAAGGAACGGTCGAATTAGCAAACTCCTGTGCTCATTTCACACACCAGCGAGTTTATACTTACAATTCTGCAAGTTAGGCTTCAGCAATATGTTAACCAAGAAGAAGTAGAACCTAGAAGAGTAGGCTGATTTTCAAAGAGACATAGGAACTAGGGACTAAATCGCCAACATTTGTTGGAGTATGGAGAAAGCAAAGGCATTCTAGAAGAATATCTAGCTCAGTTTCATTGACTGCACTAAAACCTTTGACTATGTGGATCACAACAAAATGTGGCAAGTCATCAAAGAGATGGGAGTAGTGGATCATCTTATTTGTCACCTGAGGAACCTGTATGTGGCCAAGAAGCAACAGTTAGAACTGAACATGGAGCAACTGCTTGGTTTAAGATTGGAAAAGTAGTTTGACAAGGCTGTATTGTTACCCTATTTATTTAACTTATATGTAGTGCGCATTATGTAAAATGCCAGTCTGGATGAAGCAGAAGTCAGAATTCAGATTGCTGAGAGAAATATCAATAATTTCACATATGGTGATGAGACCACTCTGATGGCAGAAAGTGAAGAGGAATTAAGAAGCTTCTTGATAAAAGTGAAAGAGGAGAATGTAAAAGTTGTCTTAAAGCTTAAGATTAAATGTTGGCAACTGATCCCATCACTTTCTGGCAAATAGAGGGAGAAGAAATAGAAGCAGTGTCACATTTTATATTCTTGGGCTCAAAGATCACTGCAGATGGTGAATGCATCCATGAAATTAAAAGAAGTATGCTCCTTGGAAGGAAAGCTATGACAAATCTGGATGGCATACTAAAAAGCAGAGACATCACCTTGCCAACAAAGGTCTATATAGTCAAAACTATGGTTTTTCCAGTAGCAATATATGACTGAACTATAAAGAAAGCTGAGTGTTGCAGAATTGATGCTTTTGAACTGTGGCACTCCAGAAGACTTTGAAGGTTCCCTTGAACATTAAGGAGGTCAAATCAGTCAATACTTAAAGAAATCAATTTAGACATTTGCTGGAAGATCAAATGCTGCAGCTGAAGCCTAAATATCTTCACATGGATTGATGCTAGCCAGAGTATAGTGAGAATGCTCTAAAAGCCTAAGCCATTACAGGCCAGTCCTCTACCCACCCCATTACACCTACATGGTCATCATACATAAATTGGTCTGACTTTGAATGTAGAGGAAAGGATTGAAAGGGAGAGAGATTAAACTCAATGGGAAAAGAAGATTTTTCCCAGTATAGATTGAGTAAGGATACAGTTGGAGTGTGTTTACTATCAATAATAATATTCCAGAGTATATATATGTTCAGATTACACCCTAGAGGTTTTTTTTAAAAAAAAGGAAAAATAGAAAGATGTGAAGAAACAAGTTTAAAAGCCATAGGATGAGATTAGGGTGGGGTTGGGGGTGTGGAGTGGTACACATCTTGCCTTCAGATACTCTGGTGCTGAAGTGACTGCTGCTAACCTTATGTGGCATTGAGATTCCACAAGACCAAAGTCCTGTAAGGATTGTACATTAATCAGACTACATTTGGAGCACTCTTTTCATTCAGTTCACAGAATCACAGATCTAGAGTGGATAGGAACCTCCTAGGTGTTCTAGCCCAACTCTTTCATTTTACATATGAGTAAACAGAGACCCAGGGAGATTTCATGACAAGGTCACACAGATAGTGAGTATCCAAGGTAGGGTTTTAATCTGGTTCTTTTGATTCCATAACCAGGGCTCTTTTCATTGTATATATTCTCTTCCTAGTTCCTCCCTATCCCCATTCACTGGTACACTGGAACACTTCCAGAGAAGAGTCACCAAATTGGAGGGGGAGAGAAAGACAGGGAAGGGAATAAACATTTATAAAATGTCTACTATGTACTGCAGTATGCTAAGTGCTTTTTACAAATATTATCCCATTTAGAGCCTTACAACATTCCTGGGAGTTAGGTGCTATATTATTGTTCCCATTTTTTAGTTGAGGAAACTGAGGCAAGCGGAAGTGTGACTTGCCCAGGGTCATGTAGCTAGTGAGTGTTTGAGGCTGCAGTTGGACTCAGGTATTCCTGACTCCAGACCCAGCCTTCTATCACTGTACCCACAGCAGTTCTGTGAATGGCATGAAGACTAGATGTTGTGCCAATAAGAGAATAGGTTTACAGTGTGTGGTCTGCAAAGGGAAAACTTAGAGCAGATATGATAACTATCTTCAAGTGTCTGAAGCAGTGTTTGTAGAGGAGAAATTAGCCTTGTCCTGCTTGGTCCCAGAAAAACCAGAAGCAATGGGGAGAAGTGATAGAGAGAAAGATTTCAGCTCCATGTAAGGAAAAATTTCCTAATAATGGATCTGTCTCAAAGTACACTAGACAGAGTTGGGAGGACAGGGAATTTCCCTTAACTGGAAGTCTTCAGATGAAGGCTGGATGACACCACTTGACCCCAAGCTCTGACTTCTGAGGTCTCTTCCAAATGTGAGATTCCCTGTTTCTGTGATAAGTGCAAACCCGCCCCCAATCCCTGACAAAGAACTCAGAAGGTTCTGCTGCCCTGATTAAGGCTCTGCATGCTTAGGAGACTGCTGCCCATCAGGCTGTTAGCAGGGCCCCCATGTCAGATCCCTCTCCAGCCAGGCCAGTTTTGTCAGCAGGGATCCTAGGGTCAGGCCATAATTAGCCTTTTAGAAGCCATCTTCCAAAAAGACAAGAAAATCCCTGGAATGGCTTGAATTATTTCCCTCCCTTAAACCAGATCTGCAATTTTATTGGTACAAGGAGCTCCCAGTGAGAAAATTTCCTCCGCCAATGCAGGTCAGTATCTGCCCTATCAACTGCCCTGACAGTTTGAGAGTTGCCTGAAGCACTGAGAGCTTAAGTCACATGGCAAAATTCAACCCAGAGCTGTCCCTCTATACCTAATGCCATGCTGCCTCTTGGAACTAGATGGACCCTCACAGGTCTTCTAATACACACACACACACACACACACACACACATACACACACACACACACGCACACGCACACACCCTTCCAATTTCATAGAAGAGTAGAATGAGTGACATCTTCAGAGTCACAGAGGGAAGATTTGAACCCAGGTCTTTCAGCATCCAAAGCTGCCTCTCTATTCACTGTACTATGGTGCCTCTTAGAGCTAGAAGGGACTTCATAGTCCCTTTAGTCTAATACCTCCCCCCAACTTTTATAGAAGAGCAAACTGAATCTAAGGGAGGTTGAGGTATTTGTCTAGTAATACACAAGTAGTAAGTGTCTGAGGCAGGTGTCTCTGACTCCAAGACTGGCCCTCTATCCTCTCTCTGTCATGCTGCCTCTCACCATTAATGGGCAGAACCTCTCCACATTTCCCATCTGGTGCCTCACCTTTCATCAAGATGATGGTGGGCTCTCAAAAGCCATGCCAGTGGACCATTAGTTCTGGTGAGTCTTACCTGACTCAGCATTTAGTAAGATACCTCTTAACATTTAGTAAGCACAGTGTAGGTGACTCTGTGAATAGAGTGCTGGACCTGGAATCAG
Source organism: Potorous gilbertii (assembly GCA_028658325.1). Classification (NCBI taxonomy): domain Eukaryota; kingdom Metazoa; phylum Chordata; class Mammalia; order Diprotodontia; family Potoroidae; genus Potorous; species Potorous gilbertii. The sequence continues at coordinate 254,361,727 of CM053769.1, forward strand.
GAAGACTCATCTTTCTGAGTTCAAATCTAGCCTCAGACCCTTATAATTGTGTGACCCCAGGTAAGTCACTGAACCCTGCTTGCCTCATCTCTCAAATGATATGGAGAAGGAAATGACAAACCAATTACAAATGGCATCATGAAGAGCCAGATACAACTGAAAATGACTGAACAACAAGGCACCTATGATGCTGGAAAAAGCCTAAAATGGATGTCCAGTGACAGACTATTTTACTGACATGTAAGACACTTAGCTTAGTTAAGTGAAAAGTAGATATCAGATGGTTGGCCAGAGGTAGGACAGCAACTCATGAAGATCTACTAAGGCATGGAGGGGGAAAAGATTGTGGGAAGAAGCCAACATGAGAGGAGCCAGTAGCTCCCATCATTTTCCTGTCCCCAGCTTGCTACACTAGAGATTGTGTGGAACTTCTCCTTAGGTGAGGCCTAGAACGCTCTTGGCTGAGATATTATATCACCCTCAATGGGAGAGCTCCATCCTTCTGCATTGTCTGGCATTGCCTTTCATATACTCTTTTTCTGACTTCTGTTTTGTTATTAAATTGGATAAATAGATTTCTTGTCTAACTGCTATGTGTGTTTATTGTGGAACTGATATTGGGTAGATATAATTCTATCCCAGTATCCCCTTTATCTGAGGGGAGTAGAGTGGCCAAGCCTCTGGGCTCCACTTTCTGCTTCCCATCTTGGTGGGAAACAAAGTCTTCCCTGAAGAATAGTGGGGGAAGAAGAGGCTAGAGATGTCTATTCTGCCTTCCTTCACCAAGTTAGTAACCCTCCCACCTCCACCCTCCCAATGACAAGTAAAATAGGATCTTTTGCTGTTTTTGTTTTAGTATAATCAAGAAGTATAATGCCTCCATTTGAATGTGATTCAGGAGAATCTTTCCCATCTATTGTGAGGTCTGGGACGATTTGTAAGAAGGTCCAGGCCTTTTGTTAGTGAGGCACTGGTTCTCAAGGGGTGTAAAAAGTGGCTCTAAAACGTGCATAAAGACTCTGAGGTTCAGGTCTTATTTTGGAGCTTACTGATTGGAAGTGTTTGTTTGGCCAGAGGAGCACTCTGGGAAGCTGCTAATGGAGCCTCCTGGCTTTGGGAATCCAGATGTCATGCCTCCCTCTCTGGTAACTATGGTCCGACAGTTGAGGTTCAATTGTCTGTTGAATTCGGGCAGAGGAAGCTATATCTGTTGACTTTTAATTTCTCTGTATTTTCTTTGAAGTTCAGGGTGTTGACTCCCTTGAACTAGATGAATGATACATGTGCTTAGTTAAAGGAATGATACATGTGTTTGATTAAAGTGATTATTAATCCCTTGAAAGTTGCTTTCCTTTTATGAATGCAGATCTAATGTAATAGCAGGCCCCACTGTGTGTGTTGGGATGCTTACTGAAACACACCCCATCCTACATGTTGAGGGACAGCCCCTTGTAACACATTTTTGCAGAGGTCCATAGGAAGCAGTATGGTTGAGACCTGTTCCCTGGTCCTGGTTTTCCTTTACTTGACTGAATCACAGAAGCTCAGTGTTGGAAGAGATTTCAGAAGCCAGGGAGCTCAACCAATAGCTGGCACAGAACGTCCTCCACCAAATAGTCGGCTAATTGTCAACTTCAGGACAAGGACTGTCTCCTTCATCTTTGAATTCCCTCATGCAGGTCCCTGATCCAGTTCATAGAACATAGCAGCTAGGAGTGGAGTGGATAGAATGCTCCTCTGGAGTCGGCAAGACCTGATTTCAAATCCAGCCTCAGACATTTACAGGCTGTATGTCATTTAACCTCTGTCTACCTGTTTTCTCCAGTATAAAACAGAGAATTATAGCACCTGCCTCGAAGGGTTGTTACAAGGATAAAATGAGGCATTTGTAAAGTGTTTAGGACAGGACATAGTAGGTGTTTAATCAATTTTTCTTCCCTTCCTCTTAATAAAAAGTATTTAAAATGTTAATAATTGTAGCTCTTACATTTACTAGCTGCATGACTTTGTGGTCATGTCTATTCTCTTCATCTTGCCTGCTTTCTCATGTGTAATATGGAAGGATTAGATTAAATGATCTCTGAGGTCCCCTTGTGCTAACATTCTCCAGTTCTAAGGCCAAAGGTCCTAAAAGAACAGCTACTCATCGGAGTAGAGATGGAAAGGGATGGGCAGAAGATAGAGTCAGAAGATGGGGGACAACATCAATGCAGGGGCTCTATCAGGGTTATGCCACGGTGGTATATTTCTGGACCCTACACTCTAATTGTTGTAAGAAGCCCTGCATCCTCAGGCAACGAAGGACATAGAAGACTGGAGCTGGGCCCTGTCTATGAATTGTGGAGACATTCTGCCAGAACACTCTTCCCTAGGTCCTTGTCACACAGACCTATCCTGAAGGCACTCCAGTTCCTGAGCTCTCTCATGTTGCAGCTGAAAGGAAGCAAACCCCCAGAACCAAAAAAGAGACAGCTGTCTGATTAGCAGACCACACAGCCCTGCTTCTCTCCCCTGCCCTTTCAGTTAGCCACTGCCTCCATCTCCATATCTCCCATGTCACATGTAGAAACACAAGTCTCAGTCTCTTTAGTTCCCTCCTTGCCCCACCCATCCTTCTCCTTGCTGCTGCATGCAGAAATTCTAAACCTGAAGAATTTCAGGCTCTGGTTTATCTGCTGGGCTCAAACTTGCCAAGCCATTCTCAGGAGCTGGAGGCTAAGGATGCCTGTGTGAAGATAGGATCACCATGGTAACAATGATGTCACTGGCTTTGGGACTCAGCGCTAGCAACCTTAACTGTGATGATCCTCAGCCCAGAACCAGTTATAACCTCACTGATTAAACACCTAAAGGAACCAGCCTGTCTGGTGGAGTTAGCAATCACGTTGCCTTCACTGCTTCCAATGCCCTGGCAAAGGGCAACCACATGTTGGAGGGCTTCTTTTTTAAGGGTGCAGCAGTGACTAGTATGTTAGATAATAAGTTTCCTGAGACAAAAACTAAAACCAGGCATAGCAGGCTGAGGAGGGGCAGGGTGTGGGGGAGAAAAGGGAGGGGAAGGTTGGGGGTGTGTGATGACCTTTTATTTAGAAGGATGCTACAATTAATTGGCAATTTGAATTAGTTATCTGATGCTGGGGTGGTTTGCACTGAATCATCCACATCCCATGGAAAGGACCTAAATGATGTCTCACTACCCCAAAATGTCCCCTCCATAGGCCACTCATATGCTTGAAACCTTTAGGGGCTCCACACTGCTTAAAGAATGAGTCCAAACTTTTTTCAAGGCCTTCCACAATCTATCTCTTACCTACCTTTCCCGCCTTCTCTCCCAATATCCACTTCCCCCCAAAATAATAGTAACACATTTCTATCTCTAAGGGAAATAGAATCTCTAACAAATCTATTTCTAAGATTTACAAAGCAAGATCCTAGCAAACACCCTGTGAATCAGGGAATGTAGTATTATTTCTCCCATTTTCACAGATAAGGAAAGTGAGGCTTTAGGAAGGTAAGTGATTTAGGGTTACAAGGAGGTAACCAAGCTAGAAATAATACCTAGGTCTTTTAAGTCTGAAACTGGTGTTTTCTGCTGTTGCATGCTGACATTCCAGCCTGCACTTATCCACCCAAACAGTCCTTTCCAGGCTTCATCCATACTAGACTATTTGCTATTATCCAAGGGCCATGTGCTTTTCTAAATAAAGCCTTTGCTTAGACAATTCCTTCTACTTAGAAGTCTTCCACTTGCGTCTCTACTTGTAATAATTCTACCAACCCTACAAACCTTGGGGAAACGTCTTTGCCTTGCATGAAGTCTTCCCCAATATTATAAGATGAAAATGATCTCTCTCCCCCCCAACTCTCACACTCTCACTAAAGCACATGGTCTCTATCATTCACATAGCCCCTGACTCCATCTCTAATGCCTTGGCCTTGTTCTTGTTATTCTCTAACAAGTCTAGTGGAATTGTACCAATAACTGTTAGAGATCAAGAGGACCAGAGAGAAAACCTAATCCAACCTGTTCCTTTTATAGATGAGGAAACTGGGGTTCAGAGAAATCACATGACATAGGTAAGGGTACTCAGCAAGTTAAGGGAAGATAACCTTGTAGTATCTGTACAAGGTACTCCTTGAGAACAAAGGACCACAACCAAACAACTCTTGCAAGTATCTACTTTATGCAGGAGACCTTCAGGCAATAAGGAAATGAAGACAAAAAACCTCCAAAAACACAATCAAACCACACTTGCCCTCAGGGATCTGACTTTCTGATCCCATAGCTTCTTCCATTTCTCTTAGTCTCTTAGGCCCATTTGGGCTTCATGTGTTTTTACTTACCCTTTCCTTTTTCTGATCTCAGAAGAACCCACCCCCTCACCATGACTACTAGACTCTCCTCCAATGCCCGATTTCTCCTTCTCCACTGACTTCTCTGCCTATAGGCATGCTCAGATCTCCTTCCCCAGTTCCTGAAGCCTCCTCATGCTAGCCTCCTCTATCATCCCCACTCATCCCTTCTAGACTCCTGTCTGTCCTACTTCTCTTTGTACCTAGTTCTGTGCTTCCCCTCACCTCCTACTCCCACTCTTTCCCTCTCATCCTCCACATTCCAAATCTGACAAGCCCAAGGTATTTTCAAAGGCCACTTTCACTGGTAACCAGATCAATTCCCTTCCTTCCCACCTTCTCCCCCAACTCTAGCCATTTAGTCATTATTTGCCTAAGCCAGTGATGAAAATTGTTTTCCTCAACACTCTCTCTGACCTGTCAACTGCATCTGCTGCCTTTGAAGGTCACCCTCTTCAGGTTGTCATGGAAAAGTGTTCTGCTTGGCTCCAGAGGACATAACCAGTGTGGAATCATGGGGGGAGATTTCACAGGTACAGAGTTTAGTTTAATTTAAGAAAAAACTTCACAACAATTAGAGTGGTTCAAAAGTAGAGTGAGCTGCTTTGGGAAATAGATTCTCTCTCTCTCTCTCTCTCTCTCTCTCTCTCTCTCTCTCTCTCTCTCTTTTGTCAGAAATTAGGGTTAAGTGACTTGTCCAAGGCTACACACTAATAAGTGTCTGAGTAAGGATTTGAACTCAGGTCCTCCTGACTCTGGGTACTCTATCCATTGTGCCATTTAACTGCCCCCCCAATAGAAACTTATCAATGGAGGTCTTTCAGCAGAGGGTGAATGACCAGCCATTTATCTGATATGTTATATAGAGGATTTCTCTTGAGGAATGAGTCAAACCAGAACATCTCTGCGGTCCTTTCCTCCGGCTCCCAAATAGGGAAATGGAGAAGACAATCTTTGTCTTTTGGCAAACCCCTGACTTCCTATTTTGTCTTCTCTCCTCCTCTTCCTGTCTACACCCTCATTTTTTTTGTAATATTCTTACAACACTGACCTAGATGTCAGTCAAATCCTTGTTGTTCAGTCATTTCAGTCACGTCTAATTCTTAGTGACCCCATTTGAAGTTTTCTTGGCTAAGATACTGGAGTGGTTTGCCATTTCTTTCTCCAGCTCATTTTAGAGATAAGGAAACTGAGGCAAAAAGGGTTAAGTGACTTGAGCCCGGTCACACAGCTAGTAAGTATCTGAGATTGGATTTCAACTCAGGTTTTCCTGCCTTCAGGCCCAGTACTCTACCCGATGCACCACCTAGCTGCCCTATATTCAAATTCTACAAGGGTGTTAAATGTTAAGAAAGATACTTGCTATTTTCAGCTTAATTGCTGTCTCCTTCAAGGGGTATTCATAGGATCCTAGAAATTTAAAACTGAAAGATATGTCAAAATGACTAAAAAAGTCTATATTAGATACTTTCTATATATTAGTCACTATGCTAAGTCCTGGGGATACAAATGCAAAAAGTTGGAATTTATAGCCTATACATGTACATAATATTGTGGAGTGGTAGCCAGGAATTTTGGTCTGGGGGGTTAACAGAGAAGATGAATTGTTTCTGAGCCCAAAGGGGAGACAATCGACATACCCTTTCCATAAGCAATGGAAATGATTTGGTTACTATTCTCGGAGCGAGAGAAAGCAAGCAGGGAAGCAAAGATACATAGTCAATCACCCAGGCAGATGGCAAGATGGTCTGGTTCACGACTGGACAGGATATAAAACAGGATCTTGTCTGGGGCTGGCTAGATGTAATTGACTAAGAAGGATTTCATTTGGGTACCTATCAAGCTGGCTTAGCTCTAGGGTGGGAGTTCCAAAGCTCAGCAGCTAAACTTCCCCAGGGACTTGAGGGGAAGGGGGGCAGTGCAGAGGATGTTGGTCCAGGAGGAGAGAAGCAGGGCAGTGTACTGGCAGCAGGGTGAACAGCAAAATGGCCTGGTCTGGACAACTAGAGAGGATCTGGACATCTAGTCCTGTACCTTCAAGCCAGAGATGAGGAAACTGACACAGAACATTAAGGAACTTGCCCAAGGTTACACAGCTATTTAGTGATGGAAGTGGCATGCTTTCCTCTTGGACTCCAACATGCAATGCTCTTTACGCTATATTTAATTAAACTGACTGTGTAGATGAATATTGGTGTTTCTAAGCCAAAGTCCACAAATCCTGTGTGTGCGTGTGTGTGTGTGTGTGCGTGTGTGTGTGTGTGTGTGTGTGTGTGTGTGTGAAAACAAGAGCATGTGCACACACACACTCACACCTCACCCCCAACTCACATTATACAGATTTTAAAGGTGCTACCTTTCTGAACTGAGCAAAAATTGTGAACTTTATCAATTTCTTAGTTTCTACAAGTCAAAATGGGTTCTACACCCCCCAGTTCCTCGGGATAAGGAGACAATGTTTCTATTTCTAATTATGTAGCTTCCTAAGATTAATTGCTTCACATTTATGTGGGACTTAAAAGTTATCTAGGCATTTTGCAAAAATATCACAATTCTCTCATTTGAAGATAACAACCCTGTGGGAAAGATATAGGGAGTGTTTGTTCCCATTTTACAGATGAGAAAACTGGAGCTCAGAATAATTAATTTACTTATCCATAGTTACAAGGGTGATTTTTATAGGCAGGATTTAAACCCAAGTCTTCCTAACTTCAGGTTCAGTGTTTTAATTGAATTTTATTTAAACCACACTGCCTCTCACAACTGGATGACTTCTAAGTATAATTGACATATAGCACTAGGTGCACAAAGTGCTTACCATACATCTCTAATTCCTAGCACAGAGCCTGATACATAGTGGTGTTTAATGTTTGTTGAATTTTATTGATTAAACAACTTGCACAGTATTACAGTTAGTGTTGGAAGTAGAAAATTCAAACCTAGGTCTCCCCTAACTCAAATTCCAAAATTTTTCCCACTATACCCTGCTCCCTCTCACTATGAGGATTCATAGTATAACAGAAAATCTACAGTACTCATTGGGGTGGTACAGTGGATACAGCATGTGCTCCAGAGTCAGAAGATCTGAGTTTAAATCCAGCCTCAGACACTTACTAGCTGTGTGATCCTAGACCAATTGCTTAACCCTGTTTGCCTCAGTTTCCTCATCTGTAAAATGAGCTGGAGAAAGAAATGGCAAACCACTCCAGTCTCTTTGCAAAGGAAAACCCCAAAAAGGGTCAAAAAGCATCAGATACTACTGAAAAATGATACAACTTCCTTCCAACAATCCAGTGAGGTAGAAAGTATAATTATCATTCCCATTCTTAAATATATTTTAGGGAGTGTGTGGTGGGGAAGAATCAATTGATCATTCAACAAACATTTATTGAGCACCTTTTATGTGACAGATGCTGGGGATAACAATTTTAAAAATGAAAGTCCCTGCCCTCTTTGCAGAGGAGATAACACACATATAAATAAGTTTGTGTAAGGGTGTGTCCAGTTAATTCTTCGGCAAAGTTGAAGGTCATTAGGGGCAAAGACAGAACAATCTCTTTCAAGTGTAAATTAAGAAATTCATAACTTGGAAGAGATTCAAGGTTCTAAGTAACCCAACAGCCAATGAAAAACCTAGTCAAGCAAGACAACAAACTTGCTCTTACGGAAAAGACTGCCTCCTTACCTTTGTCCGAAGCCATTCATTTACATAAGACCCAACAAAAATCTTGGAAGTGTGGGGAGCTCTGAGGAGCAGGGAATGACCAAAAAGTTTGGGTGAAGTTTCTCACTGAGGGAATCCAGCTCTGAACCAGAAAAAAGAGACTATACTTCTTTCACATCCTGCCTTAGAGGTGACAAACATCAGAATCATGGCCCTGAGGGAATAAACTATAGGAGCTTCTGTCAATCCTAGGTAAAAGATCTTTGCCCTTTCTGAAAGAAGACAGTAGCATTCCCAATAGAAAATACCCTTGATGAAAAAAGTTGCACTCAGCTGAATCTAAGGCTGGGGAGGGTAGAGACTGTACCTACTTCACGAGGATGAGTGACTGAGTGATCTGCCCAATCCACCGGCCCAGCTAAATCATCTGTCAAGCGGTCACCATGCTGTGGCAGAAGCCAGCCCAGGCAAATAGCAGGGCAATTTGCCCATCACCAACACACTCTACTTCAGAGTGAACTTCCAAAGGATTCGCCAAAGTAAGGACATCTAGTTCCAGAGTAGAGAGATCTATACCACGTGTTCCCTGAATACATGCCTCACAAACAATTCACTTAAGTTTATGCCCCTTCTCCCATGTCAGACTGTATGTCTTGGTGAGAGAAGATGCCACTTCCAGTTTGGTTTTTTTCATTTTTATTCATTCATTCGTTCATTTATTTACTTGGCAAATGTAAGGGGAAGGAATGGTTTGTAACTACTGTTCTTGTTTTGAATAAATGTATTTTCTAAGACTTAATTGAACCTACTGACTAAAAGTAATAATTGAACCTCCTGGGCAGCTAGGGTAGAGTACTGGGCCTGAAGTCAGGAAGACTCATCTTCCTGATGTCACATCTGGCTTCAGACATTTACTAGCTTTGTGACCGTGGGCAAATTATTCAACCATGTTTGCCCCAGTTGCCTCATCTGTAAAATGAATTGGAGAAAGAAAGGACATATTATCCCAGTATCATTGCCAAGAAAACCTCATATGGAGTCACGAAGGCAGACACAACTGAACAGCTGGTTAATAGTAGGGGCTCATAAGCTATAGAGTTGAGTGGTTACTCATAAGAACACTCCTTGGAAAACAGGTAACAGTTGATCTTCTGGGGACCCAACTTTTGAATTGGGGGTATGACCCTGAATCATGTATTGTATGCATATACTTACCCACTCTACA
>CM053769.1:254371068-254393000 GCA_028658325.1 Potorous gilbertii
GACATATTATCCCAGTATCATTGCCAAGAAAACCTCATATGGAGTCACGAAGGCAGACACAACTGAACAGCTGGTTAATAGTAGGGGCTCATAAGCTATAGAGTTGAGTGGTTACTCATAAGAACACTCCTTGGAAAACAGGTTAACAGTTGATCTTCTGGGGACCCAACTTTTGAATTGGGGGTATGACCCTGAATCATGTATTGTATGCATATACTTACCCACTCTACATAAACACTCACACACGTGCATACATACATATTCTGTAATTATTATATTATATATTCTGTGTATATATATATATATATATATATATATATATATATATATATGTACGTATACACACATACAATATAAACAAGGTAATTTTTTTTGTGGGGAGGTACTAGCACTTAGGTTGATCACTAAAGGCTTCAAGTAGAAAGTATCACTTCAGCAGAGAAAACTAAGGAAACGATGGAACTCATAAATAGTGGAGATCCTACCAGGGTGTATTTTGTTTCCCCAGATGGAGCAGTTGGTTCATCTGTACCACAGATGTGGGTATCATTTTTCCACTCCCTCCCATCTTGCCATGGCAAGGTTTTGAAAGCTTCCAGCGTTGAGCTGTGTTTGGGAGATTTAAGAGGTTCCACACATACTATATTACTGATGCCCTAAGGAATCTGCTGAAAAGAATGATTTTGTTCTTTTAGTTAAAAAATATTAAGGAAGCATTCCCTTCTGACAGTGGGTGTGGCCAGATTTCTTTAGCACCTCTGTATCCCTAAATTGCAGCTGAGTCTGAAAGTTTCTCCTTAAAGAGAGTTCCTTCTCTTGGTTTGATGCAAAAAGCACAAAACTCAATAGCACAAATGAGGCAGTGATTTTAGGGAGGTGTGTGGTGAGTACTGAGACCAGAATTGGCCACTCAAGGTGTTCATCTTCTTCACAAGGAAAACAAAGGTTTCTCAAAGAGGCAGTTTTTGTCCTATTAAGCGATCTCTGGAAGGTAGGGTGATATAGTGGAAGAGACATTGGACTGGGAGTCAGGTGTTATGGGTTCCAAGCTTGGTTTTGCCACTGTATTGCTGTATACCTAGAATTGGTTATTTCCCCTCTGTGAGCTTATTTGTCTATAAAAGAAGAGGAGCTGAATTAAGTGATCTTCAGCCCCTAGCATAGAGGCTTGAAATTCAATTCATTAAGTACATATTAAGTGCCTACTGTGCACCATGCACTGTGTACTGGAGGGTGACCTAGTCAAATCTGTGCTTTAGGAATATCAGTTGGAAACTATGCAACGCATGGATTGGAGAGGGGAGAGGAGTGGAAGTTCAATTAGGAAGTTATTGCAATAGTTCAGGCATGAGTTGATAAAGGCCTGAATTTGGATGACTGTGATGTAAGCAGAAAGGGACCGCTGCAAGAGAGGGGAAGGCAAGAATCAGTACTGCTCAATCCCAAGCAATCTAACCTCCCGCATCACCTCTCCACTGAAACTGTCTTCTCTTTGACTATGAACTTGTAATTCCTAAATTTAGTGACTTTTTCTTAATTTGTATTTGACATCATCTACTATCCTTTCCTCTTGGATAATCTCTGAGTTTTTGTGATGCTCCTCTTGTGGTTCTCCTATTTGTTTTAACTCATTTTCTCAGTCTCAGGCATTTGCTCTGCATAGGTGTACACTAGGATTCTTCTGTCCTGTATCATCTCTCTCTGAGCTCAATTACCATTACTTCAACGATTAATTCTACACAGAATACTTCCTGATCTACACATCCAGCCCAACTACTTTCTGAATCTGTCTTCACATAGACTTCATGTGGCTATCTCAAATATATCATGTCCAAAAAAGAATTCATTTTTGTCCCACTCCCATCCTCTTCAGGGTTTTCCTCTTTGTGTTGTGGTTACCACTGTCGTTCCAGTCACCCAGGTTCTAAATCTCAGTCACCTTCCACCACCTTGATCCAGTCAGTTGCCCAATCTTGTTTATTCCACCTTCATGATAATTCTTACATCCTACCTCTTTTCTTCATCCATATATGCATTGTTCTAACTCAGAAGTATATGAAGTATCCAGGAAGACTAATACCCAATTCACCCAACTCTCACATGTGGTTCTAAGAAGTTATAGCACATGCAGTGGCCATACCTCAGTAAACTGTCTTGGCAGATGGGTTAAACCAGGTTAAGTGTAACTAACAGGCCTCAACCTGTGGGTGAGGGGGATGCCTACCCCAAACATATGAAGCCTTCCCCCAGTGGAATGGGCAGATGAGAACAATTTGTTCCAATAGGCCATGAAGCAGGTGCTGTGGAGGGCTCAGAGTCTGGGCAGGCATTGAAGATGCCAAGGTCATCCAGTGCACACTGGGTCATCGCCAATTGTCTTGACTTTTGTTCTGCCACTGGACTTTAATGATTCAGGAAGAGAAAGTGAGGCTGACAACTTGGTGCAGCTCTGCCTCACTTAAATTCAATTCACACACAAGTCATCACTCCACGGCCTCTTCGGTCTTCTTTGAAAACAAAGGACAAACAACAAGCCTAGCTCAGATTCTTATCGCCTCCTGACTGTACCACTGAAAATGCCTCCTAACTGGTCTCTGCCTCCATCTTCTCTCTTTTTTAACAGACGCCACCCCCACCTCAACCTCACCCCTCAATGGACAAAGTGATAATCCTAAAGCACTGGTCTACCCTTATCCTTGCACTACTGAAGGGGATTCAGTGGCTCCTTTCTGTTCTTAGGGGAAAAGATGAACTCATTTTAATATTTAAAGCCCTTCACAATCTAATCTATCTTTCTAAGCTGATTTCACATAACTCCTTGGACTACATTCTAGGAAAACTGGCCAACTTGTGGTTCCAAACACAGCACTTTTTGATCCCTCTCCATTTGTTAAAGCTCTTTATCTCCTCCCGTTATCTTGTAGCTTGTATTTACTTATCTGTGTATGAGATTTATCTCCTTTCCTTCCCCGCCCAGCTGGTACTTGCCCATGAAAGCTCCTTGAAGACAGAGACCGTTTTATTTCATCTTTGTACATCCAGAACCTTAGAGTAGTAGGTACTTAATGCTTGTTGAATTTAATTGAATGTATCTGAGGCTGGTTACCCTCTAAAGGCCTTTTTTTGAGGGTCATCATGACTTTGGAAAACTCTCAGGTAGCATAGTTAGATTATGGTCCAGTGAAGTCCGAGTCTACTGACCTCAGTCCATGTGTGCATACCAGCAAAAGCATTTATCACAGTAGTCCCTCAAGCTCAGTGAGAAGGACAGACATAGGGCTTGGAAGAGTAGGGGCTGAGGGGTGTGTGTGCGTATGCATATTCATGCATGTATGTGTGTGTGTTACATATCACATTTTCAGATTTACTGGGGGTTTTTCTCTCCTCTGTAAAGGCAACATTTTCACCCCTGACCCTCCCTTCTATCTGGACCCAATTGTTTCCCCATTCTGTTTCTTATACCATGTGCTTCCCCACTTCTCTGGACCTCAATATTTTGCTGTCATGACAAGACCAAAGCTGGGATAGGACATGTAAACTCTTCGGACAAAGTTCAGGTACCAGTGGGCCCCCATGGGGATGCTAATAATGTGAACTGATTGTTTTCCCTGGCTCTCTGGGGAATGTCATTGTAGCACTTGGGCATGGAAGAAGGTTACCCCTTGACCCCCTCCTACTATTGCCCCAACCCCATCCTCCAAGGGCAGTCCTGGGGCAGAAGTAGAGAAGATGGAGAGGGAGAGAGAGAGAGAGAGAGAGAGTGGGTGTGTGTGTGTGTGTGTGTGTGTGTGTGTGTGTGTGTGTGTCTGTGTGTGAGTGTGTGTGTGTGTGTGTGTGTGTAAGCCTCCCTGGGAGTGCTTGGGTGAGGATTCCAGTACTTTTACTCCCAAGGCCAGCTTTCCCTACCTGTTCAGCACCCAGGTCCCCAACTCCAGTCCATCCACCAAACAATCATGACTCCAAGGCTGTACAGAGCACACAGCTAAAAGCGAGTCACTTACAGTTTATTTTGCCTGAAAGTATTTCACATCTCTTTGTACACAGCTACAGAACAGGAGTAAGTAGGAAACCATCAGGTAAAGCAACAGTGCGAAGGAGAAAGGGGGCCAATTGTTTTTTTCTTTTTTCATCCACTTCTTCCTGCACCTGATGCCAATTGTGCAGGATGGGACTTGAGGGACAAAGGAAAACACAATGAACCTGGCATGTAAAATGAATTAAGATTTAACCCAATTTCTCTTTTTAAAAAATGAGGGCACGGCACAGGGTAATAAAATCTACCTAGCAAAGTATAAAACGACAAAAAGCATGGCTCCTGTTGAGTCAGATAGATAAAAACATTACCTTGGCCACATGGAAATTTTAGAGATGATGAAGGGGAGAGTGTTTGTTCTAAACAAACAGAAAAAGGGACCCCCAAGCAACACTCCCTCCCCCAAGGGCTGTTCTGTACAGTCAAGGCTCAAAAGGAAAAAAAGCCAACTATTTATTCACCCAGGAAAGGTTTTTTCCCTTCTTAGCAATTGTGGGGAGGCCAGGAGCTCTGAGGACTAGTGGTCACATTTACAGAAGGGGATGGCTATAGGTCAGTGGCAAAGGGTTTTTCTTCTCTCAAGAGACCATGCAGAAAAGCAGGCATGCGTGAATGAGGACGCCGAGCGACACAAAATGGTGGCAGGACTTGGAAGTCTTGAAATCTTGGACGAGAACAGAGAACAGTGGAGGCAAATCATGAATCTAGCTCTCTCTTGGCAGGGGGCTATCCTACCCGGAAAGGGGGTGGGATGGGGAAATGGTTAGCACACATCCCCAGCCTGATAAAGGAGCAAGGAAAGATGGATGGTCTTTCAGGAACAAGACTTCAGGTAGGTGGCCTCCTCTCCCTCCCTCCCTCCCTGCTCCCAAAGTCTTCAGGCTTCAGTCAGTGAGGATGTTTGAGACATTCTGAAATCATAAACACGGCAGCAGACGGACGGACGGATGGACGGACGGGCTGACAAGAGAGCGTTAGCATACAGGATCCATTACGAAAAGGCAATTATTCAAGGAGGGTTTTTCCTTTAAAAAAATAATAATAACAAGACAGCAGACTAGTTTATACAGTACTATACGCCAAGGGGTAAAAGAATCAACAAGTTATAAATAAAAGACAGGTCCCAGACCTGTAGTTTGTGAACCATTTCTTAAATAGGTGCATTATTTAAATCTTATGTACAACAAAATTACTTTGCATGACAATTGCAAGGACAGAGGGAGAGGTATGATGACAATGATCTGGGCTTTTTCTCTGGGTAGCGAATGGCTTGTTTTTTGGAGTGTCCCTCAAAGGGGGCCCCCAGGAAGGCCAATTGGAATTATGAGTGATGGGGGATTCTGAATTTGCTTTTCCCACACGGCATCAACACCAAAGCAAAGGAAATCCACAAGGAGTCTCTTCCCCTTCCCCTCCCCTTTTCCCCCTCCCCCACCCACCCCCATTGATAATCCTCTTGTTGCTACAAAGTCTTTTTCAGGTTAGTTTGATTTTTAAAATTATGAATCTAAAAGATTGAGGCAGGGGCCGGGCATGCTTAAAAGCCCCACCCCCCCGCCTCCCTCCCTGCCCCCTGCCCCAAGAAAGTCTCCCCCATCTATCTCACAGCCATGGTGGTGAGATCCAAGACCCCACAACGGGCTGTTCTACAGATATTAGTCAAAAGTTGTTTTGTTTTCAAATTTTTCCTTCTTGTCACAACTTAAAGAGAGCGAGAGAGAATTCACCAGGCTTCAGTGTAGCGGACGTCGACCTCTTTCAGATTGGGCAGCTTGGCCTGTTTCAAAGGAATAACAAACACAGTTACTGGGAAGACAGGCACCACCAATCCCTGCTTGCAATGGAGCTCCCAGATTGATTTCTATGCCCCCCCCCCCCGCCCAAGGAATCCACCCCTTAATTCCTCACTAGTCTTGTCTGCCTGAAGGGGGACTGGGGACCCCTTCCAGGGGGTTTCGGCAGAATCTTTTCCAGGATTAATGAGATCCATGTTAGTTGCCTGGGGCCCAGAAGAATGGAGGCTGAGGACAAGTGAAAATGGGACTAACTAAGCAAACTATGCCTGGAATGTATTTATTATTAATTTCGTATATTTAAGCCACAGAATTAAAGAATATTAAAGTTGGAAGGATTCTTAGAAGCTATCTGGTCTGGACAATGCCTTAATAAGAATAGCTTCTATAACATTTTCAATAGGTCATCATTTTGCTTTTGGGTGAAGGACTCTAGCTGGGAGGGATATCCTCTAAATTCAGGTTTGGTTGATTTCTTTAGTTCTAGGTCTCTGAAAACTCCAGACACTACTGTAGGTTCTGCTCTCTGGGATCAACTGTAACAAATCTAATTCCTCATCATCCCTTCAAATGTTCAAAGACAGCCATCAGGATCATATAAGGCTTCTCTTTTCCAGGTTAAGCTTCCTTAGTTCCTTCAACCAGTCCTCAAATGGCATAAAAACCAACCCCTGTACCATCCTGGCTGTCCTCTCCTGGATAAGTTCCAACTTGTCAATGTCATTCCTAAAATGTGGCATCCATTGCTACACTCAATACACTTCCTATGGCCTGACCAAAGCAAAAGATAATACACTATCACCTCTCTTGCTCAGACCTAGGAGACACCCAGGACAGTAAGAATGTGGATAGAACAGGGACAACCAGGAGGAGGAGTACAAGTGGTCTCAGAGTCAGTGGAAGTTTTGATCTTATCTGTGAAGTCAGGCCTGGGGCCTGCCTAGACCTCTGAGCACAGGAAATGAAATAACACATTTAAAAAGCTCTGCAAACCATAAAGTACTACATGAATGCCAGCTATCATTATACTCTGTCATTCTGGGTTCTAAGGTCTTTCCTAACTCTGGTATTCTACACACTATATGTTTTAACTCTTCTGGTTCTGACATTCTTATGTCCTTTTAGTTCTAACATTCTAAGTTCGAAGGGCCTGTCCAGTTCTTAGGTTCTATGTGGTAAGGCCCGACTCAGCAGACATTCCATATTCAGGATATTCCAGTGCTGATACATACAATCTAAGATTCTCTCCAGTTCTGAGATTCTATGCTCCAAGATCTTTTGCAGGTCTGACTTTCTACGTTGTGTTTTAAAACACCTCCAGCTTTGATTTTCTTGGTTACATGGTCTAAAATTCCTCCTAGCTGTCTGTACTTGGTGTTCTGAGGTCCCCCAGGCACCCAGCTCTGACATTCTAGGATCAATGATACTAAAATACCTTCAGGTCTTCGTAGGTATCTGCTGAGAGCTTGGTGCTGTTCATGTTTAAGCTGCAGAGACTCTTCATCGCTGTACAAAGGCAGAAAGAGAGATGTGTGAGAGATGAGGGAGCCAGAAGCAGGCAGAGACACAGACACACACACACACACACACACACACACACACACACACACACACACACACTACCACCTCTTGACTGTGAGTACAACAGGTCCAGAGGTGAGGCAAGCGGACAGAATGTAGTGCCCAGAACAATAATCCAAGGAGAAGTAAGAGGGACTTAGGATGTTTACTGAATGAGGGAAATGTATCGAACAATTTGGTCCAGGCCTTCTGCTAATCCTCAGCACATTCTGATCTCCCAGTATCTCAATGTGGCTTAGCTCACCTAGAAACATTTCCTCATCACTCCTGCATGGCCACTCAAAGCACAGATTTTGGACAGAGGTGTTGGGGTACCATCCCTAAGTAAGGGCAGCCCTGCTCGTCATGGCTACTCAGGGATACTCCTGAAGGTAGGATGAGCGGGTATCTGAGTTGAATGAGATTCAGATGCCAGATAGGGTATCTCAGTTCAAGAGGCCGTGTACCACTCATTCTTCCAAAAGAGTAATGTTTCCCACTATCCCAAGAAACTTTTCAGAGATTAAGCACTGCTGGGCACCCTCAAAAAGTGCTGGAGCCTCTTCCCAACCCTATCTAATTTAGGGATCCCAAGGCTTTCTTGGGGAAAACTCACAGCTCAGTGCCAGCAGCCCGGCATCGGTGACAGGCGTTTCACACAAGTTCAGCACTTGCAACATGGTGAGGTGTTCTGAAAGGAGCCGCAGACCAGCATCTCCAAACTGTGAGGACACAAGACCAACTCAGCCACGAGACTCCTAAGTCTTAGAAGTGCTGGATTACGAAGCCCTTAAGAAGCTTCCTGAGAGATGAAATTCAAAGCCCCATAGAAAGATGACCTAACAGTGTCTTGCTGATGCTCAGCAAGGCATCATGGGACACAGAATCACCCACTACTGGGAGGTGGAGTTCAGGGGAAGCATGTTAACACTCCAGTTACAGGATCATGGGATTTCAAGCTGTAGTGAACTTTAAAGGTAATCTAGTCTGAACCTCTCATTTTATGGACAAGGAAACTGAGGGAGAACAATGACTTGCCCAAGGTCACACAGGTATTAATAGAGCCAATGCCCTTGCCACCAACACACTATACTTGATTCAAACCTCGGAGTCCAGAGGGATGGAGTTCTGAACTTGTATTTTAGCTTCTCCTCTCTTTATAAGGTTGTGGGGGCAGGGGGAAGAATTTATGCTAAAAATCATCATGAGTGCAATCATTCTTACCTTGGAGAATGTGGAGTCAGACAAAGAGTAATATTTACACTGGGAAATGTGGTCCCTAGAAATCAAAAGAGGACCTATGCCAAGCAATGGCTGGCTTTTTAGGAGAGTTAAAGCCTTCTTACTACTGCAGATATTCTGTAAATCACCAGATATGAAAGTTGGAAGTCCATCTAGTATGACCTGCAGCTGATCAAGCTATCTAACACATCTATAAATTTCCGCTAATTGTTCATTAACAGCCATCAGTTCAGCCCACCATGCTACATTTTAAACAGTTAATATTGTTTAAAATACCAAAGTAATCATTGGAATAGCTGGCAGACTGGGTAATTCACTAACTTTGCAGTTAAGTCCCTTCCTTCTAGCTCTAAACTCATATGAGGCTATGAATCTAAGGGAGATATGAATTTTTAACATCTAGCACCAGCTAATCAAGTTCACGCAGGTCCTTCTTCACCAGGTCACCAGGGTCTTCAGACATTGTTTTCATGTGAATACTATTATTGGCCATGGAGGACTCCAGGGAAAAGGGCAGGGTAAGTGCAACCAGGGGTCTGAGGGACAGTGATCTGAGAGAAGGGAAGGGAGATTCTCCAGGTGGGGGTTGGGGTGAAGTGGTCTCTGAAGCTGGTGATGAAAATCCACTCCCACCATATACCAAAAAACACAAGTGCTCGAGAAACCAGAGCAATTCCCTAATTATACCTGAACACTAGCCTGGACTCCTAGAATGAAAGCAAATTATCCAGATATAAGGTCAAAACTTCCAAGAGTGATATCGTACAATCCAGACTTAGAATAACAATTCATGTGGTGAAAACAATCACGTGCTCCAACAAGAGACAGATAGGCCAGCCCCTGGGAAACAGAGAGCCTCTACCCCTCGGCCTGGCTGTTATGGTTCATCTTTCAATGCTCATACCTGAGTGGACCACAGATTTAGCTGCTTGAGAGAAGGCAGTTTGATGAGGTGCTCGGCACAGGCACTCGTCACATTGGTGAAGGCCAAGCTGAGGTTCTCCAGGTTTCCAAAGGAGCCAGAGCTCAACAAGCGAGCCAGGTCTGCATCCTATAGGGTCAAAAAGATGTATGGTTAGTGGAGATAGACATATTCTGGCCAAGAGGAAGATCTTAGCACTTTGGATGGCTTCAGATCTATGGAGTGAAATATAGGTTCCTGGAAACTCATCTCTAGACTCAAGAGTCAGAGTCTGCCTTTCTGAGGCTTCCCCAAAGAGTTAACTGCATTTGCACCATTTTGCCAATGCCATGAGTAAAGGGTCTAGCTTTTATCCCTTACTCACCTTGCATTTTCATGTGCTCAAAGATGAACCCTGTGAAGCCCATGCCTTCTCCATCACTCAAGGAAACAATTGGGAAAGGTAGGCCAGGGAAGGCCTGATTCTGATCTTACTTCCAGAAAGCAGGTAAGGGGTTGAGGGTGGTATGCACAGAAGGGAAGAGAAGAGGTGGAGAAGATGAGGCAAAAGCTTCCCTTGAGCTGCCTCACACCTTTAATCACTGACTCATGCCCTTCAAAGAGACCCTTTCATTTGATCATGGTAGTACAGGCCAGAACATTGGACCCTCAGACACCCAGAGCTGTTCTGTCAGACCTGTTACCCAGAAAACCTACAAAAATCATAGTTTTAGAATTAAAAGGGACTTCAGCTTTGTACACTGAGACATTCCCAACTTTGGGCGGATAGTTCAGCCCCATAGAGAGACAGAGAGACCATAATCCTCATTCTGGGTGAATGGTTAACTGAATCATGGCTCATCTTCTGATGCTTGTACCCTATGGCGGGGTGGGGCGGGGGCGGTGTACACAGGCTTAGCTACTTGACAGAGGGTGGTCTGAGGAGTGCATTTCATAAATCAGGGAAACTGAGGTCTTCAGAGGGGAACTGACATGGCCAAGATCATGCAAATTAGGAGTACCAGAACCATAATTCAAAGTTGGTTCCTCTGACTCTGGATGCAGAACTAAATGCAATGAAGCACTTTGCAAACCTTAAAGCCCTAAAGTGGAAATGTGCCAGCATTTCCTCTGTAACAACACCTTCCCCAAATATCTCATAAGGACATCTAATGACCTCATGAGAAGGAAAGAAATGGCCCAGTTCCATCTCTGGCAAATCATTCCCAGGAAAGCTTAGAAGAAGGTAGGCAAAAATCACTCATGGCCAACTATTCCTCATTTATCATTCATTCAGTTTGGCACTAACCACCTCACTCATTCTACCATGAGCCCATGTTCCACACTTAGAGAGAACAGCCCAACCCAGGGGAAAAAATGATACTTACTGTGGACTTGGAAGGCAGAGTTAACCTGGTGGGGCCCCCTTTTCTTTGCTGTAAAAGAAATATGCATCTATTGGGCTTTATCCTCACTTTTCACAATTCATCCCTGCCCTGCCCACCCTGTGTCAGTTCTTCTCATAAGTCCTGAAAGGAGCCTTAAACAAGTGTTTGAGGTCTGCATCCACACGTCAAATGGATGGGATGATTCAAAGGGGAGTAGTTAGGTGTATGGCCAATGGAGTGATGTGCCCTTTATGGAGGTATTTTACAAGGTGGAAAGGAGATGAGTAATTGTTTCAATCTCCAGTAACAGACCCCAAGCATGCTGGGTGATCACCTACATGGCCAATATCTTGTCAAGACCTACCAGCTCCTTCAGTTCCCGCTGCCTGTCACAGAGCTGCTCATACATTTTCTTTCCCACATCGGTACTTTCGAGGGTGGAGATGATCTGTAGTTGGGTGTCATTGTTGTCTATGATGTTGTATTCCAGCATCAAACAGAGAATCTGACAGGGAGATGGACAGGAAGAAAAGTGGAAGGATTGTTTCTTTACTCTCCTTTGGAGGAAGCAGCCAGGTCCCTGGGGGCTCTGGAGTACAAGCCTTCGTGAAGACTCTAGATGCCAGCACCTCAACCCTGGGTGAAAAGCCTTAGACATCCTCCCTTCTTCACTGAGAGATAACTTTTCTGTTAGGTCAGAGGTGTTTGCTCTGAAAATCTGGGTGGTCTATCTTGCCCTTCAATCTCCCCTTCATTGTCTCCTCCTTTCATTTTCATTAGTCAACTGTTCTGATCCAGGCCCCTTTTACCTCCCTTTTCCTTTGATTTTCCATTCACATTTTCCAACCTTTCCCTCTTTTCTGAACATCTCTCTGGAGCCTCCTGTAGGTCTCAGGATACCAACAAGGGAAGGAGATGGGAATATAATGGATGAACTTTGATCTACTTTCCCTACCCAGAGACTCATTAAGTCCCTGTGCCCCCTGAAAGTGTTTGGCTATAGATTATCTATCCACCTGGCACAAACTAGAATTCAGCATAAGGAAGAACTTGTCACAATGGAATGGGCTGCCCCAAGAGGCTGTTCCTGTCACGAGAGAAAGACTGGATGGCTATTAGAGGGAGAATCCTTTCTCAGACTAGAAGACTTCTGAGGTCTATTTCCGTTTTATGATGGTCACTTATCTATGGCACAGAGAAGAGCTGAGGTTACATGTCCCTTTTATGGGGCGAGAGGGGACAAATGTTATTCAGATCACCTTGATGACTTAGGTGTTTTAGGCATTTGCTTCCTCACCCCACACTTGGACTTTGCAGTCCCTGCAGAATAAGTATTGGTTATTGCAGTCTCCCCGTCTTCCTCTCAAACTTCCTTTGGAAAGAAGGCCCCACTTTCCAACAGGATCTATAGGAAACACTGGAGACTATACTACCCAGGCATCTGACTATCTTCTTGGCTCTGACTCACACACTGCAAGGAAGTGATGACACATATGCAAAAACCAGAGACAGCTCAGGGCAGTACGGGGCTTGGCAAACTGGGTACCTTCCAACAAGTACTTACCAACCCCCCCCCCCTTTTTTTTCTTTTTTCAGGTTGGAAGAAGAGGGAGGGAAGGAAAACTTTCTGAGTCATTCATATCTGAGATCAGTAGGATGAATGAATTGGAAAAGTGCGTCTCCCTAGCTCTTTCTAGGACAGGAAGATCAAAAGAAGAGGGGATAGCAGAGAGAGAAATAAAAAGGAGGAGAGGAGGAGGAGGAGAATTAGAATTCCAAAACATTAGAGTGGGAAAGGACTTTCCAGAACATCTAACCCAGTCTTCTCATTGGACAGATGGAAAAACTGAGCTTCAGAGAAATAAGCTGACTCACTGAAGGTCACATAATTAATAACAGAGATAACACCTAAACCTAGATTTCCTTCCTCAAGGTCAGTGCTCTCTCTTCACCCTGCTATGACCATCTGTCATCTTGTCCAAACCCTCCCTCTCTAAGGGTACCAGCACTATAGATTGTCCCTTGCTTCCTTATCTAAAATACTGGGCCATTCACCAACTGGATGAAGAAGTGGGATGAGAGAGAAAAGAGCCCTGGACATATGGATACACTCCAAAGTGCTAAGGTTGTCCCCAAGCCATGGCTTGTTATGGTTGTTCCTTGGGTCTCACTACAGAGTGTCCAAGCAGCATTGCTAAGCCAGGCCCAGACACACACTCACCTCCACCATGGTCTGATTGCCCCTCAGAGCCAGGAGCATGCATGGTCCCAGCTTGTTTTCAGCCAGCGAAAGTAGGAACTTTTTCGTCTTATAACAGGATCCCATGAGTATATGCACCTGTGAGAGGAAGAAGGCCACAAAGAAAGGTTAGAGCCACTGGCCCACAAATGTATCAGAGGATACAGAGATGCACAATGCCTCCCACGCATCTGCAGACCTCAGTGCAACCACTCTACGCTGAGGTAAAGCTAAGAAGTTCTAGCTTTAGACCGCAGCATGCCTAGAGATAAAGGCAAACCCACAGGCTGCTACAACTAGACCACTGCAGGGGCAGCCTCTGAGTGGGGCAATGCCCGAGAAGTGTTTGGCTGTGTGATCATGATTTTTTTGGCTTAGTTCAGGGTTGGGAACCTGCAGCCTCTAGGTCACATATGGCTCTCTAGGTCCTCAAGCGTGGCCCTTTGACCGAATCTAAATTTCATGGAATGAGTTCCCCTAATAAAAGGATTTGTTCTGTAAAATCTGAACTTAGTCACCCAAGGACCTTCGATGCCACAGGTTCCCCAACCCTGGAGCAGATAGCAAACATGACTTTATGGATGTCTGGCCTCTGGGAGGGTTGTCAGATAATTCCCTAAGACCAGTGAACAAGAACAAGACTTTCAAATAACTCTCTAGTCCCTGCCACATACACACTCACTATGACCCCCCCGAAAAAACCTTCTAAGTCACAGAATCACGAGATTTAGATCTAGAAGGGGCGTGAGAGATAATTTAGTACAATGTATTCATTTTATAGAGTAGAAAACTGAGGCACACAGAGGGTTGAGCTGAAGTTCAAACCCAAGTCTTCTGGCTTCAGTGTTCCTATGGAGATGAGGATATGAATTTTCCCCTGGGCCAACCAAGGGGCTTTAGCCCTGTTGTCTAATATCGTCTTTGGGCTTTGGGTACCGGGCAGATATCTCTGAAACCCTTATGTTGACTACAGCCCAACATTCACATAGCCTAGGGTGAGCAGCACGGAGAAGGCCTGTTTTCCCTTCCCTCCCGAGGGCCTCTTGGGGACTGGATGATCTTCTCTGAGGAAACTTAATGGTCATATTATCTATAAATACTTGTCAGTCAGTCAATATTGAATCCTGCCTATTTCCTGGAGGTTTCACACATGAGTCCAAAGGATAGGGAGTTACTAGGGGGACATTATGAATTCACCCCAAAGAACCTGATCCATAGCAGGCCATGCTTCCTGCTGGCTTTGGAGATTAGATATACAGAGATGGATTGGAAACTGGTGTAGGAAAGGAAATGATGAGTCACTGGAGAGGCTAAAGAAGGCTTGTAGATCTGTCTGCCCCTCATTTCAATACAAAATGCTTTCCTTTTCTTTAAAAAGTAGTTTTGAGATGGAAACTTCCCAGCCCCAAAAGCACGCTGTATTACTCTAGAGAATGCCCATTTTGATCTTAGTCGCTGTATAATTTTCCTTCCAACATTTGTGTAATCATTAAGGTTCGGGTATAGCATGCTGATGGATCCTCTCAGACTAGTGGTTGCCAGTTCATGTTGCTTCTTACTCTCATTGGGTACCGACTGCTGGAGGGGACCACCAGGCGTTGCTATGGGGAAGGCAATGACGTCTTCACAGGAAGATTATGGCTCAAGTTGAGAAATAAATGAAGGGAGAAAACAGACAAATTTCCAAGCTTCAGAAATCTGGCTAATTTAACAGTGAATGAACAACTTAAGACAGAGCACGTACACAGAAACTTCTAAAAATAAGTTCCTTTCAAGAAGGACCCAAGAGGCAGCTCATATATTATAGACAAAATTCCACTTGCCTCGGTTTACTGGGTAGTTGTGTATGAATTGGTTTTCCAACAGAGCTAGTTTCCTGGCAAAAAGTTCCTCTGCCTTGCAAAAAGCACAGGAGAATGAATTATTTGCTTTGATAAGAAAGGGGAAGGGGAAAAAGCTAGTGGAGCCATGGAAGACCATTTCTGATTGAGCTGGCTGACCTTGGGTAGTATTGTGCCCAAATCTCCCTTTGCTCTATCCTACTCACCCCGGAACACCTCCCTTCTGTTCTCCAGGGTGGATCTCCTGGGACCCAGAACCCTATCTGCCTGGGAGTATGGTTTAGGTTGAGACTAGTGGGAAAAGGGGAACAGTCCTGGCACTTTGAGCAGTCTGGCTCCCTGACAATCCTCCTCAGAGCCCAAATGTCTGGAAAGGCAGCAGGAACACATCATGGAGCACACAACTGTGAGGGTGCTTCAGCAGTAGTCCAGGTTTTTCCCATGCTCTCCCTTCTCCACAGGGAGATTGCACCAGCAGCAATCCATCTCACATTGTATATACTTCCATGAATAAACACAAACACACACTCACACACACACACACACACAGTATACCAGATTAGAAGCTTAAGACAGGGATTGGTTTGCTTTTGTCCTTGTATTTCTAGTGCCTGGCATATAGTAGACCTTTAATAAATAAATGCTTGCTGGATTTTTAAACACCTACACCCCCTTCACTGGTACCTTCCCTTTTGCCTAAAAACATATTCAGGACTCCCTTTCTCTTGGCTTCAGCAGCTAATGAGTCACTGAGTTCATAGGATCACAGATGCTGTGCCCCCTTGTCAGATGGATGTTTTGGCTTCTTTTCAGGCTCCTGATGACCATCTCTCTATCTCCCAGTCAGGGGGTGTTTCAGAGGCAGAGGTCACTGGGAAAGGTCACTTAAAGAAAGTCAGTGTCTGCATTTCTGAAGCCAAGTCAGTCAGAATGAGCAGGGGATCATGGGAACAACAAAATCTATTAGGATCACAGATTTAGAACCAAAAAGCATGTCAAAGGCCATCTAATTCAACCTCCACATAATATAGATGAGGACACTGACTTGTTCAAGCCTGCCCAGGCAGTGAATGATACAAGTAGTATTTGGACCTTGGGCACTCTGACTTATTCCCTCTTAACATCCTGCCTCAGTTCCTTGGGCTCTTCCTTAGTAATCTCTCTGGCATCTCTGTCCCCTCCCCATCATTTTGACTGCAGCTGCCCTAGGGCCAGTCCTCATAACAATTTACTTGGAAGTAATGAAAGAGACTCCTGTCTATTTTTTTCTGGCTTCCAGCTTCTCCTCCAACTTATTCTGCTAAAGTACATCTTATCACACCATGATGCCTGCCCCCTCACTTGTATAATCTTACTTTGGACCTGCAATTTTATTGGTGTGGAAGAAACTCCTAACATGAAAACTCACTCCACTAGTACAGAGTGGCAACTCATCTGTCAGCTGGAGCACTGAGAGGTTAATAGACTTGCCCAAAGTCAGACAGCCAGCATGTATCAGAAATAGGATTTAAACTCCAGGTACTCCTTACTTCAAGGCTACACCTCTATCCACAATGCTTCACTATCTCCCACCTTTCAAACCCTATCTCCCACTACTTCTCTAACTTTAGCACTGAGCCCCTACCATGCCTTCCCCTTTCTATTTCAAGCACTGTTGCTCATACCGAGTAGAATCCTTTCCTCATCTCCACCTACTAATTCATCCTCAAGAACCAAATCAGAGCCCACTTCTTCCTTCAGCCTAACCTGACCACCACAGCCTAAAATGATTTCTTTTTCTTTTTAACCTCTATTGTGAGTCTTGTGTCCAAGAACTCCTGTCTTGCCTCCCTCCCAGGGGTGTTGTGAGGATCCAAAGAGAGAATATGGATTAAAAGTCTGTAAAGGTCTAGACTCACATCAGACTTTGCAATTCATTTGCCAATGAATGTTATGCTGCCTTAGTTCTTCTACTGATGTTTTCAGCTGCTACCTTTCATGTCATCTTACTCTCAGTATGTTTCAATCTTACTTCCATAAGATTATAAGCTCTTTGAGGGTAAAGTTTCTGTCTTGATCTTCTTTGTCCCCCCAGAGTGCCTAGTATATCATTTCAACATACACTACCAGATTGACTCATCATCCAAAAATGATGCCTTGTGTATATCAAAAACCCTTAAGAACTCTGTGAATAAAGCCTAAACTTCTTGCCATTCAAAGCCTTTATCATCTGGCTCCTGAACTTTCTAACCCATTTTCCACTATACATCTAGACTAACCTTCTCCTCTAGCCAAACTGGTATCCTTGGACACCATGCACATTACTACTTCCACACCTTTGAACATGCCACTTCCTTAACTTGCAATCTTATCTTCTCTCTGTTTATCTAAGTCCAACCCAGCCTTCAAAGCCTACCTTCTCTTCCCTTCTCTAACTCTCCCTCTCTCTTTAAAACTCTTATTACCTTTCTTGTCTGTGTCTCTGATTCAGCACTTGGCACATGCCTCTCTACACTACTGTTGCTTTCTGCTGATCCTCTTTGGTTTGACTGTGCAGATCATATTAATATTCATTCATTCATTCTCTCTCTCTCTCTCCTTGCCCCTACCCCTAGCAACTAACACAGAACTGTACATATAGTACATTAATAGAAAACATATACTCTAATTCAAAACCAGAGATATGGATATAATAAAGACTTTTTTCCCTAACTAGTGAATGGTGCTATCTTGAAACATTAGGACATATGGTGTCTGTAAATACAGGTGCTCAATAAATGACCAGGAAGATGTAAATGAACTTCATCCTATTGGAGAATAGAAAACATATTCTCTTCTCTGAACCTGAGTTGCCTCACATTGGGAGAGATCCCAGGATTTGGAATCAGATGACGAGAATTGGAATCTAGACTCTGATTCTAACTAACCATGCTTCCTGAATAACCAGAACTTGTGACTTGGGGCACTTTCCTTGTCTTATCTTGGGGTCTTAGTTTCCTCATCTGTAAAATGAGATTAGGTTACATAAACGTCCCTGCCAATTCTGAATTTTAAACTCCCATGAGCCTACAAATCCAAATTATTTCCCAAAGTGTATCTCTCCTTATAACTTTCTTTGGTAAATGCCAACAAGGATGACCCTAGTCCAGTGTCATAAGAAGTTCACAATGGCAGTTTAGGAGCCTAGAAAGATGTAAATTGTAGCTGCAGTAACAAGCTGAGTGTCATTGTCCTGAAGAAAAAAAAGTTTCCCAGAAAGAATTATTTCTGTCCTTTCCTGAAGAATTGTAGAGTCAGGAAGCTTAACTTTCTTTAGCCTGAGGACATCAACTGAGGCTCAAGTGTGACAAATGTGATTTCCACCATGGAAATACTTTGAAGTATTATAAGGTACCATATGGAAATGAAAGATTACCATTAGTGTCTCTAGAAAACTTGCTGCCTATGAGGTTCCCCTGATGAGAATATATCCGTGGGTAATTACTTTCCATTTGAGGCATACCTGAGACTCGCTAGCTCTGGTTTACAATGAATCTGGTTTGGATGAGGCAGCTGCTTTATGAGCTTCCTTTTCTGAAGTTCTCTCCCAGGGGGCATAAACAAAATATTTAGGAAATAGAACAGATAAGATATCCAACATCTCTTTAGTGATTCTTGCAACCTCTCACATTGAACTCCAGACCAACTCGGATATCTCACAATCAGGATTCACCTGAACAATTTCCCAACAGTGGTGACAAGCCATCCCGAATCATGTACACTCTTCTGTCCACTCCCTGTGACAACACACACAGTAGGAGATGGTTGGCTGCATTTAAAGGGCCATACCAGGGCCAGGGAGCAGGTTTTATTTGTTTGGGTTTTTTTCTTCTTAGAAGCAAATAGCTGTTATGTCCTCAAGTTAGGGTATGATTTTACTAATTGATGTCTCTTGTAAAGACGTTAACATGCAAACACTGAGACACCAAAGAGGGGCACTGCATTTTAGATCCGGAAGTATCTCTGCATATGACTGTGCTTGACCACAGTTGAGTGCGAACATCAGTAATTTAACAAGCAGGAAAAGAACTGAACAACAGATACATACTATGAGGATGAGACAGCTCAAAAGCAGCTAACAGGAAGGCAGAGAGGAATCAGGAGCCATTATCACATGCTGGCAACTGCTTAATTTGAACTTGTAGAGCATATGCTTTTACCTATCCTTTGTCCCTGAAGTAACATTGGGTTTACAACACATTCAAGGCAAAATGGCCTCATGATCTACACTCACTACAAGGAGATGAGGATGGAAGAGTGGCTTACTATAATATCTCTATGGCTGCACACTTGAATCCTCAGCAAGGACTTCCAGATTTGGTTAGAAATCTTATAAACTGCTGGGTCTTTGTTTAATCACTGGACATTCTACACTGATGTGGAGGTAAACACTTTAGATTCTTCCTCTATGAGGCATATGTATTCATGGGAATCAAGGGGAAATGCTAAAAAATAACCATCAAAGACTGGGTGGGGGAAGTCTGCAGCTTCTGTTTATCCATGTTCTTATGTCTTCCCACATCTTTACCACCACTGGGCATGCCCAGTCACAGAAAGAGAGAGAACTTGCCCCCTACACCATTTTCAGACCCAAGAGGTACACAACCAAATATCAGAAACTGAGAAAGTCTTAAGCAAGTTCAGCCCGTGGACTAGGTCACCAGTTATTATAGCTCCATCCAATGACATACATAAACTGATGTTTCTTCAAATACCTGGGCTCTAGCCCTATCACACAGAGAAACTGAATACTTAGAAAAGTTCAGGAGAAGCCACCTTCTGAATGAAAAGCCAGTGACAGTCTTAAAAGAACAGACAAGGTGACATACCGCATCCTTCACTGTGGAGAGAAAGAGGGAATATCAGGGCAGAGAGAGTACAGATGTGGTCATGCTATTGGGTGCTTTTGTTCCTAAGAAAGGTTCCATCTGGAAGCTGGGGGAAGATTCCTTTCTACCCCCGAAATGATTGTGATATAAAGATAAAGCCATAAAGTACATTCTTGACAATACTTAGGATGCAACGAATACATTGCAGTCTACTCCTGGTGACCATTTTGTTAGGGAAACAGGATGTATCAAGCTCTGGCTGACCATTCATTTTCATTTCAGCTGCCAAAAATGAAGGGGAAGTAGGAAAAGGGAGGAGAAAACATAAACCCACAACACTGAAGGTGCATACCATGCTGGCAAAAAGTTCTCCATCATCATCACAAGCCACACCTCCAGGACTATAGAGCTGAAACCAGCCATCTTTGCCAGTCCGCACACTCAGCAAACAGGAGTGGACCTGTCAGGCAAAACAGAGATACTTGAAGGAAAAGATATAAAGCAATTGTAGTATAAGTGGTCCCAAGGAAGATGGAGATGGAGAAGTCACATGAAGACCATTTCTATTCCTCTCCAGGGGAACCTGGGGGCCAATGGTGCAGGGAGCCTTAGGAAGGAAGAATTTGTGTCCGTTTTTCCAGCAAAGACACATAGGTACCAGATATCCAAATAGTTACATGGTGCTATGGGGTCTGTGCTACCAGCACATAGTCTTTGGTCCCAGGCAACACATAAGTTCACATCTATTTTACCTAGTGAAATCAGAAACCAATTAAAACTGGAGGTGCAAGTATTTCCCCAACAGATTCCTTCAGATAGATGTGGCTTCCTCCACACCTAGGGACACCTCCTGCCTTTGACCAACTATACTGAAAGGAGGAGTAGGAGGGCAATACAGATTAAAATTCAGCAAGTGACAGGACTAGGTTGGTTTGGTCTCAGCATGTGAGAGCAGGAGCTGAGCCCAGGTTCCAAGGATTTACTTTCTCTTCTGGTGCCTTCATAGAAACTCTATCACCAGTTTTGGCAAAGGAAGGTAAAACACTTGAAGACATGAAGGCTGTACTTGGCTCAGCATGAGAGCCTGCACAAGTGTGTTTCTAAACCAATGTCTCTGCCAGTAGAGAAAACATCGAGCAAGTGGAAAAAATGCTGCTGTTCATTACAGTTTACTGTAAAATACTGACATCATAGGCTAACCTCAGACACACAGGGTGGGGCATGTATTTATACACAAGGCCAGCAGCCTCTGCAAACAAGCCATCTGTGTGTGTGTGTGTGTGTGTGTGTGTATGTATGTGCAGAATGCCTTGTCAGCCTGTTCACTTTTGTGAACAAAAGCTGGCTGGCAGAGCTCCTCAGGGGCTTCAGCTCTTGCTCTCCCAAAAGACTCAGACATCCTTCTATCAGTACAGAAGAGGCTCTCTGACAGCATGGGGTGACAAGGCAGCATTTTACTAAGGGGAAGAGAGGGTAAGATTCACCTCTTGACGTGGGTCTTCAGCAAATCTCTGAATCACATACTTCAGTTCCCTGAAAGACACAAACCAAGGACTGGGTCACCGAGACATCCTATCTACTCATGTGGAGGGGCAGAGTAGGTGGGTGGGGACAGAGGGAACTAGTTGTGAAAGAAGAACAAGGACATGGAGAGCCAGCTAGCTGGCCGGCCCAAAAGATTCCTAGACTGAAAGAGAACCAGGGTACTTCTCAGGAAGGAACTTACAAGGTTTGAAAATTCCAAACCTAGGATCCTGTTCATGATGTCCAACTTTAAGCAAGAGAAAGGGCTGCAGAGGGGTGGGGTCTGGGACAGCAGAGAGGTACACAGGATCTTGAAAGTGGGGGTACCCCCACCCCCACAAAGCAAGGATCATAGAAACACTCACTTGGTAAATTTCTCATGCGCAAGAGCTCTGCAACAACAACAAAAAAATAATAACATAAGAAAACTAGTTTTTGAATGGCCCTTTCAAAAAGTATAGTTACTAGGTAATCCTGGAGAAAAAGCCATACAAGGATTCCCCGCCCCCCCCCCCCTTTATCTCTGATCCTAAAATTTTGAAGAAGATACTAATACTTCAACTT
>CM053769.1:254393500-254448964 GCA_028658325.1 Potorous gilbertii
GAGTAGAGCTACCTGGTGGGTTTTTTTTCCTGTCCCAGAGACCCAGGTGTGTTCATTAATTGTTCTGCAATTAAGGCAAGGCCACAGCTAATTAACGCTGTACATCAGAAAAGCAATTAAGGATGGCTCTGAAAAGTGAATTGCATCATGGTCGGCCTGTTCAGCTCCTCCCCAGAGGTGGAGAGAATGGCCGACTGCGACGATGACGCCATGGCGTTACAGAGCAGGCAGCCAGTGCTCAGGAGCTGGATTTCTCTGGTCTCAAGGCATTGGGCCATTGGGGACAGGAGAGGCCAGTAAATTGGGCAATTACAGACTGTAATGTACTCCCTCCGAGAGCAGCATTTCATAAACACCGTGCTCGTTAATCGGTTCCCGGGGGAGTGCCACAGGCCTCCCAGAGAAGCACAGTTTCTCCAATCTATCAAAACAGAGTCATTTAGACACTTTTAGTCCTGCTTACTTAGACAAAGCATTCTTGTCTAGGCCCTTTTTCATCAGGATCTTTCTCTCCTGACTTTCTGGTGATAAATGTGCCATGGGAACAAGGGGAACATGAGACACAGAAAGGCTCAATGAATAGAGAAGTAATATAGGATTC
This sequence comes from Potorous gilbertii, assembly GCA_028658325.1. Taxonomy (NCBI): domain Eukaryota; kingdom Metazoa; phylum Chordata; class Mammalia; order Diprotodontia; family Potoroidae; genus Potorous; species Potorous gilbertii. The sequence continues at coordinate 254,394,102 of CM053769.1, forward strand.
TGTTAATGGTTAAGGAAAAAGGATGAGGCAGGTGAGGGGAATACTGTGTTTCTCTTAATACTTTCAATCCAAAGACCAGGACCAAACCTCTCTGGGCCTCACTTCCTTCCTTTGTACAATGAAGAGGATAAAATGGATGCTTTCAGCTCTAAATCCTATAATCCTATGCTGTTTCCTGCCCATATTCATTATGGTTCAGCAGCTCTCACTCAGGTTGCTTAGGCTTCATGAAATAAATTGTCTTTACCAGGAAGGACTCAGCAGATGTCTGAGATGTTATCACAGGCACTAAGGACAAAAGAAAGGCAGGCAGACTTACTCTTTGGGGAATGGAATAGGTTGAAGCAAGCTGGCCAGAGCTGGTCTCCAGTCATCATAGTCTGACCTAGAAGAAAACAGAGGGGAGGTCAATCTCACAACATGGCTGTCAGAGCTAACCTTTGTAAGGGATACTTGTTGCTATCACGCAGGAAGTTCCCCCTTCCCCCCACATTAACATTCTGCTGAGGGTACCATCACTCTCTTGGTCACCCAAGTTCTCAACCTTAACCAGTGTCATCCTCACCTTCTCACTCTAATTCACCTCACATATTCAAACTACTGTCAAATCTTACTGTATCTTCCTTCCAACATCTCTTGGATAGGTCCCTTTCTCTCCCTTCACACAACTTCATTCTCATCACCTCTTGTCTGGCAATACCCCTCTATTTTGATCTACCTGCCTCAATTCTCCTCCTTCTCCAATCCATCTGCTCCTCAGCTGCCAAAGTGAAACTTCTTAAAGCACAGATCTGATCGTGGTCCTCCTTTACTCAATAAACTCCAATAGGTCTCTATTACCTTCAAAGTCAAGTCTTCCAAATCTCTCCATCTGTTAGCACTTTACCCACACTCTGTTGCCCCCAACGTATAAATTTTGCATTTATTTAACTGAATACTGCTGTTTTCCACAGGTGACTATAAGCTTAAAGGCCTGGTCAGTTTTCATTCTTGTGTTTATATTCAAAGTGCCTGGCATACAGTAGCCAGAGAGGGAGATGGAGGAGACTACTCACAGGTTGTATTTGTCCTTTATTTTCAAAAAGGACCAGGAAATCAGGGAATGATGACATGACTTGCAGTTGACTTGGATTTGAGGGAGGGAGGGCTGTGCAAAGTCACCAGCCTCACTTTTTCCTCCTGAGCCATCTGGATCATCAGGACAACTGGAGATGGCCCTCTCCCTCTCCCTTTCTCTCTCTTCACCTGAGGGTGCTCTGCCCAAAAGAAGGTATATTTTGTTGCTGGCTGAAAGCTACCTCATTAACTTGGGGTTTACTGGCTAGATTTCCTTCTCAAAGACCAAGACTTAAACCCAGTTCACTCTGGAGCTCATAGATTGGACAACAATAGGTCCCTGCCTTCCTAGCACAGAGTGAATGTAAACAGTAAATAATAATCCATTTCTCTTGGCCAGCAACCCTGAGGGTTTTCCCCTCCCAGTTTGATTTTTTTTTTTAAACTAAAGCAGTTATACCTTGAGTAACTACTTAAAGAGGCCTATTCATTGAATGGGCATTACCTTTCTCAAAGTGAGAACCTGAAAACACCTTAGCCTAAAATGGCCAGGATCTCTCATTGTATCCTGGTCCATGTCCAGTAGTCCTGATGAATATTAGGCCACTGGACCCAGATGGCTCTGGAGGAGAAAGTGAGGCTGGTGACCTTGCATAGCCTTCCCTCCCTCAAATCCAAGTCAACTGCAAGTCATGTCATCATTTCCTCATGTCATGATCCTCTTCGAGAATAAAGGACAAACAGAACACATAGAGTAGACATTTAATAAATACTTGGGAAATGAAATTGAAGTGAACTGAAATTGGCTGAATAAAGGGTTTGCACTGAGCCATATAAAGCTTCAAGTAAACAAGAACACCTAGTAATATGAGGGGATATGGATATAAGTACTGACTTTATGAAGATGATGCCTCCACAACTCCTTAAAGGGGTGCGGGAACATGATGGAGTGGGAAAAGCATTAGATTTGGAGCCAGAAGTCTTAGATTTGTTAAGGGGACTTAATAAACATAGTTTTTCATATAAGTTTTGTGAAGTTGTGAGTTCCTGTTAACAGGTTTAAATTCTACCTGAGACACTAACTAGCTGGGGGACTCTAAACAAATCATTGGATTTCTCTGTGAATCAGAATTTTTATCTATAAGATGAGAAAGTTGTCCTACTTAGCCTCTAAGGTCCCTTGAGCTCTGAATCTATGATCCTATGAGTGACAGTTGTACTGGCCTATCTCCAACAAATGTAAGGGATACACAACAGCCAAGTCACCAGTCAGTCCTTTGTTTCCTGACTCCTCTCAAGGGCACTGTCATCAACCTTGGGGTGTGTGTATGTGAGAGAATGTGAGAGTGAATGTGTGAGTGTGTGTGTATGTGTGTGTGTGTGTGTGTGTGTGTATGTGTGAGAGAGAGAAAAAATGTATAGGTTACATGAGTATATGTGTGTGGGAGTATGAATGTGTGCAAGTGTGTGTGTGTGTGTGTGTGTGTGTGTGTGTGTGTGTACATTAGTGTATGTGTGTGTAAATAGGGTATGTTTGTTTATGAGTGTGTGGGTTTGAGTGTGTCCCATTAATCTGACCCCTATGATCTCTCATATGTGAGAAGTCATGGCAAAGGGAATAGAAAAATCTTTCCTATCCATATTACAGAGTCAAATGACTTTTTCTCCCTTCCAATATATCTACCTAAAAATGTTGTTACTTTCAAAGAATATTGCTCTTTTGTTCCTACATCTTCATTTCTGAATCGATCTGTCTGTCTATCTATCTATCTACCTATCTTCTCATTCCCTTACGTCGTATGCTATCTCTTGTAACAAAGAAAAAGAAAAGAGGGGAAAAAGCAATTCAGCAAAACCAACCAAAAATGCTGTTGCTTTTCTAGATAATTTTCACAGAGGTGAAAAATGGGGAAAGAGGGACTGAGAGAATGCAGAAGAGAACTTATCTATTGGCAGAAACCTTTAAAAGAAAGGGCAAAGATCCCTGAACTGTCATCTCTACAATGCTAAGTGGATGATAAAATAGTTATTGATTCTACAGCCCCTCCAACCTTCATTCACCTTGGTTTTGGGTGTGGTTTGAACAAAAGACCAGGGAACTCATCTGCTTCTGGCTCCTTGACCAAATCCCTCTACAAAACCTCTCCAAGTGCTTCTCTTGGAACTGTTCAAAAGATGGGGTGCCTTAGAGAATACAGGATCGGAAGAAGACTTGGTAATGCCCCCATGTACAGTAGTCCAAAGGAGGTTACAACAGCCTACACCCTGAAAGTCCTGAGCCCTAGAAGCACCTTTCACCACAACCTGTTTTAAATAATATGGAGCCTGCCTGGACTTCAGTTTACCATTCTTGGGTATCAGGCTGGTTCTCTTTTCCATAGTCTTTTTCTTCTGACTCACTACTTCTTTCTGTGTTGCCACCATTGCCACCATTCTTTCAGTCTCCTGTGGTTTTAACCTTCATGTTATCTTGGATACTCTCTTCGCTGCTCATATCAAGTCAATTACCAAACTGCATCCACCTTCACAACATCTCTTTCATCCATTCCCTTCTCTCCAATCCCAGGGCCAACATCTAATACAAGTTTTTATTACCAGTCACCTGTATTATTGAAGTAGTTTCCCAATATGCCTTTCTACCTTTACCATCTTTTGTCTTCATACCACTTTCAGTCTAATCTTCCTTCCACATCCATCTGGTTCTATCATGCCTCTCTTCCAAAAGCCTTTGTAGCTCCCTACTTTTTACTCTGTCTGTCATGCAAGACCTCCACAATCTAGTGCTGACCTACATTTCCACCCTAATCTCAAATCACTCTCTTCCATGAATGCTGTCTCAAATTAAGCTGAAGGCCTAAACAAATTATACTTTTGGGCCTTTGCTTCCATTGTTCTTTAAGCCTGGAATGTTCTTTTTCTCCTTAACCTGGTGAATTCCTACTCATTCTTTAAACTCCCCCAAGTCATTAATAAACCTTCAAATGACTCTTTGTATCTCTAATGAACCTCTCACATAATAAATGCAGAGCATATCTGTTGTTGCCTTAACCCTCTATTGGATTGTAAACTTTACAAGAGAAGGGATGATGTTTTATTTAAACCAGGGGTTCTTAACCTTGGGTTTATGAACTTAAAAAAAATATGTCAATAATGATTTTATTAGAATTGGGTTTGTTTGTTCCATTTTATGCATTAAAAATATTATTCTGTGAAGGGGTCCGTAGAATTCAACAGACTGTCAAAGGGGCCCATGACACAAAAAAGGTTAAGAATTATTTTATCACCTTAATACCTAGGACACAGTAGTAGTCAATAAAAGTCTGCGGGTAGATGAAATAATTAAATGGCAATCTGTGTCACCCCAGGGGCACAGGATGACACCCAGTAGCCTGGGTTCTTTGGACCTGTCCCATGTTGGGTCAGACGTTAGACAGGCGCAGGATCTTCCTTACCAACTGGATTAAAATCTCTCCTCCTGTCCCAAGAGTCCTAGACCTTGCTTAGCTTCTTGATAGGACTGATAGTCACTAGGGATAATTTATGGGTGCATCTCTGGATTGCAGCCCCTGCTAGAATCATCTTCCACTAGTCCCTACCCTCAAGCAGGCATGTCCAGATCAAAAGATCTGATCTATTCTGTGCTCCTCAGACTATATCTGGAGTATTATGTGGACTCTGGAGGCATTATATTTTAGGTAGAACAATGAAGAATTGACAAGTGAGCAGAAGAGGTGATCAGAGTACGGTGGACAGCCATGACCAAGACCATGAAGGTAAGGGTTCCATGTGTGTTTTATGGTAGGCAGCATGAAATACCTTCTAGGAGATATATACAATCACCCTCTGTGAATGCTAACTTAAGAGGAAGCAGTATCTAGACTAGATACACAACATTCCTTTTCCTTCCCTCTTGCAGGGTGCAGTGGCAGATGCAGGTACTTTTACACCCATAGCCAATGTTTCTAAAAGCTGGCTTTGAGAGGCAGCTCAGAGATGTGGCTTTTATCTTTATGGTCCCTTAGTTCCTTCAACTTCCTGTTCACTCTATGCCTGCTCTATCTCTAGGATCCTCATTATTCAGTTACCCCCATGGAAACTGATGTCTTCACCCGCAAGAAACCCACAACCAAACAGCACCAGTCTCATACTCTGGAATTTAGACCATGCCCTGGAGGCCCCTGAAGAAAGGCTTCCTCTAAAACTAAGCAAATAGAGAGAAGAGTTCCCAGAAGAGGGTGATTGCCTAAGATAAGGGGATGAATTATGGAAAAGGCAAATGTCAGATGAAGAGCTCCAGTAACATAGAAATCATAGGTCAAAGCATGGAACAATTCTTGTTTCACACATAAATCTAAAATCTTTTATGTGTCCATGGGCTACTGGTGCTAATCTAGTATTAATATATTCACAAGGAACTGTCCAACTCAACTGAGCAGGACTAAGACCCAACTTCTTACCCAAATCCAGATTTCCCAGGTTCATCAGCTTCATAATATTTGAGATAATATGTGAATCTTAAAGTGCTATATAAATGTCATCTATCATTAATATTAATAAATAAATGATAAACTGATAAATTACATTGCAAAGGCCTGATTGGAAATCCTATGAGAAATCAATTTGAGTAAAAAATTACATTAGGCTAACAACAACAACTAGCACTTATATAGTTTTTTAAGATTTGCAAATTATGTTACATATATATATATATATCTCACATGATCCTCATAACAATCTTGGAAGGTAGGTGCTAGCATTCTTCCCATTTTATAGAGAAGGAAACTGAGGTTGAGAAGAGTTAAGTGACTTGCCCTGGGTCACAAAGATAGTTAGTGACTGAAGCAGAATTAGATTTTAGGCTTTTCTGACTAGCTTCCAGCTAATCAAACTTCTACATAAATCTGGATTTTTCTCTTCAGTACTGGTAAAGCGGATCATATATCTATATAGCAGAAAACTTCAACAGAGCCATGATCTCATATTTAAAGAATCAACAGTTAGATTAATACTTGTTAATAGTATGGGTTTTTCTTTTCCCATTAACATCCATATAACTGAAAAAGTTGGGCACTGTTATGGATTCCCTTGGTGCTGCTAAATTTCAACAATAGTCTGAGATCAAGCTTTCTATAGCATTTAGCCCAGAAAATGCAGAATGAATCACTTTTCTTATATACCTTTTTCACCTCTGGCATTTAGAGAGTGAATTTCTAGGTGAGCCTATGTAACAACTGGTTGGTTCAGGCCAGCCTCTGGGCTATGATGCCCTCACTCTAGGCAGCATCAGCTAAATGCAGTAACTCTGAACCCAGTTCTTCAGCTTGAGCAGGAGACAAACAGGCTATCCTGGTGCCAAGGAGCAAGGGTACCCTCGGCTGTGTTTATGTATTGCTCTGATGTCACCCTCTCTTCCCACCAGGGCTTCAGGGCTAAATGCCTTCACAGGCCTCCTCCACTACCCTAGATGCTAACTACCAAAAAACTGGTGTGGTTTGGAGGGAGAGCCTCTACAGGGCCTCATCACTCCACAGAGCACCTGAGCACCTCTGTCAGTCAAAAAGGGATGGGTGAGGGCTATGAAAGGAATGCCATAACCTTCCCACACCTGTAACCTGACTTGACCATGTCTTCCACAAGCCATGAAGACTGTCTGCTACTGCCTCTGTGTGGAAAGGAAAAAGAATTTACTGATGTCTGACAGATCCCCTCTTAGATGGGAAGGCCTTAGACCTGGACAGATACACACCCAGCAAAGGCTCCTTCAGATTTCAAAACAAACTCTTCATTGTGGGTTTCCTCAGTAGAGGTCAAATGGCTCTACATTCTATTCACATCAAATCCTTGATTAAACAGTCCTTGTCCAGAGAGATGTTCTCCTTTGGGACCACAGGGAATAAGTACAGATTCACCCTTTGCCCAGCTCCCTGTTTCCCAGTGGGCATAGGCCTTCAGGGCAGGGTTCTGTACCTTGTTTAGGGGGAACCCATAGTAATCCTTCACCTCTATCTCTCCTCAACTTTCCTAGTGGTCACCAGACAGGCACACTTTTCACTGGGCTAGGCAACCCAAGAAAGAGGCATGGACAGGGCTTACTGGGGAAACACCATAGATAGCAGTGTTATTACCAGTGCTCCTCGATTCTTTCCTAGCCTCTCAGGTAAAGTGGGCATAATCTTCCCTTCTTTCTAGTGTGTGGGCAAGTTGCCTTCAGACACTGGGATAGGTCTGTGAAATGTTGGGAAGCCTGTCTCAAAGCAGCAGGACATAGCTAGAATGCTCCTGAATTGAAGGGGGAAAGGAGAAAAAGAGAGCTAAATAGAGTCTACATTTCAAGGGAACTTTTTGGTAATTTGTTGGAGTATTAAACAGAGATTGGAAAGTAAGTAGAGAAGGAAAGGATGAATGAGAACTAAAAACAGAGAAAGAAAAAGAAATATTGGGATTTTGATGACTGTCCTTATTAAGATAGGAATAGAGGAAGCAGGGAGTTTCTGGGAACAGAAAGTCAAGGGACAGTGGCAATGTAAACCTTAGCAAAGCAACTAACCTTCCTTTAGCTGACCTGGCAATGGGATAACCTGTATTATCCCTACCCTAAGTATAGCCCTATTCTGTTTATAAATAGAGTCTATCTAGTGATATCCCAGCATGCTCTGAGATGTGGATGCATCTATAAAATCTGCCATTTCTAGTTGACTTGTTAATCCTACTGAAAAGGATTGCTCAAATGAACAACCCATGGGCATGTTTGCATCTCTTAGTTCACACTACTGAGGATGGGGTCAAATGATTGGGGCCCATGAGGAAGAGAAGGGAGGAGCTGAGTCTACTTAGCCTACATGGTCAATCACAAACACCATATATACCCTTATGAGCACTTTCATTCTGAGAATGCTTGCAGTAGCTCACGGTGAAATATGAGACAACCAATGCCACTTACACCTGCCACTTCAAACTTTTCCCACCAGACCATAGCTATTATCTGCAATCAGAGCAGAAGTTATTCTCAAGTGTGGCTCAAACAAGTCAAAACATATAAGTAGCCCTGGGCAATCCTCATAAACAGGGAAAGGGAGAGGCTATTTAGAGAATTCAGAGCATGGGGATGACCTGTTGGAGAATGCGGTGAGGGCTCTGAAACCAAATGAGTGAGTCTCCTGTAGTGAATTTATTAGCCTCATGAGAAGAGAGTAAAGGTGAATATCTTTTTGGCCTCAATGAAAAATGCAACTGATGGAATGAGGATATTAGAAAGCAATTTTTCCCTCATCTGCTTCTTGCTAACGATAGCCCATATACATATTCATTTCTAAGTACTTTTACTTACTCTGGAGAAAATCCTTGGACCTGTGGAGAGAGTCCTGGACCAGAAATGCTGGCACTGTGTCACCTTGGGTGAATCCTTCTCCTTCTTTGGGCTTTAAGTTGTAAAGTAAGGTCACATACATAGTTGCTCTTCCTTCTTTCCAGGATTGCTGAATGGGTTCCCTGGTTATAATTGGGCTCCCCAGAGAGAGCCTCTACTACTGTAATTAGCATGTGTTAAGTATCCAGGATATGTAAGGAGTTACACAGAACAAGTTTTCTCCCAACTATTTCCTATAATTGTGCTGTAACTAGAAAACCAGGTAAAACTTCTGCACCAATGGAAACCCTGGTCACATGTCTTCACTATTTTCTCTAGCTCTTCACCATGGTCACTCGCCAGACCTGTGGGTCAAGCCTCAACCCCTCAATCATTATCTTCCTCATTACTTCATAACCCTCAGTTACTTCCACATTTGTGAATGTGGCCACCCTCCCCTTGCAGTGACTTCTGATTTCGGATGACAGAGGGTTTCACTGAAAGAACTGACTTTGGAGTCCAGGGTGGACTACGCAATCAAAATTAGGAAGGCCTGGCAGGGCCAATAGCTAAGAGAAGTGGGTAATATTTAGAATTAGAGGTCACAAAGGGGAGGAAAATGGAGCTTCTTTCTCTCTCCCCTACCCCTATCCCTGCCTAGATGACTGGGGAAGAGACTGTGCTAAGGAGAGGAGTTTAAGTTGGAGGTAGGGCATTCTCAGAGGCAAAGTTTCCTATACTGCTCTTGTTGAGTTGCAAAAAATCACAGCTCCTCACTTTCTATCAAGTCACCTTCATGCCCTGTTACACCTCAGCCTCTACTCTACGTGCCAGATATTCCATGTGGTTCGGAACCTTCCTTCACCTCCATGGTAAACCAACTCTGTTCCTGACTTGCACAATCACATTCCCCCAGATTGTCATAATCTCTCCATCCTTTCTGCTGAATCATATCCTTTCTCTTAAAAATACTGTTTGAAACTACTCTGGTCATCACTGCAGCATGCCCCACCCTGCCCCCACTCTCCCCATACTGTCATACTGACCTCTGTAAGTTAATTCTATAAAGGAGCATTATAGTATAACAGAATGGGCTCTCAGCTTAGGTGTCGGAGTACCTGGCTTCAGATTCTGATACCTAGCAGGAGACTCATGGGAACTGGACTAAGTCACTTTTTCTCCATGAGCTCCAGTTTCCTCATTTATAAAAAGGGCACAATCATACATGTACTGTCTGTCTCATGGAGTTGTTACGAGGAAAGCTCTAGGAGACAGGAGCAATGATTAGCACTCTTATTTAAATGTGTCTCGTGGGCAGTTTGAGGTAATGAATTGATAACTGACTTTCAGTTGGGAAGAGCTCTTACTATTTTAATGCCCCCTCTGCCACCGGCAATATGACCAGGCAAGTCTCAGTCCTCTCATATGTGAAATAAGGGAGTCAGTCGTGATGACCTCCAAGGTTCTATTTGGCTCTAGATTCATGGTTCCATTATTTATCAAACTGGAAGTTCTGAAAGGGTGACAATTGTGGACATTATTTCCTAATGAATGTGTCTACTCAAGCTAAGTGAAGTTTGCTGCCTGACAGACAAGGATGGATATTTCTAAGCTGTAAGGATGCCCAAGTCTCAATAGATATGCTACCATGGGCATAAAACTAGGCCTAACTACTGACAGCCTAGGTGGGGTTTATCTACCAAATACAGATATAAAGGAGGGTAGCTGGGTGGCACAGTGGAACAAGTGCCAGGCCTGAAGTCAGGACAACTCACTTTCCTGAGTTCAAATCTTACTAGCTGTGTGATCCTGAGCAAGTATCAACCCTGTTTGCCTCAGTTTCCTCATCTGTAAAATGAGCCAGAGAAGGAAGTGGCAAACAACACCAGTATCTCTACCAAGAAAACCCCAAATGAGGCCATGAAGACTGGATAAGGCTGAAGTGACTAAACAACAAAAACGAAGGAAGAAATCAGAATCTCATAGCAAGTAACACCTTCACCCCACAATGTGAAACTGAAACAAGAGGCTGTGAGTCAGGACTTTCATTCTGAACCATCAGCCTCTAACCTCAGAGCTCAATGAAGACCATCAATTAATTTTCCACAATTCCCTCAGAGTCTGAATCTGGGCATACATATTTAAACTCTATAGTCTTTCAGCAAGTACTCCATTTTCAAAGAATCTTATAGCTAGGAGAGCCTACAGAGGTCAATTTATTCCAACCTCTAGCTCAGTGTAGAAATACCTTCTTTGTTGATCCTTCCAAGTAATCCATCTAAGATGTCTCTCTCTGGAAAGGAGAAATTGCAGTTTCAGGGAGTCCCTTGTGACCATGTTGACCAAGTTCCTAAACTTGATTCTCCCCCATCCCATCCTGCCTCTTTGTCCCATTACTCATGGTGGCCTCAGCCTCTTTGGAAAGTAGGGGTGATGTGGCAGCTAGGTGGTGCAGTGAGTAGAGTACTGGTCCTGGAGTCAGGAGGACCTGAGCTGAAATCCAGCCTCAAATACTTGACACACTTACTAGCTGTGTGACTTTGGGCAAGTCGCTTGACCCTAACTGTCTTGCCTTCCTCACTTCAAAAAGACAAAAAGAAAAAAAAAAGTAGGTGGAGAAATTTAAAAACTTACAGAAGTGAATGCTGAAAACTAAAAATTGATTAATTATTTTGAAAAACTGTTGTCCCTAGAACTGACCCCACAAAAATCCAGAGTGACTGCGACCTGGCTAGAGTACAACAGGACTAATATCCTCCTTTGCTGGGTGCTAGGTATCTATTAATGCAGCCAAAGATAACATTAGCTTTTTTTTTTTAACTTCTTTCAGGATCCTGATTTATAATAATTTCCTCCTTCCTTGGGTTCCACACAACTTACTAGAGATTTAGTTACTGTCTAAACATGCAAAGTTCTGATAACATATGAGGTCTTCCCATGGCAATTCTGAACCACTCTCATTTGGACTTAAGCTCCTGATTTATACATGCTTCACAAAGAAGTATCTGCTTTATTTATTTTTCCCAATATGTTAAATAGCACTTTGCCAACATTGGTTCTCCATCACTATCAATAACAAATATTGACCAAACTCCTCCTTTGCATTGGGTACTCTCCCCACCACTCCTGCTCTCCTTCCTATGCTAGCCACTCACCCATACACAGAACATGGCAGCAGCTTTTACCACTAGTGGCCAAAGAGGAGGTCTGGAGGGGAGTTACAAAGAACAAGGCCCTCATTCATGAATGTGTTTATAAAAATGTGTGTCAACCGCATGATGAAACTCAAAGCCTTAGCGCTTAATGAGAAATATGAGTCAGTACCCAAGACAGCAGAAGGTCTGGGAGTTCCCAGTGTTTATGGAAAATTGCTCGAGTCCTGAGGCCTAGTGTGAACACAGAATGTGCAGCATTGCTGAGGCCTTGGCTTGAGCAACACCCTCGGAGAGCCTGGGCTTGCCTAAAATGAAGCCCTGAATTGATGTAATAAGACTCCATCAAGAAGGGGCCAGCTGTTCATGTCCTGAAATGAGCTGGCTGAAACTACTATTCACAAGGTTAATGACTGCTTTTCTGGACTTGCAGAAACCCTGTGGGCAGACTTCATCTTTGGGAAGCTCTTAGATACCTGATTTGGAAATCTGTGAAGTTGTGGGATGAGAATACCCTTTTAAACATACACTGTGTCTTTAATTGGGGGTATTGAAAGCATTTGAGAAATCTTCTAACACCCCTTTAGAGGCACTCACCCTTACTTTTCTTTTGTTTTTTTGGAGGGGAGAAGGCAAGGCAATTGGGGTTAAGTCCCTTGCCCAAGGTCACACAGCTAGTAAGTGTGTCAAGTGTCTGAGGCTGGATTTGAACTCAGGTCCTTCTGACTCTAAGGCCAGACTCTACTCACTCCACCATCTAACTGCCACATCACCCTTATTTTCCAAATAGGCTGAGGCCACCAAGAGTAATGGGGCAAGAGGGCAGGGTGTGATGGGGGAGAATCAAGTTTAGGAACTTGGTCAATATGGTCACAAGGGACTCCCTGAAATTGCAAGTGACCTTTTCAAACCAGGGGATGATTCTGTCTCTCCGGTTTTTTGTTTGCATGTATTATTTTATATCTTCACCTACAAAAGTGATTCTTCTGAAGCACAGAAAGGCACTCACTATGCATCTCCCATCCCTCCATTTCCCTGCATCCATCCCTTCAGATAAACAATGGAATTCTCAGACCAGACTCTCAACCCTAATGCAGTCAGGAGGGAGAATAAGTGCAAACACCTAAACTAAAAGAACTGAGTGAAGAACCCATAAAAAGTAGCTCAGGGAAATCATAAGCAGGCATTAATGTATCTTTAGGATCTAGGCATAGGCCAGATAGCCAAGAAAGTATCCTAGACAATCAGATTAACCATAGGTGCATCTCATTCTACAATGGATATGTTTCCAAAAAGTTGTATATAAATCACATTTTTGCAAATCTAATTCAATTTTTCACATTATATAGCACCAAATGCAGTAACTTGCCCGTAGTGGGGACTCAAAAAATTTTAGTGAATTATTTTAAATGCACTAGAAAGAGTACAACATAAAATTTCTTTGAAAAGAAACCTTTGGACATGTGAATAGTTACCTCAATATAACTTTTTTATAAATTCAAATTTCTGCATGTCAGATTTTTCTGAAGTGTGATATACCTGTGCTCAAAGGGGTGTGGGGTGGTAGGCTGGGAGACACAAAGGTCCCATTTCCCAAGAGCCTTCAGATCCACACCTGCATGGTGAGTTATAGGTATAAGAAGTGACCCCACTTAGCCCAGGGCAAATCAAAATGACCAAAGGCAGATTAAGAACAGATTTGGCCCTGAGACAATAGGATCACAAGGAGTAACCTCCAAAACCTGGGGATAGCAAAGGAGATAAGAGCCCCTTCCAGTCTTCTATTCATCTGTCTCAGGGGAGCACTTCTTCAATTCTGGCTAGGACAACCAAGGTTATCTGCACTCTCCTGGTGATTAGGTTCATGATATTGACAGGTCACAGTCTTTTTGCATTGTCACAGCAGAAGCTGGGAACAGGGAGGGGGAACCCTGGGTGGTTCTGAGATATTTAATCACCAGAGACTTGAGAACTATAATTTGAGTACTGTTCCAGCACACATGCACACACACACACGCACACACACATACACAAAGAGTTATTATTAAAGATGTAGTAAAAGAGGTATGCTTTTCTTTAACCTGACACTTGCAAATCCACACACACAGAAAAGATAAATGAGAGGTAGTCATTTGCCTTTTACAAAAGGATTCTTCACTTTTCAAAAGACTTCCTCCAAGAGTTCTGTTAACTAGCGATCTACCATGCACTGTTCAAATTATTTGAGATCCACAAGATTGCTATGTATACAATGGGGGTACAGGATGTGGCAGAAAGGGTTTCCCCCTTCAGTCCCTCCCTCTCCCTCCACTTGGGCAAACACCCTTGGTGAGTGGCAGCGATGGGGAAGGTGGCACTCACAGTATCTTGAGGATCTCCACATAGCAGCCCAGGATGCGGTCAGCCTGGGCACTCAGCTCGATGCTCATGGTGCTGCATGTGGGGCTGACCATGAGGCAGTCAATGAGGTTGGGCTCACTGTCATTGCCAGTGCTGGCTGTCATCTTCTGGTTGGCAGTGTTGTTACGCTCTACCTCCACGTGGATCTCATTGGAAGTGACAATGACCGACTTCAGGCGGGATTCGGACAGTGTCGCCTCCTGACAGACGAGGTCAGGGCTTGTGTGGAGAAGGCGCAGTGGTAAGTTGGGTTTCCGATCACATGGCTGCTGACAGCCATTGCGGATTTCTTTCAGGCTTGGAGAATTGTCTCGGCTGTGGTGATAGATCAGGGAAAGGATGGTTTTAGAAACAGACAGCTTAGGGATTACAAGTCTACAGCTAAGCTCAGAAAAGTACAAATAATCAATATCTACATTCAAAAGTCACTCCTTCCAAGAAGCCTTCCCTGGTTAACCTCACCCTCCACAGATCACACCGTTGTTTTCAACTCTTTCCTCTATGTATTTGCCCAAGTGGTCTCTCCACTGACACCCCTCCTTCACACGCTAGGATTTGGCATTCACTTCCTCCTCATCTCTATTTTTTAGAATCTTTACCTTCTTTCAAGGTGGTATCTCTTCACCATTCTTCTTCCCACACCCAAATAACCTGTTATTTACTAAATTTTGTGTACCTATGTCTATCTTGATGTCAGGAAACATGAGTTCCTTGAGGGCAGGGGGAGATTCCTTTTGTTTTTGTATTGCCAGTGACTAGTACAAGGTTGGGCACATATCTCTTCATAGAGATTTGGTGAAATAAACTAAGTTGGCATTCCCTAACAGTGATGAACATATTCTGTCACTAAAATCCTCTGCTGACAAGCCGGAAAGTCTTGTGTTAGCCTGATTATATACCTAGGAGGCAGCAAGGTACAGCAGAAAGAGTACTGACTCTGGAGTTTGAAGACCTGGGTTCAGATTTCACTGAGATTTTCTCAGTCAATTAGCATTTATTAAATGCTTAAAATGAGCCAGGCAGTGTGCCAAGTGATGGGGGTACAAAAAAAGCCAAAGATAGTCCCAGCCTCAATTTCTTCATTTGTAAAATGAAGAGGTAGGCTCCATGGCCCGTAATATCCCTTTCAGATCTATGATTTTATGGCTTCATCTGCTGTCTGAAGACCAGCAGACCTAGCTGCCAGGTTATGTATTTTTTGAGGATATGAAGATCATCAACTAAAGTCTGAGGGGCTGTGAACTGCCATGGAGGGAGCAAAATATCCACACCTAATCCACATCTGTCCTCCAGGACTAGTTCATAAATCATCAGAAGTACTAAAGAAGACTGTAAAGTTTGTATGACTTCTTTTTCCTGATTTCCTTGATCTTTAGTGAGCTGTTGTGTATTTCGTGAGCCTCTAAGAGGCATCATGCTGTAGTGGAGAACATAGCGGACTTAAGAGTCAGGTAGATTCAGGTTCAGAAAGCCACTTATGAGCCATATGATCCTGAGCAAGTCACTTGACATCTTTGCCTGTTAATTTTGTTATCTGTAAAATGAGGGTTAGATGTTAAAGTTCTTTCCAGTTTTAAATCCATGATTCTAGGAACCTTTGATCCACTCTTTTTGGGACATCTGGGTTTTTTTTCCTTTTAAAAAAATCAGCTGGGTGTTGTATTGAATAGTACTGGACTCTGAAGCCAGTAAGACCTGAATTTGAATTTGGTCTTAGAAACTTACTAGCTTTGTGACCCTGGGCGAGTCACTTAACTTTTTTCTGCCTTGGTCTCCTCATCTGGAAAATAAGGTTAATAATAGCACCTACCTCCCCGGGTTGTTATGAGGAACAACTGAGGTAATATTTGTAAAGCACTTGTAAAGCACTGCAAACTTTAATGCACATCATCATCTCTCCAACAATGATTAATACTGAAATGTATTGAATGTAGTAACAAAAATTTATTATTTAACTTTTGTGGACCTAGCCCATTGCCTTTCACATAATGGATACTGAATAAAGGTTTCTTGCTTATTGAATGAATTAAATATCCAGGGGTCGTGGCCAGTGTATTTGTATTGACAGTGACTAAACAAAGTTGGGCACATATTAGGCTCTTAATAGGGATTTGGTGAAAGAAACTAAATTGACATTCCCTAGCAGTGATGGGCACATTCTGTCACTAAAATCCTCTGCTGACAAGCTGGAAAGTTTGTGTTAGCCTGATTATACAAGGTACAGCAGAAAGAATACTAGCTCAATTCTCCTGGGAGCCATTTCATAGGCTATCCCTAGTTTCTTCATTTTTCCCCACTAGTCTCCCTCATTGCCCAGCCCTTCACTAACACTTACAAATAAATACGCCATCTTTTCCTTTACTGATATGGTTCTCCCATAGGTAATGTCTCTCTCCACCCCCACCATCTAATATATCCAAATCCAACCCATCCTTCAAGGCCCTGCTTATGTGTCACCTCCTTCAGCATCAAATGAGATAATACATGTAAAGAGCTCTGCACACCTTAAGGCTCTGTATACCTGTCAGTTAACATTATTATCCCTGATTACTCCTGAGTCCTCCGTGATCCTTCCTGTTGTACCAGGATGTGTGCCACAAAAGGGTGTACTTGATTAGATGCAGTCTCGTGTTTGTTCCCCAAATGCTTCATGCAAGTCTTTCTTTTTCATTCTAGTGATGTCCCAGAGGGTAGAAGCTGAGGTATAATCTTATGCATCTTTGTGTCACCACCATCAAACCTAGCCTTAGTCCTCCCACTGAACCCAGGACACTGCAAAGAGTAGGTGCTTAAATACCTAGCTAACGATGAGAGGAAATTATTAAAATTTCCATCTATGGAGTTTAAATCTGCTACAGACTATTGCTCCCACAGCATTACCCAAGTTCCCTCATCTTGACCATTCCTTCAGCCCTTGGGCTAAACACATGGCAGATTACAGCAAGTAACTTGTAGGGCTGAAGGGGATATTCCACACAAAAATCTGTCCATCCTGCTCCTTTCTACTACAATATGAGCTTCTTAAAGACAGGGACTGTTGTTTTTGTCTCTCTATACTCTCAGGTCCTATAACACAGCAGAGGTTTAATAATGTTGAAGTGAGCTTCATTCTACCATGAAACATTAAATGTGAATCATTTTCTATACAGCCTTGAGCTTTTGGGAGAAAGAATACAATACAAGTTAAATACAGCAATATTTCCATTTATCTGAAGGTTCTTTACCACCTTTTTGGCATATAGCTAAGAACCCTGAAGCATGCAAAAAAAAAAAATCTCCTAAGAAGTCAATGTAGAATCTACTACTTACAATAAGCTGACCTTGGGCAAGTAATTTGACCTACTATAAGCTACAGTTTCCCTTATTTTTTAAAACAAAAGGTTATTATACTAGGTAATCTCTTAAGATCCATCCTGTGATACCAGAGTTGAGACAAATGTTCAAACTGGATCTTCAAATTTGACTAGTGAGGAAATGAGAATGGATAAAAAAAAAAAAGAATCATTAAATAATTCCATTTAATTTACCAACTTAAAATTCAACATTATAAAAGCTATTTTTATTTTTAAAAATTGTTTGCATTTTGCTTTCTGTCCTGACTTCCTCTACAGACTAAATGAGAGAAGTTTTGCACCCTCCACGCAGCACCCCATCCACTGAATGTAATTTTCCCCCAGGAAACCCATCAGTCATTTGTGAGACCTCAAGCCTGATGCCTGGAGCACAGCAGTGCCACCGGAATAGTGGTGACACAAGGTCACCAAGAAGCCCTTCCCACAAAACTTTGCAAAAATAGCACGATATCCTTCTCTAGAGAGGAAGTTCAATGATCCACAGGCCACACAACTGGGTCCTTTAGCTGGAAACTCCAAATGCTATGACCATCCTTACAAGCCCAGGATCTCATGGGAGTCACTTTACAGTTAGGTTTCTCTAAGGTCCTCTTAAGGGATGCTTCTGGATGATTCATCTTGTAATCACAGTCTTATAAATATTTTAAAAATAATTCTCAACCTCTAAATCATTTCCCATCTAGAAATCTCTGGAGGTGCCTGATTAGTAAAAATGAATTCAACTAGAGTTCTCTTTTATTTACTAGTCAAAAGGATATGGCTGGGTCTTGTGGATTGAGTAGATAGAGCAATGGGCCTAGAGTCAGGAAGACCTGAGTTCAAATCCAACCCTATACACCTACCAGCTGTGTGATCCTGGGCAAGTCACTTAACCTCTGTTTGCCTCATTTTCTTCATCTGCAAAATAGATTTTTAGCCTCTCCACTTTGTTATGAGGATCATATGAGATAATTATAAAGTGTTTATTTAGTACTGGCAGTCAGTATAGTCAGTGCTATATAAATGTTAGCTACTAGTATTATAAATGGGATACTGAGATAGAAAGTCAGAACAACTGGACCTCCTCCTGTTTTTACCACTGACTTCTTAGATACTGCAAGGCATGCCCTCTCCTTCCCTAATTTCCCAACCTGGACAGGGAATGAGATCCCTCTACCTTTTCCAATTCTAAACTCTCTCTCCCATAAGTCTGTGACTTTTGACAGGTGCATAAAGGCCCCCTGAGAACAGCACAAACAGAGGAGTGATGCTCTAGCTCTCCTTAATCCAACCCTATCTGACCTGAGCAACTGAGAGCCTCCTGAAACATCCTTTGCTTGGGCCCATGCCTGTGTGTGACCCTGGGTCTACAGGTAAAAGTAAAGAAAATGATTCTCACTTATTGTTCTCCCACTTTATGCCCTAGTACTAGATAAACACAGAACAGGGAACCCCATGTCTTGCTAAGCCGGAGATCCCCTGTATGAATCAGAGACTCAAGAATGAGCGATGAATTGGAGGATGGGAGTGTGGGAAATAGAGCAGGCTCAGAACTGCTTAACAAGGTTACAATTCACCAGGGGGCAACTGCATTTCAAATGAATTCAGGTCAGCAGCAGTAAGGGCTGCTTCCTGCAGATTAACATGACCAAGGACAAATGCCTGTCATTCTACTCTCTGCAGTAGAGCTGCAGTTCCTACCTTCCTTTCCAAGAAGCAGCTCCTCCTCTAGGCAAACACCTATAATGACCTAACTAGTTTCTGGACCACTTGGCACATAATGGAATCCCCAAAATAGTACGTATGTGTGCAGGCGTAAGGCCTAGACAAACCTCTTAGATCTCGACCACAAAAAAACTGTCTTGACGGTGAGAGAAAAGGCTACAGCAGAGTGTGTCTGTGTGAATGTGTATTTGAGGGAGTCTGGCCTGAGAAGAGGATAGACACTGGGTTATTTACCAGAGTGCTCTTCATTAGGATATTAATGAACCTGATATCTACAGGATGTAGAAGTCTGCCCTGCCAAGACCACCCACATTGCTCTATTCTTAGGACCACAGCTCAGAGCCCACCCCCATATGCCACCCAACATCAAGGACCCAGCTGTCTTAGAACCCATTTCTTAAATCAGGACAAGTCTCACTGCCCAGGCAGTGACCTCAAGGTCCATGACCAAACCTCAGGGCCCAGTTCTGTTCCCCTATTCACACTCCCACAAGATCCCCTATTCATGATCTCTCTTTTTAAGTCATACATAAATTACATGTGTACATGTTACATGCAAGGGAGAATATAGCTCCACACCTTGAAAGTCTTCTGAGGTTATCTATCCCAACTGTAATACTTTTTAGTCCAGCTAGAGCATGGCAGATATACCTCATAAGTTGTGGAACAAATTTAATAAAGATTTTAAAAGTGAATTTAGTAAAATCATCTTCGCTTAAAAAAAAAAAAACACCAGACCAAACTTTTGCTTTAAAAATGGTCCATTTTTTTTAAAGCCTTTAAATAAATTCAGCAATACAAATGCCTCTAAAGTGGCTACCTGCCTGAATCTGCACATATCTGGCAGGGAGTAAATGTGCTTGGGCTGCTTTGAGGGGGTCAGTTCACCCTGTTCTCCAAGTGAAGACCCTGCAGCTGCTGCAAATGGCTCAAAACTGGTGCACTGTCTGTACTCTGGGTGTGATACATACTAATGATGCTGTAATCGGTGGCCCCATATACTCTGGCTGCCCTTTACAGCCCCAGTTGTTGAAGAGAAAAATTACTATCCAGAATGACCTTTACTGGAGCTGGAAAAGACTGCACTGACCTGTTGATGAACTCTTCATAGCAGGAGTAGATGGCAGCAAGGCAGACTGCAACCAGGTTGGGCAGAACCCGGGGGTGGGGGCACTGCCCTGTGGGGCCGTGCATGCTGGAAAAGAAATGGATCCAGAGAACACTGGGATTACATGAAGGAACAGAATAGGGGCATTGTAAGAAACAGGGTTCTGGGCTCGATGGGTTAAGGTGACTAACAAAGGGTTTTGCCTGAAAATTGAGCTCACATGGAGACACTCTCCTGACCCAAATACCTTATCTTAAGTCTGTGATGTTCCAAGCTTGCATTTCCTGAGGGTCAACTAATACTGCTTGTAGTAGAAACTCTAACCCAAATGCATTTCTTTTGGAAAATATTTTGTGGTCTAGGTTGGTAATTTTAGAAAATACATAAGCAGTTTGGCATAGAAGCTAGACCAGTTTTAGAGTCAGAAGATCTGGATTCAAGGCCTGCTTTTAGTGAAAGACCTTTAATCTTTCAGTGCCACAGGCCAGTGCAGATCTACATTGATAGGAGCATTTTCCTCACTAAGGGTGAAATCACAGGTCCAAGGCCAGTGATGGCAACATGAGTTCAGTGCTGGTTCAGAGTTGTTTAGTAGGGATTCTTTAAGAAAATCTTTAATTCTACTCAAGGTTGAGTAAAAAACAACATTTGGATGCAGTTCATTTCAGCGGCTGGTCTTACTTTTGGCTTCACGGTTCACTTCAGGTTAGCTTCCTGGTCAAAAGTAATGCATATGATGAGCTCGGCAATGGGATCCCCCTCTCTCAACTCCCTATTCCCTTCTAACCCCTCTGGCATCTCCAAACACCACCTGCTCTTCAGGGATAAAAGAAGAGCACATTGTCTCCAAGCTAAAAGAATGGCAGACAGGGAAAGCCCAGGTGGCAGGGGTGGGGTAAGTGTGACTGCAAAGAGATATTGGTGAGGGAAGAAGGTCTCACTGACCTGTGAATAAACTTCTTTACCACCTCCATACCAGCATTCAGCTCATTCAAGGCAAGAATATACTCCTGAGTAAAGAGCCTCAGCCGTGGGCACTTCCCAAAATCCTGCAGAAAGAAGAGAAAAAGACAAACTAAGAAACAAGGTCAGCTAACTAATTAGGCTCCAGGATTGAGCCCAGGCCATTGACATAACTTCAATAGAAAACATCTGTGTGGATATGGTCCTCCCTCTCCCATCCTTCCTCCTAACCCCCAGTCAAATAAATGAGGTTCTTTGAATCTTACTCTGGTCTCTTTGGATATACAGGAATATTAGTGTACATTAGTGACTGTAGTCAGGAAATGTGATAGGGAACCCCAGTGACAGTAATACTCAGAAAAAAAAAGAACTCCCAATGTAGGAGGGCCTACATTCTCTGATCTACCCTGTTTCAGGGCTTCCATACCTGACAGAAAGGAGGTAGACATGAACTGAAACTGAATTTGTTCGATTATCAGCCAGGTGGAAATGCCATATAACCTGAGAAAAACGTCTGTATAACAGATTTTTTTATATTTTTGCTGTCCAAGTGACAATAATTCATTCCAATTATTACCCAATGAGTCTTCTGCTTTTCAACTCTCATAACTTCAATCCCTTCATTTTGTGGAAGGCAGAACTAGTCAGTTATACAGAAATCTTGAATAATAGAGATTTCT
The DNA here is from genome assembly GCA_028658325.1 of Potorous gilbertii. Classification (NCBI taxonomy): domain Eukaryota; kingdom Metazoa; phylum Chordata; class Mammalia; order Diprotodontia; family Potoroidae; genus Potorous; species Potorous gilbertii. Next base: position 254,415,863 of record CM053769.1, read on the forward strand.
AAAAGTGAGTTTGTAGAATTGATTTACTTTTTTAAAAAATGTCAATAAAGGTGTGATGAATAATACTTAGTCACTTGGAGTTTCCACATTTTTCAAAAAGGAATTATCTGTCCTTAGAATGGAATCTCTTGGGCTAGTGATTTTCCTCTGCTATCACATAGTAGGCAAATAAGAAAGCTAGAAATTAATTTCTTATAAGACGGTCAGGAAGTATAGAAGAAGGCAGTAAGGAAACTGATATTCCCTCAAAGGCTGTCAGGATACATGCCAGAAAAGTAGCAGGCAAAAGGTATTTCTGGCCAGTGACCAGTTGTCTGAAATTCTCTCAGAGCTGGAAGGAACTCAGAAGTCATCTTGCCCAACGAGTCCCTGAGCAAGCATTCCCTCTGAATCTAACTGTATAAGTTGTGGCCTGTCAGCACTAGTGAGCTAGAAGCTTCCCTAAGTCCATACCACCTAGACTCAGGATAGATTAAGAAACTCTTGGAAGAATTTTAGAGGTGCTAGGGATACAGCAAGGAGCTGGGAACTAAGGATGTTCCCTAGCATCCTGAGACACTGTATTTTGACTCAGAAGTAATTGTTGCTCCTGTTGCTTAAGAGGTGGCAAAAATCCCTTGTTCATATAGGAACAAATGAGTGAGAGTCAACATGACATAGGAGGACAAGCAGGTGAGAGGGTCTACGTTCAAATCTTGGCTCTGCTATTTATATTTGTATGATATAGAGCAAGCCTCTCAGTCCCGCTGGGTCAGTTCCTTTATTTCAGGGAGTTCACAGGATTATAAATTCAGAGCTGGAATACTGGTCTCTAATGTTCTTTCCAGCTCCAAATTCTAAAATTCTAAGGGATGGAGGTGAGGAGAACAGTAGGATACAGAGTCTTAGGAGCACTGCTGCATGCACAGTCATCCCAGGGGTATCCCTTCTGGCTTAGGTTGGCCCCAGATATTCAGGGGACCAAGAGCTCACGGGACCTTCATCAGCATCAACAGGGGATCGGAATTAGACTGTAATTGGTGCACTTTGACCTGGCACCTTTGGTTTGTGGGAAATGCTACAGGCTAACACCTTAGGAAAGAATCAGCAGAGTATGGAAAATGACCCATTACAAAGAGTGTGTAAGGGAGGAATTGTGTGTATGAAAGTGAAATAATGTCTGAGAGGGAGTCATGTGCAGCAGGCAGTGTGTGTGAGTGGGCTGGAGAGGAAGAGGTGGATATGGTGCATGTGACTGAGTTTAATTTGAAAGGAGAATGAGGAAAAAAATAGGAGAGAGAGTGCACTTAAAGCAGAGGGGGGACAGCAGTGGGTGGGAGGAACAGTGAAAGCAGACACTAAGGAAAGAGGCCTCCTCAACAGCCATAGGAGACTGACTCCTGCTCCAATTTCTGTCAGCCAGATTGGACTCAGGGCCCTTGATCACAGGCAGTTTCCTCTTCAGAATACCAAGAATGGTGCTATTGATAAACATGTTAAGAAGCCCAGTGCACTTTCAATTGACCGGTACTATTCATGACTGACATTTGCTCCTCAGTATAGAGAGTGAAGGTTGGACACTTAGTCTAGTCTCAAAGATAAATATGAAGAAAAACGCATTACAGGCAGGCTGAACTGTTAGTTTTTTGGTGTTTTTTTTGGGGGGGGGTGAGAAGAGGGAACACAGACATATATGTGAAATGTTCAAATAAGTGAATGATTGATTCCTCTCAGTAACAACACAAAACATCTTAGACTCTGAGCAAATTCTTTCCCTAGAGGCAGCATTATGCAGTGGATAGTACATGGAAGCTGGTAGTCTAGGAAGAGCCAAGTTTGAATTCTACCTCAGACGCTTAACTGTGTGACTTACCAAGTAAGTCAATTACTCAGCCTTTTGAGACCTCAAATAGAGACATAGGCACTCTTTTGTGGTTCTTTTCAGCTTTGACTGCTATGATACTATGTATCACCTCAGTGTTTGGGCTGTGGACTTAGCTCCCACAGATTCAATCTGTCCTGCCCCCCCAAAAAGATACTGTTTAAACTTTTATATTCATTTGAGGCATTTGGATGACAACATATCCAATGATGGTAGTATAGGCCAGCTTCACAGCATAAATAAACATAACCACACTCTTCCTAGACGAGGGCTTCTTTAACTTTTTCCACTTGCCACCCCTTTCGCACTGTATCAACGGATAGTCATCTACAGAGGTGAAGAGGATTAGGAACATGATTTAGAGACAGAAGAGGTCATTTAGTCCAGCCCCTTTGCTTTAGACATGAGAAAACAGAAACCCAAGGGAAATCAGATGGTTTGCCCAAGGTCACACAAGTAGAATTTGAACCCAGCACCCCTAACTCCAAGTCCAGTGTTTTTCAAGTACGTTGTGCTGCTATGGCAAAAGCTACAATTAAGTATGGTTCTCTCAGAGGGTTAGAGGCCAGGCAGACTAGATCAGTGGTTATTTAACTCTTTTACATGCTCTTATATTCCTCTGCAAGAAAAAAACATGGAGATGCTTTACCCTGAGGTAAACTGCTATTACTGTTGCTACATTTCAGAAAGATTCATTGTTATGCTTTTAAAATGTAATTTCAACTCTCTAAGGAGAGATACACTTTACAAAAGCCCATACTCTCTCAAGTCACAGAGAGGATCTCCTGAGACCACCAACAGCCTAGGGAACACACTTTGAGAACCTTTAGACTAGGTGATCTATTAATCTCTTTTGGTTTCACGACTTTATGAATACAGATTCATCAGTACTAGGTCACAGTTTGCTACCAATAAGGAAAGGAAATTAAATGAAGCTACCCTATAATATGTTCTTTCTGTTATAGAGTGAAATGAATATTTGGATAGGAAATTCCCTAAGAAAAAAGAAAGTACTCAAGCATCACCAGCTCACATGAGACCCTGAAAATTCTGAGGCTATGTATAATTGTGGTCCATTTTCAAGTAGCAAATGACCACCTCCAGAAACATTCCCATTTCCATGAAAGTAACTACAAATAAGCAGACATGAAGATTCTAAGGTTGTTTAACTTGACATCCTTTCTATTAAATTTGAGGTCCAGTTTACTTGGTTTCCTCTGAATACAACCTCCCACCTCCTGTGTCTATTTCTTTATATATATTTGTCTGCCTTGTCCAGAATGGACTCTCCTCTTACCTCCATCTTATAGAATTGTTGGCTTTATTCAAAGCACAACTTAGATGCCACCTTGTACGTGAAAAACATTATAATCTTATCCATTGCCATTTGGAAATTAATTTTATATATTTTGCATTTACTTTATCCTTGTACAAGGTATCTCCCCTCCCATCCCCCCAAAAAAGAATGCAAGATCTTTGAGGATAGTTCATTTTTGTCAATGAATCCCCAGTGTCTAGCATAGTGCCTCACACATTGTAAGAACCTAAGAAATGACTACTGAATGAAATCTAAAAACAACCATCTCCCATCACTACAGAATAATCACAGAACACTACAGAATATTCAAAAAGGCTTGGGAGAAGGGGGTAGATAGTCCAAATCCATGTCTACTTCAGTAAATTCAACAAGTCAGGATGAAGAAAAGTTCCTTTAAATAAGCAATATCAAAACACATATGTCCTCTAGACACCAGCTATGACTCAGAAAAGGTGTGGCTGCCAGCTCACACAGTGACCATATGAGGACAAATGATTTTCTAGTTAACAAACATCCCCTGTTCCCTAGCAGGTCAATTCAGAAGCCACATGGCCCCACCCCGCCTTGTCCTGCCCTGCCCTGCCCTTTGGCCTCTTCCTGAGCACACTTAGTCAAATTCAAAATGATGCAAAAATGTAGAAGAATCAGGACTCCCAGTCAACCTCAGAAAGAAGCAACACTAGTGATTACATGGCCTTTTCCTTGCAAATGAATTTTTCTCACACTAAATTTTGAGACATCTCAACAAACAAACATTTATTAAGCACCTCCTCTGTACAAGGTCCCACGCTCAGACAAGTCACTGGGGCATGTTTATTTAGTTTGTGGGTAGCCCTTTTGGAGGGGGAAGCACTAAGTCTCAGGCCTCAGTAGTCAGCCCCAAGTAGCAAATGTAAAGATGGTGTCAGAAGCCAGAGAAAAGAAAGAACCTTCTAGAAAAGCTTTTGCACACAGAATAAGTAACAACCCAAAATTATACGGTGTGATGATTTTTGTAAAAGAGCTTCACATACATTATCTCATTTGACCTTCTTGACAACCTTGTAAAAGGTATAATTATCATCCCCATTTTACAGACAAGCACATTGAAGTTCAGAAAGGTAAAGTAATCTTCCCAGGATCACATAGCTATCAAGGGTTGGCAGCAGGATTCAAACTCAGGCCTTCTAGCCTATATATCATGCTACTTCTCAGCTATCAATACCTTGTAATAAGTTCAGATCTTTTAAAATCTGACTATAGGGCCCAATTCTTGCAAGTCAGGGACCTGCCTCTACATTTTACTTTCCTATTCTTAGAGAAACATAGCTTCACCTCCTGCTTTGGCCATTCAGTGTTCCTGCAGGGACTAGATGGGCCTTACTCAGCTGTAACAAAAGGTAAATGTAATGGAACAACCTGTCCAGTTCTTCTAGCTATGACTTTTTGTCTTGTCTCTCCCAAATTGAGCTGTTTGAGCTTTAAAGAGATTATAGACAGTGAGCTCTTTGATTATTCACAAACAAAGGTATGCCCATGCCAGGCATTACCAAAGAGAACTCTGGTCCTGCTGCTGACCTGTGTTCTGATGAAGACTGGGCAGTAAGAGACCCACTTTTCCTCACTGCCTGTCCCTAAAATCTCCCTAAATGCATCTACTAGATACTGGTTTCCTTAACTACACAGATGGGAGACAGTAGCATCCAGTGGCAGTGCCAGGAAAGATTCTACTACTGATCAGCCCCCAAGAGCATGTAAGTAGAGACAGTGACAGCCTCTAAGCCTTCAAAAGCCTAGTAGTACTGGGTCGTAGGCTCTCACTTGCCCTGTACGCTAGCTTCCTCAACTCTTTTGATAAGTATGTTGACATGGAGCTTTTGCTCTTTCCATTTAGGGGCTACCAAGACTAGGGATTTCTCTTTCAATGGCCTGGGGCAAGACCAGAGTGGATTTATTTCCTGAGGGGCTGGGACATAAAGGAGCTAAGTTTTGAAAGGGAGATACCAGTCTAAAGAACTATGGAGTAGGGGGTGCTGATCCAGAAGAGGGCCACAGTGAAAAAACTGAATAGTAATCTTAATATGAGGTCATCAGACACTTGATGAAGCAAAAAAATAAAAGGTGAGGAGAGGGTTGGCAGTGAAGCTACCAAAGAGGATGAAAGCCTTTTGGGTAAAATAGATCCATGGGGTTTAAATGACCAGCAGTACAATGAGTCAACAATGACACAACAGCCAAAGACAATTAATACAGTCTTGGGCTACATTAATAGAAGTCTAATGAGTAGTGAGAGCCACTCCCTAGACTTTGATGTTCTCTGCCCTTGTTGGAAGACATTTAGAGTATTGTGTTAAGTTCTGGGCAACATGTTTTGGAAAGGATATTGACAAAATGGAATATCTCCAGGAATAGGGCAAACAGGATGGTAAGGGGGCTGGAAACTATGCCAAGTAAGGATCTGATGAATGAAGTGAGGATATTCAGACTGGTATAGGTGACTGAGTGGGGTAAAAGAGGTTTAGTGCAGAACAGATATTTTCAAGTATATGAATATATTTATCATGTGAAAGAGGGCTTAGGTTTGTTCTACTTATACTTAATGGGCAGAGCAAATGGGTAAATAGGGTATAGGAGGTCTAAATGAGAACAGTTCAAGAACAGAAGGTGTGGCCTTAAAAGACAAGGAGCTCCCTGTCCCTAGAATTGCAGGAAGAGAGGGCCACTCTTCAGGGATGCAAAATAGTTTCTGAATTGAGTGGCAAGTTGGACCATATAACCTCTAGGGTTCCTTCCAATTCTAAGTCTATAATTCTATGAGGTGGAGAGGAGACAATCACGAACCCAATTATAGGGTGGATCCAGGATGATGCTCAAGAAAATTTCGATACCTAAGGGTGAACCTACATAGAACCAAAGGCCACAAAAGGAATGGCTTCCACTAGAGTAACATAAGACCAGAACTCATCCATTTTATTTTTATATCCCATTGCCTGTCCCTTGCCACCATCATAAAAAATCAGAGTGAGGAGTATAAAAAGAGTATAAAGAAGACCTCTGGAAATGATACCCACCCACCCAGGAGGCTCACCTCCACCATTATATACATCTGCTTTCTAAAATAATCTAACGAGAAACTCCCAAGGAGTCTTACTACCCCCCATAACAGAAATTTCTATTTCAAAGGAAATAATCCTGTCTCTGAGAAAGAAAAAGGAGTCAATCTACTCAATCTCCAACTACAAAATAGTATTAAGTGAATTTCAACATATATGACCTAACGGTGGGCCAGTTCTATTATTGTTTTAGTTTTGCCTGAGATAGGTGACCAGCTTTTTCAAATAGTTGTCCTAATGAGGGCAATGTTATTCTTTTTTGAAAGACTAAGCTGTCAGCCTATTGCCTAGAGTTGTAAAAGGAGATCAGGGCAAACAGGATATCCAAGCATCACCTACAGGAGCAACCAGCAGCCTGTACCTCCAATTGACCTAAGGGAAACTTACCATGTTGTGTTTAAGGATTCTCTGTACCACCGGTGTGAACACTTCTATGACCACCATGGACCGAGGGCGTTCTCTGCAGTGCTGTAGGAAAACAGTTAAGCACAGATCAGAAGAGCTCCTAGTAATTAAGAGCAACCTGGCACCCCTTGTGCTTAGGACAAAGAAAAAGTCATTGATATTCAGCAGAAAATGAATTAAAATAATGAGAACACTGTGCTCACACCCCAGAGTCCACCTTGGTTTTTTGATCAAGGAAAGTAGCCAGGAGAAGACAATTAGATATGAGGTGTTAGATGCACCCCTCTACCGTCTCCTAGTCAAAATCTGATCATGACTTTGAGGTGGCTAGGCTGGCTGCTAAAGATCCATATGATCTCTTTAAATATTCCTCCCTGATGAACAGTTAGGGGAGAAGTTCAGGGAAAATTCATCATGCTGGGACAAAATGACTTTTATCTTAGGAAGCAGATGTGCTCCTACAGCCTCCAGGATTGTGTCTCTCTCTCTCTCTCTCTCTCTTCTCTTTGCCCTTCCTAAAATTGTACCATCATTCCACTTTTAGCTCCAAAAGGTAAAATGATACTGTCTTCATACCTCTCTCATGCCTCATTCTGAAAAATGAGAGGAACATGGCTGAAGAATCAAAGGGCAAAGATGCATGCATGCCCCATGCATATAGCTGGGGGTTAAGGCTGAGCATGAATCCTTTCTCTCCAAATATCAGAAGTGCATTCCTATTTTAATATCTGCTTGCATATGAAATGAAGAAGAAATAAGAAGAAAAGAAGGTTCATAGGTGGTATCTGGTCCGCTTTATAGATTTGCTGGAGAAAATAGCATAAATTTGTTTAGATTATATGATATTATACATATTATATGAACTGAGCTGAGGTGACTTTTCTTAAGGGAACTAGACTAAGTAGTCACTTGAAGCTATATTCTGGTGACTGACCCTTCTTTGCAGTTATCACAACCACTGAAGGGTCAATTCAGTCTCCCTGCCTTCTCCCCTCCACCCTGTCCCCTCAAAGTCTTGATCTACAAAAAATACTAAGTTTCCCTTTGACACAGCCAGTCTATTGAGTTTTCAGTCTGGACTAAATTATAAAATTATAAAACTAAATTATAAAACTAAAATGATAAAATATAAATATATAGAGTAGGGGTCAAAATATTTAAAAAACTAAAAGCAACTTTCAGTTCACAGGACATAAAAAAACAAGTGGCAGGCCACATTTGGCCCATGGGCTGTAGTCTGCCAACCTTTGAACTAGTGCAATAAAAAGCAACTGGAGACCTTGTAACAGATTTCTGTGTATTTAGAAATGTGCACTCAAGCATACATATGCACAAGGACACAGATATAGGCAACTATACACATACTCAAGCATATCCACATATGCATATACATTATCAGGCATACATGTCTCCATGTTGGCATGCTCTGTATAATGCAAACATACACAAACATACATGTGACTATGAGATTACAGCATGTTTCACACAAAGATAGTATTCTTAGTTATTCCTGTCCTCTGTAACATTAATACACAAGCCCCTGCAGAAAATGTCTTGCTTGGGAAGAAGGCACAGTAGTGGCAACTGAGATGGAAGACTCAAAGTCACCATCTAAAAAAAATGAGTTCCTGGAAGCCACTTACTTCCCTATAAAAAAAATGACCTTCCTTTACCACTCAAAATTTCCACTTCTATAATGAAGCAAAAGAACCAAACCTCTCATCCCCACCCCATCCCTTACTTCATATTATAACTTCGCCCAATACAAAAGAAACCTGAGCCACAAACCATTTTGGCAATACTTCAGTCCTCAAGGTGTCCTGCTATACATGCTTGGATCCTTTAAGGGCTATCTCACTAGGGTTTCAAGACCAGACTTCCATGTATAGAACGGGGACTGCAATCTGATAAGTGATATATAATATACAGTCTCTAGGGAATGATGAGTACCCATCACAAGTCAACTTTTGCTTATGTATATGTGGATTATATATGGAAAAAATTTAAGCCCTGACAGTTCCCCTGAAGCCTGCTGGCTTATGATTTCTGGCTAGTGTGCACTCAAGGAAGGCAAATTCCCTTTGTCAATAACTGGGACCCAATTTCATAAAGAAGGCTGGTCTGCTTGCCAAAAGATCTTTCTGTCATCTCCCAACAGATATGGAGTCCAAAGCCAAACATAACACTGGCTGCTCTATTTGAGTTTGCCATCTCTGAATCTGTGTAATGGAAAGCTGATTATAATCACTGAGAAAGGGGCCTTAATCGTCACTCATTTATCTAGTGTATGCTTCCTAAGTAACTTCCACGTTTGGGTTGATGTACATGATGCCCAGGTCTAGTTAGATACTTCGACATATGATATGTGTATGCCATATGTAAAGCACAGGAAGCTTCCAAACCGAAAGAGAAAGATTTCAGAAACTGAGTCTTTTCTGGTACCTTGCAGAAAAATTCACAGAGGTCAGGTGGGGGGTGATTGTTTTCCAGCAAAGGAGCAATTGCCTGAAAAATAATGAACAAATATTTCAGTTTGACCCCTCAACAGGAATGCAGATAAAGAAACAGTTTTCTTCTGAAAGAAAATATGGTCCCCCTGGCAACAGATGGGTGGAAAAAGAACCCTATCCCTGCACTTTGAGGTACAAAGTTAATTATCACACTGAGTTATCTTAATGTAAAGGTGTCAAACTTGACAGGTAGGGGGAAGAGAGAGACTCTAAGTACAGCTCAAAAAGATTAAAACGTAACTGGTAAGTGTTTAACAAAACAAATAAAAATATAATAAAATATAATGTTAATCTGTGGATTTCTAAGTCCATATGTGGCCCATTAGGGAGAGCATGACCACTCTATTAGAGCACTAGACTAAAAATTTAGAGACCTATATAGAGTCCAAGCTCTACAACCTACTACCTGTATGATCTGAACCAAATCATTTAATGCCTTTCAACCTCAAGGTTCTCATCTGTGAAATGGAAGTAATATTACCTGCATTCTCCACCTCACAAGGGTGTGATGAGAAACTAATGAAAAGAATGGATACATAAGGACTTTAAAAACTATATTTGTATGTGAGGTGTTTAGGGAAGAAAAAACAGTTCAAGGAGAAAGGAGCTGGGGGTTTTAGTAGACTGACAGCTCCATATGAGTCAACAATATAACACAGCAATAACTCCATCACAAAACAACCCCCCACAAAAAGAAGAACAACAACAGAACTCAATCTTGGGCTGCACGGGAAATGATGATTATTCTACTGTATTCTCCCCTTGTTCCAATTACATTTGAATTATGTTGTTCAGTTCTGGGTATTCTATTTTAAAAAGGAAGTTAACAATTTATATGTGTGTGCACACATACACACACACACACACACACACACACACACACACACACACAGAAGGCGGCAATCTATTTGATAAGAGGGGCTAGGGTTGTGCAACCTGGAGAAGAGAGTACTTGGAGGGGACATGATCACTATCTTTAAATATATGAAGGGATAACTTGTGGAAGAATTAGATTTATTTTGCTTGAACCTATGGGGCAGAACTAGGAGCAATGAATGAGTAGGAGCTTCAGAGGTAGAGTCTAGCTCAACATAAAAAATAATTTACCATTTCAGCAGTAAAGAAAACATTAAGATGAATCTATATCATATTAAATAAAAACATAATATGTCAACAAATCGTAGAACCATGGAATTTCACAGCTGGATGACATCACCAAGATCATCTAGTTCAACCTCTACCAAAACAGCAATGTCCCCCAAAACATCCCTGAAACTGCTAAATCTTGGTTCAACACCTCCAGTGATGGAAACTCACTATATTGTGAGGAAGTTCATTCCTTTTTTTTTTTTTTAGTTTATCATAATGGGATTTTATTTTGACTGAATGATTAAAATTTAACAGATATTTGAAACTTTGCTACTTGGTACAAGGCACTATCATTAAATTATGAGCTCCTTCAGAGCAGGGACTGTCTTTTGCCTTTTATTACATCCATGGTATTTAACACAGTGGTCAGCATATAGTAAATACTTAATAAATATTTATTAATTTTTTGATTGGTAGGTGCTATGAGGAATATAAAGCTGAATGAGACAGTCTCTGCCTCTCTCAAGGAAACAGTAATCATTTAGAAGAAATAAAATAGGTATATACTAGGATAAGTATCTTTAGAAAGGGACAAAGTGCTTTAGGGATTGGGAAGGAAAAAAATATCACATCCAGGTGCACAGTTTTAGCTATGTGATCTTTCCAGTGTGGGTAACTGTTCTATGCCTCAGTTTCTTTACCTTTACAAAGAAGAGATTTAATGATCTCTAAGGGCCCTTCTAGTACTAACATTTAATAACCTATAACTCTGATTCTCAATTTATTCACCTGTAAAATGAGGATAATATTTAGTCTCTCTGCCTCACATGGGGTCCAATGATGATATTATACGTCTTTTAACAACTGTAATTACCAGGAAGATGCTTACGAGGAAGTTTTGAACAAGAAATTGTTATTGTCATATAACACCTTGCAAAACTGAGAGGATACAAGTAAGTTAGAGACTGTGAGGGAGGTGAGGTGATGGCTCAAGTCTTCGGGCTACATACCATGTAGAGATAGAAAGTACCTTGTTTTGCAGTAGGCCCTGCGGCGGCGGGGTGGGGGGGGGTGGTGTGTGTGTGTGTGTGTGTGTGTGTGTGTGTGTGTGTCAGGGTAAGGGGGAGAAGACAGGTGCAGACATCATGGTAATAATCTTAATATGACAAGGTCTCCTATAACAAAAATAATTTCTATTTGTGAGACACTTAAAAAAATCACCTATAAATGAATTATTGCCTTTCTGGATTTTCACAAAAACCTTGTGAAGGAAATAGGGTAGGAATTATCAACATTTCACAGATCATCTCCACTTTGGAAACTGAGCCACGTAAACTGACTTGTAAGGTCACATAGCTAATTAGTTATGGAGCCAGGGCTCTCACCCAGGTCTCTCCATTATGTCACATGACCATGCTATGAGATCCTACACAGCATGTTATGATGTGGAGGCACTGTGCTCCAGCAAAAGAACTCTGGATTTTGAGTGCGAGGATACAGGCTGGTTCTGTCACTTCTTAACTGTGTGGCCCTGGACAAGTTTCACTTAATCATCCTGGGCCTTAATTTCCTCACCAATAAAATGAGGAGGGGTTGGACATGACCTTTAAGATCCTTTCGAGCTCTAAATCTATGATCCTATAGTCCTTGTGAATTTCCAATACCAAAAATAGATAAAAATGAAAAAGTGCTCAGGATCTTTTCCTAATGTTGTCTTTGAAATTAGAGATATTTTTCATTATAATTTTTCCTTTTTACTCTCCTGATTGTTAGGTAAAAGAAACACAATATAGAACTATCAACCAATTAAATCAATGAAATAACAAGTCTATAATATACCTCTTAAATGCCAGTTACCTAAGAACACTGAAGAATGGGGTCCCAGCCTTCAAGGAAGTTACAAGTTCTCTTAGTTCTCTAAGAGAAGCTAGAGATCAGGCTTGTTTGCACTTTGAGGTGGTGGGGGTTAGAGGGTTTAAGTAGGTTCTTGAATGAATACAGAGAACAGAACCTTTCATCATTTCCTATAGCACCAGCAATCTATGGGCATATTTTCTTTGAGAACTAACTACACAACATTTTTGCATAAGTTTAAGTAAGGAAAGGCAGAAAAATGACCATCAGAGCAGCAACAACTAGCAAGAAGCTGAACTCATTTTCAATATTTAAAACTGGTTTTACTTAGGCGGAATCTTTGTGAGGCTTTTTTTCCTTTGCACCTCTGGATAACATAAAACGTATGTTATAGTGGAAAAGACCTTGGACAGAGAATTAGGAAACCCGGCTTTAATTCCCTGCTATGTCACTTATGTGTTGAGCAAATTATTTTGCTTTTCTGGGCCTCATTTTCCTCCTCTGCAAAATAAAGGGAGAGAAGAGGGGTGTTATGTCTTAAGGTCCTTTCCAACTCCTATGAATTAACGATTTTATCAAGTGCCTAACTTTCCTTAAAGTTCAAGTCACCTTCCTTCTCCATTGCTAGGCAACCCAAGGCAGCCAGTACTGCAAACAAAGGGAGAAACTGGACTTGCTGATACCGCTTTTGATTTTTGCTGCAGTCTCTGGTGCTAATTCCCCTGAGGACTTGATCAAACTAAATCATCAAAGCTCTTTGGAAGCAGGTTGGAGCAATGTTCCACCCCACATGTGAAAGGTGCCTTTTTCCTGCCCTAGGGCTAGATTTTCATTCCCAGTCCACATTCCAGCCATCTCATCTCCTGCCAATTCCTACCTGTCTCTCTGGCAACAGTCACATGAAAGGTCTATGAAGACAACTAAGAGGTGACCTTCAAAAGCAGCCAGGACTGTCAGGGTTTCTCCCCATCAGGAAGCTTCCAAGGTCATAGACCTAAGCCCCCAGACATCTTTTCAAGAGTTAAGATTCCCCATAAGTCAAGAAGGTCTTGGATAGCACAAAAAAAAAACAAAAACCAAAAACCAAAACAAAACCCCACAACAAAATTCTAGCATTTTTCATATGTTAGATCAGAGAATTCAGAAGTAAAATGTGCCTTTTAGATCATCTGGTCCAACTCTGTCATTTTACAGATGGGAAAACTGAAACCCAAAGAATTCTGTGAATGGCAAGGTTAGGATTTGAAAACCTATCTTCTGAACTCTAAATCTAATGCTCCTTTACTGTCTCATCTACCAGGTCAAATAAGCCAAAGAAAAAGGAGCACCAGAAACTGACCCTGTGGAATATGACAATTATTTTTCTTAACTTTACTCCGGGAAAGACTTTGGAGAAGGGTAGGTAGGGCATGGTAAGGCATGAATGTGTGCTGGCTAGGAGAAGGCTAGATGGTCCCAGCTATCCTCCTAAGCACTGCAGCATGCAACTGGTCTGGGAAGCTCTGGCTCAGTGGGCTGCATTTGGTTTGTCAAGGCCAATGTGAAGAAGTGAGAGCTGAGTCTCTGGCGAGAAGGCACAGAGGGGCATCTAAGAACATATATAGACTGCTACTAGTTTCCTGATAGCAGTTTGTTAGGCATTCAGTGCAATTCATCCACTTGATGAGAGGCACATTTCATAGGCTAAAATGGCCCAGAAAGATATCTAACTACAGCATCACAGTAAAATACTAGAAAAATCATAAAGAACAAGACTCTAAGATCATAGTAATGTACTAGAAATTATTAGCTCACTCTAGAAACCAGCATCAATTAAGTCTAGGTTCTATTTATGGAGCAATTAAAATCGTTTCACTGGCTGCTCCTCCTAGAAAGAAAAAGTCTTTCTTTCTACTGCTTTGATTGTGACTGAACCACTGCTATCATCCTTGCCATCTCCTTCCCTGCTCTCCCTTGTTCTACACTTCATTCTCCCTTAAGAGAGTCTAAGAGCAGGAAAAGATGAATCGATATGCATCAACTAGAATCTTTGTGGGCTTCAGAGAGATCCAAGAAGAAATCAAGGGTACTCGAGTGTGTTCCAATGCAGATGGGAAAAATTCTGCCCAGAAGGAAGCAAATAAACCATAATGAAATACATTTTTACAGTGATCACCAGGGAACCCCCAGTGTTTACTAAGACCCAGGGGAGACAGAGTATATACTTACCACAATAATGTTTTCATGCTCTTGAGTGGTCAAGTTGGTATTCTAAAGGATTGAATAAAGGGAAAAAGGATTAGTAAACCTTTGCATTTATCACTCATAAGTACATAGATATATGAAAAAGAGAGTGAAGGAGGCTTAGAAAAAAGCCAAAGATTTGGAGTTTGGAGTCTTTTGTTGTTGTCAAGTTGTTTTTCAGTTGTGTCTGACTCTTCATGACCCTATTTGGAGTTTTCTTGGGCAAAGATACTGGAGAAGTTTATCATTTTCTTCTCCAGCTCAACTGAAGCAGAGTTTTACTGTGCTTTAAACCAACAGTTTCTGTTTTGCATGGCTCACCTACAATTCCAGGGACGTATGACTAGTGGAAAAAACTCTCTTTGGGGTGGTACTATAGAATTCTGTATTTCTGCCTTCATTTGGGGACATTTATAAAGACGATAGCTTTTTTAAAATTCACGCTTCTTACTTAAAATATTTTAAGGATCTATGATTTCATCAGTGTGATATCACCTCAAATGACTAAGAAGACATTCCCTCTATATCTTAATATATGGTCTTTGAGACTCACTGCAGCTAAATAATTTATTTCACCTTATGACCAACCTGGTAACAAGCCTCTGGAAATTAAGCTAAGCTGATCTTTGGACCATCACTATATGTATACTTGAAGTCTTTCCAATTTGGTACATCCTGCCAGAATTTGAACTCTACTAGCATAGCCTCTGAGAATCATGGAGTGATCTTCCCATCATGATTTAAGAATCTAGTATTTACCTTCTCATCATGATGAGGCATAAAAGTAGGACTTTAATTGATACCAAGACCTAAGGTGGTTTCCAAGATATTCAAAGCAGTGATAGTTATTGCTTTCAAGTTAAAAACAAAATAAAAGAAAAAAAATCCTGAAAAAAATCTTGTTCACATCTCACAAACACAGAAGGTCTTTGATGTCAGAGTCTGGCAGTTACTTTGAAGAATGAACTCCATCAGTATTTTTCATACAACTACTTTCTGTAAAGTAGATTAGAATTCTCTTTAGACCTTTGCTGACTTTAAAAATAATGAATTAAATGCTTACTGAAAAATATTTTTGGATAACATACTTGGACATCCATTCTACAAACTGGGACTACACCTATTAAAGAGTACCAAACAAGTTTTAAGCAGAGCTTGTAAGGTGGTCTCAAAGTGGTATATATTCAGGTGGATTCTCCCTTTCTGATTCTGTAGGGAAAATGTACTGGAAGAGTGGATTCCCTAACCAGATGAGCCCCCTAGTAGGTTTTATTCCAACTGGCAACCAAAGAAAGGGTGAAGGAAGAGAGAGTTTCACAAGCAAGCACTTGTCTTCCCTTCTGAAGGCAGAAAAGTCAAGAGCACTCCTATCTGTACCATCAGCTTGTCCTAGAAAGAAGCTGAGGTAGGGAGAGGGAAGTAGGAGGATGACACCAAAACCATTCGAAAAAAACTGACCTTTGTCATCAGGAATTTTCTGTCACTATACTAATATGCCTATTGCGAGAAAGAGCTGATACAGTAATTCAATTAATTGAAGAAGCATTCATGAAGTTTACCATGTTCTGGGTACTTTGTTAGGTGCTAGGCAAAACTAAAGGCAAAAAACTGAAAATTCATTGCCTTCAAGAGGCTTATATAAGACCTATAGAAGTTTACAGGGAAAAGCAAAATACATAAGTTAGTTTCTCCTTATGATCCAAGTAAGAAGACTGTCCATGAACCCCTAATAAGTTAATCATGCACTGCAGGTGTCAGTTCACCAGGAGTCTTGTATGGAAACCTATCTGATGGAGGCACAAACTCTCAACTTACAACTCATGAATTGTCTCCTTTTGAGGACATTAATAGTTTAGCCTTGACATTTCTAATATTGACACTGTGAGCCAATGTCTGTATCATGAGTCAAATAAAGCTCAATTCTCCAAGTTTGTCTGGGGTTAGAGGCACATCACCATGATTCTCAGAGGCCCTGACCAGCTAAACCTGACGAGCCCACATTGCCTTCACTGAGGCCATAGAAACTCAACCACAGACATGCTCATATTCCAGAGCAAAGTCAAACCTGGTTTGCTGCCGATGAATCCTGCTCTCTAAAAGGAAGTGTCAGCACTATACTCTGCTAGCAGAATCTGCCCCCCACGCCTGTGCTGTTGAAAGCACAGTATTTAATTAGCAGGCCTGCATTCCAAGCTTCTCTACTGTGCTAGGAAGTTTTGATGTGAGTAGAGTCATCCCCATCCATTTTACATGAAACATCATAGCCCTTCTTTACAATTGAATCTGTTCATTCATTCTCTGTTGTGAGAGGCACCACCTTTGTTCCCATCAGTACCAGCAGGTTAGAAAGCATCAGTAAAATGTCTTTCCTGAATGCTTTGCAGTCAAAAATGTCTTGTGTCAAAGAGCTTTCATTTTTAGGTTTTAAAATGTACTTTACTATCTGCTCTATTAGGCAAAACTCCTGAATCTCCAGCCCCCTAAGGACTGGTCACCACAGGGAATTGGCATTTTCAGTTCAACAGGGAAAAAGGAGATACTAAGTTGAATAAAGTTGTTTCACTTCTCCAAAAACACTCCTCTCTCATGTCAGACAAATTTTGAGCCTCTTTCTCTTTGTTTCTCTTTTTCTTTTCTTTTTCCTTCTTTCCTGTGACAGGTTTGTTAATGGCTCACATACTGTGCAGCCTATTCATGTTAGAAGGAGTGCCAAAGGAGTAAAATGAAATAATATCCTACCAAGTTGGGAGGAGGTAAAAAGATGGGGTTCTCTGGATGTCTGTCTGTTTTGCACGTCTCACTCCTGTTGGCTAGGATAATCAGAAGCAACTCCTTCACTGTAGTTTATCAAAATTACCATAATTACAAACAATTTCTTGCCTGATATTCTAAATCCTTGCTGTGCTCCTCATCTGTGTGCACAGCCCTCACCATCTTTCTGACTGTCAGAATCTGCCCCGTGGTCCTCTCCCCACCTTAAAGAGATCAGAAGGTGCACCATGCCTCGCTCGACTTCCATTCAGGGGGAAAGGACCCTCCCCACCCAGGAGATGGGTACCATGCTTTGAATGGGTTGTAGATTCTTTGGTCAATTCAGGCAGGCAAAATATCACAGAGTATGGCAAGGAAATCCAGCAGCGGGAAAGTTGGTTAAACAATTAGAAGAAAGGATGAGCTATGGTGTGTGGATGTTAGAAGGGCAAATGGTTGAGAAGAGGAAGTAAGGTACGGGACAATTGGGACAGCCTCAGAAGAGCCCATCAGATACACTACAGGGCCATGATGCTAGCTAGCAGCGGACTTAGTTTAAATTCTAAGGCCCTCAGCAAACACTTGATAAAGGTCTGCCAGAGCCCAGTGCTAGATAAATATGGAAGATGAGCTCAATTTATCATCGGAAACAGAACCCATCCCTCTTCCAAACTTCCTTGCTGCTGTCAAGGACACTACCATTCTCCCAGGCATCCAGGTTCACAATTTTAGGTTCATCCTAAACTTCAAACTCAGACATCCAACCCTTTGTCCAACCTTGTCATTTCTACTTTCACATCTCTAGTATACATCTTTTCTCTACTTACACAACTTACACAGGCTGCTCTTCTCTCCAGGAATCTTACAACAGCCTTCTAATTGGCTTCCCTACCTTAACGCTCTCCTCACTCCAATCCATCATCTGCTTAGCAGCCAAATGACTTTTCTAGAGCATAGTTTTGTCTGTTCCCTAACCCCCAACTCAGTGAATCTGGTGGGCTTCATACTACCTTCAGAAAGCCCTCTAAGACCCAGTCATGTTGGCCTATTTGGTGCTCCTCACACACAACATTTCATAGCCTTCATTTCACCCCCATACATTTGTTCCGGCACCTCCCCCAGGCAAGGAATTCTCTCTTCTCACTTTGGTCTTTTAACTTCTCTGGCCTCCTTATGAAGACATAACTTCAATACCATCTTTAGGAAGGCTTTCGCAGTCTTGCCCCTACCCTATCCTAGCTCCAATTGCTGAGATGATCTATTTATTCTGTCTACATGTCTGCATCTATATAGTTATTTATATGATATCTCCTCTATTATACTCTGAGTTCCTTGAGGGCAGGCATGGTTTTAACTTTCTTTATATTACCCATATTTAGCAGAATGCCTGACACGTAGTAAATGCTGAATAAATGCTTATGATTTACTGAGTGGCAAAGTCCTGCCTGATCAGGAGGCAACAAAAGCTGTACACTGCCAGAGGCAGGTACAAGTAAGAGATTTAGAGCAGAAATGACTGGAGGGAAGTATAAGTTGTAGCCACGAGGCACTTACTAACACTAGAATCATTGAGGACTAAACGCCAGCGACCAAGGCTACTTATACACAGTGAATGTGCACACATACACACACCTGCCAATGGAGACTACTACAAACTTGGCTCTCAGGAAATTCTCCCCCCACTACCCTCTAGCCCTCTAGCCTCCTGGACAAAGGCTGAAGTATATTCCTAGCTCTGGCTATCTTTTGGACTCTTTTTCTTTACCTCTTATGCTAAATAGGTACCTTCTAGACAGTTATGTATCTACACTGTCTGTCAGGCTCCCTTAGGGCAGTAATAGCACTGAAATGATGCAAAGAGCTTCTATGCTCAACTTGCTCACAAAATCAAGGCCTTCAGTCTTGCTGTATGCTTCCTCCTCAACACTGGGTAGACTAAGGTAATAAAAGACTAGTTTGGGCTAAAACACACAGTCTAATCAACAGGAAAAAAATTGAGGAAAAAAAGGGAAAGGATTCCATAGATAGATTTCAGGAGGTTGCTGAACCTGGATGGAGGAAAAAAGATTACATCTTTATTTTCACTAATATCTAACTGAAATTTAGTCTTTTTTTCTAATTATGAATCTAGGTAACAAATATTATTCTGAGAACAGGTCCACCAGAGGCTTCACCAGACTTGTAAAGGGGCCTAAGATTAAAAAAAAAATTTTTTTTTAACTCCTACTTTATAAGCAATTCTCTTGGAATTTTGCAATTTGTTAGCCACATTGAGTCCAGCTTGATTTTTATTTCTTGTCTATTGTTTGGGTAAAGAGATAGAGATCACAAGAGGGTAAAAGAAAAAAAAATCCACATTTTCTATGTTTTTATAAAGTTAAAAATAGGTGGTATGGCCCCAATCCAGGAGCAAAGCCTTACCTCAGAGAGCAGTTTGGAGACTATCTCCAATGGAGCCTGATGGATGGAGTCATCCTGTAGTGGGGATGTCAGAGCCATGTCTACCAGAGTCCGGATCTCCTTCAAGACGACTTCCCAGCGGCTTGGATTGCTCAGGACTTTCTTATACTTGTAAATCTTTTTCTATTTGGGGGAAGAAAGATATATAGGATGTGGTACACTGGAAAATGATCACAGAATCGGAGAAACAGCTGTAATTAACTTACTGTAGAGACCATGTAGTCTATACCCCTCATTTTACAAATGAGGAACATCCACCACCAAGGAGGAGGTGAATTAATCTGCAGGAATGACTGATGGCAGAGCCAAGACTAAACCCCTAGCTCCCAGGCCAGTGCTCTTTCCACTAAATAATAATGCTTCCAGTTATTCTGTAATAGTGACATTCTTTGTAGTGAAATTTAGCTCTTTATAGAAATATCTTTATAGAAATTTTACCTTTGAAATTATAATTATTTAAACTTACTAAGAGAAAAAACATGTATAGACTAAAGAAGAGTTTTTACCTTGGTTTTATAAGGTATCATTTCCCTTTTCCCCATTTCAATGTCATCCTCATGGAGAATAATCTCAGTGAAACCTCACGTTCTGCATGGGGTTATGAAGTCTTACAAAAGGAACTACTGCACTAGTCTAGAACACTGTACCAAAACAGTCAAAACACACACTCCGTTGTCACCACCACCTGATGCACAAAACAGGAAAAGCCTCACCTTCCTCTAGCTGTTGAAGTGTCCTGACCCAATGAAGCCAAAGCAGATTGTAGGGCAGTGGCTGGCTATCCTGGGGTCTCTGTGCCACACTGTCCCCTGTGGGTCACCAAGCTTCTCAAAGCCTGACTGCACAAAAACTGATCCCTTGGAAAACTACTGGGTAATCCAGGGACCAACTCTTTCTTCCTTCAGAGCTAGATCTTCCACACACACCAGCAGAGCTTGCTCTGGAGACAGGGAAGCAATTCTAACTTTCCTAACTCCTTCATTATGCATTTTACTCCTTGGGGGAAATCTAATTTTAGTGTCTTAACACTAACAGCCAACTAGAGTGACAAGTTACAATCCTCAAGGCAGACCTGAATAGAGAGTGTGTGCAGCATGTCGTCCTCCTGAATTCACTGTATCCAGAAGAAATACTTAGCACCCTCAGGTGTTGCCTGTACCGTTAGATTACCTAATCTGGGAATTAATTTGATGAAATTAAAAAAATACAATGAATGGGGTAAACGGAGTCACAGGGTCTCAGAGATGAAACAGATCTCAGAGACCACCTAGTCCAACCTATATCTGAAGGCTAAATAGAGTAAGTCTGATTGTTCTTCCACTTAACTGTATGTTAAATACTGAAGAGGATTTTTTTTTTTGATTTGCTTTATTTTGAACTCCCAACACTTAGGACAATGCCTGGCATATAGAAGGTATTTCAAAAATATTTGTTGACTGTTTAGGATCACATCATCATGACTCTTATTCTAACCACCAAACTTTCAAAAAGGGAAAAGGAGTCATTTATATTGAATCTAGTCATTTGGATAATGAGAAATATCTCCATACTTCCTTGGATGTGTTTCCATATCCAGGGCGGGACTGAATCTAATCCTCCACTTCACCAGAGGAAGGAGACCTTTCTGGCATGTACCACATTCCAAATGAAGCCTATCAAAATTCTACCCACTTACTATGGGTCCCTCCCCCAATTCAGCATACACTAAGGCAAGGGGAGCTGACATGGGTATCTGGCCTTACTGCCTTTGATCTTTCTTCAGAGACTCAGCCTTGCTGCATCTGGAGCTTGTGAAAACAGCAAAACAGCTGCACGTATGGCAGACATCTGGACACATCCATCTAATTTGTACCCATGCCGTCTTCCCTTTTTCCTGTCACAAATATGCCCTTCCCGTGTACTACAGGAAAGAAAGAGAGGAAGAGGGATGGCAGAAAATCAGGCTCATGTCAGTGAAGCATTCAAGTTGAACATCAGTGTTCATAGAATTGTGAGGATTGCAACAGTGTTCCCTCCCCACCATCTGCCTGTGATATCATTTAACTTCAGAAATGCTTTTCTGGAGTCTCTGGGACCCCTTCTCCAATCACTTACAGGATTCCTATAATCAACAATGGTGTATATATCCTTATCAAACTCATCCACAGCAATGTATAAGTATATGAGTGAAGGTGAGTGTTGATCAATGTGTGAGTCTATATGACTGCATCTAAGTCTGTGTGTGCACATATATCTAAGCATGCATGCTCTCTCCCCAGTCCTGCCATGTCTTACAGAGATAAGAAAATTGCATCTTGCAGAAAAAGACCTCAGACTGATGGGCAATAGAGAGACTAGTCAAGCCACTAATTCAAATGAATTATTGTTTTAATTACACATATGTGAATCAAGGGTTCAGTCCATTTAAAATCATTTCAAGACTACCCTACTCTGTACCTTTCAGATATATTCTGGGCTTTATCTTTTGTCTAAACTTTTCCTCCTAACAACTCCAGAATCATATATGTTCTCTCTTCTAGAGGACAAAAGGCATTCAATGAAGAATCCTTTACGGCTCAATCCCACTTCACAGTTATCATAGACTGGCAGCTAGAGGATGATCTAGTCTACCCCCCTCATTCTACATACAGTTGAGGAAATTGAAGCTCAAAGAGGTAACTTGCCCTAAGTCTCACAAATAGTCCATGACACATCAAGGAACTGAAACAGTTTCTATGATGCCCAAGCCATCAAACATTCCTTCTAAATCTTATAAACTATAGACAGTACATTTCAGTGGGAGGCTGAAAGCTCCTTAAAGGCAAAGACTTTCAATTTTGTCTTTGTAAACCCAGAGTCTAGCATAGTTTCGGCACACTGTAGTTCAACAAATGTTTGTTGATTTAATTGTGTACCTCCCCTTCCTCCTATCCCTTTGCCCTAAATTGAACTCAGAGCAGAAAACCAGAGGAACAATGAATCATAGACAAGATGACAAGAGAGAGGTGCTGAATGTCAATTCTGATCTCATGTCTGCAGCCTCGCAATTAATGTGTGCATTGGTGTGGTCCTGTTCTTGCATCACGGACCACATAGCATAGCACAGAAGCAATCTAACTATCTCTCTCATTTTATAGTGGAAAAAAAGCAACATTTGGCCAGGAACCAGGCTGTTACACAAGAGATATCCCTAGTAGGAAAAAAAAAGTTCTTGAGGCTGAACATGATAATGAAGGTGAAAAATTCTACATAGAGTATCAGTTCAGGGGCTGGGGATTCCACTTGATCCTAACGTGCCCCTAATGTACTGAAATTCATGCAGCACAGCAGAGATGGGAATCTGTCACAGATGACACTCCTGAGGAATCTGTACTTTTATTCCTGGAAAGGGGACAAGATGGAAAAGGGGAAAGGGGGAAGGTAATGTTGTGCTTCCAGAAGTGTCAAAAGCAATTTCTCAACACAGAAGGCTAAGCTCTTGATGATGTCTACCAACAGACACTTCCAGGGCTATGTCATCAGAATGCTATCACAGGGCATTTCCCCTAAAATTAAATTCACTTTTAAAAATTAAATTTAAAATCACTCATTCATTCATGCATGAGAATACAACAATAGAAGATAAAGATGATAAAGTAAGAACTAAAGAGATCTCAGAAGCTATATAATCTAACTCCCTCAATTTGTGGATGAGGAACTTGAGGGCAGGAGGGGCAGTGAGTGAAGCTATTTGTCCAAGGTCAATATGTTAAAAGCAGATTTGAACCCAAGTTTTTTGACTCCAAATCCAATGTTCTTTCCATTGTACCACATTGCCTCTATCATTCACTTTGTTAAGTAACTAGCCCAGGCTGAGCTTTAGGTCAACCCTGCTTTAAAGCAAAGTTGATATATGAAAACTTAGAAAACTTAGGCCATGATAAATTATTTCCGATACAAAAGACTTCTTAAAAAATTTTTACTTTAGGATTTCTTTAAGCAGTATGTTTATAGTGTATAAATTAAATGTTACTTACTTTAGAAAAAAGTGGTTTACATAGATTTCAGGAACATACCTATTCCCATTTTTTCCGGTTGAAAGTGATTTCTTCCTCATTGGATCTCCTAACATTTTATGCTCTCTGCTGTTTAATACCTGTGTCACATCAAGCAAGTCACTTTATCTCTACGAGCCTCAGCTTCCTCATGAATAAAATGAGGGGTCTGGATCAGATAGTTTTAAAGGAATCTCCCAGCTTTAAATCCTAGGATTCTATTACCATGAACTTAGCCCACTCAAGTTTGTATTAAAGTTATTTGTGTCTATGCCTCATCTCCCTCTATTATCTAAGTTTTTTAAGAGCAGGGCCGATGTTTTACTTAATTTTTTCTAGTCATCAGGTCCCACCCCAGTGTTCTGCACATGGTAAAGGCTTAATAAACGTTTGCCAAATGAATGCATAACTAATTCATGGATATAGCCTCACGTTATTGGTGGCTGCAAAAGGCTCACTCATTCTACAATGGGGAATGTGTA
Source organism: Potorous gilbertii (assembly GCA_028658325.1). Taxonomy (NCBI): domain Eukaryota; kingdom Metazoa; phylum Chordata; class Mammalia; order Diprotodontia; family Potoroidae; genus Potorous; species Potorous gilbertii. The sequence goes on from CM053769.1 coordinate 254,439,921, forward strand.
TAATCTACAGAATTAGAATAATCATACTTCCATTTCCTATCTCTCAAGGATGTTGTGAAGAAAGCACTTTGTAAACCTCAACAAGCTATAGAAATGTGACATTTGTTAGGATTTGCTGAAATCAGAAATTGTTATTGTTTTAATATTTAAGTAACATTCCATATTGTTGGGAAATGCACCTCTGATTCATCTCAACAACACAATGAAAGATCACAGGTGAGAAGGAAGTGAGCCAGGAAGGACACATGGCAGGGTTTCCACAATGGATGACAAACCCCTTTATCCTTTAGCGTAAACTAGGTTGACTCTATCCTTTCTACCTCCTGCTATCAGGAGAAATACTACATTTACTGTCCTATGAAAAAGCTATCAAGAAGCAGAGACTGGCCAAAGTAAGCAGCAGCTGAAAAGTGAAAGACAGACATATAATCTTCCAATGTGCTGCATGAAGAAACAGAAATGGGACTAAAGAAAACAAAGGCAGAGCAGCTGCCTGAGATAGTTCAGGCAGTCACAGAGGAAGTCTGTTTTGGCAACCAAATACTTTTGAAAGTATCGAGGGATCAATAGTCAAAATATATGAAAGCAGAAAAGATACCAAAATCTTGGGGAGTTGTGGAATTTATTACAAAAAAAGGCAAATCTCAAAATATCAGTAATTATTAATCCTATATCTAGTTTTCCATCTCTACAAAATCATTCATCTCAAGGTTTTTACACATTATATTTTAGAGCAGAACATATCTTTACAGTCAAACAACTGACTGTATAAAACATAAGATCCCATTGTATTTACGTCTTGATTATAAAAAATTATTTGATTTTGTGCTGTAAAGTCTACCTTAAAGTCTCTCCTCCAACTAGTTGCTTATGATAAAATAAGATTCCTAAAGACATAACAGTGATAACTGAGAGTTTTCTGATGATTTAAATACATAATTCTTCAAAAAAGGTTCAGCCTATCTACACAGGAAAAAACAGGTGGCTAACAAATGCCCATTGTGCTAAAACTATGCTTCTGAAGTAGAGAATTGGTCTGTCAGAAAATAAATCTTAGAAACTGTGGATGGACAGTGAACTGAGTTCAGAAAAATATAAGAGAGCAGACTGGGGTGCTTTTGGGAAATTATGCAGTGTTTTTAATGACTCCAAGCTTCTCTCTGAAAGACCCATCCTTTAATATTAATATTTTTCTGGAGATACTGCATGACTCTAAGTCATGGAACATGATAGTCATCAAAGAATTAAACTTATAGTATACTCAAAAGGCATAGGAGAGATGAAGAATGGCTAGTAAGTAGAGTACAAAGGAAATACCAAGGATGAACTGCCAGAGAAGCAGAAGAATTTCGACAAGAAAATGACTGAAAATATGAAAGAAAAAAAGGGGTAGATCAGTCACATAGCTGGGGCACTGGAAAAAAGATCAACAGTTCGACTGTTCCACTGGTCTCTGCATCATATCAAAGAAACAAAAGGAAGGCCTGCTGGGGAACCCCCTGGGAAGAATTTATGGAAAGACATGGACAAGAGTCATGGAGGATGAGAAGGCTTGGATGAGTTGTGAGCTGTATGGGGGAGTACCCATATCAATGACATTGTCAATCTCTGCAAGTATAAACCTCTATCAGTCCTGCTGTTAACAGGTACAGATGATGAAGCATTCCCTAAGGACAAGAACTATATCATAATATATCTGTACTCAGTGCCCTTGGGTTGGCAGCTGATAAAAAGAGAGCACTCACAAAGGGCTTTAAGGTTGAGAAAGTGCTTTCCTCACAACTCTGAGAGATTTACTATTATTCTGATTTTGCAATAAGGAAGCAAAGAGAGGCTCAGAGAGTTCAAATGACTTCTCCAAGTTCACAAAGCTAGTAAGTGCTAAAGTTAGGATTAGAATCCTGGTTTCTTTTGATCCCAAGCCCAGCACGCTTTCCATTATGATACGTATCAATTAAAAAAATGAAAAAGAAGACTGAAACATGATTCTGAACCACAAAGGTGCTTCAGTCTTTTTGGAAGGACAATGAGGGAACAAGACAGAATGCAATAAAGGATTAATATGAATGGAACAGAGGTTAAGGATTAGGCTATACAAAACCATTAACTTTAAGGTTCAGAAAGGGAGTATAAGAAGAGTTAGAGAAGTTATTAATAGTGGTATAAAGGGAGAAGAAAACCTCATTGCTTTTCCAGTGGTCTAATACAGAATACACTAGAGGGTGGAAGACCAACTAGCAAGCTGTTACAGTACTTCAAATGAAAGGTGATGAAGACTTAAGGAGTGTAGTGGAAAGAGATCTGGGGATTTGGAATTGAAGGACCTGGGTTCATATGCTAGTTGTATGTTCCCTCTCTGGGCCTTGGTTTCACATATGAAAAATGAGGGGATAGGGCTAGATAACCTTTGAGGTTCTTCCTAATTCTAATTCTACATCATATGATCTTGATGAAAAGTAACAGCAGTCTAGATGGAGAGAAAGAAATAATATGAGAAAAGTCAGAAGGAAGGAAGATACAAGATTTGGTTTTCTTGGAGTAAAAGGCACCTTTTGTATAATGTAAAGTAGAAGGGCAAGATAGGGATAGGTGACTGGAATAGACTGAAGTGGTGACAGTGGAAATTAAAGTGATACAAGAGAAATATGAAAAATGAAAAAGGAGCAAGACTTGATGCTTAATTGTAAACCTGGAATGAAAGAGCAATGAATTGAAGAAAACTGCAAATTTCAAGTCCAGATAACTAGGAAAGGGATGATGCTCATTACAGAACAGAAAAGTCAGGAAGGACTGTTTGGGATAGGAGGAGATGGAGATGAAAAGAGAGGAGGAGGAGAAAAAGAAAATTATCTAAGTAGCAAGCTTTTCCACCCTATCACAATGCCTGCCCTGTACTTGGCCTAAGAAGTGAACTCCAGAATCCTATATCCCAGTCTAGCTGTTTATTCTACTTATATAACCTACATCATAGGTACTTATACTATGTTTGGTCTTGGGCATGACTCATTGCAAAACTAGCATAGCTGGGCTCCTCTTGTGCCAAGCCCTAGACATGAGGTCCTTTTACTCTCTAATTCCTTTTTGGCTGCTAGGAATAAGCATCCTTACTGGCCACACCAGTCTCTTGGTGGCTTTGTGCTGGCTTGTATGTGGTTGCTTTGTACTGTTCTCATTTACTTTTACGAAAAGTAGCCAAATGTGATTGTGGGCATCAGGGAAGATGCCTATGGATAAACATGTCAAACCACCCTCTGGTCTGGTTTCCATGCAGGCAAGGGGGAGGATGATGGACTAGTCTACTCTTATTGTGAGTCAGTGCTACTCTCTCTTTCTTACTCAATTTGTTCCACTTGGTCACAGCAATGGGATGAGCCATATGTGGTCAAGCTCATTCATTCATTCATTCATTCAGCATGTGTGTGATGTTTTAAGTTTCTGAGTGAAGAAATGTAAAAACAATGAGACATAGTCCTTACCTCCAAAGAGTCTGCAGTCTAATGAAGTGATAATTATACCATTTTATTTCATTCAATAAACACTTTTGATTTTTTTCCCCAATGATTTGTGATGTAAATGTGGGCAACATACCATTAATTCAGGTTTTCAAAGTCCTTCTGTGCTATAGGAGAAGGTTTTGTGAATAGCCCGCTCCCCAAATCCCCCCAAAAATTACTTTTTCTGGTCAGTATCTCCAGTCATTCTATGGAAGACATATACCTAAAGGGATATCTTTTTTAGTCTGGTTAAGTCAGGGAGTGGTTGAATTATACTGACAACCTCTGAAATCACAGAGTCACCTTCACATCATGAAGGGACATCAATTAATCAGTCAATATACAAACAAGCCCCCTATTATATCCAGGCACTATGCTAAGCACTTTACAAATATTATCTCATTTTACATAAATATGAACCAGTCCCTGCTCTCAAGAAGTCTACATTTTACTAGGGCCAAAGTAGAACACGGATAAAGATAAATAAAAGTAGGACTGTCTCCATTTTTTTATTCCTAAAATCTGATCACTTAAATCATTCTGCTATTTCCCCCTCCACTTACTGTATATAGAGAAAACTGGACTGTCAAGAAAGGAGGTTACCTGGGGAACACCTAGCTATCTCTCTGGAAACCACTCATATAGCAGAGTGTTTCAGAAGATCTAGATGGTGCTGAAGCTGAAGAAAAGGGGAGCATATCAAACTTTTCATGATATATTTGCTGTCATTAACACCATGAGAGAGAAGGCCTGACACATCATACTAAATACAATTTTTCCAATCACCTGCTCCTTGGCTCCGTCACTCAAAATATCATACTCACACTCACACTTCCTCCTCCTCCTCTTCTTCTTCTCCCTCTCCTCCTTCTTCTCCTTCTCCTCTCCCTCTCCCTCTCCCTCTCTCTCTCCCCCCCTGCACAAAGAGCTAATGCAGATAATCTACAATTTTAATTCAGTCCAATTCATCAAATGTTTTTAGAGTACCTACTATGTGCAGATCTCTGTAATAGTAGGTAAGAAAGTTAGGATAGAATATGATCCCTTTCCCCATAAAATGTACAATTCACTGATTTGATTGGCTTTTTTCCTTCCCACTGAAATTCATGGAATGGGAAACTCTCAAGATCTCCTTTTGTCCTGGTTCCCCAGGACAACTGTAGAGGATCAACAACACAAAACCACAGTCTCAGATCTGGAAAGGACTTCAAAGGTCATCTTCATCTACCCTATATCTGCCCAAGAATCCTTGAAAGACTCCAGTGAGAGAGAAACCCCTCCCAAGTCTCTGTTGCAAAGCTCTCATTAAGAAGTTTTTCCTTACACCAAACCTAAATTTGCCTTTGTGACAACTACGCATTATGCCTAGCTCTGCCCTTTAGGGGCAAACAGAAAAAAAGCTAATTCCTCTTCCATATCCCCCTTATTTTTTCTGCTTTCGGCTAATTCTAAATTCTTGTAATTGATCTTTATAAAGCATCACAAACTCAAGTTGTTTTGCCACCCTGGCACTCTTTAGACATTATTCAGTTTATCAAAGTCCCTTAAAAAATGTGGAATCCAGAAGTGAACACAATACCCCATGTGGGCTATGAGCAAGAAAGCGTGATTTTCCTGAAGGACAAGTCTGAGTCTTTCACTTTCCTACTAAATAAACCCCAGTGCCTCCCTATTACTTTTAGGTCCAAATATAAAAATCCCTCTGCTTGGTACTTAAAGCCCTTTACAAGCTGGCCCCAGCCCACCCTTCTAAACTTGTTATATAAACTGCACATAGACTGCACAGTCTAGCCAAACTTGCCTTTTTGCTATTACTCACAAATGAAACTCTATTTCCTATCTCAGTGCCTTTAGTATATCTATTCTCCAGACCTGGAATCTTCATCCCTGCCTCTTAGAACCCCTTATTTCCTTGAAAGATAACTGGAGCATCATCAGCTGCATGAGGCCTTTCTTGATTTCCTTAGTTATTAGTGTCTTTTCTTCCCCTTCTCCCCCAATTACAATGTAGCTGTATGAATGATGGGATAGACCCACTCTCATGTGGTATTAGTCCCTCAGTATGCCGCTTGACTCATTTTCTTATCTATCTTTATCATCTTAAGCTCTACAGAAATCCAAGGATATGTTTTGATATTTACTTTTTCATTTTAAAAACTGCAGATTAATTAGCTTGACCACCACTGTCCCAGGAAAGAGAACCACATCAAACAAATGCCACCAATGGACAAGAACATCATCTTTGCAGAAGCAACAATATACCCGGAGGTAGAACTAGCAGGGGCACACGTAAAGCAGCTCAAACAATGGTCAATCACCACCTTGATTATTACCTCCCTCTTCAGATGCTGGTGGCAGCAGCCCAGAACTTTTTGTCCAAGAACCCCAGGAATAGTAGTGCCTCTGCAGGTGTGGCAGCCCTAACCTTCACAATATCCAAAACTACTGAAGACTCAGAAAAGACAGTTCTTGCCACCAAAGTACTTGGCACTGGGAAGCTGTTCATCATCAAAAATTCTTAGGATGTAGCAGTAAGGCAGGTGGCAATGCATCTTCTTTAGTATAAATCTCCACTGATAATATCATAGCCATTTCTGATGATGAACAGTTAGAAAGTGTTTCCCATCTTACTGCAGCGATTGAATTAGTTATTTTGCTGACATCACAATGCAGACTTAGGTAAATCTAGAGTCCATTTGAGTGTCCATCATGGCTGCTATTTTCAGTTTGGAGGGCAGATCTCCTGACTCAGCTACCTCTGGTAGTAATCTGGGTGCTCTTAGATGAGTTAACATCTCTAGGTCTCAGTTTCTTGATCAATAACATAAGAGGGTTGGAAAGTAAATGAAAAAAATAATGAGAAAGAACTAAATGCTATATAATAATCAATCATTACCCCAGAGAAGAAAAATACACCTTTTTTTCTTTTGTTGGAAAGAAGAGAGAGTATGGAAATGAATTGTGCATACTGTGAGATGTGATTACATGTTGTTTAGTTTTAACTTTTTTCTTTGTTATAAGGGAAAGGTCACGGGTTTAGCAGGGGCATAATTGAAATTACTATGATACAAGGAAAACTTTTTTTTTTTAAATGACAGAGTTGAACTAGATATCTGAGGTCCCTTCTAGTTTTAAAGCTATTAACTCAGGCAGCAAAGAGTAGTGCATTTAAAGTCAGATGACAGCTCTCTTCCTCTGTATGACCTTTGGACAGGTCTTTTTTTCCAATCTGAGTTTCAATTTCCCCCACTTGTAAAAAGAGAAATAGAACATTTTGAGAATGAAGAGCCTTCCTTAGTGTCCAAAAATTCCTAAGATTCTTGTCATGGTCATTATAATATTCACTGATTAAATACGACAAAATAAGACAGCATATATACATATTTATGGACCCTTTTAGATAATTCCATCCAGCCTCACTCCTAGGAGGCCTTCACCTATAGGTTGTGAACTACTGGACTTCATGATCACTAAGGTCTCTTTCATAAGTTCTATGACCTATGGCAACTATGTAACTTCTTTCTATGAAACCAAACATGGCTTGATTTTGAGATACAATTTAACAGATTGGGCTACGGAATTTTCTTCTGACTACCAGTAAACAGAGGTAAGTTCTTTTTTTAACTTTTTCTTTAAATCATTCCTCATACATAAATTAAATGTGTTGGATTTAAATGATGCAAAATAGAATTCAGGAAAACAGATTTTTTTTAAAAAAATAAATGTATGTTCATATTTTATAGAGGAAAATGGGGTGTTCAGGGACAAATTGTTCCCTATAATTACGGTAAACATTATCTGTTTAAATTAGAAAGGACCATTTTATTGCTATATACATTGTATAATATCCATCTGCAATCTTTCAAGTCATGTTACAGAATTTTAAAGTGGGAGCCAATGTACATAGGAAAATTACTGTGTCTAGTTACTAGTCCATCAAAATAACCAACAAATCTGTTGTTTTTGCCTTCTATTCACTGACTCCCTTATTCACTCACTCATTCATTCATTCAACAAATATTTACAGTCCAAAGCCCACAGGGAATAAATACAAAGATGAATAAGTTTCCCTGACTTTCTGGCGCCTGCAGCCTAGCAGGGGGGTAATACGTGGACATAAACAGAAGCAAAGCAGAATTTGTAAGTATCATAAGTATGAACAAAGTACTACAGGATTTGAAAGGAGATCACTTCTTTTGCCCTTTCTTTTGAGTTCAGGATGAGATAAGCAAATTCTCTTCCCAAACATAAAAGGGGTAAAAAAATGCTTCCTCTAGTCCCCAATCTCAGAATCTCTCCTTCTAGTCTGACACAAAATTAAGCTTCTACTTGAGATGAAGGCTCACTAAGAAACAGGAGTCTCCGTGGTAATTAGAAACACAGATTTCCTCCCAAAATTTAAAAATGGCTCAGAATTTGGAATTATACAAGGGGGAGGTTGGTGGGGGCAGAGAAACATGGGACTAAAATGTCCATACTCTTTGACCCAAGGTCCTATTGCTAGGCATATAAGCCAAAGAGGTCAAAATAAAAAAGAAAGGTCCCAAATATACCAAAAGATTCATAGCAATGTTTATTATTATTATTTTTTAATGTTCTATAATCACTACCATAAAACCTAAATTTTTACCCCACCACCACCCCTCTCCCTCTCCAAGACGGCATACAATTCTATAGAGGATCTACATATACTTTCCTATTGAATACGTTTTCACTATAGTCATGCTATGTAGATGAACTAAGATAAATGGAAGAAATCATATAACAAATCAAAACATAACACACACACACACACACACACACACACACGATCTGCTACATTCTGTGAATGCACTCCATAGTTCTTTCTCTGAGTGTGGAAGGCATTTTGCCTTAGAAAATGATTGGGAATTTTTTTTTTAAGTTCTTGCATTATTACAAAGTTCCAAGTCTACCAGAAAAAACTCTCTCACACGCTGTGGTCGTTGCTGTGCACAGAGTTCTCCTGGTTGTGCTCCTTTCGCTCAGCATCAGATCATATAAGTCCTTCCAGGCCTTCCTGAAGTCTTCTTGTTCATCATTTCTTATGGCACAATAGTACTCCATTACATTCATATACCATAATTTATTCAGCCATTTCCCAATTGATGGGCATCCCCTTGATTTCCACTTTTTGGCCACTACAAAGAGTGCTGCTATAAATATTTTTGTACATGTGGTACCCTTTCCCACTTTTATGATCTCTTGGGGATACAGTCCTAGTAGCGTTATTGCTGGGTCAAAGGGTATGCACATTTTTGTAGCCCTTTGGGTATAGTTCCAAACCACTCTAAAGAATGGTTGGATGAGCTCACAGCTTTACCAACAATGAATTAGTGTTCCAACTCTCCCACATCCTCTCCAGCATTTATCATTTTCCTGTTCTATCATGTTTGCCAATCTTATAGGTGTGATGTGGTACCTCAGAGTTATTTTGATTTGCACCTCTCTAATCAAAAGTGATTTAGAGCATTTTTTCATATGATTATAGATATCTTTAATTTCTTCCTCTGGAAACTACCTGTTCATATC
>CM053769.1:254449464-254468127 GCA_028658325.1 Potorous gilbertii
AATGTAAAAAGTTAAATAAATTTATTTAAATTTAAAAAAAAATTTGAATTCAGATTTTCCTAGCTCTAGGCCAGCCCCATACTTATGATCAATCAATTAGTAAACATTTATTAAGTGCCTACTATGGCACTGTGCTAAGAGAGCAGGGGACCAAAAAGAGGCAAAAGACAGTCCCTGCCCTGAAGGAGGTGACAATCTAATGAGAGAAACAGCATGCAAACAAATATATATACAGCAAGCTATATGGGATAACTGGGAAATAATTAACAGAGGGGAGGTATTAGAATTAAGAGGAACTGGGAAAAGTTTCTGAATAAAGATGGGATTTTAATTTTAGTTGGGATTTAAAGGAAACCAGGGAAAATTTAGGGGAAAAGATAATGAGTTCACCTCCGAGCATGTTGAGTTTAAGATGTCTTTTGGACATCCAGTTTGAAATGTCTGAAAGGCAGTTGGAAATCATAGGTCAGCAGAGAGATTGGAGCAGAATAGGTAGACTTGAGAATCATCTGCATAGAGATGATAATTAAATCCACAGGAGCTGATGATATCACCAAGTGAAGAATATAAAGGGTGAAGAGAAGCCCAGGACAGAACCTTGAGGGACACCTATGGCAAGAGTGTGTGATCTGGAAGAGGATCCACCAGCAAAGGTGACCAAGAAGAAGTGATCAAGTAGGTAGGAAAGAGTGGTGCCGCAAAAACCTACAGACAAGAGTGCATCAAGGAGGAGAGAGTGATCAACAATGTCAGTGACTGGAAAGGGAGAGGAAAACGAAGACTGAGAATAAGGTCACTGAATTTTTTTTTTTAATGATACCTCTCCAGTAGCAAAGCAGATGTCTACTGACTGAGGAAATTGCTAAAGGAACTCTGACACATGGATACAATGAAATGGAATTATATTAGAAAGAGCGATGACTACGAAGAATTCAGAAACACATGAGAACACTTATATGAACTGAATCATAGTTTAGAATGCAGTACTAAGAATACACATGAATACACACACACACACACACACATCTCTACATAAGTATATAAAACAGCGATGGAAACAAACCAAAAAAGAAGCAGAAAGTTGTATGACTATAATGATCAAAAGAACTCTAATTGTTTCCCTTCTTTGTAGAGGTGGGGACTGTGGTTATAGAACACTGCACATGCTGCCCAAAACGCAACATGTGCAGTAATTTGCTGAACTACTCTTTATTATTTTTCTTCAAGGGATGGTCTGCCAGGTAGAGATGTGGAAAATTTAAAAATGATGGTAATATAAAAACAAAAAATAAACATTAAAAAATTTTAAAACTGGTTCAGGAACATTATCATAGGGGAGAGAGAAAGGGAGGGAAGACTAAAACCAGAGAGAATATTATTCCTCAACAGGTTTATGGCACTTATGTCCCCAGTAGAGAAAGAACTAGGTCAATAATTTCATACCCTAGGCTAGGCCATATCCCTGAAGAATTAGGTGAGGAGGCAGTATATTATAACGGAAAGAGCACTGGATTTGGAGTCAAAGGACCAGGATTCAAATTTTTGCTCTACTATACTGCATTACGTTATCATGGGCAACTCACTTGCTCTCACTGGGCCTAAATTTTCTTATTTGTAAAGTGAAGGGAGGTTTGAACAAGATGATCTGTCTAGTCCCTAACAGCTCTAAATCTATGATCCTATAATCATTAAACATCTTTTAAAAGGTTTTGATGAACTACCACGCAACCTGAGCCAGCCAAGCCAAGAAATTGTTTCTTCCTATTGAAACAGGTCTTCAGAGCAAAAGGCTAACCCCTAGTTCTGGTGATACTTTGACCTTGGATATCTACATTTATAGGAGATGTCCTGGAGTACAATCTTAGAAGACAAGTTCCCAAAACTACAAGATTATTGAAGTTGTAACAATTTTGCTGACCGGTCCATCCAGCATCATCAATGATAATGTACGGTAATAATAACTAGGAAAAATATACTTTCATTAGAAAGCAGGAAAGAGATCTCTGTGATTTCAGACCTTAGTTGGATGACTCAGAGAATGAGAATGTATCCAGACTGCTCAAGTATCACTCCTTCCCTTCCCCGCAAGGGACTGCCTCCCCAGTGTAGTTAACTGCTTCCAAGAAAACCCCAGGATTTTGGCTCTGTATCCTCTCTCTCAAGCCTTGACAGGTGCATTCACCGGTGGGGAGGTAGCCAGTTGTCTACCTGGAGTGGGCTTGCATTGAAAGGGGAAGGGAAGACAGGTGAAGCTCCCTACTGGGAAGAAACATAATCATCTCAAGGGTCATCTGTGTCACAAACAACCGGCAGGTTTGGGAAACCCCTTTAAGGAGAGGCCTGAGGGCAGAACAGCAGTCACCACTTAATGAAGGAAAGCCTGATTGAGATAAAATTTGCTAACGGCCTGTTTCCTTCCTTCCTGAGGGGCCTGAGTTTCCAGCCCTGCTCCCTCTCCTTTGATAAACTGTTGCATAAGCCCCTTTGGCTCGGCCCTACCACCACCTATCTCTGTGCACCTGTGCCCCAGATACCTGCATCATCAGTGATGTCAGGCAGAGTCATGGGCACTACCTGGGGACTTTGGCTGGTGTCAGTGAAGCCCAAGATTGCTTCAGAGATAGCTTTCAGGAGAATTCCGGCAGGAACTTTAGAGTCCTTCAGTTTTTAACCCCAATTTCAAGATCCAAGGGTTGCTAAGTAAGCCTAAGTGACTTTGTATCTTCTGGCCTGATAAGACATAGGATCATAGTACTTAACCCTGTGAGGAACATCTGAGATCTTCTACATCAATCCCCATCATTTTACAGATAAAGATAGATTGGGAATTGGCCTAGGTAACCAGAATTTTAAGTAGCAGAACAAAGATTTGCATCCAGAGTCTCTAACTTCATGTTTAATATCTTTGCAACTATAGACCTTCCCTCAACTAGGATTCTGTTGCTTACTCTACAGCTCACCCTGTGTCTTACACAGAGTAAAATCCATGACAGAATTCCCTACCACTCCTTTTATGATTGCTCTACACTTACTATCTTCATAGAAGAGAAAAACAGGTTTTAAGAGAAATAAAATATTGCTCAAGGCTCTCAAAAAGTGAACAACCAAAGTGTATTTTTCATAAAGAAGTTGTCCATTTGTATCACACTGAGGGGATGACTCTAGGTCTGGGGGTACTAAATATAAATGCCAAATGGTCAGTTTAACACTTGTAGACATGAGCCATGTTGGAAAACTTATCCCTGGGCCCTGCTGTTCTAATTGGTGAATTCTTTGGCCCAACCACCATTATCTAAGGAACTCTCCTGCCTTTCTTGCTTCACTCCTAAGGCAGCCATCTAACAGTGGATAGAATGCTGTGTTGGGTTACTAAGCTGTGTGACCCTGATCAAGTCATGACACCTCTGTTTGTCTCAATCTCCTCAACTGTAAAATGCGGATGATAAGAGCACCTACGTCCTAGGGTTGTTGTAAAAATCAAATGAGATAATATTTGTAAAGTGCTTAACACAGTACTTGGCACACAGGAGGTACTTAACAAATATTTGCTGCCAAACCCAATTCAAATCCTTCTCCACATTCCTCTACTTCTTTAATAGCAGCCTCTCCCAGTTGGAACATTAATTCATTGTTGGTGGAGTTGAGAGCTAATCCAGCTAGTCTGGAGAGCAGTTTGGAACTATGCCCAAAGGGCTACAAAAATGCACATACCCTTTTACCCAGCAATATCACTTCTAGAACTGTATCCCAAAGAGATCATAACAATGGGGAAAGGATCCACTTGTACAAAAATATTTATAGCAGCTCTCTTTGTGACAGCCAAGAACTGGAAATTGAGGGGATCAGCTGGGGAATGACAAAACAAGTTGTGGTATATGAAAGTAATGGAATACTATTGTGCTATAAGAAATGAACAGCAAGACTTCAGAGAGGCTTGGTGCAAAGAAGACCAAGAAGAAGTGATCAGGTAAGTAGGAAAGAGCAGTGCTGCAAAAACCTAGAGACAAGAGTGTATCAAGGAGGCGTGAGTGATCAACAATGTCAGTGACTGGAAAGGCAGAGGAAAATGAAGACTGAGAATAAGGTCATATAAGCACATATATGAACTGATGCTGAGTGAAAGGAGCAGAACCAGGAGATCACTGTACACAGCATGCAAGGCATTTTTCTGGTAGACTTAGCCCTTCACAGCAATGCAAGGACTTAAAACATTCCCAAAGGACTCTTGAGGTAAAATGCCATCCATATCCAGAGAAACAACTATGGAATTAGAATGCAGAATGAAGCAGAATATTTTCTTGTGTTATATTTTGTTTTGTTCGGATTTTTCTCATGGTTTCTCCCACTCATTTTAATTCTTCCATGCAACATGACTAATGTGAAAATATGTTTAATAAGAATGTATATGTAGAACCCACATAAGATTGCATGCAATCTCAGAGAGGGAGATGGAGAAAATCTAAGAACTATGGAAGTGAATGTAGAAAACTAAACACAAGTAAATTAATAAAAAATAAAAATAAAATAAAATAAACAGCCTCTCCTACCTTCACCAACTCCCACTCCTGTTTTCCAACTCCTCTTTATGTATTGTCTTCTATTAGAATGTAAGTTCCTTGAGGGTAGGAGTCATTTTGTTTGCTTGCATTTATATCCCCAGCCCTTACCAGAGTGCCTAGAAAATCCTAAGTATTTAATAAATGCGCTCTCTCCTCTCCCTCTCTATCTCTGTCTCTCTCTGTCTCTTCCTGCGTGTCTCTATCTCTTTTTGTCTGTCTTTCTTTATCCCTCTGACTTTGTCTCTCTCTGTATATCTCTCTCTCTCTCTCCTTCCCCCATACAGCCAACAACCTGGGATTTGGTGATTTGTGACCAATAGTATCTAGGCTATCAAACTTGGCTGCAGTCCTCAAAAATTACCTTCAAACCCACCAGCATCTCTGTCACTAATTCAGACCCTGAAAATCCTTAACATTTGTAGGAGCTAAGTTCCTCAGCTGGCTCTTATGCATGGTGGTCAAAACATCAGAAGATCTTGCCTGTTAGGAAAATTTTATTCCCATCCTAACACATAGCTTCAGCTCTGTGACTACGGGGTTAAATTCACAATCACTATTAGTTCCCATGTGTCCAGCATGGCTTGGTCTCTGGAATATAGTTTTCTGCTATGCAAATCAAAAGTCCCTCAAGCCATACATAAAAATGATGGTAGCCTAAGATTGTCCATTAAAGGTCCATTCAAAAAAAGACAGCATGGTACAGTGGAAGCACTGAATAAAGTCATAAGACCTGGGTTCAACCCCAGGTTCTGCCATTTACTTACTTGTGTAACTGTTTGTTGTTACCTGTGTTACCAGGTAACAGGTTGTTACCTGTGTTTACTCAGGTAAGTCATTTAAGCTTCTTGGGACTCAGTTTCTTTGTAAGTAAAATGAGAAGTTTAGACTAGATGACCTCTAAGTCCTCTTCTAGCTCTATATTGATGATGCTATGAACTCAATCATCATTACAAACAAAAAAGTCAACCCAAGTTTAACTAATTATGTTGAGAGATTCTACCAACAGCATTTGGGTGTGCTAATGTTTCCTAATAAATACCACAACCATCATTTAAGTAAACATATTATTATTATAAGTAGTAGGAATAGGAATAAATACTCTTATTGGTATAGTTTTAAGGAAATGGTTACCAATATGTAGACTGCAAATTCCTGAGGTGGAGGTGAGGCCCAGGGTTATTGCAAGGAGTCCATCTCATCAAAAAATTCAGTATTACAAATAAGTAAACATGCTTTTGTAGACTGAGTCATCTTTTATACATATGTATGTTTTATTGTAATTTGTAAAATAAATTCACTTTTAAAAAATCACTGAATTCATAGTAGGTTTCATCACTATGTATTTTCTCAATCAACAAATACTACTATTGCTATCATGTGGGGGGGGGGGGCATGTAAAGTTTATGAAAACTTAAATGGGTCCCTGAAAAGTTTTACTGTTATTTCCTCTTGATAGTTCTTTGAGGTATGATTATAATTTGTTGATTGAATGACTGATTTGTTGTTTCATGGTGGATATAAGGACAATTAGATCTTTGTAATGGTAATTTAAGGACACTAGGGCATGTGAAACCCACTAATGGAAGTACCCAGAAAAATCACAGCATCATACTGAATCCAAACTTCACAGAACAAACCCCTTAATAAAAAGATTTGTTCAGTAAAACTTGGACTCAGTCAAAAGGCTGAACCCAAGGACCTACTACATGTGGCCTTGAGTCCGCCAGTTCTCCACCCTTGGTTTAGTATATGTGTTCTACTTTTCCCAAATTAAAGCCTGATGATGAAATGTATACTGGCCCATAATCTCAGAAGGTTCAGAGCACAGTGCTAATTAGGTAATATCATTAGATTTCCATAGGTGTCAGCTGGTGTCAAATAGATGAAATTCATTCACTGGTCATGAGTTGGGTGGTCACAGAAAGACAAGGTAGGGAAGTGTGAAAGGCTTGGCATGGTCATCACAATGGTGGAGAAATAGCTAAGTCATATTTGATCATATCGGCGGGGAAAGTCCATTATTCAGCCAACAAAAATAGCCATATACATCTTATGCCGCCAAATGCCTAAATCTCATCTTTCTTCTCTTATTCAGCTCTTGTGGCCCTTGGAAGGGAGTCTACTTCTCGAGACATTCACACGTCCACAACTTAAACTAGGCTTCAATATGTGACTTGAAAACAAAAGACCTCAGAAACAACGGGACATTTGGGAGGAAAGCAATTAATAAGGAAGACAGCAAGAGCACAATATTCACTGGATGGAGCTGTAGGGGACCCTCACATAGTCTAACCTTTTAATTTTACATCTGAAAATACTAAGTCTTAAAAAGATTAATTGGCTAAAAACAGCAAGTTTTCATGCTGCCTTCAAATCCCAAGCTCTTCCTACTACACAACACTCTCTATTTTTCCTTCTTCTTCCATAGCAACCAGGCAAGGGATCTCCTTTCTACAGTTGGTTAAGTAGCTGGAAAGAAGTCCCCAGCATATATCTTCAGCACAGAGATATCAATGTAATCTTGACATTTAATTCAACGTAGAGAACATCTTCACTAACACTGCTGAAAACAGTACTGGGTTGCTCAGAAAAATCTGTAAAAGAATAAGAATATGTTGATATTTCTACTTAGTTTGATTTTTAAAGTCTAGAAGAGTCAAGGAAAATGAGAATAGGAGAGAAAAAAGGCAAATAAAAAAGATGGTCAAGGATGGGTCAGGGAAAGAAAAGGTTCACAAGCAGTCAAATCTGAGTGTCAGTGATAGAGGGCAATGGGGAGAAGAGCAGAAGTTGGACATGTGAGAGGCAAGAAAAGAGATATTAGAGAGGACAAGAGGATGAGAAGTGAGAAAATTAAGAAAGGTCTATGGTGGGTGACCCATAGACCTTCAGTGGATATGTTCCCTCATTGGCTGTCAAAAATGCCCTGGAAACCATGAAGACTGTAAATCTGAGATTCTAGACAAAAGCACTAAGCAATGCCCACTTAGTTACTTCCTAAAGGACTGGAAGGGGAAAGGACTATATATTCTGACATTCTGTCATATAATTTCCTTTAACAATGAGTCTCCCTTTACTCAAACTTACTGTGGCCTAAAACACTGGGGGAAGCACATCCCCTGGGTTCATATTAAATATTCTTGAGTGAGGACATAAGGAAATCTATGATGGTTCCCTCTGCCAAACTATAGCTGAAGCTTTCTGAGTACCCTAGCCTCCTCCTGCCTGTTTCTGGGCTGGCCTGAATCCACACTATCCAATCTCAGGCCCACAGCTGTCTCAGCAGAGTGAAGGGAGAGGGATGCAGAAAGTAGAGTTGGTGACTGTGATGTTATATCTCCTTGTGAATCAGTTACAGAATCATCACTGACTCACAAACTCTCAGAGCTGGAAGGGACCTCAGAGGACACAGAATCAAGAGAATAAGAGCAGGAATGGGTTTTATTGATCATCTCATCTATCTATTTCTCTTGCCCAACCTTCTCATTTTAAACATCAGAAAATCAAGGGCTGGGACTGCGCTGGGGGTGGTGAGTGAGGGTGGGGAGTTGTCTACACCATGCTGAATTCAACGACACAGTCAGGATGCAAAACAAGATTCAAAATACAATTCCTCTCACTCTAAAACCAGGGCCCTTCCACTATACTACTGCTTCACCTAGTCTAATCTACCCAGTGCTGGAATCTCATCTGTAACATCCTTGACAAAGTCTTATTTGGTCTCTGTTTTTTGTGAAATGACTTCTTTTATTATTAGACGGTGCTTATTGTGAGGAAGAGTTGATTTTGTCTGTCTGGAGCATTCACCCACCATTCCTGATTCTGCAGAACGTGTCTCATTCCTGTTTCCTTTGATGGCCATTTCAGAGATCTGAAGAAGTGACCATATCTCCCCTTAGTCATGAACATAACACAGGTGTATCCCATTTCATGAAACAGGTGCATTCCTGGTAAGTGGCTATAAAAAGAATTTCTGTTTAACAAACCACATCTTTCCACTGACGTGTATATATAATTGTGTTCCCACTGGAGAAACCTTGGCCTCAATGCTAAAAAAAAAAAATTACACTTAAGAATGTAGCAAGCATTTAAAAAAAAACATCACACAATTAATGAAAAAAATACATATTCTGACAAAACATCTTATTATTAGCAGTGCCCAAAATAAATCACAGAATATGAATACTGTACCAGAAACTCTACTCCCTTGGGGTTGCTTCCATGTTAGAGAGAACTGTATCTATGTGGTGGTGCCAGGCTCTTTAAATGAAGTTCCCAGCTGGGAGATACAAAGCTGTCTTCTTCCTTCCTGTCAGGATAAGGGAACTTCTCTATTCCCAAATAAGGATACTGTCTTCTAACTTCATATTAGTGGCCTCAATCTGATGTCCCTCTGTGGTTTCTTTAAGTCTTATAAACAGGGCCCTAAGTGCTGTGAAAGGTGTATGCTTTGTTTATTGATATATATGAATAAGCTGCTCTAACTTCCTCCTCCCTTCCAGAAGAGCAGCAAGGTCTTTCTGCAGAGCAGATTCCTTTCTTTAAAAGGATCAGTTCACTGACAGGTCATTTGTGTCACTAAGTACCACTCTCCAGAAGTGGCATTTATTTACCTTGGAAACATAAGTTAAAATGTTTCTTTTGGGAATAGAGGCAGAGAATGTTCAGGAAAGGGCTTGGAACAAGTCCTTACTGATGTCAGAAAGGGAATCCCTCTCCATCCTTGGTTAATTTTTCTAAGGATAATTGTCTAATGAGATAGATCTTATATGTGGTGGTTTGGGCCCTACCTAATTTGGTGTTCTCCTATTCTTCCCAGTCTAAAGATGTCTGTCTATTCCTTGAGTTTACATTGGGTAGGGATGTCCAGAGGTGGCTTAGAAGTGCGTGTAACAAAATGACTACAGATACATAACAGTCACAAGCTAATAGAAAACAGCCCCAGCCTCACTGAAGGTGGCAAAGTTGTAACAGAATTAAAATCACAGCATATTAGAAATAGAAGCGACTTTAGAGGCCATTCACTCCAAATCTGACCCTGAATGGAAATTCCAGCTCCAACAGCCTTAACAAATGACCATCCAACCTTTGCTTAAATATTTCTAAAGAGGAAGAAAGAGCCCAGTGCACTGTGGAACAGCTTTGTTAGACAGTTTTCTCTTACGTCAAGCCTAAATCTGCCTCTACCCTTTTTACCTACTGTCTTGCTTTATCTGCTGGGAACAGGTAGTAAAAATCTAATCACAAAACAACAACATTTATAGTGCTTCCAATGTGCCTGACAGCAGACCAAGCACTTTATAATTATCATTTCATTTGATCCTCACAACCATATGCCACATGATAGGCTTTCCTATGTATATTTTCCCATTGGATATCTTCATGTGGAGACTGGACGACTACTTATTGACTATGCTTTGGAGTGGACTATTTTTCATACACCTGTTTTACTAGATGATTTTCCTGCTGTAATAAAGGCATCACCACCTTCCCAGAAGTCCAAGATTACTAACTTAGAGTTGTGATCACCTCTTCATTTTCCTTCACCCAAAATAATCATTTGTCAAATTTTGTTTATTCTACCTCCACAATCTCTCTCTCTCTCTCTATTCACTTGGCCACAGCCACCTCTCACCTCTGCTACTGCACTAGCCTCCTAGGTCCTCATTCCTCCCTCAGGTCTTTCCTTTGATTTGTACTCCACATTGATTGCATAGGTCTGACATGTCATGCCCCTATTTAAAAAGCTCTAGAAATTCTCTGTGGCGTCTAGGATAAGATACAAACTTCTAATTTTGGCACTTAATCCCTTCACAGCTCAGCTTGAGCCTACCTTCCCAGAATTACTGAGCATTAATCCAGTCAAAGTAGCCTTTACCTAATGTTCCACACCCATGACCTTCCATCTTGTATCTGTGTCTTTGCACAGACTGTCTGCCAAGTCTGGGATTTACTTGCTCCTCACCTTTGTGTCTTGACCTCTCTAACTTTCTACAGAATTCATCACAAGAGCCACATCCTATTATCAAGCCTTTTCTGATATCCTACTTGCTGAAATTATCTTTTATTTAATTTGCATATATTTTACATTTACTTTTATGTATATATGTTTCATATAGTTGAATATAAATTCCTTGAGGTCACAGAGTATTTTGTTTTTGTTTTTACATCCTCAATCCCTTCCAACTCTGAAATTCTGTGATTAAGTAAATTATCTAAAGAGAGTTATCATATCTTTCCTAAGTCTTCTCTTCTCAGAGGACCTGGGATATAAAGACAGTTCTGTTATTTACTAGCTATGTGATTTGGAGTAGTCCTGGGATCCTTGAATGGGCCGCAGTTTCCTCATAAATAATATCAGAAGGTAGGTTCAATGGCTTCTAAGGTCTCTGCCTACTATAAATCCTATACAACTCACTTAGAGTGCTAACTTTGGTAAATAATTAATTGGTCTTGACCACCTTTGTGCTACCACTGAATCATCCCAGCCCCTAAAACAGGTTAGAGGGTTTCAAGCCACTCAGAAGACAAAAAAGGCTGTATCTTCCAACTCTTTCTTTCCCTACTCCTGTCTAGGAAGAAAGCAGTAGAACAAGTTTGGTGCTATCTGACATCACTCAAGTTTGAACTGGAAAAAGTCTTGTTGGCTTCTTGCCTCAATGAGGTCCCAGTACATCTCCCTAGAGGCAGATGCACATGAGTAATAGAGGACATAATCCCTTTCTACTGGCTTTGAAAACCACTCTATTGGTGCTCTAGGGTGCTTGGGGATCCTCTGGGATGATAGCACCTTCCGTGGTCTTGGCATCAACTCACGATCAATTAGCCACTCCACCAAACACCTGCTGCCAAGAGAATTCAGTTGGCTTTAGAACCTGATATTTCCTGATCACCACCATTATGAAATAATAGCCTAATAGCATCAGCAGGGACTGGAGTTGCTCTTTTAGAATGTCTCTGGTTACTCCCTTTCTGATGGCCTGCCTTTCCTTTGGCCCTGTGAGGGAGTAACCAATATTGTTAAATATCCTCCTGGGTAAATAGCATGAACTTCTACTCTTCTTTCCCACCCAAACTGAGTGAGCACCCAAAAGTTACACTCCTTGTCTAACCTTCAAACAGAGATGAGTCAGCACAAAGACTGGCAGTGACTTAGCTTCCTTACTCTGTTCTGTGACAAAGAAAAAGGAGGTAGAATGGGGAGAGATGGGAATGGAGACAGGGAAAGGAGAAAAGAAGAGAGGGAGAAACACTGCTTCCTATTTCTCTGAAACAGAAGGGCTTTCCAATCAAGATAATACCCCATGTTAATCTGAAAAACTTTTTTAAAAGGCCAGAAAACAAGCAAGCTACCCTATAAATCATTTGTGTGAAAAAACATCCTTGAAGGTTTAATGGCTCATATTTTCATTAAAAGGAGATGGGGGGAGAGAATATTGATTAAAAATACCAAACAAATAGTTCCCTTTTCCTTACCTTGAGAACACGTGAAATATTGTCTTTCTTTGCCTTGCCAATCCTAACCAATGGGCATTTTGCTCCCGTAATACAGAAAATAGAAGACATTCAAGTTTCACAGGGGTCAAACCATGAGCAGGGCCTCAAAAACTAAGACTTGCGTGGCACCTCCCCCCCCAACACCGCCCCATCCCCCATCCCCTGTCAAAGGTCAACTTATTGTGATTTTTATCCTTGTAGAAATTTCCTCCACTGAGTCAGACTTGAACTCACCAACAGCTTATAGTGTCAAAGTGTTAGCCACTAATTTAACTCTCTAAAGTTAAATGAATTTTCCATAGTACCATAGCAAAGTTTTAATAACAGGTTTTGAACCAAAAGAGTCTAAAGTTCAAGTCTAGCATTCTATCTACAATGCCAGACTATTCCAAGGAGATCTTATGCCCACAAAGATGTTTCTAAGGACCTTCTGTCCAATCACAACACTGCTTGCTACTGCATGTATTCTGATATATAACCGGTCACATGGCATCCATCACTTTGCATATATGCCCCCAAAGCCAGGAAGCATGACACAGGAACAGGGATAGCCCTGAAGCCAAAAAGACCTGTATTCAAATCCTGCCTTTGACGCTTTCTAGCTATATAACCATGAATCATTACTGGACTCCTGCAAGTCTCAGTTTTTTCATCGCTGAAATGGAGATAATATGAGCTGTATTAGTACCGTTAACATAGAGCGGTTACACGCCTCAAAGATAATGTCATGTGAGACATTTGTGAATTTCAGAGTGTCATATGAATATCGGTTATTATTTTCCAGGATTTTGCATCATTAGGTATTTAATAAATACGTGAACTGAGAGCCACAAGAATCAGCAGTCAGAAAGAACAGCTACTCTGGGAGAGTATTCCTAGTCAAATCCCTCTACCCCCTCCCCCTCACCAGTCTTAGCAAGGCCTTAACTTCAGAGAGAGGGAAGGTATCTCCAGATTCCCCATATAGACTGCTATGTGTTTTTAATGGCCACTTATTAATATTATTCTGTGACACAATGACCCCATTGGGAAGATTAAAAGCCTCTGCCTATCATACCTTTTCTCATATACTTTCTCCACTTATGCTTCAAGGGGCTCTCTCCTTTCTCAGACATTCAAAGTATGAATTTAAAAGGCAGAATCCTGGTCCAGCTAGGGTCTGTACCTAAACTCAAACTGCTTGGCCTTCTTCCATGTTCACCAACTTTTCCTTTCCCAAGTATAATGCCTTCTGACAGTGAAGCTGAGCAAATCTATAAGTTCTGGAAACTACCTCAACATCTTATAGCAAGCTGCCTTGCACTCACAGCCCAATTCTGAACTGTTGGGAAACTACATAAATTACCAAAAACTGGGTTTTGGTGTTTCGTTTTGAAAAAGGGCAAGAAACTAATGGGCATAGAATTTCTGCCTTTTAAACGTATGTGAAGCATTAGCAGGCATATATCAGCCCATTCCTGCCTCTGATCTCTGTTTATGATATCTTATACTAAGTTCAATGACTAGTCCTGAAGGAAGTTGTACAAATGTTGTCACTTACAGACTCACTGGAGATATTCAAGTTCTAACTAGGTAGATACCGTCAAAGCTAGGCAATACTGACAAAGCACCTCCTATGGGGCTAGTCCTATGCTAGGCATTAAAGGGGTCCCCCCACAAAAACCCCAGATGATTCATTCAGATGGCCTTAGGGCTTACAAAGTTAAGAGTCAGAAGACCTGAGTTGAGGTCCTGGCTCAGCTTTTGCTTCCTCTGTGAATTTGGGCAAGCAAACAATACTCTTCTTCTCTCTGGGCTTCAGAGATTAAACTAAGTTCCTTTTCAGCTCTAACATCTATGACCCTACAAACAATAAGGAAAATGGTACACTCACACTTAATAAAAAGCCAGCAGACATGAAATCTCACATAGTCATTATGAAGTCATATAAATAGTGCTGGGAGCGGCAAAATGAATGTAGGGACTGACTGGGAGAAGAAGAATCTGGGAAAGCTCCCTGGAGGTAGAGTCAAATCCTATCTGGACCAAGGGATGAACAAAGGCATTATAGGGATCAGTGTTATATTTAACCACCCTTTCCCAGGGACAGGAAAAACTGGTCTTACACATCTGAGGGAAATAGAAATGGGTTGGCAGGCTTTGGCCAGAGATGATACATTCAGCTTCATTAATACTGACAAACAGCTTAAGGGGCTCTTCCACTAAATCCCTGTCAACTGATACTAGAACATTCTGATTCCACTGAGCCACTCATGACACTGTTTTGATGGGTTTTTTCCCCACTCCCAAATGGGGAGTGGGTTATGGATTATGTAAACAGGCTTAAAGTGTCCTTTCATCTCTCAAATTCAGGTCTGTCCCCAAGGGAGGAGAGCAAAAAGGGAAGAAGCAGCCAAGTCACCAAAATTAGGTTATTAGTTAAGAAAGAAGGAGTGACTTGGGGAGCAATAAACTGAGGAGGCAGTATAGTGTAATGATAATAGCTCATATTCCTAAGTCCATTCCAAACAGTCCCAACAGAAGGTCCATAAATATTTTAAAGTTTGTAAACCATTTTATATACATTATTTCAATTGATCCTCATAAAAACTGATATAGGTATTATAATTGTACTTCGTTTTATAAATTTGAAAACTGAGGTTAGGAGAATTTAAGTGATTCACTCTGAGCGGTACAAGTAGTGTAATTTGAACTCAGATCTTCCTGAATCCAAGTCTAGCACTCTATCTACTACACCAAGCTTCTTCTAGGGGAAACAGTTATTAGGAAATTGGGTTTGAATCCTGTTTCTGGTTCCTTACTGTCTGTGTATCCTTGTACAAGTTACTTTCCTCCTCTGGGCCTCAGTTTCTTCATCTACAATAACTGCAAAACATCTGCATTGATCTCTAAGGTTTCTTCAGCGTTCAGTTCAATGATCCTATGAGTAAATTAGCTGTGTTTGCCTCGGACTAGAGTTCTGCTCAAGGGGACCAGATGGCCTTCCAGACTAGACTGTTTTTTTCTTCTCTCTTCCCTTTGGTTCAATGTCTTAGGAAGTCTTGAGTATACATGACATACCCCTCTTTTTTAAGTATGGGAATAGGGATAGGAAATTCCCATCCTTCCTCCTGTGACTCCAGACTCCAAGATGTCTTTGTACCCAATAACTAGATAGCCTTTAAGAGGAGAGAAGAGCTCTCAGGGACAGCCTTCCCCTATTTATTTTGGTGTCTAGGATACATCTGAGGTATTTCAGACCAGAAATTCAGGATCAAAGTAAGAGAGGCCTGGAGAGGCAAAAGGGACTTGCCTAAGGTCACAAAAAATTTAGAGGCAGAGCCATAAATTCCTGCTTTTATAGATTTCCAGAAATGCACAATTTATGTTACTCTAAACAAGTTAACATTAAAAAAACAAGATTTCCATTGCTACCTATACCTATACAAATAATCTAGCATACTTGCTGTCTTTTTTCAGTCAGCTAAGGTGCATTTAGTAAGGACCTAATATTTGCCAGGCACTGAAAAATCGTCTCTGAACTTCAACAACCTCTCTTTCTGACATCTGCCTCACCTGAGAAGGTGAGCAACATACATGGCCCTCTTCTCTACATTATGATCACTCTCCCACCTGTGCTGGATACGAAACCCTCTTCTAGGAGGTGATATGGTTAAGGCTGCTTTAAAAAGAGACAGACAGAGAAAGAGAGGATACATCACCTGGGTCTTCCTGAAGTCAAAGCATGGATTCCCCAAGGAAAGGAGAAAACCATCCTACTCAAGTTTGCACTGCTGATCTGAATACCCTTTCTCCTGTCCCTTAGCACTTCCAACCAGAGAAACCTGTTCAGCTCAAAGAACTATCCTTTGACCTTCTCTGGTAGAATGAGAAAAATCTCATTTTAAGAATGACAAAGCATTCGGAGAAATTCTGCTTTCTTAACCCCAAAAAGAACAGGTTGATACCAACAACTGCAGCCCCACTGCTCATTTCCTAGACCTTGATCTCCCACTCTCCTGCTTTTTCTGACTTTGTCCCCGTGGAACTGTCTCATGTTAAGATGATTGAGGGGCAGGAAGTGAATCTTAAGCCACAAAGGAAAAGGAATAAAGGCAGTAAAAGTGTTTACTGCCCCCTTATCCCCAAGGAACAAACACCACTAAGGAGTTAACTTGAAAACTTTATCCTAGAGGAGCAAACAAACCCTCAGAGGCCAGATATCTCCATGTAGTAACCTCTTTATCCTCTTTAACTTTCTTTTAATTCCTGAGAGAACTACAAGTTCATCTTCCCCAATCCTCACCAGTCAAAAGCTTCAGGACATCCTCTCTTCTCCAATCATTGCTCTATAGACTCTGTAGGATTGTTAGGTAAGTTACGATCAATTAAATGCCCTTCCAATCCATCCTCTCACCTTTTGGAAGTTAGCAAACTGCTGTGAGGGATACACTAATATGTCTTGCTCCAAAGTACTTTTATCTATTATTGGTCATATCTATATTGTTTATGACTAACCTGGTTGGGGAGGTGGGATCCTGAAAGCCACTGAAGAAACTGACAATGAAGCCAGGAAGTACTCGAAGGAGAGTAAGCCTTTGAATAGAATCTATGGGACTGTAGTAATAGAGGGAAGGAAAAGGCAGCCTAATGCACAGAGTAGAAAATGGTAGGAAACACTGAAGTCAGAAGTCATGGGATCAAGGATTTAGAGCTGGAAATGACCTTAAAGAGAATGGTATAGAAGTAATGGGCCATTTATTACTTTCTAAGGCAGCTAATTCCATTCTGGGGAACCTCTATTGTACAGTACAGTGGAAAGAGGTGTGCATTTGGAGTCAGAGGACTTGAACTAGAATTCTAACTCTACCACTTAATGTCAGCGTAACCATGAGCAAGTAGCTTACCCTCTCTGGAATTAGTGTGCTCATTTGTAAAATGAGGAGGCTGAACAATAGCCTTTACATTCCTTCTACCACAAAATCTAAATTCTATAATAAGGTAGGAAAAAATACTGCTTATTTACTCACTGAATTTTAGTGCTTGAAAGCTCCTTTAAAACTGTTGCTCCACCTATGGATCACAGGACTGTGGAATTAGAGCTAAAGTTCATTTTACTAAATAGCAACATAATAAGTAAAAACTCCCCTTCAGTTTTTTGTTTTGCTCTATTTGGTCTAGAGCAGGGGTTGGAAAACTGACAGCCAGTGGGACAAATCCAGCCTCCTGTCTGTTTTTGCAAGGCCTATGAACTAAGAATGGTTTTTAACATTTTAAAAAACAATAAAACTTTACTTTAAAATGTAAAAACTATTCTTAGCTTGAGGGCCATATAAAACAATTTTTTGCCTATCAGCCATAGTTATCAGTCATGATTTTACCAGTATAGAGAGTTACCTCATGAAGAAATTTCCTGTACCAATGGATATCAACAACTATCCTACAACTTGCAGTCTTGAAAGAGTCACCTAGAGAACTGAGAGGTTAGTGATATGGGAAGCCAGATCTGCATCCATTCTTTCCCACTATCTTTCAAACTTCGTGCAGACTGATTAAATCCTTCCTCATACACACATATGACTTTCAATGTACATAGATATTATTATTACAAATTATTTTAAAAGCGTCGCTGCATTCACGGTCATTTTCGCATTATGACATTTCTCAAATAGATATTAATATTACAATTATTGTCAGGAAAGGTCTTCAAAATTTTTTACATTAAGATGGGGTTTTCACGCTGAAAAAGACTGGCAACAGTCTTGGTGATTGTATAATTAAATGTCCTCAATTTACAAAATAAGGAATTGAGCCTCAGAGAGAATTGCCCAATGTCACACAACTGAAGTGAAGACAAAAAGCCTGGGCTCCCTGATTCTCAGTCCGAGATTCCTTCCCTCACACAAGACTGTTTCCCTTCACAGTTTATCTATTTTTAATAACGTATCACTTTTCATTTTTAAAAGTAGGGAAAAGCCCATTTATCTGAAGCGCAACCTTTTAGTCAAGATTGAGGCATTATTGCCACCTGGTGGCAGTATACCCTAATTGCATGAAAAATGACCTTTCCTGGGGTGCCAAGACTGACATCCTCAAGTGCTGATCTTGCAAATCTTAAGATAAAAAGTGCTTAATAAATGTTTGTTGAAATTGATGAAGTTGAAGTCCTCAAACATTCCCTATATCATTCAGTCCTAATCATGGGTAATGTCTCTTCTGCCATTGTTCTAGGAAGAGAATATCAACCCTAAGGGTCATCTAGTCCAACCTTGTTTCACTGAGAAGAAAGCTGAGGCCTGAGAGGGGTGGGTCACACAGACCCAATGAAATGGGTTTCTTGACTTGCAAGGTCAGTGCTTGTCTTTTTTATCTGATGAATTAACTATTGAATAAATAAGGAAGGGTCAGAGAAATCAAAGCGTCAGACTCTCAAGCTTGAACATCACCAAATCACCATAAAAACGACGCTTTGGGCCTCCTAACTACTAAGTCACAAACATACAAAATGCAGAAATGACAACATCTATTTTCTCTTCATCTCGTTTTACTTTCCATATCCACAGTCCTAAAAAGTCTGCAACTCTATAATTCCTAAAACTTGCAATAATTAGTGGGTCAGGTGGCCTTG
>CM053769.1:254468627-254508537 GCA_028658325.1 Potorous gilbertii
GCACTCTTTGTGGTAGCCAAGAACTGGAAATCAAGGAGATGCCCATCAATTGGGGAATGGCTTAATAAATTATGGAAGAGAGATATTTAACAGGCAGCTAAGTGTCTCAGTGGAGTGACTCGGTGTGGAGTCAGGAAAACCTGAGTTCAAATCCTTCCTCAGACAGGAATAGCTATGTGACCCTAGGCAACTCATTTAATCTCTGTTTGCCTTAATCTACGGAAGAAGGAAATGGCTAACCACTCCTGTTTATCTTTGCCAAGAAAACCTCATGGGCAATATAGTCTACAACGTGACTACACAACAAGAGAGACAGATAAAGATAAAATAATAAACATCCAATGGGTCTACATAAAATACAGTTAAAATACAGAGCCATATTTGCAAAATTCCAGTACATAATTCCATAGAGATCATTTTTCAAACAACCAGTGGTGACCAGTTGCCTTTGCCACCAGTGTCTGTCTCCTTGTCCCATGGGACCTAAATCACTATTCTTCCAATCAATTTTGATTTCTTCCCTGCCATATGGTGCAGTACAAAGCACTGTACTTGGAAACAGAAGGCTTGTGTTCCAAGACTTGGCTCTCTCAATGTGGTTTCTTAGGTGAAACACCTTCTCAGTACTTCACTTTATTCCTTGAGGGGATTTGGTCCCTTCTTGGATCTGAATTTTTTTTTTGTTTTTACAAATACATTTAGCTAAACTCAGATCGTTGAGAGCAAGTGGTTAGAAAGGAAGAGTTGACCTATAGGAAGAAATGGATTGGACTGGTCCAAGCAGGTTTAAGAATTTCAAGTGAGAATGCTTACAGGAGAAAATATCTGACATAGGAATTAAGTCAAAACATAAAAATACATGGGAACTGGAGTAAGCAATCAATTTCTACTTTACAGGAAAAGCAAGGGCTTGAGAATGCAAAGGCTGATAAGAGCTTGAGTCAGAAGACTAGAGTAGCTGAACATCCAAGTGTGGATCACATGAGGCCCTAAAGCACTGTGAGGAGGAAGGGAAATCAGTCATCTGAAGGAAAGGCTAGGACAGACAGGTAGAGATAAGCGTGAGACCTGGTTATGCCTGAGGCAAAGCATTACACACAAGGAGAATGTCCTCCAGGCTGAAAGTCTTGTCTTAGTAACATATCCCACAGAGCAATAATGACCTCTGGGCTCTGTTGGCCAGTCAATCCATCATCTCTACATAGCCCCTGGCAATACAGAAGAACCCTCCAGAGACTCATGATGCTTCCCTTGGCTACTCTAACCACCAGTCTCTGGGCAATAAGGGGCTGGTTTAAGAAGGGCATAAGGTGAGTATGGAGAGGTTGTCCTCTAGATTAGTTGAAAAAGAAAGAAAGAAAAGAAGGAAGCACCTCATCCTCACATAAACATATAAAACAGCAGTCCAGAGGTCAGAAAGAATGAGGACTGAAAAAAACTGGATTTGGCAATTAAGAGATCACTGGTAATTCATCCCTTTCATCAACTGTTCCATGATTCTGTTAGAAGGAAGTTTTCAGCTGTGGGACTGTCTCTCACAAACAGGAATGTGTGTTCATGTCTTCTCAGTGTTCTTCTTTTCCCTTCAAGTTGAATAAGTTGAACCTCTTTTATTTTGATGGCCACTCCACCATCTACAGTAAACTGCCTCCTCAACCAGATCATTTCTGCCCTCAGTGAGTTCTTGTCATTATCCTTAGTTTCCCTCTGTACTTAGTTCCCAGATTCAGAACAGCAGAGTCTCCTTTCTGCAATCCCAGGTCATGGCTGTGGCTCTGCTGGTATTTAGGTTCACTGGGAAATTATTCTGTCGAGGTAGTTCAGACAAGTTCTATTATCCTCCAACAGCAGTCTTGAAGAACCCTCTCCTCTTTACCCCTGACCAAATGATGCCTGTTCCCCTTCCCTATCTGCTCCCCATGGAAGGATGTTCAGGGCTCTATGCAAATGACTCACATATCTATATACCCAACCCCAGATTCTCCCCTGAGCTACAGTCAAATATTGCCAATTGATCATTTAACATTTTAAACTGTCCCAGAGATACCTCAAACCCATTATGTCTAAAACCAAATCTTTCCTCAAAACCCTGTCTTCTTCTAAACTTCCCTATTTCTATTGAAGTCACACCACCATTCTTTCAGTCCCTCAGGTTCAGAATTTCAACATTACCTTGGAATTTTATTTCTTCCTCAGTCCACGTAGTCATTCTATTTCCAAATCTTAGGGTTCACTTCCCAGCATCTCACATTGGACCTTTTTTCTCCACTCACACAGGTACAATCTGTTCAGATCCTGTCCTACTATCTGTCATGACCCTTGACTTCTATAAGTAAATTTCTTTTCCTATAAAATAAGGAAGTTGAACTACAGGATTTTATAATCTCTTCTAGTTTTAAATCCTATGACTGAGGCAGTCAAGTTGAAGATGTAGCTCTGGGTGCTAGAATACTGGGCTTGGAGTCAGGAAGAATGAGGTTCAAATCCTGTTTTGAACAGGTACTTTGTTTGTGACCCTGGGCAAATCACTTAATCTTTCTGTCTCAGTTTCCTCATTAGTAAAATTAGTGTTGGATTTGAAAACCCTTAAGTTCCCTTCCACCTCGAAGTCTATGATCTTATGAGTGCAAGAGGAACATGGGCATAGAGGTGAGAAAGCAGCGTTAGAAACAATGAAAGTGCTACTTTCCAAAGGCATTCATTGCCCCTTATCCTTTCTGAGGGGGAAAAGGGGGAAGGGTAGTTGACTCTCTCTTTCAACAGCATAAGTCTGTTGTATAAACCATTAGTCTATTTCAGGATTTTCCTTCAGTGGGGGAAAAGTCAAGGACCCTACACTAAAAATAGTTTTATATATTCACGTAAATCTTCATCTGTTTGTCCACTGAGCTAGAAGGCCTCCAGGACTTTCTGGACCAGCAATGTTTCATCTCCTATTGTCCGCTTAAGGAGGACAAGGACTATACAGTACCTTCCAAGATCTGATCACAGGCATGCACAGCTGTTCCCAAGCAAAGTAAAAGGTCACTGAGATGACCTGCTGGGACAAGGGACAAAGGGCATATTTGTGGGCCAAATTTCCTATACTGTTATACTGGGATCTAATCCAGACAAATACAGTCAAATGGGAATATTCTAGAAGGTACAGATTCCTAAGGATCCTTGGATCCAATCAGATTGAGAAAATGATTCAAAAAAAGGGAAGGAACATGAAGAGTCGGCCCATTTCACTCCTTTTAGGTCTCACAACCCCATTAACTTCTTTAATTTTGGAGAAGCCATATTTCAGTGAATTCCACCAAATTTCCCACTTGCTGTTGCCAAGTTTTTCTTATTGTTTTGTTGTCAGAGAGGTGAGAAGAAAAAGCCAAGCTATCTGCAGTTGAGGCCATCTCTGTCAGTGAGTGCCATAGGAAAATCCAAATTGTCTATTACTAGGCAGGAAAATTCAACTTTAGCCAGTTCCAGATTAAAGGGCCTTTTCCCAAAGTATAGAATAAATAAAGGCTTCCCAGCCCTGGCAGCTGACACAGCCTACCTGTCTTCCTAAAGAGGGCTTTCTTCTTGTGGAAGCCCTGCCAAATCTGGCACCAAGGAAGTATAGGGGCACAGGATGCTTACCAAGCCAGCTGCCCAGCCCCAAATGCCTTTGTTAGGCAGGGGAAAGCAAAGAGAGATAAGAGGTAATATTTTCAATTGCCACGGAATGGACTGAGGAAGAAAAACTACATCAGATTAGGAAATGAGATTAATTCCATAGTGAATAACTTATAAGCAAAATCAGAGTACAAAACACAGTAACAACAACAACTGACATTATTATAGAATTTTAAGGATACAAAAACAAGACATCTCCTTCATCATGTGCTTAGATCAAGTCTTGTAACAACCAAACTGCAGAAGAGAAGCTATAGGGGGGAAGCAGACAATTGACTCAATCCAACAAATTTATTAAAAACCTACTATGTTCAAGGCATTGTTCTAGGCTCAAGTAAAAAATGGTACCTTCCCTCAAGAAGTTTATGTTCCACTAGAGAGGCAACAAACACACAAGTAAATCAAGAGAAGGTGTATAAAAAGCAATACAATGTAATTTAAGGACAGAATGCTAATAAATGGCCAAGGGGAGGGGTTTTGTGAAGCAACTGTCATTTGATTTACATTTTGAATTATATACTATGGATTCTATTAGACCAATGGTTCTCAAATATTTGGTCTCTAGAACTTTTATACACTTAAAAATCACATGTAGGTTATATCAATCTTTGCTGAATTAGAAATTGAAACTGATAAATTTGTAAAATAGTTCATTAAAATAACAAAACTCACATGTTAATATAAATAACATTTTTATTAAATACCTATATTTTTAAATAGTAAGAAGAGTGGCACTGTTTTACACATTTTTTGCAAATTTCTTTAATGTCTGACTTAATGGCAAACAGCTAGATTCTCAGATCTGTTTCTGCATTCAATCTATTGCAATATGTTATTTTTGTTTAAGTACCCAAAGAAAATCCAGTCTCACACAGATATGTTGTTGGAAAAGCGAGTGTTTTAATAGGCAAAAAATATCTTCATACTACTATGAAAATAGTTTTGACTTCTCAGATCCCCTAAAAAGGTCTGAAGAACCACAGAGGTTCTCTGGACACAATTTGAGAATCACTGTCTTAAACAAGGGTGAAAAAGGAACATATTTCAAATGTGGGGGATCATCTGTGCACAGGAACAGAATAGGAGATGGGTCACTGTGGTGGAGAACAGCTAGCAGAAGAAACAGTACAAACAATAGAATAAAATGAGATAACTCTGGGTATTCAGGTGAAAGTCAGATTGTGGAGGGTTTTAAATTGTATATCAAGGAGTTAAAAAAAATTTTTTCCCAGAGGCAATAGGGACCCATTGAAGATTTTTGAGTAGAAAAATAGAATAATTAGATCCGTGTTTCAGGGATATCACTTTAGGGGTACCACTTGCGGGGCCAAACATCCTTGCTATAGCCACAGATGTTAAGTGACATTTGTAGGACATTTATAAATCAAAGAAACTCTAAAAGAATGACCAATAGGTTTGTATGAAAATTCTGTACTTCCCCAACGTGGCCTTTTTAGCAGATGGTGACAGCTATCTCCAAACTGTGTCTAGCCAAAGGGGTTTGGGCATGGTACAGTAGAGGAGGCAGCGGAATCTATGGAGAACAGAATGTACACTTGTCTAATGAACTCCTTTTGCAACCTGAAATTTAAACAGACCAGCTCAAAGCACTATATCAAGGGTTCACATGAAAGCCCACTGCCATTGCAAGAAGTCAGGAGCTGGATATAGCTGTGTGTGTACTATAGAACCTGTTGGAACAAGGTTGGTGGCAGAGGGAAGGAGTATAGCCTTTAAAAAAAACACTTAAAAGATAGTTCAAATGCAATACAATATGACCCAGAAAGAATTTATGAAGGCTTTACTATGTGCAAGGCAATATATTAGGCACTGGCATTGAAAGTTCTTTACAAGCTGGCTCCAATTTATCTTTCCAACATTTTCAATTATTCCCCTTCATGAACTCTACAGTTCTAATAAAACCTTCCTACCATTATGGCCATTACCAGTACACAACATTCCATCCCTGGCCTCCCTACTTTTGCAAAGGCTCTTCCTCATAGCTGAAATGATCACCCTTTAAGGTTGTCTTCTTGGAATTTCTAGCACCTTTTAAAGCGCCACTCCAGTGCTAACGTCTACATAAGGCCTTTCCTGATGCCCACAATTGGTAGTGGTGCTCCCCTTACAGGAAATTGTTGTGTACTAATTTTTAACATATTCTGTATTTACTTATCTGTAAAATGTTATTTCCCTCAGTAGATGAAGGTAAGAACTGTTTTCATATTTATTTTTGTAACCTCATTGCCTAATGCAGGGGTGGGGAACCTGAATCCAAAGTTTGGATAGGGTCAAAGATCTGCACTTGAGGACCTAGAGAGTCACATGTGGCCTTCAGGCCACAGATTCTCCACCCTTGACCTAACCACTTAACAAATGCTTGTTGAATTGAGTTGAAATGGCATCTGAGATCCCTTTCAGCTCTAGAATAACGATTTTATTATAGGACAAGGAGCTTTCCTTCTACTATTGGGATACAAAATGTAAACCTATAAATATAAACATGAAAATGGGAGGAAGGAAAGAGCAATAATAATCCAAGAAAAATAAAGGCTTCCCATAGGAAGTGGCATATGAGCTAAGCCTTGTAGGAAGAAAGTGATTCTAGGAAGGAGATTCATAAGCAAAGGGATGGAGGTGAGAGATCACTGGGAAGGTTGAGATACTCTAAGACTTCATCATAATACTCTTCTTCATAAAGTAGGCTCTATCTTGAACACCACAATGTCTAGAACCCTTTGCAGGGCAGAGGAGAGGTTAGTGTTATAAGACAAGGGATTTTAAAGAAAGTCCGAGACAGTGCTAGCATCTATCTATCTAGGTTCAGTCTATCTATTTTCAATCTTTTACTAGGTACCTGAACACTGTTCTCTTTTCCCTTCAAATAAAGAGCTTCTATATATCCCAATAGCACATATCAGGAACCACACTCACCCCAAATATTGTATAGCCCAAGGCAGTATAGTTTTAGAATGTTTCAGTTATCACAGAATAAGATTTTCATATCTAAGACTATATACTACAATATCCCTAATGTGCAATGCATTATAATTTATTCAATAAATGCTACATGATTATGAACAATTACTATGTTCTATTATAATGTTTGACACACTGTTATATGACAAACTATAGCCAGTCTAAGACAGTCAGAAATGGAGACGGAAATTCTGAGAAAGCACTCCCTCTTTCCCCACCAAATCTCCCCAGTGACTACTCTCCTCAACCACAGAGACTTCCAGCACCTCTCCTGCCCTTGGCCCTCAGCTATGCCTCTGTAACTTGACTGAAAACCCTCTCTCCACAGGAGTCTAGCTCTTAGACTGATTTACATAATCACACATAGCAATTCTTGATTCCACGATGGGTAAGGAGGCAGCAGCAGCAGGAGGAGGAAGAAAAGGAGGGTGTGGGGAGAAGCGAAAAAGATTGGTTAGCTATACAGCAAGGCAAACAGCTTAACAAGCAGAGCCAAGGGGCTGAGGTGAAAAAGACACGGAATGGAAGAAGGATGGTAATGGAAAGCAGCACCCACCTGGATTGTAGAGCAGGGAGAAAAATGTCTCTCTTCCCCAGGGATCCTGAGCCCAGGTATTCTGTGACGGGAAAGCTCTCTCTTCACTCTCCACCCTACAGAGCTCAGTAACCCTGACCAAGGGTGAGAGTGGTGATGGTGATTTTCTCAAAAAATGCAGCTGCTTATCCCCATGGCCATGAATGGGGGTCCCTTCTGGATCTAAATGCTGCTGGGCAGCTCTCCGTTCCCTAGAGCTCTGAAGGCTGTTTTGCTTCCTACTCACTGCTGGTTCGTCAGCTCAGCAGGGGGAGCCTGACGTGGAACTGGTCATGAAGGGAAGCTGCAGAATTGAGCCCCTGCCAGAAAGCCAAGTTTCAGTCAACATAATACAGCATGTGGTCCCATACAGACCTTTCAGGAGGGCCAGAGCTCTACTCTTCCCCCAAACCAGGGGTGGGGGTGGGGGAGTTGGTCGGGAGATGAGCAATGTTATTGCTGCTATCAATAATAATGATGATTAAAAACAATTAAAAAATCCTCCTCTAATGTCCTGCGGCACCAGAAGAGTCCAAATTCTGCCATTTATGCCAGCAAAGCAAGAGCTCTAGAAGATCCCACCAGTCTGGAAAGGATTCAAGCACAGATCTGGGGACAGGCTGTTTGTCAGTCATCTGAAGACTAGCTCAGCTAATCATGGTTCACAATGGAGGACACTTTTGTTGGAGGGAAGGAATGTATGCAGAAACTCATGAAAACTAGCTACGAAAAGTTGGGGCAGACGCCATCTGTGGCAGGAAGGACTGTGGTGCTGAAGAAATAATGGATCTTTTCAAATAATGAAGAACATTGATTCTAACTCACATACTTATACTGCTGCAGAATATACAAAAGGCTAGGAGTTTCAGAACTTGCTCCTCAGCACTCATGTGGACTGTTTGGGGCTGAGGAAGCCATATGCTGGGGACATAGATACAGAGTAAAGATTTCTTGAAGCTCTGAGACGGAAGATACATAGCTTAGGGAGTCCTTTCTTGTCCTCCTGAAGAAGACCCTCCAGTAGCACCATCCCTCCCCTTTCCTATTCCTCACCCTACACATACCCTCTGAGTTATTTATCACTCTCATTCCCTAAATGCTCTGCATATTCACAGATAACTAAGAAATGCTCACAGCCTCCATATGTCCCAAGAATCTAAACACAGGTAAAGAACGTAGGTTACAGAGCTAGAGTGAGAGGGAAAGAACTCTGGAGATCATGTAGTCCAATTCCCAGTCCAAAGTCATATAAGAATTTTCTGACTCCAAATCTAAGATTTGTTTTCACCACACTACACTACTTCTTGGACTCCCTGATTTACAGAGAAGGACCCAAGGTCCATTCAGATAAGGGATATCATTTGCAGTCAGTGACTTAGTGATAGAGCCAACCCTATCCTAACTCCCAGGCTGGGGCTCTGCTCTGTTCAACCAGACTAGTTCCTGGAATAACAAACTAGGCCTTGCCTTTGAATAAGGGTTTAGGGAGCACAGAGCCAGGTCAGGAAGTTTTAACAGCAGGTTCAGCAGGTTCAAGGAACTATAACTCTCTCTTTTCTTCAAGAAAAACTGAGAACATTCTTCCTCTTACTTAAAGGAAACTCCTATTTATTTATCCCCACTCAACTCCCTTATCCAGATATAGTTATCTACCACACCAATTACAGCAGAATTCTAATGTGTGTGCTATTGTTACGACAGTCAAAAACCATCTAACATCTTTCCTCTTACTCTGGGGAAAGAGAACAAGCAGACAGAAAACACGAATCTCCAGTTACTTGATCTTGACCCAAGCCACCCTCCCCCATTCAAGGGAAGGTAAGAAAGAAAGGAAAAAATGCTGGTTCATGTTTGTTTACTGTACGTACTTGCAGTAAGACTGTGCCCCCAGGAATTGTGAGCTGTAAACAGTACTTAGGGGCATTCTCCCAGGACAGCAGCTGAACATCTTCAATAGCACTGTAGGAAACACAGTTTTCCATGTACCCAGTGGGCTGTAAGGAAACAGAAAACACATGCATTAGTTTCAAAAGTGGAAACAACAATGGATCCCAAGCCTAAACATCCAATAGCAACACTTACCCATGTGATAAGTCAAGTTAAGTAGCTCTAATGAGCAACATCCAAGTCTCAAAAAGAGCCACAGCTCTAATCTACTGGCAATGTCTGCCTTGGAAAGCACAATGCACATGATGATACTTCCCTCATACTACTGGCGAAGAAAGGATGACAAACTGAGGCTACTCTCCAAAAACCTTTGTTCCATTATCACTGAGAGAAGTCAATCAGGACACAATCTCTAGTGAATGCTCCAACTGTAGAGTGAACATAGCACCAGCCATTCCAGTGACAAAAGTTGGAGAAAGAAATACAAGATACTGCCCTTGGCCTCAGGGAGCTAATTATCCAGTTGAGAAGTCAGAATCAATGGATCTACAAATGCAACAAAGTTACCTACCAAGAGCAAATAGGTAAACTGCAAACTGAATACAAATTATTGTAGCTGGGGGAGAAAGGAGTCTAGGACAAAATCAGGGTCCAGGGGGCTTAAACCAGGCAACATGGCATAGGATTCCCCAAGAGCTAGCTTTATCACTTTGGCTCTGTCACCCTGCATGTTACCATCCCCAACATATTCCTATTGCCCAGTTATGACAAATATTAGGTTTCACTGTATCAGACAGGAAACTGTCTGATCATGTTCCTCCATAGCTGGATGGGCAGCTTCAGAATCCCAGCATGGCCTAATCCACAGTTCCTGAATTTTGTAACATTATCTAACATGAGTTTACTCACACCTTGACCACTGGGTACATGTTTTCTCAGTCTCATCCACTCCACTTTCCCAATGAGTTCAGTTACTGGTTCAATCTCCCTTTCTACCCTAAATCCTGTCCTCTTATTAGAGGACTTCAACATACATGTAGACATTTTCTCAAATACCTTTAAGATTAAATTCCTCAATCTAATCAGTTCTCATGGCCTACTCCTCTACTCCACCTCAGCTACACATAGCTTGATTCTGCCACTAACATTCCAGTTCCATATTTAAGAACTCTGAAATTCCATCACTGAGTAATCTTTTATCATTCCATCTCTCCCTGTGCCATACTACTCAAATCTATTGTTCACGCTTACTCACCATGATCTTCAGTTCCTCCACCCCTCATTATTTTTCTAGGCCATCATCAATGCTCTAACTACACTCTCAGTCTTTCCCATTCTCAATCATTTGTTAGAGAGGTTGATTCTTCATTATATTCTTCTCTTGAATCTCTTAAAATATGGCAAATGACTTTGCCTTTCTAAATTGTAAGAATGTTATGCACTCCCCTCATCTGTCATGCCTACATGCCTACCACCTTTATCTAAACTAAGAGACCCCATTTCTTTTAATCCATCATGTTACGTAGCAGCCTTCAAGTCTCCTCCTTGTCTCAGTCACATTTCTCTGGACATACTCCAGTTTATTAATATCTGCCTTTAAAATGATAATCAGAAATGAACACAATACTACAGATGTGATCTAATCAGGGAGACAACACTGAGAGTACTATTTCCCTTGCTCTAGATACTATACCTCTCTTAATGCAGCTTCCATCTTGCACTATTGATACATATTAAACTTATAGCTAACTAGGATACTCCCTCATCATTAGCCATCTTTTGAAGTACTGAAAGCTGATTGAAAACAAAAAATCAACTAGTGATTATCTAGTCTGATCCTTTTCTTAAAAAAATGGGAAATGAGGTTAATCCAGTATGCCTATTAATGATCACCTTTTCCCTTTTGAAGTACTTACATATCCTTTAATAATGTATTCTGGGATTTTATCAAGATTTGACATCAAATTAAATCTATAGTTTGAAATATTCACTTTCTTCCTCTCTGAAAATCAGGTAAGTTTGTTTAGTACCCTGAGATGTAGTTCATCCTCCCTTACCAATTTCAACCTAATAATAAAACAAATCAATTCCAAATTGTCCTCTTTCCTTGAATCTTTACCCCACTGTCCACTTGCTGCACATTCCTTGCCAAGTCATAGACCCAAGTTACTCCCATCAATTGCCTTCTACTCAAGTACTGCTGAACTGAACTAGAGGAAGTCTCACAACCCTTCTTGACTGTATACATCCTTTTTATTCCTCCATAATTGATTCCCTATTTCACTCCCAACAGAAGGTATCCAAACTTTCTCTTCTTTCCCCAAACCTCCCTTACCACCAAACCTCCCCTTTCTCTGTCAAGGAACGCACCTCATTGTTTACTTGAGAGAATAGGGATAATTAGTCATGAGCTCCTAGTTCTAGCCTTCTTTATATCTCAAAACCTACAAACCTTATGCCCCCCTAATCTTTCCTTCATTACTCCAGTCTCTGATGAAGAGGTGATCCTTCTCCAAAAGTCCAAATTCCCTTTATGTGCTCTAATGCCAATATCTATCAATCTTCTTCACCAGATTCCATCCTCAATCTTCCCCCTCTCCAACCTTCAAGTTATCTACTGATTCCTTCCTAGAAACATATCCAAATCTCCTCTGTCCTTTAAAACAATAACAATCTTTAGTAGACTCTATCAATTCCTCAAATTGTCATTTTTCCTCCCCTTTTCAATCAAACTCCAAGAAAAAACTGTCTACAATCATTGCCTCCACTTCCTCTGTTCTTACATCTCAACCCTGTACAATATGGTTTCCAACCACAACACTCAACTAAAACTGCCCTTCAAAATTAGCAGCAAATCTATAGTCATATGAAATAATGTTTGTAAACACTAATGATTAGAGAAATACAAATTAAAGCAACTCTAAGATTATACCTTCCACTCATTCTATTATAAAAGTTGCCAAAAGGAAAAACGATAAATGTTGGAGGGACTACAGAAAAACAGGCACACTCATGCATTACTGGTAGAGCTGTGAATTGATCCAGACATTCTGGTAAGCCATCTGGAACACTGTCCAAAAAGTTACTAAATTGTAGATAATACCCTTTCGCCCAGCAATACTACTTCTAGGTCAACACACTGAAGAGATTACATAAAGAAGAAAAGAATCCACATGTACTTATAGCACCTTTTTATTGTGACAAAGAGACTAATAGGGTGCCCATCAATTGGAAAATGGCTGAACAAATTGTGGTATATGAAAGCAATAGAATAATATTGTGCTATAAGAATATGATGAAAGAGAAACCTGAGAAGGAACATGTGTAAACTGATAAAGTGTGCAGAACCAGGAGAACAATTTATACAATCACAATGACATTGTTAAGACAGTTTTGAAAGACTTAAGAACTCTGATTAAGAAAATGAATAATGAAGCATGCTATCCACTTCATGAATTCAGGATGCATAATGAAATATATAAACATATTTAAAAAATATAAGCAATGAGGGAGTTTACCTTGAGCATGCATATTTTTGTTATAAGGAATTTGATATTTTTTCCAATGAGGGTGAGTAGAAGGGAGAGAAGAGGGATTTTCATTAAAAATAAAATAAAATTTAAAAACAAAACAAAGTTTGTAGTGATCTCTTCACCACCAAAAATGATGGCCATTTCTCAGGCTTCATCTTTCTTGACTTCTACTCATCATCTGACACTGTTGACTAACTTCTCTTCAGGGATACTCTCTAATCCTGGCATCATGGATAAAGCACTAGGCCTGGAGTCCTAGAGTCAGGAAGACCTGAGTTTATATTTGACCTCAGACATTGGCTGTGGTGATCCTGGACAAGTCACTTAATCCCTGTTTGCCTCAGTTTTCTCAACTGTAAAATGGGGGTGATAATAGTATGTATCTCCCAAGGTTGTTGTGAGGCTCAAATGAGAATATCAGCAAAGTGTTTAGCAAAGGGCCCAGGGCCTGGCATTTAATAAATGCTTGCTTGCTTGTTTCCTTCCTTACTTGGTTTTCATGACACTATTCTCTCCTACCTGCCTGACTCTGCAGTCTCTTTTGCTGGTTAATTTTAACATCAAGACACCTCGGTGTTTTCAAGGGCTCTGTCCAGGGCCCTCACCTCTTCTTTTTCTATACTTTTTCTCTCAGTGATTTCTTCAGCTCTCAAAGATCTATTTTCTCTATGCAGTTGGTTCATAGACATATATTAAACCCTATTCTTTCCTCCAGGATTCAGTCCTGCTTTGCCAATTGCATACTGGACATTTCAAACTGAATATCTAGATGGAAGTATCTCAAATTTAACATGTCCAAAAGAGAGCTAATTTTCTTTTCCTCAAAATCTAATCCTCTTTTAAATTTCTCTGTTTGTATGAAAAATATTACCACTCTTCCAATCTTCTAACATCTCATTCTCCCTTATTCCATATATCCACACAGTTGCTAAATCTTGTCATTTCTACCTCTGCATGGTCTCTCAAATTTAATTACATCTTTCCACTGAAATAGTCACTACCTTAGCTCACCAATTTTTGCCTGGTTTATTAAAATGGCCTCTTAAATGATTTTCTACCCCCAAGTTTCTCTGGATTCCAATCCACCTTGCACACAGTTGCTAAAGTGATTTTCCTTAAGGGGTGATTATATCACCCCTTAACTTAAAAATTTTCTATAGCTCCCTATTATTTCTAAGATAAAATATAAATTCCTCTGTTTAGCATTTCAAACTTCATAAT
Source organism: Potorous gilbertii (assembly GCA_028658325.1). Taxonomy (NCBI): domain Eukaryota; kingdom Metazoa; phylum Chordata; class Mammalia; order Diprotodontia; family Potoroidae; genus Potorous; species Potorous gilbertii. Next base: position 254,482,479 of record CM053769.1, read on the forward strand.
CTGACAGCTTCCTTCCTTTCTTTCTTTTTTTTGACTTTTGACACGATATTCTTCTTCCTGCACTTTACAATCTGGCCAAGATGGCTTTCTTTGTTTCTCACATACAGCATTCACTTTCCCATCTCCATACCTTTCCACTGGCCAGCCCACATGCCTGGAATATTCTACCACATCTCAAAATTTCTCTCTTCCTTGCAGATGCAGCTCAGCTCCAAAGCCTTTCCTCATGCTTCCCTGTTGAACTACCTTGTATTTATCTTGTATTTATTCTATAATACTTATGTATGCTCATATTATATCTTCTGATAGAATGTAAGTTCCTTATTAGATATGTCTTATCTTTGTATTTGTATCTCTTGTGCCAAGTACACAGTAGGCCCATAAAAAATGTTTTCTGACTGATTGCCTGGCATTTTGAATTTAATTTCAATTTAATAGATCTTCTATTACTTTCCTTTTACTAATCTTGCATTTGATTCCCTTCTAGCCATTTCTGTACAATCTTTCCAAGCCTGATGAGCATTTCCTTCATATGGAAAAATAGAATGCAGTGTAACAAAGTTGAAAGAGAATCAGACAGTGAGCAAAAGGGAAAAGCTAGGGCAGGTACTTGGGGTCCCTTGGGTGATATTTTAAGAGCTGTGTCTCATTCCCCATTCTGATTTGCAGTAAAAAGTAGTTTTAGAACCCTAAATGCCCAGGGTATAGTAGGATATATGTATGTATGTATGTATGTATGCATGTGTATGTGTTTTGGGGGGTGGATGACTCAATGGTCACATCAATTCCTTATATAGATAAAGTAGCCAAGTTTATTGTATATAAAGTGGATAACATGGTCAGGAAAATCTGAGTACATTTTTGGTGACAGTGAATTAGAACAAAGCCAGTGACAGTGAAACCAAGACTGGATGTCTTGAAGATGAGACATAAAACAGAGATTTCAACATTTAATAAAGTTATATTTAATGAAATTTTAGTAAATAATCATTTTAATGAATTTAATAAATATTCACTAAGTCTCTCCTGATAAATAGAAGAAAAGAGTAAAAACAGAGGTATTTTTAAAACATTTGAAGAAGAATTTGGCTAAGGAAGGCCATAACAAGACAGGAAGTGGCAATTCCCCAGGTTAAAATTAATAGAACTCCTGGGGCTCCTGAAAGCAAAGATTCCATTGTAGAGACACTGTTCTGGCCTTGAAGGAGGGAGAAAGAAGGCTTGTAAACTCTTGGAGAGAATGAGAGCTAAGTCACACTGAGGGCTAAATGCTATCTTCAGCTCACCAATGTTGTGGTTTACAAGACTAACTTAAATTGCATTTGATAAAACATTCAAGACTAAAACTGAATCCCAAGGAAAGGAAAATGAGGAGGACCCACTAACAATCAATCAATACTGTACTCTTTCAGACACTTGCTTGCCTTGCCAAGGCTACAAATATAACCTACCTCCTCACCTTTCCAACTTCCACCCCTGCCTGTTCTTACTTGATGGTACCGCCTTCTCTACTGCCATAATGCCTCTATCTTTCCTCTTCCCCATCTTCAAACCAGTAGCACCAGGAACCATATGATTTCCTGAGATAAAGTTCAAAAAATATCCCCAGCTCTCTTCCCTTCTGGGGAAGTGTTGACATGAAGTCCAAGGACCTCAGAAGATGAACACCAGCTTGGCTCCTGTACCAGAGAATGTGCTCCCATAGGATCACAGAATCACTGACTTTTAAGAAGTAAGGGACCTTTAAGCTCATTTAGTTCAATAACCTATATTTCTAGCCTTCTCCCATATCTCCCCTCTAGGAACTCTATGCTCAAACTAAACTTAGTGCCCTATACATTTCTGCTTTTATGCTGGTGTTCACACTGTTCTCTATGCCTGGAATGTCTTCTCTCCCCATCCTCCCCATTGTCATTCTAAGTCTTTTAAAGCTCAACTCAAATGCCACCTCCTCCAGAAAACCAGCTCTGATTGCCCTTGTTAGTAATAATCTTCCTTTTGTAACACAACATGGTACTTTCTATCTCTCTAATACATTTATCTTTTAATATTAAATATTAAAGCTATCAGTGTTTCTATCTTTTTCTCCTACTATTCTTATACATTCTTGAAGGGAGGAGCCATAGCATAATGCTATATGCATACAGTAGACATTTAATAAAGGTTTCTGGATTGTTAAAGATAGTAAATAACCACCCTACAATACCCTAATCACTCAGGATCTAAATCCAAGAGCTTTCACTCCATCATCCCTTGAGCCAGTGATCAGTGGAGAGCACCTCTATTAATTGAGTTCCACTTTCTGAGAAGCCCAGATGGACACTGCACCTGAGAAGTGGAACCATTTCCTTTCTCATCCTCAACTCACACTCTTACTCCACCTCTTACACCAAATCTATATGTGATCATGATGGTCATAATTAAGATAGTCATGTTTTTCTGCTGACTGGAACTTATCACAAGCAAGGATGTCCCTGAGCCTTTAGTGAATACCATTATAGCCAAGTATGAAACAGGAAGACCACAGAAGTGGTAAGGCTGCAAGGAGGTTGACACAGGAGGTCACCATGAGAAAAATCACCAGTCAGATCCCAAGGATCCTCCTCTTAAGCCCCAAGGAGTCTTGGAGGCCCAGTTAAAGATCTTCTGAGAATGGTTGGTATCTCAACTGAAAATGTTTACTCCCTCCATTTCATAAAGCACTTCTTGAGAGTAGGGATTGTTCCATTGTTTTATTTGTATCCTTTATGTCTAGTATGATGCTTGGAACATAGCAGGCATTTAATAAATGCATACTGATTGATTGATCCCTCATCATATCGACCCTGTAACATAGTTACAATAGCTGCTGTTAATAGACTTCTCCTCCTAGACTGTAAGCTCTAATATCCAGGACCCTGTGGCTTTTTCATCTCTGGATCCCAGACCTGAACACAGTGCTCTACACACAATATGTAACTAAGAAAAGATTCTTAAGTTGTTTGCTAAACTGAATTATCATACAACCAAGGACCAGGACCATCAAACCTGAAATCCAAGTACAACCAGTGCCACTACAAACGTCAAAGAGTAGTGTAACTGCTTTCCTCACACTCATCTAGGCAAAGAACCATACACATAAAGGCAATAGTCTGATCTCAGAGACAGGAGAAGAGCAGAAAAAGAAGGGAAGATCCATGAGGGGAAAAAGTATAGAGGGAACAGAGTTCTGAGAAATATAGATAAATTTACAGCACAGTCCATGACCCAGAAAAATTCAGAAATCCCTCAACAATGCTGAGTTCCAAGGATGAAGGATTCCTGGTCCTCTACCTACTGTTCTTATTGAACAACATCATTTACATATTACCAGATGGAGCTCTTTTTCCTCATTTGAATCAAGCAGTGAGCAGTATCTTTTAAAAGTCATAGGATCACATTATATCAACTCAAGAAAGGTCAGCAAAAATCATCTAGTCCACTCCTGTTATAGATGGAAAAACTAAGGCCAAAGAGAAAAGTGACTTGTCCAAGGTAAGTTGGTGGGAAAGTCATAGCTAGGACAGAAACTTCCTAAACCTGGGTCAAGTTTCTTTCCATCATACCATCATAGGAACAAGTTGGGGGAGGACAGAGGTCTTAGGATAGAGACTGGGAAATGGAGGAATGCTACTCAATCAAAGCACATCTCACAGAGACAATCCCTGAATTCCCAGAACACAAAAACCAAGTTTTGAGTTTCTCATCTTCTCTCTCCTGCCTCTCTGGCGAGCAGGCTCCATCAAGCCAAACTCTGCCCACTTGTTTCCATGGGAAACTTCCTAAAAGAGAAGCATGAATCATGACGTCAGCAGTTCATAGGAGGGGCTGAGTCTTCTTACTCAAATCATCATGTACTCAGCCTCTCCTGCCTCATTTCCAAGACAGACAGGCAAAAGGAGGTAAAGGAGCAGACACTCAACACTCAAATGGAAGAAGCTTTTACCAGGATAAAAACAACCAAGATCCACACTTACTCTGGAGGTTTGAGTATATAACTTGTAGAGAGGGAAAAAATACACATACATTGTGTATACACACATATATTCCAAATCCTCAGGAGTAAATAACAGGGGCTTCAGAGTATGTTGTTATTGTCAGCTCAATAACTGTAACAGGCCCTGTTCAAGGAAGTTAACTATGAAGCCTCTGCCTGCTTAAGAGATGGCTGGCAAGGGAAGACTGGCTAAAAATCTTCTCAGAAAATTCAAGCTAGCAGAAAAGATTTGTCTGGTCTCCTTAGTAAAGAAAGGGTGTCAGGGAGGAGGAAGGAAGAAACATTTATTAAGTGCCTACTGTGTGCCAGGCACTTTGCTAAGTGCTTTACAAATAGGATCTCATTTGATCCTCACAACAACCGCTGGAGATAGGTGCTATTATCCCTATTTTATGGATGAGGGAATTTAGACAGATGGAGATGAAATGATTTGCCCAGGGTCACACAACTGGTAAGTGTCTGAGACTAGATTTGAATTCCATGTTTCTGACTCCAAGCCCGGTGCTCCATCCAGCATTTAGTCCAGTGCCTGGTATATAGTGAGTACTTAAACGCTTGTTGTGGTGGCTGCTGTTATACTTGTTGTCACTGTTAGGCTCAAGGAGCTAAAGCATCTCCAGCTGAGAAGGCAGCTGGGGTAGAAGTGGAAAAGTAATCTGGTGAAGCAGGAGCTGAGCCAGGTCAGAGGTCAAACAAGCCAGAAATAGAGTCAGAGCCGAATACCCAAGGGCTCACAGCCCTTCTCAGCTTGAAGGCTTCCTCCCCTCCACAAGTCACCCTAAATATTTCCCTGGCACAACCTGGTCTACTTGCTCTAGATTTTTGACATCCAAGGAGACTCATTTTCAAAAGACCTGTTAGAATATGTCAACTCCCACCGTGTTTCCCACAAAGGAAAGTAGATATAATCAGTAGAATGTTGCACAGCAGAAGGTAGGACAGGACAGACAGGCTGGTCTAAGCCCCGGAACAAAGCTTGATAAAAACACTTTGCACTGAAAAAAATGTAACCTTTCTCTGTTGTCTCAGTGTTTATTGACTGATTTGATTAACTGACTGTCTCAGGATCATTTTTATCTCCTGTTTACCAGCAATGTTTTCCTATGTCTCATGCAGCATGCACTCAAGGCCCCTTAGGGAATGCCTCGTGGGCAACACAAGGGCCACAGCCACAGGCACATGCCCTCCCCATCCCCCAATCCCACAGCGACATATTGGGAGGCATTTACTCCAAAAGTTAAGTCATTTGGGGTATAGAGCACGAGCCAGTGTGTCATACAGGTATCAGAACCAAAATGATCTCTAACTCTACTTGAAATAAGCAGAAGCCAGCAAAGACCTGATTGATAATGGTGCCTGTCTTGTATTATACTTCACTTTTTCCTGTTCATCTGACATCTGACTGGGCAACAAACAAAGCTTTCTCCTTCCTGAAAACCCAGGGCAGGGAAACTTGGGGCCATCACACTCTACAGTCTGGGCATTTTGGAAAAAGAGGCACAGCACCCTCTATTGGCCTCTCTGCCAAAATCCCTGCCCACCAATGAACGTGATACCTTGGCTCTATTCCACTATTGAACCCATTTCTAATGTGCTTTGGAGCACTGAGAAAAAACAGCCAGTCCAGGGTTTCCCAGTCCTTTTCATACCATGATAGGTGTAAAATTAGGAATTTTAGGAGGAAGAAAAATTTATTCATCCTCCCTCTCTAGCCATATTCTAATTGACTAATCTATTAATTTCCCCATCTATACATCTACCCACTCCCATATACACACCAGCCACCCTCCTTTTTATCAGGGCTATGACTATGGGGTCTTAGTGCAGCTGGATAATCAGCAAAGTACAAGAGTACTTCTGTACTGTAAAACTAGCTCTCTTAAGACCAGGTGTTAGCCTAGGTCACAACATGGTGGGGAAGGGGGAAGGAGGAAGGGAAAGAGAGGAGACATACAAGGCTGGTTTGTTTTTAATGTTTTTGTAAATTTAAGACTTTTAAATAACAAGATCCTATCATCCACTTATAGACATTTATTTTGTGTAAAGTTGCATATAAGCCAGTGAGGGCTATTGTATCTTAGGCTCAATTCCGCACACCAACTTTTAGGAAGATCATAACAAACTGGTGCATGGGACAAAGGCAACTAGGATGGTAAGGATATAGTACAGGCTCTAAAGTTCTACAATGCTGGAAAAGCTTGGAGTACTAAGGAGCTATGGACTGTCATTTGAGGTTCAGCCTAGCTAAATGGGAAGAGACTCTTCAGCAAAAGATATGCCACCAAGGGATAAATTATTTGGCCACAGCAACTCAGGAAACCACATAGAAGGGTTGGGATCTGCGTCAATAGAAAGTGGCCACAACTGATGAAATCACAGGATATTTGAAATAAAATGACTATATGAGGTTTGGAAATCCAGCCTGTTTTGGAACCAGTGCTCCTAGTTTTGTTTTGTGGGCCCAAGCAGAAAGCCTTGTCCCTCCTCTTCCAACCCTTTATAAAAGGCACTTTCATATACCTCCCTATTCTGCCCCTCTCTAGTCTCAGAATCCTTAGTTCCCTTAACTCATCCTCTTATGGCTTGGTACTCAAACTTCCCAATCTCTATAGATAATCTATAGACTTTTATTAATGTCCAACCTAAATCTGACAACAAGAACTGAATAAAACACTAGAGATATAATTTAATCAGGGCATAGGACATCAGCATTATCACCTTCTTTGTTCTAGACACTATGACGTACTTCATGTGGTCGCTATGTCAAAGCTTGATTTATACTGAACCCATAGTTTACTAGGACCCTCTCCACTCACCCCAGTCTTTTGGAGTACTGAAAGAAGAAGATATATAGAAGATAATGCCAAAAATGCCATTTACAAACCATGTAGACTTAGCTGAAATGCAGTTAGACCAAGACTCACAAATCTTTGTCCCTCACACTTAACCTCAAATTCTTTAGGGCTTAATCTCAAAAGGAAGCAGTCTTGGATCTCTAGGTATAAGATGGTGGACTCCTCCCCTTCTTAGGCCTGCTGCCTACTTCTCAGGAGCTCTGCCCAGATTTCTCTTAGGTTATGAGCAGAAGTGCCTGGGTTGATCTATCTATCATCCTAGCTATTTTATCAGCAATGCTCCACCAAGGACCCATAAGCCATTTTCTTAGATTCATTAATCATTATCCCCACCATGGCCACCCCACCCCTTTTATGGTCAGGTGATTAAAGAGGACTAATAACAGAACATACGGTTGAGATTTTCAGGAGTGTGTCCTCCTAATTGTGGTCATATGAAGATATGAAGAAAACCCACATGTCAGCATCCATGACCTAGGAAGGCAGACTAGCATACCACAAAAAGGAATCAAGAGTCTTGAGTTCCTGTTAAATTCCACACCAATTAGCTGGGTAGCTTCGGACAGCTGGCCACCCCCTTGCACTTCAGTTTTAGTAACTATAATATTGGGATAATAATCCTCGCATTTTCTTCTCCAAAGGGAACTGGCGTAAGGAACAAACATCAAGAGTTGTCATTAACGGAATGGTATCAGCGTTATTATTGAACGTCTCTAAAAAAGTGCCACTGACTCAGAGCCCTGCCTCAGTCTCTTTTATCGCAGGCTCTTTGTCTGGAGGAAGTCTGGTATATTCAAGAGAGCTGGGAGACTCTCATACATTCACATGTGTTTGCAAGTGCTGAATACAATCTAAGAGAGTGAGAACCAATACTCTAATTCCTCTTCCATCTCTAAGTCTTATGTACCAATAACTATATGGTTATATCAAGGCTCCAAAAAGAGATGCAGTGGTTTTCATAGAGAACCAGATTATAAAAAGCCCCCTTAAGATGAAGTTAACCCCAATGCCTGATATGCCAAAACGATATGGAAACATGAGCATTGTTAAATCAAGTCATCAAGCATTTAAGTGTTTGCTAGGTGCCAGTCCCTACCCTCAACGAGCTCACAGTCTAATGGCAGAAACAAAAGGCAAACAACTGTGTACCAACAAGAGATATACAAAATAATTTGGAGATAAACACAGAGAGAAGGTGCTACTATCACTGAGGCACTAGAAAAACTATCTTGAAACACAGGAGTTTAAGAGCTCCCAGATTCTGTGCCATACAACAAGGGGTTAGCCAATTTCAACTTTAAAATGTGTGTTGGAAAAGTGTTAACAGGTATCTCTGACACATAAACTTCACTCTAGCCTCTGGAAGTTTTACTGGAAAATCTTCATCCTGTTCCCTGCACCTCAAATTAATAGACTGGCAATTCTACCCTGAGTAGCTGACTGAACAGATTAGCTGCACTGCATTACACAAAGATAGCCACTTTAAAAGTGGTAAATGGCTGACAAATAATGTTGTCTTTTGTATAATTAGTGCTGAGCAGGATAGTACAGTGGAAGGAATGCTGGATTTGGAGTCAGAGGCCCTAGGTTCAAATCTCTGTCCCACTATTACTCTGCACTGGTCTCTGTGTGACTCTGGGTAAATCACTTAACTTGCCTCCTATGTCAAATCAAGGGATTTCACTAGATGATCCCAAAAGTCCCTTTCAGCTCCAAATCTATGATCCTATTATTATGGCAACCATTCGCTTATTAAGACTATTTCTAGCAGCCTTGGCAAAAATGGCTTGTTTCTCAGTTAGCTATAGTAAGAGTTAAGCAAAAATAAGAACAAAATAACTCACATTTCTATAATCTAAAGTTTAAAAGATGCTTCCCTTATAAAAAATCTAGGAAGTAGGTGATGAAAGTATTATTACTCACAGTTTACAATGTGGAAACTGGAGCTAAAAGAGATTCCATGGCTTACAAACCAGTCCTATAGCTAATAAGCATCATACCTTGAACACTAGGCTCTGACTCTAAAAGCAATATACTTTCCCCCAGATCCTACTGCCTCTCTCTGCCTCCTTCCAGTTCACTATTTCTCCCATATTGTTTGGACAAAAGTGGAAAAGAAAGGGGACTGGTAGGCAGCTTTGTCTGGTACCATTTAGTACTGAAATTGTGTTTGTCAGGAACTTGGTTTAAGCTGTTGTGTTTTGATATGGGCTCAGGAGCAGCATTAACAACCAAGAATCAATACTGAGGCTTTACAGGGCCCACTCCTGGCTCCTGTGCCTCCTGTCTAATGAATCAAAGGGCTGTAATCAATCAATGAATAATGCTAATAGCTTTCTGCTGCTCTTAACAGTTTTGCATGAACTAGATAGAACAGAGCATTAGTGATCAAAAATAGTATAAATGGTTCTTGAATCCTGCTACACACAACCTTAGTATTTGTTAAAGAAGAGGTTATGAAGAGATATTTGAAGAAATAGTAAGGATAACAGATGATGTTTCTATAATGATGAGTTAATATAGCTAACACATGGAATACTTTTAAGATGTGTCAAGTACTTTGCATCCATGTTTCATTTGTTCCTCACAATTCTGTGGAGAAAGTCATGTAAGCACCAGTGCTCCCATCTTCCAGATAAGGAGAAGGAAGGCCATGTGGTCTAGGGGAAAGAATGCTGGATTTGGAATTAGGAAACCTGGATTTAAATCCCAGCTCTGCCATATACTTCACTTCCTTTTCGTATTCTCAGTCTCCTTCTCTATAATTGAAGTAGTTGGACTAGATGATCTTTAAGGCTCATTCCAGCTCTAAATTCCATGAGTACTACTTCTTGTCATAGGGCTAATAAGTAACCCTCAGAGCCTTTAACCTCCAGCTTTAATGTTATTTCTACTATGTGCCCATGAAACTAATCAGACCAAAATTTGGGGAAAAGCCTTCTCCATCTTAAAGATGATGCAGACAGCACTGTATCCACCACCACCACTACCATCATCATCGCCAACACTTATATACTGTCTACTATGTGCCAGGCAGTGTGCTAAGCACTTCACAAATATTATCTCATTTTATTCTCACAGCAACCCTGGGAGGTTAAGTGATGTTAATATTCTCATTTTACAGATGAGGAAGCTAAGAAGACAAAGGTTCAATGAATTGTCCAGGGTCACACCTCTCATAAATGTGCTAGGCCAGATTGGAGTTCCGGTCTCCCTGATTTCAAGTCCAGCTCTTGTCCACTGCATCACCTAGCTACAACCCAAGGGATCTCCACCTAGGAAAGCAATATGGATAAATGTTTAGGAAGCTTGAGTTACACCCTCCAAGAGAGATTCTAAAAAGCCATTAGTGGCAAGAGGTATTTTCTTGGAAAGTTTTTCAATTTTATTTCATTAATCAAATGTCTTAGAGTAGGCAGAATCAGAAATGGCTCTCAGCTGGGTTGAGAGAGCTGTGGAACCTAGGGATAGGGAGAGAGCCTAGGAGGATTCTATAGTTAAGTAGAGTAGATGGTAGGCTCATATAATGAAGGAGTCAAATCACTAGATTAAAAGTAAAAACATCTGGATTTGAAACCTGACTTTGTTACTACCTTATCTTTGTGACTCTAGGCAAATCATTTAAACTCTGTGGGGGGATTTGTTTCTTAAAATGAAAGAAAAAAAAAGTAACTAAAGCCTTGCCTTATATCCTACTTCCTCCCTCCTGTGATTCCTGTATTGTTTCCCTATATATTCTTAAGTATTCTTAAGTTGCTATGAAATGGGATCCCGCTTTTTCCTCCCACCTTACCCCAGTCCTCCTAGTGGCTGGAGTCCTGCCACTCAGCCCCAGTTTCTAAGGGAAGTTTATTGCTACCTGCTCCCCCCACCCCAAACTGCCCTCTAACTATTTTATCCATCATCAAGGCCTTCTACCTTTCTACTTCTGGGTCTTTCCCACAAGTATCTTGATTTTCCAGAGAAATGTCTTTTACTGAGTTACGATTTGTTATCATGCCCTCTTCCTTTTACTAAGTCAATAAAAAAAAAAAATCCACTGGGATAGTGGATCGCTTTTGTAAAATTACAGTTGGAAAAATTGTATGCTATGCTCCCCAGTGTCCCTTACACTGGAGCCTATGTGATAAATTTGTATTTCAGCAAATACAGTCTCTATGTATGAATTTTTCAACCTTCTGTTGTCAAAAAATGATGTAATCCAATGTGCTCCCTTTTGCATTCTCTGCCTAAAAATTTAAGAACCAAATTCTGAGCCTGAGTGTAAAACAATACTGCCTAAATTTCAGTGCCATGCCAATAAAACTACCAAAGGATTACTTTATAGATCTAGAAAAAAAAATAAAATTTACCTAAAAGAACAAAAGGTCAAGAATCTTAAGGAAAATAATGGGGGAAAAGTGAGAAGCAACGGGACCTGGTAGTACCTATCTCAAACTAAACCACAAAGCAGCAATCATCAAAACTATCTGGCATGAGTTAAAAAAATAGATATTCATCAGTATAAAGGACAAAATACAAAAAGATATAGAAGGAAACAAACCTGGTGGCATGCTTTTTGATAAACTAAAAAACTTTAGCCACTAGGGATAAGGGAGTAAGGACTCAATACTCAGAAAATTAGAAAGAAGGATATTAGATACAGACCAACATCAAACAACATATACCAAGACAAGCTTCAAATGAATATGTCACTTAGAAATAAAAGAATACAATATAAATAAGAGAAATAAGGAGAAATAAGCCTTTCACACCTATGGATATGGGAAGGATTACTAACCAAACAAGGATTAACAAGGATAACAGAAGATAAAAAGGACAGTTTTGATTACATAAAATTAAAAGTTTTTGTACAAATAAATCCAATGTAACTAAAGTTAAATGTTACCTGGGAAAATTCTTTTACAGTAAGTTTTTACAAAAGGGTATATAGAGAGATATAAGATATATACAGAACTGATTCTAATTTATAAAACAAGGGCCATTTCACAATTGATAAATAGTCAAAGGATATGAACAAGCAGTTATTTCTCAAGAAAGAAACCCAAATTATCAACAGATATATGAAAAAATGTTCCAAATAAGAAACAAAGAATGGTAAATTAAAACAAACCCTGAGGATCCACCCCACGCTCATCAGACTGATAAAGATGACAAGAAAGGAAAATAACAAATGTTGGAAAGGTTGTGGGAAAACAAGCTTGCTAATGCACTATTGATGGATCAGTATATTGGTTCAGCTATTATGGAAAACAATTTGCCCCAAGAGTTATTAAATTGTGCACATCCAGGCCTAATACACCTACATCCCAAAAATTAAAAAATAAAAGTTTTATATAAATATATATATATATATATGTATTTGCAGCAACTCTTTCTATTGTAGCAAATAATTAGAAACAGAGTATCTATCAATTAGGGAATAAAGACAACAGATGAACAAATTTTGGTGCATATATACATATATATGTAATTACATATATATGTAATGGAATATTATTGTGCCATAAGAAATGACAAAGGGGATGGCTTAAGAGAAACTGGGGAAGATTTGTAAGAACTGAAGAGTAAAGTAATCATAAACAGGGAATTATTCTATATGAAAGAAATATGAAAAACAAGAATTCTAAGCAACATAATGGCCAATGGTGGCTCTAAAGGGCCAAAATGAAGTATGTCACTTCCTGACAGGGAGGTGATAGATTTAAAATGCAGAATAAGTGTACACTCTCAGACATAGCCAATGTGAGAACGTTTTGCTTGACTGTGCATATTCATTAAAAGGACTTTATTTTTCCTTTACTTCAATGAAGGAGAAGGGGGAGGTAGAAAGATAGAAAGGCAGGTAGCAATAAGGATGACTCTCCCCAAAAAAAGAAATAAAAGAGACTAATAAAGGGAAAGGGTTTTCTTTTTGTTTTTTTTAATGCACAGTAGATGACAAGACAAGAAGGAAACACAAAAAGGACAGCTTTGAAAGTTACATGCTGAAGTTATTATTTAAAAAGAAAAGCAAGCTGCACATAACAGAGATTTAAAATTTCATATAAAATTCTCTTTTTCTGTTTTACTTTGTATATGGAAATGGATCATTATTTTGGTCTTTGTTAAGTTCCGAATTTTTAAAAGCAATTAAAAAAAGAAAGAAACAAAATGAGGTTAATAGGTAAGAAACACTCCAAGTTCTTTGGAAACATTATGTAAACGTAAAGCAGTGTTCTGTGTAATGTTGGGCTGTATTTTAAAATCTTTTTAAGACTAAAGCTATTTACTTTGGATTTTGTCCTCCGATTCAGAAATAAACTTTGAAATAGAGTAAAGCTGTTTATCTCCTTCAAATAGAAAAGCTGTTTCTTTCATTCTGTACAGAAACTTTCCTAAAGTGTGTGAACATAAAATACATCTAAGCATCATTTTAGTCACTGGTGAAGGAGACGGATTGGGAGGTGGGGGTAATGACATGTTCACTAAGCTGAAAGATTGCTCTGCTATGGTTATTATAACATACTTAAGCTTCAGGGGCAAAGAGGGTGTGTGGGGCTATCTGTATGCCCTGACATTGAATGGCCCCACTTACTATGTTGAGGCTCTCTTTCAGTTCTATCAACCATCAGTCCCAAACGAAGTCTTCCTCTTTTCCAGAGCTTCCTTGAATTACAAAGAATGTCTAGCCAGCATCCAAATGGAAGGTGGAACAATGGTTCTGCTAATATGATTTCTTCTTCTTTGGAATTGGTTAAAATCCAAATGAACAACTTCTTTGTAAAATCAAACTGTAACCTCTTTTCCAAAGGTCTTCTAAGCTTAGCCAGGAAATAATTATTAGCAAGGCTGGATTTGATATCAAGGGTGTAGAATAGATAACTGAGTGAAAAGACAGACTTGGTCCAAGCATTTAGAGGAAAAGAGGAGGAAGAGTACCTAGAGAGAATGTTAATCCTGGAACAGAGCAAGGGCAGCTAGGACAGTTACAGAAAGAGCCTAGAACAGTGATTTTACTGGTATAAGTAAATTCTAAATGAGGAAATTCCTTCTACCAATATAATCTGACACCTTCTCTATATCTAACAGTCTCTGAGAATTGCCTAGCCTGTTAGGGGTTAAGTGACTTGCCCAGGGTTCACACAGCCAGTGTGTATCAGAAGTGGAACTGAACCCAAGTCATTTTGGTTCCAAGGCTAGCTCTCTATCCACCTAGTGAAATTTAAGGAAAAGAGAGAAAGCAAAGTCCAGGTGCAGGAACCACGGAGAAAAAGAAGCCCATCAGAACAACACAGGGAAATTTCCTGGAAAAAGACTTTCATCTGTAGTTGAGTACTGCACCCAAAGAAGGGGATAAAAGAGCTGTGTTCTATCCAGATCCAGGAGAGCTTAGTTATAGAATCCTCACTGACCTGGAAGCAAAAAGAAAATGGAACTACAAAGTGAAACTTCACCACCTCTGAATCACCTCTGGACTTTAACTACACTGTGTGACTGCGACTGCTGATAGGTATATTGTAGATACTTGGTCCCATGATACTTGGTCACAGGGTAAGGAGGCTTCCTCGATATGAATTGGCTAAATGTAATGTCAATGATTCAGGGCTGTGTTTCCCACAGGGCTGTGGGAAAACAAAGAGAATAAAGGGGCCAAGAGTCAGAGAAGAAAAAAAGACAGTACTTTAGGCCTCAGTTGTCCCCAAAGAAAATACCCATTATTGGAAGCAGGGTGCTTTCCAGTGGGTTGTCCCTAGAGCAGTCAATGAGCTAAACTGACTCCTAAGGAGGACTGAACATATCTAACTGTCCCTTTCTTTCCTGGGTAGGTCTCTTAAAACACACACATATACACATGCACTTACTTCTCCCACAGACTTTTAGAAAAGGGTCAGATCACAGATTATGAGAGAAGGTTTAAGATTTAACCTGAGATGATTTCTCAAAAAATAGGCAGTAAGAACTGGTCCAACAGCTGTGAGTATTCAAAGTCAGAGAACAGAGTGCCCTCCCCTGCTGTCTTGTCTGGGGCACAGAGGACAAGGGGAAGGAGAAGGCCTGGAACTTGCCTGTGTGGTAGTAGCCCTCTGGGGAGAAGTCCAAGTGACAAGAAGGGAAATTCAAACAAACAAGGTCCTGGACCTTTTCAGTAGAGTTGTCCACCCCAAATATATTTAAGAAAATAATCATTGAAACAGAAAGGCTATGCACCCCAAATATTGACAGAAACATGTTTGTGCTAAATATACTCTAGGAGAGCTATCCCAGGAACAATTCCTTCTCTGGCAGCCTGAGGATGGCCCTAGTTCTACTGCCAAGATCAAATACAGTACAAGCCAAAGCAGTTTGGTGCAAGCCATGATTTCTGGAGATTTCTTCTAAAAAGGAAAACCCCAGGTCTAATGGTCAGAGGCAAAACGGATTTGCAAAGTGAATCTTATTCTAGAAGAAGCTAGGCTGTACAGGTTACAGATAGTTTAAAGTGCTGGACCTATAATCAAGAAAACCTAAGTTCAAATCCATCCTCAGACATTTACTAACTGTGTGACCTTGGGCAATCATTTAACCTCTGCCTCAGTTTCCTAATTTATAAAGTGGGGGCAATAATAGCATCTACCTCTCACAGGGTTGCAGTGAAGATCAAATGCCATATCTGTAAAGGATTTGTAAACCTTAAATTGTTTCTATGGAAATGCTAATTATTATTTTCCCCATCCTGTTTTTTCATTTCAGTGGCTCCACATACCAGATTCGTAATGAACTCCCTGTCTACCCCTAATAAATACATTCCCCACCCAGTAATGACCCATAAGTATTGGTTAAACCATGGAAGGTCACATAGGGAAAATGAGTCTAGTTTTAATGAACAAAGGACAACTTCATCACATGGATCTGTAACATAATTTCAGGCTTACTTCTGTCAACTAGGAAAAGAGATGTGCTCCAAATACCAAAGGGGAAAGTGACAATTAGAGAATTCCTAACCTTGTTCTTCCATGAAAATATATAAGGAACTAGGCCTTGATCTCTCAGCTCTCCTACTTAACCAAATAAACCCCTTGTTTTAGTTCTAATTCTTCTATCCAATCAGCATTCCCTGTCTTGTCTCAGATGAAAGCATGAATAAAGAGTATGGTTTCACAGGTAAATAGGTGTGCCTGGGACTACCCCCTTTCACATTCAGGATTCTATCCAATTTTGCCTAAATTTAACAATGTCTCTAGTCTAAAGAAACAAACCAGTGGGTGAATGAATCCCCTTTGAGGGAAATGAATACAGGAAGGCTTGTATTACAGTAAAAACACTTGTTTCACATGGGATTCAGAGCTAGAAAGTATGAAGGGAAGGGGAAGGGGAAGGGGAAGCAGAATAAGGAGAAGAAAGAGAAGGGAAGGAAGGGGCATTAAATCATTTTTTAAAATGCACAGCAAGGAACAGAAGGGAGGCCAGAAGGAAACAAAAACAGGACAGCCTTGAAGTTTATATGTTGAGTGTATTACATATTTTAATAGAAAAGCAAGCTGTTCATAACAGAGATGTGTAATACCATGTACAATATTCTTTTTCTGTTCTATAGCACACACTCCATACTCACAAAGTACCTTACATACATTATTTGATTTGGTCCTCACAACAACCTTATGTGGTAATGAATAAACTATCCATTATCCATTTGACTACTGCATACTACCTATGTGACCCTGGTCAAGATGAGAGAAATTAAATGATTTACCTAAGGTCATAAAACTCATAAGTGGCAAGTCTCAGAATCTGAACCCAAAACTCCTGACTCAGAGTCCAGTGTTCCTTCCAGTAGACTACTGTGGAAATACCTCCAAAGACAGAGGTAGCTAAATGGGACACAAGGGATGTTAGTCTGATTCATAATGGCCTGTCATATAGGCTTTACAAACAATGGCTTAAACCTCCAAGGAACTGGATGGACAAACTATCATGGTTCCACATTCAATTTAAAATAAAATTTTAGAACTACAAAAGTCCTTAGAATGTCAGAACTAGGAAGGGACTGAGAGAACACAGTGTTAGAACTAGAAAGGAATTTGGAATAAAAAATGTAAAAGTTGGAAAGGAATTTAGAATTTGGAACATCAAAATATAATGGGAGCTCAGAACTTAAGGTCAGAATGAGAAGGACCTTAAAGATCATTTAATTCAGCTTAGTTGTGTGTTGGTAAATGGGGATCAGGGTGGGATGAGAGTGGGGGACATTTTCTCTATCACTTTCTTAAGTCTAGATAATCCACAAAACAATAAAGTCCTCATTTGTAGCATTTGCCAATTTCTGAGGTGTCAGAGTTAAATTGAACAACCCATTGGAAAGCCAGCAAAAGCTTCTGACCCAGCTCCTCAGAAAAGTCAAGTGATTTGTCCATAATCTCCAAGTGACCTAACAGTCAAACTTAGTCCAGTGCCTTTTCTTTACTACAAAACGGAAGTGGGTCTCTTGTGGGGGAAAGCCCATAAAGAAAATAAGATAGAGATGTGTTTATCTGAATTCTCTGGGGGTAACTCAAGGAAAAGAGAGCCTCGGATATGGGTAATTACCTCAATTCTTTGCCTCACCTTAGTGGTAAAGAAAAAAATGACTTTTTCTGGTAGAATATAAAACTATTAACTGGATTCTATGCCTATGCAATTTGGCTTCATTAACTTTGACTCCATGAGAATCCACAGTTCACTACTACTTGTGAGATATTTACCTCTCCACCCCAACAGGCTTAGTTAGAGACTGCAATCTTCAGGAAGAGCTAGCTTATCTACTTAGGCACAAGCAGGAAAGCAATTCAGAGACAGTAATGACCTTTCTTAGATACACCTTCCCCCAAGTTTATGAATTATTCACTTTTTACAGAGTGAGGATACAGTGACAAAGATAAAACATATTTTCATTGTGTTGTTTTTTTTTTCTTAAAGGCTCCCATGAATAGTAACCCATTAAAAAAACCAAACATCCTACCACACTACTTTTGATAGTTGTGAAAAGGCTGAGGCCTTAACTGTAAGTCAATAAGAATTTCTTGCTTTCAAAAATGACAAGAGAGTCAGGGCCTGTGACACATTGTCACCAACAAAGAGAGCCATGCCAAACCAGATCAATCCACCAGAATACAAATGCTTCTATCCAGGACCTACTAATTAACCAATCCATTAACATGCATTCGTTAAGCACCTACTATGTGTCAGGCACTATGCCAGCCATCTGGTATACAAAGATAAAAATTAAGCTGTGCCAGACAACACAATGTGCTAGATAAAATGCTGGACCTGGTATCAAAAAGACATGGGTCAGATCCTGCCTCTAGCTCTTATGAAGTCACAGGCAAGTTACTTAAACTGTGAATCTCAGTTCCATCTATAAAATGAGGATGATAGTGATAAAGACACCTGCAGTACCTCTGTCCCTGGGCTGTTGTAAAGCTCAAATGAGAAAACATAGGCAAAGGGTTTTATAAACTTCCAATCACTTCAAACGTCAGCGGTTATTATCTCTCCCTATAATGACAATTATTAAGTAATATTTCTACTGACTTTTGAAAACTTGATCCTCAAATGTTTCAGGGTGAAAAGCATCCAAGTTCAACATTTAAAGTTTTTTTTAAAAAATATATATTGGGAAAGTAATTTTTCTTAGTTGCGACCTGTAACTACAGCAAGAGAATAGACCCCTCCAGGAAGGGATCACTGATATACCTAAACACTCCTTCAGGGCATAGAGGAGTAACTGACAAGATTACAGCAGAGGTCTTTGCTTCTTATGTCTGAAAGCTTCCCATAACACACGGAACAGATGTAAAATTACTGCATGTATTCTGCAACCCTATTAAAATCAGGGGAGAGGGAAGTGGATTATGGATAAAATGTTCTTCTTGTCTTTGTGAAGAAATACCTTTCCCTCAATAAAAGAGTTCTGGGGCAGTTTTGGCTATATTATTTTTCTCTCTATGATACCTGGAATCAGAGAGGTACCACAGAGAATATCTGGAAAATAAATTTCTTTCTACCTCCACCACCCTCCTGGTTTGGGCTTTGTTGGGCATGAGTAGCTAAGGAGCTTTGAACAATGGTTAAACTATATTCCTTTTACTTTCAACAAATAAGTCTCATTTGTATTTCATTAGGGTTAGGAATAGGGCCTGGACCTGTGATCTCACTGGTTTGAGAACCCATCAGGTGAAAAAACTGCCTCTAACCAATGCAGGTTGGCATTTCCTCGGCAACTAAAGTATTAGAAAATTGCCTAAAGCCTTGGAGGTTAAATGACTTATCCAGAGTCAGTATATGTGTCAGAGCCAAGCTTGAACCCAGATCTTTCTTAGTTTCAAAAACCAACTCTACATCAACTCTGCAACACTGCCTTTCTCCTTCCTTAATCGTACCTTCAGAGGAGCTCCTACAGATAACCAAAGTAGTTCCCTGGAGAAAAACTATCCAGGGATAAAAAAACCCAACAACTATATATTTATTCTGAAAAACTGTAGAGAAGAAAGAAAAAAACATAAAGAGGAAGAGACTTTGTAATCAAGAGTCTTAGAACCAAAAGACTTGGGCCTGAATCCAAGTCCAAGTTCCAGAAATTACAAGATGTATGACTATGCAAGTCACTTAACCATTCTAGACCTCAGCTTCCTCATTTGTAAAATAGAGATTAAAAAAAAAAACATTTTACACTATCTCAAAAAGCTGTTGTGAGGAAACTGCTCTGAAAAACATTAAAACACTTCAGAAATGTGAGCTATGGTTATTATATTCCTTTTCCACAAGTTAGAAAAGGAAGGTCCAGAGAGGATGTCATGCTGTAAGTTTCATTACAAGTAAGTTATTGACGGCTTGGGATTTTTTGCTCTTAGCCTGTCTCTGGCTCCCAAAGGAGAGTACTCAGTCATTCTGGCACACTATTTGGATTGGAAAACAGAATTTCAGCTGGAGTTTGCTTGGAGAGAACTCACACTGAGTTCAACCTTGTTGTTCCAAAGAGAATTTGTCTTGTGGTTTCTTATGCTCCTTTCTTGAGCTCACATAACTCAAAAATGGTTTCATTTTCCAAACCAAATTTTACGGCCTGTTAGTCTTAGGATAGGACTTGAGTACTTAAAATATTTCCCTACCCTTCCTTCTACCCATAGAGAAAGAATACTTCAAGGTTTTATAGAGAAAATGAAGCTCAAATACAATGGCTGCCAGAAAGTCCCTGAATTCTCATATTCCAAGAGTGACCATCTATTCCATAAGTATTTTTATTTATTTCTGGATTTGAATCCCTTCATTCAGCATGCACCAAGTATCCGCAATCATTGCTAGGCAGAAAAAAATGTAATAAGAATTATCAAAACATACATCACATCCCTTCCCCAACTTCTCAAATACTCTAAACAATGAGGTACTGCTGGGCCCAAAGGCAGTTTAGGAAAAGCTAGGACTTTGAGAGCTAGAGGCTTTCAAAAAGTTAATAAGTATAGTAGTAGCTCATAGGCCAGCCATGAAAATTATTTTAACAAGCATGTGAGTCAGCATGCAGAAGGCAATCACTTGGACATGACTGGTGAAAGCCCCCATTCAGAAGAACCAGAAACCAATGAGGGAACCTATGAAATTCCTGACAGAACATATCCTCACATAGTCTTAGACCCCTCACTTGCCTCTCAGTGATCCCACTGACCACAGTGGGTTCTGTGGTCATGTGTAATGCCTCCAGGTCTGTTAGTAGAGAGGGAGTCTTTCCCCCTTTTTCAAAGCATAAATATGTGTATCTGCAATTGCCTGCCCTGCTTCCATTATTCTCCCCTTAATTATCCACGGAGCAAGAAAGAGACAAAACTGGTGTCAACTGTAAGCAACCATGTGCTCTAAAACACTTAATGATGCAGGAAATAGGGAGGCAGGAGTAGGGAGAATCCACGAGTTTGGAGATGGAACACCATTTTTTTAGAACAAAGAATTTTTGTCACCTAGTGATTTTACTCTCCAGAGAAATGCTAGTTATATGTCCCATCTTAGTATGCAACTGACCTTTGAAGACTATTACAATGACACATAAACTGTAGAAAAGCTTTGAGTACAGGAGCACTGTCTTACTGAAGACCTAAATTCAGGAAAGGATCATCAATAAAGTGGCTCCAGAGAGATGAATTTTTTGGCCAAAGCAAATTGGAAATTTGCTCTAGAAATTACAGAGGGGATGCAATCTATGTCAGTGAAAGGAGTTTCCCACTAAAGAATTATAGATCCTTAAGGTGCTGGTATGGCAACATCACAAAAATGAAATTAACTACATCTTAATCAACTTGAAACAACTGGTTGCCAATGTGGAAATCTTTTTCAAATCACCAGCTTCTGTGAGAGCAGACAGTCAACAATTTAGGTCAAGAGTCAAAATTAATACCAAAGTAGAAGAAAAGATAAAAATGAAAATAATACTGCATAAAAATTACAACACCAATCTGACCTATCTTCTAAATTGCAATATGAATAAAAGCCATCAATGGTGATTTGCATAATCCCCCACAGAATTTTAACCAATATAAGTCAATTGCCACAATAAAAAGACCCAAAGATCCCAGAAATCATCTCAGTATGCACACCTGAATCACTTGTCAAGCAGTGAGACCTAACAATCAAGGGTAAATTGGTTTAGGACTAAAAATTCACTTGTAAAAAGTAATGTAGAAAGACAGTGGGAGATTGTGAATAGTAATAACTCCTAGTAGTAATAGTAGAACATTAAAGAGTGGTAGAAGGAAAAAAATTCTAGAAAAAGCTTGCTATGAGATCCATCAAATCAAAATGATCCTAAGAGCATTTATAGTCTAAAAGGAAGAAAACAGACAAAAAATGGAACTTCTCTGCCAGTATTTCTATAATAATCTATTTTCATTAACAATGCTAGTACAATTGAAGAAATCTATATGAGGTATACAAAAAAATTTTATCATTATTTTGAAAGTTTAAGAGATTGATTTCAAGATACCTGAAAGCAAGGAAGATGCCAAATGATTTTTATGAAGTCTTGGAAAATATTCTTCTCTCTCTCCCCACCAAAAAAAGAAGGCATCATTAACTAACAACCATATATGTTTCTCATTTCTGTAAAACCTTTAGGAAATGATTCACATACTTAATGAATAGAGTTAATGAAAATCTGAAAAAGCAAGTTATTGCAAACTATTTTCTATCACAAACCACACCCACACAATTGAATGAAACATATAGAGAAGATATCCTGCTGTACTTATTATTGTTGACTATAATAAAACTAACCCAATAAAGCAAACTGCAGCCTTGAGGGACTCCTTCAATAAAGTGTCTCCTATGTGTATATTAAGATCAGAGAAGATTTCTTGAAAGATGCAACCACAGAAATAAATTTCTTTAAGAATCATCTGAGGGTCAATATCAAATAGGAAGGCATACACCTGCCAGTGTTGTTCACTACTCTCACAGAAGATGTCCTGAATAAAGTACAAATGGGAGAGGGATTCCCTAATATGTATCCTCCAATTGCTCCTCATTTATAAAGAACATTGTGTTGTCCCTCATGAGTTTCATAACCACACTAGGAAAAAAATGAATAAACAATGCCTATTATTCAAACTATGACATGTAATTGGAAGAGCAGCCTGTTGAGTTTGTCTATCAGCACATATCTCTTGGACAGATGGTGCAGATTGATAGGTAATGAAGCCACGCCAGTTACTGAATAGGAAGAAGAAAGCAATCTGCATCTCATCTGGAAAATTGAATAGTATTTTAATGATGCCAACACTTCTTAAAATAAAAATCAAAATTTTTACCACTACTCTTTTTCTGATGAAATTCTAAGGCTATGAATCATAGTATACCACAATCTCTGAAGAATCAAAATTTCAAGTGACCTAAAGGGCAAATAAAAGACATATGGGTAACATATGGATGTAGCAGCATATTACCAATGACATCCTGTATGTAATTAAGTCTTATGAAAAACTGGAAAGATAGTGGGTGTTCATTGATTGGGAACTAACTAAATAAAATGTGGCATTTAATGAAATATTACTGCGCAATAAACAAATGACAAATATGAAAAATTCAGGAAAAAAGGGAGAATCTGCATAAACCAGTTTGCAAGGTCCACAGGGATCTGTGGAGAGATTTCAGAGAGTTTGTGAATCTAGATAAGGATATTTAAAAAAAATTTTCCTAACCTCCAACTGAAAATTTAGCATTCATCCATTCACTCATTCATTCATTCATTTAGAGATATTTAAAAACTATTATGTGCTGTCCATGACACAAATACTGTCAATGGGGTTCACACAAACAAGTTTAAAAACCCAGTATAAACTGATACAGCTGAAGAACGCAGAAGTAGGAAACAATATATGAAATGATTGCAATTATGTTAATGAAAAATGACACTGAAAAGCAGATGGACTTAGATTAATAGTAATGACAAATCTTTGTCCCAGATACCAGGTGATGAACCACACCTTCATGGCAGAGAGAATGAGGACCATGAGGCACAGAATGTGGCATTTATATGTCAGCTGTGTTCATTTCGTCTGTTCATCTTGCTTAACTGTTGTTCTTTGTTACTAAAAAGGGTTCAGTGGATAAAAACAAAAAATTTTAATACAATTTTCAAAGGAAAAAGAAGTGGTGTAAAACATATCATCTGGGAAAAGGGAGTGTATGTGGTCCCATATGGAGAACAAGAGATAACAGGCAGGATTTGTGGTCACTTAACTGAGAACAAACCTGAGTGCTATACTGATACTTAGGATAGATGAAAAGACCTAGAGAAAAGTCTTTAAAACAGAGGGTAAGTTCTCTATGGAAAATGCATGAGAAGGCATAGATGGAAGTTGTACAGATGTGTATTAGTTTGGATGGGTTTTGATCTGTTGGAAGCAATATCCATATGAATCCCAAAAGCAATCTGAGAAATGTCAGGTGACTCTAGGTTCTTGAAACATATGTCTGAGAGGCAGAATCCTATCCAAGTGGAAAAACTTCAAGTATGGGCCTAATGATAAAAAAGTTCTGAGATGTTCATCAGCAGATTGAAAAAAAAAAGTGATGAATTTTTTAGCCACACTAATCTTTGAAGTCCATCTACCAAGTCACTGAAGTCTACATTGGTAAAAGGAATTCCCATGCCAATAAAATCACAGATCCCTAAAGTCTTGAAGTATTTACACAGATGAGAATACTGGAAGCAGGGTCTTTATTTCAACTCCTATTTTTTTTTAGGTTCTGAATTAAAAGAGTACATCCTCAACTGACCAGGTCCCAGTGTAGCTTACAAATCAATTCTCCTATGGACAATTCAACTCAGTTTTAGTGGGTTAAAAGAAAACACTAGCAGCTAATTGTAGTCTCCCCACAGTGAAAGAAGAAGCTAAGCAGACAATTCCATTGGCCTGTCCTTTCCTCTGCTAACAATCTATTCTCCTCATGAAGATATTTCTTAGACTTGAGTCCTCAGGGGAAAAAAATACAAAAACTTCCATCCTACCTGCCTGTACCTCCAAGGCCAGTAAGCCTTGAGAGATACTACTGATAGAAACTTTCATATCTAGGAGGAATTTGGTAGAGTTCAAAGAGAAAAGACCCACAGATACACAGATCTGGCACACAGATCACCTACTAGTCAAAGTGGTGGCTTTCAGTTGGCCTCCGTGGAATGAAGAAAGCAAACAAGTAGATGAGAGAAGCATGTTGTGATCCTTGGGGGGCAAATCTGAAACCTCCTGAGGAACTACCATGTTTACAGCAAGAGGACTGATGAAGTAATGAGTGTGCATTTGGAACCATGCCTTCTAGGGACCTGGATCACAACCCCTGAGAATGAGTTTACCTTTCTCCCAAGAAAGTTTTCTTTTCCCCATGGCCAAAACACTCCCTATGCACAGACTTTCTACGAGAGTTACAGCAGCCAGCATTCCTCCACTGCACTGGGGTCCCATAGTCAATACAGACTTGAACCAATTTTTCAATTAAATTCTAGGACATGGAAGACATAATTATGGGCAAGATCCTTAGAAGACTCAGAGGCTACCTCACTTCCATATGAGTGAACTGCTATAAACTAGGTAATGAGGTACCTTAAAAGCATCTTTTTTTTTGCCTTGCGTACCACACTTTACTTTAGGCATCAGATCTAATCCTTATTCTCACAGAGTAATCACCAGAAAACTAGGTGGAGTTAAGAGAGCTAGAATTTTTTCTCCTCTATCATGTAGTTTAAAAATATTTACTGTTTTTTTTTAAATGATTAGTAACTTTAGCTGAATAAAGCTTCATTTTGTTTTTTCTCAATATTGCTTCCTTTGGCTACACTGCAGGGAATATACAACCCACCTGTGCCAGTGTTGCTGGGTATGTGTCAGGCTGGTAAGATTCATGTTGTGGCTACAATTCCATGTGCTACTCTTAGTGAAGCTGAGCAGTTTCAAAGAACTGTGAAGTGATGCTAAACCCTAGGTATGTGATTCAGGCCAAGTTAGTCCAGGAGCATTTAGGGTTAAGGACTAGATCAATAAAACAGGTAGAGTGGCTAAAGGTTATATAAACAGGCTGAAGAGGACAGCCAAAAGCAAATTCATATAGAAAGGGGGAGCATGGTTCACCCGAGGGGATAGAGGATGTGAGAGTCAGGAAAGATTAAGTCACATTCAAGAATCCCAGTGGCCAAGATATAGTCTAACTGACATTTGGCAGTCCGAGGTCAGTGCTGTACCAGAGGGAACAGGCAAGGATGAAGTCTCAATGTACTCTGTACTAGGGCTTTAAGCCAGGGGGGAAAAATTAAAAAGGCACGAGGAATCCACAAGGGACTGGTTTGGATCAAGAGCCTAGGACCAGTGCCTAAGAGGGAGGCCACAATCCTGGCTGAGAGTCATCCTATTCTACTCTACCACTTATGACCTGTGTGCACATGGGCAAGTTACTTTCTCTCTTCAGACCTCATTTCTTACACATCTAAATCAAGTGTTCTAACTCTGTGGAGGCAAGTCAGCACAATGGCATAACAGGGATAAGACTGCTGGTTTCAGGACAGGAGGTATCTGTTCCCTGCCTTGGTTTTAAGCAGTCTTCCTGGTGGTGACAGATAAGAAATGGCGGATGTGCAGTGGCCCTAGTAACAAAGTCAAGATCTATGGGTAATAATGACAGAAGCAGTGGGCTTTGACTTGTGTTGAGGCCCCCATGA
>CM053769.1:254509037-254526442 GCA_028658325.1 Potorous gilbertii
CTCCCATTTTTTCCTTCTTTAGGATTCTTCTAACATTTTATTTACATTTCTCTTACACACCTGATATATGTTGTTTTGTATTATAATCATGTATGAATGTTTCCTATCCCTGTAGGAGATCAGAGTAGGGTCTATGTTTTATTAAACGCTGTATTACTCCCAGCATCTACCACAATGCTCTGCAGACAGTAGGTGCTTCAACACAGTTGGAGCTAATACTTCGCATTTACAAATATCTTTTGCCACAATCTAATTATGAGGTTGCAGGTAAATCAAAAAATTATAATACAAAATAGGAACTGATTTTGGAGAAATTAATGGTGCAATGTGCTCAATTCTGCAGGACATAGGTAAGCAAACTTATAGGAAATTTCTAAATACAAAGAGCCACAAGGTGATAGAAGAAATTCTAACCAACTAGTAATTTGGAACAAGAATGTGCTTTACTTTGGCAATAAGCTTACTTCTGGCTGAGATGTGGTTTGAATTCAGCCAGTCTGGAAAAACACCATGACAACAGATTCAGCTGCTTGAAGTTAGCTGATTTGGAAAGGAGCTTAATGAATTTAATAACTCATGAACACAAATCTTCAACTCAGGGGTCAGAAAGGCCTATATCAACAACAGAGGGCCTGCCCTCTATGCTCACTTCATTTTTTTTCCACAATGAATGTACTGAGACACTTGGGTCCATCACAAAAATATCCCCTGAATGTTAAAATCACTTGAGTTTCTTCAGTATTCTTTGCCAATTTTTGAATATGAAGGTGGAGGAGAAAGTAAAGGTGTCTATGCTCAAGTGTGTAAAGAAGATAGAAGAAGTAGATGTGTATATTACAGGTAATATTCAAAGATAGGTGGACTGACTCATATTTAAAGTTTAGACTAAACCAAAATATAAGATGCTCCCACTCACCTTGAATGAATAGATTAATTTACTCGCTCAATCAGAAAAGAGAGAACCAAAGGTGTGCTCACACCTCAACTGGGCACTTATTAATAATAAACCAGTCTTAGAGTAGTGCAGACACTGTACCAATCTTGATTCTAATGCTAACATTTTATGAATGAACAAAAAAGCATTTATCAAATACTTAACATGTGCAAAGAAAAGCAAGACAGTACCTCCTCTAAAGCACTTGAATTCTAATGGGAAAGACAACACACCAAGGTTTTAGCTGCAAGTCAGACGGAAATGACCAGTGGTCTTTAAGGTACAAAAGAGACAGCTATTCAATTGCATACATGCATATGTGCACAATAGTTAAAGTGTTATAATTTAGGACTTTATTTGCTAGAAACCTTTCCAGAATTGGCTGTTCAGATATTCTCCAACACTAATTTTCAATCTAACATAAATGAAAGAATTAGTCTGGAATTGCTAGAGGATTATCACTTATTATTCCTCTTAATTTTTTGGCGGGGGGAGTGTGGTAGAATGTGATAAAGCAGCATGGTAGAGTAGACAGAGCACTGGATTCATGTCAGAGGATCTAGGTATTAATCCTAGTTCTGCGACTATGTGACCTTAGTCAAATCATTCAACCTCTTCAGACATCATCTTCCTCATGTATAAAATGAAGGAGTTGGACTAGATATCTTTTGAGAGCCTCTCTAGCCTTGAATCTGATGTTCCTAAGACTAGAGAGGAAAGGCGATACCAAATTGTTAAGAGCTTTGAATGACAAGTTAAAGAATTTAAGCTTTACTTATTAGGCAACAGAAAGCCACTGAATATTTTTTAGCAAAAGGATGACACAACTAGATCTATGCATAAGGGAGATTAGTCTAGAAATAGTTTGAAGGAAGCAGAGAATAGCAATGGTATTCAATACCAATAGCAAGAGTAAACTAATGTTACTGCATTGAGTCTTAGGCAGGTGGAAAAGAAGATCTGTACCAGGATTACAGCAGTGATGAGAGGAGTGGACAGATGGAAAAGGAGTTGAAGAAAAGAGTTGGTAGGAACTGGTAACAGTTTGGATACAAGAAGTGAGGTAAACGGAAAAGTCAAAGATAATACCAAGGTTTTGAAAAGGGATAGTTGGATGAATGGCAGTATCCCAATCAGGAGGAACAGCAGATTTGGCGAGAAAGTCTTGGGCATATTACGTTTGAGATAACTGATTTGACATCCCATTGGAGATGTCCTACAAGAGACACACATTTGGAGCTCAGGGATGCCATGTTGGTTGTAGAGTTACCACCGTGTGTTTGTGTCTCACAGTACCCTCTTGGAGCACCAAGGCAGCTTCCGCACACCCACTGTGACATTCTCCTGTACCACAAAAGGCTTGAGAGAGAATGTGGGAGGGAGGCGGAGAAGGCTTCTCTCTGCACTTGGGGAGAATGGAGCGCAACAATGAAACAGCCTATTATGAGTACGAGGTAAAAGATTTAAATGAATTGTCAAGGAACATCAACACGGAAGGGTTGAGTGACTCACCCAAAGTCAGACCGGTAGCATTGATCCCACAGAAGATGAATACTCCTACCGAGCAAAACTGTTTTACTTTTGAAAAGTATAGGTTGCAGTGATACTCACTAAACATCCCACCTTAGTCTTCAACAGCAGGACTGTGGATCACAGCAAGGAGGGACAAGTATCACAAAATTCATCCAGGTCCCTAAGGCAACCCAACTCCTTTAGGTTTTCCCAGAAGGAAACTATTAATATCACATTTTCCTCAGATGATTTAATATAATTTTTAGAATAGATTTAACGTACTCAGCAGAAAACTGTACCACAGGAGCTAAAATTCCCCAGGGAAAAAAGTTGGAATTCAAAGGCAGTTAATATGGCCAAGTTTCATCCAACAAAGGGGAATGTGTCCTAAGCCTTAAAATTGGTCAGAATGCTTTGGGTTATATTCCTCCAATTGCCACAACCATAAACAAAAATTCTGTCCTTATTCTGTAGTTAAAGACAACACCCTCCCCATCCTTTGTTGACTACAACAATACAGTCACTACACTGTACACTACAACAGTATAACCAAATCTACACTCATCCGTCTCATCTCACATCCTTGTAACCAATAGCACACATTTCCAAAATGGCAGATTAAAGTTTGGGGTCACATTTGTGAAGAGAGACCAAAATGAATTGAACCACATTGGGTTTTATACCCTCTAACCTTTGGCTCATTACCACTGAGCTCTCATCAAGGAAAGCATCCTCACTGCAATAAAGACGTGACCCAGTATAAACCACTGGATTTGATTCGGTTACCTCAAACCAGCAGAACTGGCTCAAAATCAGTGAATTTTTTTTATCAATTTCACATGCTCCTTTTATGAGACAATTGTAATCATACCACCTATCTAGGAAATAGGAAGGACCATAGAGGTGGAATCAGTTTGGAGATCTGTCCTAATCTCAACTTCAAATGCTAATGAATTCACTATATGCTGTGTAAGGAATGACTCATGTTTACAGTTCAACAACTCAACTTAGAGCATTTTAAACAACTTATGAAAGTTAAGTGGGAATAGATTTTTTTTCTTGTCTTTTTTGTTTAAAAAAAAAATCTTGTCCAATCTTCTTGCAGATTCCTCTATTCTTTTCACTCTGGTTAATGCTCCAGTTGCTGGGAATGGGTGAGCAAAAGGGCCTCTGATTTGTGTGTTATGTGTATTTATCTATTCATCTTTATATGCATACATTATCGGGGCAGCCAGATTCACTGGGCAAAGAATCACAGACTTTGCTCCAGAAAATTTGAGAAAGTCTGCTCCTCAGGTCATCTTTAGTCTATAGAAAGGTACTGAAGCATTGCCAAGCATTGAGCTACATGACTGCAAAGGAATAAAGAAGAAAACTACAGAATCTCAGTCAGAACAGACTTCTACTCCAACCAATATATAAGTAAAAATTCTCTCTACCATACTCTTCACAAGTAGTGGTCCAACCTTTACTTGAAGATCCACTTTCTGACAGCTTTTTCTTCCCTCAAGACTAAATTTTCCTCTTACAATTTCCATCCAATGCTTCTGATTTTGTCATCTAGGACCAAACCCAACAAGTCTAACCCCAGTTCCATATGACATCCCTTCAAATACTTGAAGACAATTATCATGCCCCACTTAAGTCTTCTGTTCTCCAGGCTAAATAGTCCTAGTTCCTTCAACAGATCATCATATGCAATGATCTTGACATGGGTTCCAGCTTGTCAATATTCTAAGATATGACACCCACAACAGAATGCAGTAATCCACCTGTGATCTCACAAGAGCAGTATATAGTACAGCTCTACCTTCCCATGTTTGCGATAGACTATTTCTCAGCATCTAAATACCAGCTTCTCTCTTTTCATCTCATTATTACAACCTTCTCTGCCTCCTTCTAAGCCTGTGATTACATCCAAGTGGAGCTCCTCCTCTCTGCATATTATCGATTTGTTACCTTGCCCTGTCCTCTCCTGTGCAGCCTGAAACAGGTCTCTCTGGGTAGCCATTTGGAGGCATCAAGTCAACAAGCATTTACTGAACACCTACTATGTGCTAGTCACTGTGGTTTAAATACTGGGGATACAAACAAAGGCAAGACAAAACAGATAAATCGGTCCCTGATCTCCTTCTTAAAAGAGTACACATATCCCTTAACTGGGAGCCAATGGGAGATAAAAATTTATGAGGTTCTGCAAATCTATTAAATCCTAGGACCCTCAAAACTGAAAGAAACCAGGATATGCCGTTCTACTCTGCTACAGAAATGAAACAGAATGAAAACAGGTCAAAAGCAAAGTTACAATACAGAAGCAAAAAGCAAATGAATTAGGGTAATAACAGGGTGAGTCGTCTTTCTCTGGAGCCAGGCTAGAACAGGGTATAATCCAATGGGACAATGCAGCCTGGGCCCCAGACAGACACCCCTGATTATCCTCCAGAGAGACCTTGAAACAACCACTGAAAATGAGCTGTAGCTGGCTCCATTCTCCCTCCCCATGCTCCCACATCAAGAATGGGCATCCATGGGGACAGGAGTGGTACAAAGTTCCACCCACATCATATGCCCTCAATTCAAGGGACATACAAAGTATCCTTAGCCATTTTTCTGTCTGAGTAAATAACCAGGCTCAATGCAAATATCTTATCAAGAAGTTATGGACTACAGCAACCACCAAGTCCTGTTGATTTTTCCTTTGCAAAGTTCTCAAATCCATTTCTTCTTTTCCATTCCTACTAGTTCAAGATCTTGCTATTCAGGATTACAATGCATACCCTCAAACTAGTCCCCCTGCCACCTGCCTCAACCCAGTCTAAAACATAATGTCAATTATAACATAAGCCCAGTTTTTATGGCATCACTCCTTCACTCCAATACCTTCAATGGCTCTCCTATCCAAAAAGTTCCAAACTCTAACAGTCAAGGCCCTCCACAATATAGTCATATCTCCTACTACCACCCTATAGGAACAATCTGCCTAGCTGTTCTACTCACTATCCCACAAATATTCTTTCAAGCCTCCATGATTTGTTCTATTTTTCTGTCCAGAATACCTTACAACCTCGCATATCTACCTACTCAACCAACTTTTAAGACCCAGTGCAAACCCTACATCCCTATGAAGCCTTTCCCAGGTAAGAATGATCTCACTCTCTTGAACTCCTATAGGGCTTATGGTTTGTATCAGTCATGTCACTCTTGTCTGTCATACATACTCCCTTGTAATAAAGAGACCTGTGGACATGTCTCAGATTGTTATTTCCTGAGATTGAGGAGAAGCGTTTATATGTAGCACAGAGTCTAGAACCACTCTCCAAGTTGGAAAGGACCTTAAAAGTCATCTAGTCCAACCTATATACAAACAGAAATGAATCCCTTCTATAGCACCCTTGAGAAGTAGACATCTATCTTGCATCTGTTTAAAGACTCCAATGTTAGAAAATTAATTTCCTCCTGAGCAAGTCAGTTTTACATAGCTCTCATTGTTAGGATGATTTTTCCTTACATCAAGCTGCAATAAAATCTGCCTCCTTGAACCTTCTGACCACTGGTCCTAGTTCCACTCTTTAAGACAAAGCAGAATAAGTCTAAAAAACTTGAAGAGAGGTATAACTTCTGCCTCTCCCCCATCAAAGTCTTCTCTTTTTCAGGCTAAAGAGCGCCAGTTCCTCCCACGGCACAGTAACTTACCCTCTCACTATCCTGGTCACCCTCCATCCTCTGGACATGTCCCTTTCCCCTTTTTCAGCTTCTTCATACGAATGGATTGTCTTCTTCCATTTGAATGTAGGAGTGCAAAGACTGTCTTTTCTTCTGCTGGTATTTGTATTCCTAAGGCATAGCACACCAGGTACACTGTATAGAGCACTGAGCCTGGAGCCAGGAAGATCTGAGTTCAAATTCAGCCTCAGACACTAGCTATGGGACCCTAGATAAGTAATTTGACCTCTGCCTCATTTTCCTCATCAGTAATATAAGAATAATAGAGGCACCTACCTAACAGAGTTGTTTTGAGGATCAAATGAGATAATATGTATGAAATGTCTGGTACATAGTAATAAATGTTTCCTTCCTTAACATAATGTCTAATGAATGTTTATTGACTTGACTTGACTCTAGGTGAGGTCTGACCAGGGTAGAATACATTAGAAGTAATAAGTTTACATTTACATATTACTTTGCATATATCATTATATCATTTGAGTCTACAACTCCAGGAGATAAGTTCTAAAAGAATTATTAGCACTATTTTACAGAGGAGGAAACTGAGGCTCAGAAAAAATAAGTGAGTCACCCATGTTCAGACAATTACTAAGTATTAGAGATGGTATTATAGCCAAGGTATTCCTGACTTGAAGTCCAGTACTCTGAATACTGCCCACACTATCATCATACTTTGTCCTGTACACTGGTACAGAGGCCACAAATAGATAGTCCCTAAATAATTAAAAACTGATTATGGAATTCTATGTTCAATTTAACATCTACTCACTATTCAATGGCTGGAGATTCAGATGACATAAACCGCCTACTTCTCCTAGTTCCTGCTTATCTAGTGAGCAGATCTTGAGTTTTTAACCCATCAGAGACCAGAAAAAGAAGAAAAGCAAATACAATTCTAAAGTAATCAATTATAGAAACTATTTGATGGAGAAATCTGAAACCATGAGGTAGGAGGAAGTTTGGAGACTGGATATTCAATTATCTGTGGATTTCGATATTTTTTACAGGACAGAATTCACATGATACATTAGCAGAGAAAGGCAAAGGTTATTTGTTTATAAGCCATAACCTATATAATAACCTATGTAATACCTAGCATTTGTTCTAATGATCAGATATATGACCACAAATGAACTTCCCACTGTTAGACACAGAAAACCATAGACATAAAGGGAATCTGAATTAGTGAGACAAGGTGATATTGGTGGTCTGGAAGTAAAATCCTGAGTATAGACCCCCATTCTGATGATCATAAAGCTCCATACCCATGGGCAAATCAAAACTTCACTAAATCTGTTTTCTCAGCTATAAGGATAATGTTTGTACTAGCTATCTTAATGTGACTATTAGGAAAACTCTTGGTAAATTGTAAGCTCTTGAATAAATACTGAATATTGTTTTGTATACACATAGCATTTTGCATTCAAAAAATTAAACACAATTCAAAAGAACACTTTTTGATGCATTTTTTTGTGGCAGACACCACCAACTCTTAATGTCATGAAGATGACCCAGAAGGAAGGAAAGCAAAGATGCCTTACAATTAGGGAACCACAAGCACCACAAGTTTAGGGGTTATGAACTTAAAAAGAACACAGGAAGTACATGCACATGTACTTCAGGAAGACTAAGGTTACAGTAAGTGATGCATAACTACTGATGGGAGAATTGTTCTCAAAGGAGAATTCTGTTACCATCTTGTGACTCAACATGTTTCCACACTTTGACTGAATTATAAGACATCCCAGTATGTTGATGTGTATTCAGACAGAGCATGTTCCAATTCACCCCACAATCTAAGTAAAGTGTCTCCACTGATGATCAGAAGTGCTGTCATGAAATTCATAAAATATCTCAAAACAAAAATTAATTTTCATTCACTTTTAAAAAAAAATAATTGAATGCCAAGAACATTTTTGGGGAAGAGAATGCTAGTGTCACAAATCATGATGATAGGATGTTACAACCAAAAAGGTTGGGAATTATTCCTTTTGAGAAAAGTCAAGAAATAATTTCTTTCATTAAACAAGTTGGCTTCCCACCCCAATATTTCTCGCAAAAGTAGTTGTCCAATATGTCTCAGATGTTTCTAATATGACATGAAATATTCTAGATGCATAGAGGATTTTCTTTCTTACATACAAAGTTGCCTCAACTCACCATCCATAGAATATAGTTTCTATCACCTGTCTCCCCCAGAAGAAGTGGGTAAATCTGAACTTCCTAGATTAATTATATGGAGGTTTAGTTTTGAATTTTACTCTGTCCTCCAAGACTCTCCTCTTTGCTTCCCTCCTCTCTCCTAGTTATAAAATAAAAAAGAATATGAGAAAATTTCCTTCTGCTATACTTCTCTATATTATAAATTCATCTTCACACTGAGAAATACAATAGATAAGATTTCTGGGGGATGCAAAATTAAAACAATAACAACAACAACATAAGATCATGAATCATAGATTTAGAGCTGGAAGGGATCTCAGAGATTATCTGGTTCAACCCTCTCAATTGCACAGATGGAGACATGAAAGTCTCAGGCACACAGACTCAAGGTTACACAGGCAGTTATCAGCAAAGGTAAAAATTAAACCCAGATCCCCTGACCCTAAACCAGCTAGCTGGTTTTCCAATGTGCTACAACTTGCCCCACATGCACATACTGCCCTTTCCATCTCCTTCATCCCGAATACTTTAAATTCAAGACCAGTTACTGAAAAGGGAGGGGAGGAAAAACTTAAAACACATTCACTTTCCTAAAGAAGGACAAAACTAAGGACATTTTGCATTAAGTATTAATGTATTAATTAAGTATTGAGTAATTAAAGTAGGTGTCACTACTTCCAAATTCTGTAGCGTTCTACAATAAGAGCAAGTATGAGAAAACCAGAGGGGACAAAAGGAAGGATGATTCTCTGCACTGAAAACACAAAAGTTAAGCCTTTTCTCATCAGTAAAAATGAGAAGGTTGAACTAGATAGCCTTGGAGATCTCTTACAGTTCTCAATCCATGATCCTGTGAATGAAAAGGGCAGCAGTCATGATGTAGCAATCAAAGTCTGGAGATTTAACACCAGAGGAATCGTGTCCCAAAAGTAGCCCTGACATTTAGGCTCTGACAAAACTACCTCTGGGGCCAGGGGTTAGAGCATGGTCTAGTGAACAGAACACTGAATTTGGAGTCCAAAGCTTAGCCTCCAATACTTACTAGCCAAGTAAGCTGGCTCAAGTCACTTAAATTCTCTTAGCCTGTTTCCTCACCTCTAAAAAAGATGAAGTTGAACTAGATGATCTCTAACACACCTTCCAGCTCTAGATATTATGATCCTATGACCTGGTAAAGAACTGCACAGATTAGAGGGTGGACAAGGTAATATCTGAGGTTTCTTTCTGCTCTAAGACTTAAATTCTAAGAAATGATGATGTCATCCATAATCTGGGTCTGTATATCAGAGGATAGAATGTATTTTTTGAACAAACATTGCTTTCTTAATCCTATAACATATTCTGAATCAAATTCTGTTCAGTGATTTCTATCTTTTCTAGGATTATCTGGTAAAGCAGGGCACATATACAATAAACCCTGCAATACTAGCAAACCTCTAAGCAGGCTCATGGACTTTGACTTAGTTCCATTTTGCAGAAAGACAGTGGCAGGCTTCTGCTGTTCTGTTTACCCAGGAGGTGAGTAAAGGCTCTGTTGTCTCCATGTCACGGCAAACCATTGCCATGGAAACCACACCCTGCATGGCTGCCATGGTATCAATGCAGTACCACTCCCTGTGCAGGTAAGTAGCTGTCCAAAGGCCACAGTTCGCAAGCTTGTTTTTAGGCAAACCAGAAAAAATGAGCTAAAAGTCTTATGGATAATACTCATATTAGGCTTCAACACCTGCCTCCTACTCACCAATCGTTTCTGAGAATAAAAATCTTTCCCAAATCTGTTCCTGAAAGACAAGAATTCCCAAGGCAGAATTCTCTGAGAGAGGATAATGTGGGAATTTTAAGTGACATAGGTAATGTAATGACCATGATCTCTAGGAAGCCACAGGAAGAACAGGAGTGCTCTAGGGTGACGTATTATTAGTGAAAAGGGTCTGAAAGAGTTCACATACCCTAACTTTGTAGACAGGAACCCAGAACTCAGAACTTGCTTCTAAGTACAGAAACTGTACAATCACCCAGTGCCATGTAATTCTGTCAACTTGCTCTTCTTTACTGAGAATCATGTGGCACAGAATTATTTCCAACGGCCCCCTGTTCAGGGTGACATTGATCATTAATAGTCACCCCCTGATAAGCATGGGATGACCCTGGCACTTCCATCCCACTCTATGCACAGTGGCTCCTTTAGCTAAGGATACTTGTTGATCCAGCCTGGCCTCCCTTCTTTGTGATGCCTGTAATTCTCTTTGGTTTTCCCCAATTTGTTAATTTCAGGCCCCACTCAACTTAGTCCCAGGTCAGAAAGACAAGTCAGACAAGTACCTTGGTAAGACAAGCACCACTGAATGCTCTAGATATTCATAAATGCTCCCAATTTTTTATGAGCATCTTGAGAACAGAAGCATAGTAAATTCTCAAATGGTACTAATTCAGACCCCAGGGGAACTGAGGGATTGAGTACAGGGGACAGAAGTATGAGTACACTCCTGCACTCACTGTTTCACAGGAGGTTCTCTTTATATGATAAGCCATTTCTCTATGAGGTCTGGGCTACCTTCTCAAATAAGGGTATTACCTGTTGTTACCATCATCCTAAACACTTTAAGGCAAATTTACAGGAAAACATATTTAAGAATTGTATATAATAACAAAGGTCAGAAGGATAAGGGATGGAGTGGAGAAAACACTGGACCGTGAAGAGACCTGAGTTCAAGTCCTTCCTGCCTGATTTGCCTTAAACAGGAGTGGGGAACCTGGACGAGGTCACCTGTGGCCCTCTACATCCTCCAGTTTGACCTTTGACTGAATACAAACTTAGTTCCTCATCACTGGCCTTTAGTGAATCACTATGGTTCTGTGGGCTGGTTTTGTCACATGAAAAGGCAGGAAGAGAGAGCATTGAACTCACTGATATCTAAGGTCTGTTCCAACTCTAATAGTCCATAAGGTCATGGAAGGTTTGTAATCTGCTCATAGTGGAAAAAAGTACCGATCCTGAGGATACTACAAATTCATCAGGCAGGTAGAAGACAGACTATATGGATAGAAATGTCTTTCCAAAAAGGTCAGGTGCCAGGCCATATACTCCTTAAGGATCTCCCTGAGGAGAGGAGCAGCTGGCTTGTTTATCTTCTTCTCCCATCACTCTTTAATAAAAGGCACCAGCTGTTCCATATTGTACATTTCCCTCTTAAAGATAAGATCACTCTTTGTGTTAATTTCCCTATCCCTGTTCTTTCTGCTCCTGCAATGTCAACACATCTATAGGTTACTCAGACAAACAGGCAAACAATTTCTCATATCAAAATAAAGAAAGAGGTCTAGTTTTAAAATGTGTCGTATCTGCTTCCGCCTCCAGAGAAAGAACTGACAAAGTCTGAATGTAGATCAAAGCATATTTTTTCACTTTATTTTGTTGTTGTTGTTGTTTTGGGGGAGGGGATTCTGTGTTTTCTTTCACAACATGACTAATATGTAAACATGTTTTACATGACTGTACATGTATATAAGCTATATAAAATTTCCTACCATCTCTGGCAAGATGGAGGGGAAAAGGAAGGGGGAAATTTTGGAACTCAATTTTTTTAAAATGAATACTAAAAATTATTTTTACACACAATTGGGAAAAAATGAATTTTTTAATGTGTTGTAGCCAAATCAAAGGGTACATCTAAAACATACCTAACCTTAAAACTAAAGGGTAAATATCTCTCCATATTTAGCAAGCATTAAGGTCCATCCTTCCGTCTAATCAGATGTTTTTATCCAACAGATGTAAGTCATTTGTTTTAGATGTTTCATAAGTACTCTGGTTCATTCATTCACCTCACTAGAAAAGGGCAGAATAATATGGAGGGGTCTACTGCTGCAGAAGACAACGAAATAAGCAACAGAAAGCACCCACAGGGAAAAATCTTGGTTCATATCCTGCCTCCGATGCTACAGGTAGTCATCTCACTTCTCTAAATTTGTTTCCTTAATGTAAAAAATGAGAAAAATGATACTTAGGTTGCTTACCACCCGGAACTTGAGAAAGTGCTTTTGTTTCTCTTGTTACTGTTAGTGTGGCTATTATTACCCCTGTGTGTTAGGAAAGAGTCCTAGACCAGCAATTAAAAGACCTGGGTTCAAATCCTAACTCCCCACCTGCTGCCTGCGAGGCCTCAGACAAATCGCTGCCCTTTCAGGAGACAGCCAGTTTCCTACTCTCTGAAATGGAAGGAGATGAACTAGATGACTGCAGAGTTCTTTTCCAGTTCTTCATAATCTATCATCCTAAAATTAAATGCATACCCAGAGCAGCTGTGCTTAGCCCAAGAAGCAGCTAGATGCTTGGGCTCTGGTAACCTTAGAGCAGCTTTGATGGCCCTGGAATAACTCTGGTAACGTCCCAGAAGCAATCATTTTAACGAGTAGAAGCAAAGAGGGCACCAGGTGTTTGTGAACCAGGAGTTGGCTTGCATTGTTGCATGACACATCAGAGACTGTTTCATGGGGCACAGAGTAAGGAAGGAGCCAATATAAGTCCAAGACATAGTTGAAGGACTATGATATGCACAACAAGCTATGACGTTTGTTACTCCTCAAACTTTATTAGAAAAATGAGTCCAATTCTGACCACCATACGCTTGTGAATGAATGAATGAATGAGAAACCAGAAAAAAATGACCAAAATTATCAAAGGCATGGGAAAAGATCCTAGAGACAGGATAAAGGAATGGAGATTAATAAAGAAATGACCAACTTCAAGTTCATGAAGGAAAAAAAACGGATCAGGCTTAGACCTGAGCTCTGGTCCCAACCCTATCATGTAACAACCCATGAGATCATTGGCAAGACCTCAGTTTTATCCTCTTTAAAATGGGAATAATACTTGTACTGTTTGATTTCTCAAATTGTAAGGCTGCTTTGAATTTGTATAGCTTTTCTGGAAAACAGTTTGGAAGTATACTTCCCCAACCCTTCTCTCCACTCCAACCAATCATTAAACTGTAACATATCCTTTAATCCAGCAACATCATTAATAGGCTTATACTCCAAAGAGATCAAGAAAGAGGAAAAGGGTCCATATGTGCAAATATATTTACAGTGCCTCTTTGTGTAATGTAAAAGAACTTAAAATAATGGGGAAGCCCATGAAGTGGGATATGACTGAATAAACTATGCTATATGAATGTAATGGAATACTATTGTGCATAAGAAATGAAAAAAGGGATGGCTCAGAGCAATTTGGGAAGTCTTGTATAAATCGATGCAGAGTGAAATTAGCAGAACCAGATGAAAAATTTATACAATAACTACATTATAAAGATAACTATAAAAGACTTAAAAATCTTGATCAATGCAATGACCAATCATGATTCCAGGGGGCTGAAAATGAAACAAGCTACCCACCCCCTGAGAAAAATGATGGATTTAACACAAGAAATAAGTCACTTATTTTTGGACATATGGACAATGTGGAAATCTTGCTTGACTATAAATATTTGTTACAAGGGTTTTGTTTTTCTTTTTTTTTATTGCAGTGTTGGGGTGGGAGGGAGAGAAAAGCATATTCACTGAAAAATTAAATTAAATTTTAAAATAAATATACTATTAGGCTCTGTAGAAATGAGTGAATAACATTATGTCCGTGGGAAAATCCCTGCCCATCATCACGATGAACCCTGAAATGAGTGGAAAAGGGAGCTTTCTAATCCCTAAATATCCACCTCAGGACAGCAAACTTTCCATATGCACCTGACTCAAGGTGATCTTACAATCCTAGGATACTATGACAAAGGACACATGATTCCCAAACAAAACAAATCTATTACCATAGAAGATTCTGGCCAACTATTTCCTTAAACTGCTAAGAAGTAGCTGAATCAGTATTTCACATTTTGTGACAACAATTAAAATTTGACTACAGATCAGATATATGTCTCCTTTTGGATCTGGGTTTTTGCTAGTCATACCTTATATCGCATTTTCTTAAGTTTTGGAGGAAGACTGACATTATTCAAGGAAAAGGATCAGGAAATCATCAAATTCCTTCTAAAAAAGTAATCTTAGAATATAAATCAAGACAACTTTACGACACCACATTAAAACTACTGGAATGGCAAAAAAAACTGCATGCATGCACGCGTGAGCACACACACACAAAGATAAAATTCAATATTGGCAAGACAAAAGGAAAA
Organism: Potorous gilbertii; assembly: GCA_028658325.1. Classification (NCBI taxonomy): domain Eukaryota; kingdom Metazoa; phylum Chordata; class Mammalia; order Diprotodontia; family Potoroidae; genus Potorous; species Potorous gilbertii. The sequence goes on from CM053769.1 coordinate 254,523,555, forward strand.
CAGGCATTTTAAATACATCATGTTGGTACAAACACTCTGAGAAATATATACTCCCAGAGTCTCAAAACTGATAATACTTTTGTACCTAACTATTCCACTAGTGGAGCAGCTAGGTGGTGAGGTGGATAAGAGTGCCAGACCTGGAGTCAAGAAGACTCATTTTCCTGAGTTCAGATCAAGTCTTAGACACTTATTAGCTATGTAATCCTGGGCAAGTCACTTAATCTGGTTTGCCTCAGTTTCCTCATCTGTAAAATAAGCTAGAGAAAGAAATAACAAACCATTCCAGTATCTTAGCCAAGAAAAGCCCAAACGGGCTTGGACATGACTTAAAAACAAAGAGTTGGATGTGACTTAAGAACAACATTTCAGTATGAGGTTTTCATTCTAAAGAAGAAAAAAGGAACCTAGCTACGTGTAAAAAAAAATTCATAGCTATCTTTTTGTAGCATCAAAAAGTACAGAAAAAACCCATATGTACAATGTTTAAAAATGGTATATTAACATAATTATATATACACATACATATAATGTATATATATATATATATATATATATATATATATATATATATATATATATATATATATGCATCTGCATAATGGTTCAGATCTGTGATTCCATCAGAGTAGAGAACTGAGGAAGAAGACATTATATATATTTTTTACACACACACACAGAATTTCCTATGATTACAGATAAACCGCTAGTCTTTAGCTTGCAATTTTAAAGAGTTACCTGGACACAATGAAAAGTTAAATAATTTGGCAATGGTTACATAACTAGTGGTGAGTCAGAGACAGCACTTGAACCCAGGTCTTCCTGATTCTAAAGACTTCTATCTACAATACCATTTTCCCCATTTTATGGAGGGACCCAGGCCAAACTGTCTGCATTTTCCTCCAGGAGTCATTCCTAACTTATTTTGGAATTCAAAACCAGGCCTCCCCGCCTCAACAGCTGGCCCTTTCTGAAACTTCCCTCAGTGACTGGGGCCTCCTCACTCAGAAAAAAGTCCACTCACCAAGAATTATCCTTTTGCAAAATCCAACCCCTTGCCCCTTCTCTCCTGGAGCCTCCATTTTGTGAAGGGGCTAAAAGTCAGCCTTGCCTTCATGCTCCTCCTCCTCCTCCTCCATCCCAATTTCAGCTCCCATTTTTGGTTCATTCCCCGATTAGAATGTAAGCTCCTGGAATGTAAGAGGCTTTCTTTATGTTTGTATTTATATTCCCAGGGTTTACCAAAAAGCACCTATCATATAATCAGATTTCTTCTCTCCTCTCTGCTCCCCTCCTACCCTTTTCCTTTCACCTTCCTTGCTGTTTCTCAATGGTATCATAAGAAAAACAAAAATGAAGTATACAACGATCTATGGAAAAATCTATAGGCGGTGAAAAAACGTAAAATCAGCATACAAAGACTACAATTATATATTAAAAAAAAAAAACAAAGCCAAGAGTAGCAAAACTTGGTATACTTAAAAAAGGACATTAGGTAAAAACTTTTTTTGTCCTCTGTCAATCCATTCAGTTCTATTTTGCTAATTACTAAGAGTCTGTGTACAACTTTATTCCTTATTTTATATTATTAGAGTATCCTTAATGTTTATTAATTAAATATATGACAAAAAAAACTTTTTAAATTCTTCCTAGTTATAGATCACTTTAAACTGAACAAACAGAACAGAATTTACATCAAGAAAGCCTGGTAACGATTGACAGCTGTGCTCATTACAAGGGAACAACCTAGCACATTTTGGTCCCTGGTTTGACAGACATTCCCTTTCAAACAAGGTGTCTAGTCCAGGCTCAGCTTTTTCTTTACTGAATTCTAGGCTCTGGCCTACGTGAGGGGAGTGTGTCCCAGCATTATTTACTCTCAGAGGCTCTTCCAGGCTGTGTTTGGATTCTCTCTAAGACCTATAATGATGGAGAGGGAGGGGATGAGCAAACACTGCTTGAATCAATGCCCTTGTCTTGTTGCTGAGGTACAAGGGCCTAGGCAGAAATGCCCCATAGTGGCAGGCAGCTTTAAGGTAATGGCTTTAAAATTAAATAGATGGAAAAAACTAAATAAATAAAATAAAATAAAAAATTAAATAGATGGGATTTAGAATTGAGATTTTTAAAGTGAGTGCAGAATATTTGCCCTGGGGGGCTAAATTGGGATAAGGGGCAGGTCTGGTTCAAGGAAAGGTTTACTCCTAAGGCAAGGCCTCCAGATTCCTTCCCTTCACGCTCCTTCCTGATCACCACTCCCTCTCTGCCCTGACTCTTTCCTGAGCTACACCTGCAGACTCTCTGAGAGACTCAGTTTAGGATCACAGGACAGGATCGGTGATTTAAAGCTTGAAGGGACCTTAAAGGGTCATTTAGTCTAACCTCATAATTTTACTATTCTGTAAAATGGCAGCTTTGGGTAACTTATAAAAATTGCCTCTCCCTTCTCTCTTTGCCTTTATGAAGGATAAGGTAGGGGTGTTCTTTGACAGTGATCAAAAGCAACTTGGCAACTTTACATTCGATGACAGAACAGACAGATTCAAAGGGCACACCTACCCCTCAGTATATGACAAAGCCAATTTGCTTACCATGCCAAAATCTGAACACTGGCCCCTGTGCTCTCCCAAAAGCCCTATTTACCACTGTCCCACCCCAATCAATACTAGTCCCAGAGTGATATGAAGGGAGAGGGGGAGAAGGGTTCAGCTCAAGTAACTAACTAGTTGATCATGTGCCTCCCAGGCTTGGCCCAAACAGATTCTGTTGGCCAATATAGCTGAAAACACTCTCTCTGTTAAAATGAGCAAAATGTTTGCTGACTTGCCAAGCAGTTCATGGGTTACCTATGGGATCACAGAAAGGTACAATGGCCAAGGGGCCATAGT
>CM053769.1:254526942-254570251 GCA_028658325.1 Potorous gilbertii
CCATAATGCCTACATACTAAATGTATCAGTGTTTAAGAAGAAAAAGAAAAACATTTCAGTTCAAATCTGAGGCTGAAAATATGAAATAGTCCCATTGTGTAGACATTTCCTGTGCTTCATCATGAGTTGTCTCCGTTCTATATCCTCTAGCAAGCTACCAGAAATTCTCCATAATAATTACTATGGCAAATACTATTACACTTACTGGTAATTCTGCACGAGAGAACTGAACACTTCCATTTTCCTTAAATGAATGTTCATAGCCATTACTCACTTCACCTGAAGTGAATATATAAAAGCTCAAGTCAGGAAACCAAGAACAGGGATTTCTAATCCACAGCTGAATTTCATCCCACGCTTCAGAGGATTCAGGAAAACCAGCCACTTTCCTTGCTTTCCTCACCCTTTGGAACACTGAGCATATCAAATAAATGTGGTAAACCACTCTGGGGTTCAGAATGACACTGGGAATCATTTTACTGGATCATACCTTTCCTTCAGCAATTCTAAACTGATACAGAGACCCAAGGTGTGATGGTCATGCTCTCATCATAGGAGAACTTAAGCCTTTTATCACCCAACGTCTTACATATTTGATGAATGTGCTGTAAAAGCACTCAAAAAGTCTACTGATGGTGTCCCAGGCTCCACTTGTTTAAAAAAAAAAATCAAAAATCTCTCTGATGCTATTAGCAAGTCTTGCTAACAACAATGACTCTTGAGATCATTCTTGCTATTTATTCCTCACAGTCATTATGACATAAACATTGGCATCATCCCTCTTCTCCCATATTTCATGTGACAGGACTAAAGCAAAGAAAGGGAACTGATTGTTGCCCAAGTCAAACCACAGGTACACCCTTTAGCCTAAGAAAGAATTGACAATTCCTGAATTCCTAGTTTGTTACTGGTAACTTACTTTAAGAAAGGGAATACATATGTTGCTAGTTTTATTTACATTTATTTACATTGTTTCCCTTAAAGGCAGACCTTTCTTTAATAATGACAATAATAAATCCAACAGGTTTTCCTAAAACTGCTTCTTAGAAAGACAAAGTTGAGATAATGGGGTTAAGTAAACTGACGCTGGTATCCTTGAGAGAGGGCGTGGTTTCATTTTTATCTCTGTATACTTAGCACATTGAATGGCACATAAAAGGTGCTTAATAAATGCTTACTGGTAGGTTATGATTGCTCTATTGTCTATATTGAGGAAATTCCACAGGCAATTCTTCAAATTTCTGATTGCTTCTTCAAATGTACATATAATGGAGTTTTTACAAATGGAGGTGCAACAATTTTTGTGCCAAGAATAGCAAGGAAGTATTTTTTCAATTGGTAACATTTTTAGGTTTTAGCGTTTTGTTTCCTCATCAATTCTGTCTATTTCTGGATAGTATTTTCTGCCCAACCCCCCATTACTATGAACATCCCCTCACTTTTCTATGCCACTCCCTGCATTTTCATGTGTTACCTCAAACTATCTTATAGGATTACAGTGTTATAAGGAGGAAGCATATTTATCTGTCTGCATGCTGCATACATGAGGTCATCTGGCCTAGCCATCGAATGTGGGACTTGAAATCAGAAAGCATAGGGTCAAATCCTATCTTTCACATTACTAGCTGTGTAACTATGGGAGGCAAATGTGGGGGTCGGGGGCAGATCATAGAAAAACAATTGCTGAGCCTGGAATCAGAGAACCTGAGTCTGGATCCAGGTTTAGCAGTATGACTTTGCAAACTGTCTGACTTCCCTGGGCCTCAGTTTCTTTATATAATGAGGGGGTTGGACTAAATGCCATCTAAGGTTCCTTTTATCCCTTCCAGATGTATGATTTTATGAGTTTTTTTAATTGATGGCTTTCTAATAGACCTTATTAAGATATAAGGATTGTTCAACTGCAAAAAGAAAATTCAAAAAGGAATTTTCTTCTGCTTAGATGCAGAAAACAGAGGCAGTAGTATTACCTGTGAGTTCACTGTCCACAAGCTAGCCCAACCACTCCTTTCATCTCTGGCACCCCCATCTGTCCATGCAAGACCAATCTCTCCACTGAAGCTCCCCGGGAAACAGCTGGTTAATAATAACAACTGTTACTATTATTTTTATTAGAATAGTAACTAGCATTTCCATAGTACAGTATATAGTATAGTAAGTTTGTGAAGCACTTTTACAAATATCTCATTTAATCCTCACAACAATCCAAGGCAGGAGGTGATATTAGTATCCCCATATTACAGATGAGAAAACTGAGACAGGCAGAGCTTAAGTGACTTTCCCAGTGGTATACAGCTAGTAAATTTCTGTGGAAGGATTTGAATTCAGGTCTTTCTGACTCCAAGTCCAACATTCTATTTAAAAAGCCAGCCAGCTGTCAAAACATACACATGGTTTTCATCTAATAGTCCGGTTTCTTCACTGTCTCCTCAGAAACCTTAATGAGCTATCCAAATGCCCTCCTGTGAGACAGGAAGGTAAAATCCAGGTGATGCAGGTCAGACTGAAGACTATAACCAGAAGTTGACTTCATAGAACTTACTTCGGGTGTTCTCTAGTGCTCTGCTGAGTAAGGCACCACATTAAAAAAAAAAAAAAAGTAAATGATAACCCTGCTGTGGTTATGGAAACTCCTGAGTCATCCATCTTTCGCCCACCCCTTGATGAACAATTCTGAGATGGAACAGGGATGACTTACCCAGGGATCAACATATTGCCCTTCCACCCATGTACTCCTTCACCCTTTCTAGGAAGAGTTAGGAAAAGGACTTGAGAAACAGATGACTCCTGACCCAATCCTCCCTCATCCTCAATCCCACACTAAAGAAAATACAAGAAGTAGAAGCTTCTTCTTTACCAACAATCATAACTAATCATTTTAGTAGGAAATGTGTCTGTGAGTATACCAGGGAAATGAGGATAAGGTACAATTTAATTTGATACAGAAATACCTGATCTACCATTTCTCATTACTAAGTTTTCTACCTATGTGGGAAAATTAGAGGGTAAAGTTTCTCTTTTCCCCCCTCCAGGTTAGGGGGAAAGCTAAGGTCATCAAAGAGCACTTTACTTTGCATTTTTAAGCAGGCCTCTTTTGAAATGTACTGTCTTATTTAATCAATTCAGTTACTAGATTAATTTATTTGTTCCTTTATTTAAAAATTTTTTTTGAGTACCTACTCTGGAAGAAGGTATCTTTCACTTTGGTGCAGATAAAGAGATTAAAGCAGAATCCTTGCCTTAAGTTCACAGTCTGGAGGATGATGGAGTGCAGTTAGGATTAGGGTTAGGAGAAATAAGGTCTGTGCTAAAATACAAATCACTATAATACAAAGTTATATGTGGAAAGGCCCTAGAGAGAAATAGAAGTACTGGAGGAATCGGGAAAAAGAAATATTCCTTTGGGATGTAAGGATTAGAGGTGTCATAAAAATATCATTTAAGCTGGACCTGAAGAATAATTGGATTCTAATGCACAGAAGACTAGGACCAGCGGGTAAATGCTATAGGGAAGGCTTGGTTAGACTCAATGGCTGGAAAAAAACATTAACAATTAGAGTTGTCCAACAGAAGAATGGGCTACTCTTCAAGGGGTAGTAGTTCACTGGTGGTACTAAAGTGGAAACTGGATACCTATTTTTCAGGGATGTAAGGAATCCTCTTTCTGGTAGGGAATGAAATAAACAGGCCCATCTAACTCTAAATAAATAGGTCCAACTAACTCTAAAATGCTCTTAGTGAAGGGAAGAAAGAGGACCATCTAAGTGAAGGGAGTGAGTCCAAAAGCAGATCCTCCTTGGTAGAAGAAAGCATGCACAAAGAGGAGGCGGGAAAGCAAAACTTTTACCTTGTTCAGGATATAGTCAACAATTGGGTTTGGTTGGAATTGGGGGGATGAGGGAAGTGGGGTAAAGGGAATATGAATTGAGAGATAGCCACTTCTGGGCACCAGTAACTTCTTAATCCTAAACACTCACATCTTGGATAATGTCATTAATTGGTTCAGCCTCCACAAAAAACAGCTAGCTTTTACAACTCAATTTTATGTTGGGATTCTGTTATAGTTTAAGTCTTTGTTAGGGCAATCACACATTGTTGAGACTGAATTAGAGAAGACCTTCTCGAAGTAAACCACTCTCTCTCTGTTTATTCTGAACTGGAGAAGCAAGGGGGTAGCTCCATTCAATTCAATTTCAATCCTATTCAATAAACATTTATTAACCATCTAATATGTACAGAGCTCTATCCTTCTGCTAGGGGAGAAACAAAATTTTAATAATTGTATAACCAGAACAGTTGATATGAATTTATATAATAATCATAACCACACAATTGTACTTACTAGGTGCTCAGCTTGGCTTTACATTTACTATCTCCTTTGAGCCTCACAATAACCCTGGGATAAATACTATTATTATTCTCCATTTCACAGATGAGGAAACTGAGGCAAAAATAGGTTAAGTGACTTGCCCAGGTCACATGACTATTAAGTGCCTGACTCCGAGACTGAGCCTCTTCAAAGCCATGCAAATCAAGTGACTTTTATCACTGTTGTTTGACTCTCCTAACAACCCTATGAAAAAAGAACTACAAATATTACCTCCGTTTTTACAGAGATAAAGAAACTGAGGCTCAATAGGGTTAATAATCTTCCCAGAGTCACTCGGCTCATACATGGCAGAATCTAAATTAAAACCTAGGTCTTTTCTGACATCAAGTCCTACACTTTCTACTATATGGGTCCCTGCCCTCTAGGGACTTAATAGTCTATAATAGGGGTAAACCATGCACTCATAAAATAATAATACACCATATTACACAAGTGTATTAGAAAAGTGCAAAGCGTTATAACAATTGCTAGCCATTGTTTGCCAAGTGTTTACAAATATGATTTCATTTTGTCCTTACAATAACACGGAAAAGTAGGGGCTAACTAATATCTCCATTTTACAACTGAGAAAACTAGGGCAGGAAGGGCTTTAAGTGCCTAGCGTCACTCAGCTAGCAAGTGTCTTAGACATATTTTGAACTTTGGTCTTTCTGACTCCAAGTTATAGAAAGAAGGTCTAATAAAGCAGGAAAAGTTATAATGGCCCTCAAAGGGAATGAAGCCAGGATCTTGGTCCTTGTGGATCACATCTCCATTGAGGGTGGGGGAGCAAACATATGTAGATTCCCTCGCTGCCTCTTCATCAGAAAAACAGCTAACATTTACATAGTACTTTAAGGTTTATAAAGTTATCTCATTTGAACTTCACTAGAATCCTGTAAAGTAGACTCTATTATTAGTGGTTTGCCCATGGTCATGTAGCTAGGAAGTATCCGAAGTGGGATCTAAACCCAGGTTCTCCGAACTCTAAAGTCAATTCACTATACAACACTGCCTCCCTTCTTATTCAGGGCCCTGAGTAAGCTGGCTTTTTGAAAACTACAGGCTTCAAGGACAAAACAAGAAGCCCCCAAAAAGCAAGGAAAATGACAAATTCAAACTTGTTACAGAATTACTGGTAAGAGATAAAACCCAGAAACTTCCATTATCACCTCTCAAAGGAAAGGAAAGGATGCTAAACTGGGGGGCCCAAGCAACCAGTAAGTCACAGGAAGGATACGAGGAAATTTAAGGGAATCAGGAAGAGAAAAAAAGTTAGGGAGGGCCCACAATGTCCACTTCTGTAGGAGGACAAACAGCTTCAGGGCTGGGGCTGCAGGCCAGGAGCCAAAGACTAGGATTCTTCCCAGCCACCTAATGACATCTACCTATAAAAGCAGGTAACAGGTGGACTAAAGAGCAGAGTTACCCCAGGTGTGAGGTAGAATCAGGGGAGGATGTTAAGTTACCCTGATGATTTAAAAAAGGATCCTAAGATGTAATAACAGCTGACATTTACATAGTGCTTTCCATACATCACTTCATTTGATCCTCCCAACAAACTTGAGATGTAGGTGATATAAACATCAATAATCCTCATTTGACTGATGTGGAAAGTGAGTCTCAGAACTACTGACTTCTGGGGGTCACAGACAGAAAATTTTTGAGAAAGAATTGAATCCTAGGGATCTTTCTCAACTCCTCATGGTGTACACTATCCACTAAATAGAATTAGCTCTAAAGCTAGAAGGGATGGCGAGGGTCAGCTGAAACCAGGGTCTGTGAACTCTTAAAAAAATATTTTGATAACTATTCCAATAATTGATTTTCCTTGGAATCCTATGTATTCTACTGTATGCATTAAAAATATCATTCTGAGAAGAGATCTACAGCTTTACAAAGAGGTTCATGACACAAAAACATTTCAGAACCTCTGACCTAACTGAACCATATCATTTTAAGGCAGGGAAGAAGGAAGAAGTAAACTGAACTGATAGTGAAGGGCAGAGCTGGGAGCTGAACTTAGGCGCTCTCTTTCCAATTCCAGTGTTGTTTTTGTTACAGGGAAACTACTAATTCAGTTTCATATTCATACCAAATTTCATAGGTTTGTTCAAGTCAAGACAATAAATGCCTACAATGTACAAGGCACACAGTCACTGTCCTAAGGGAGCTTACAATTTAATAACTGATATAACCTGAATATCAAAAAGGGCAAAGTAGAGACCCTAAGTGCAATTAGGCTTTTAGAAAACTGCACTGTTCACTCTTAGTAGCATCTGAGAAAGCAGATGTAATGTTTCTTCCTACTCTAACAGTCTACAATTCTGTAACTTTTTTCAGATATTTCAAATTTCTGGGAAATGACTTAGAAATAGAGAAATATTGGGGAAAGCATCAGAGTCTCTAAGAATTCTGAAAGACTAAGAAGAATAAGCCCTACCTGTCAGGAAGGCTGTAGAAGAAATATCTGCATTGGCAGGAGGGAGCCAGGGTTGGCCTGAATGCTCTCTGGGTCAGTTCTGAGATTCTATGGTTCTATTTGGGAGTGAATTTAAGAATTTTAAAAATTAAAAATTTTTTAAAAATCTAAATTTTTTTGTATAAATTTGCAAATAATATGGGTTATTATGGAATGGCTCTTAGGGATGACCATATCTGGTCATGAAGAAACTTAAGGCCAAAAGAGGAGATAGGGGCCTTGACTAAGGTCAGACATATAGGTTTCCTGAAATTAAGAAGGATTAGCCACAAACAAAAGAAGGAATGAAAATCTCAGTTTTCAGGTAAAGAATAGACTCATTCAGCTAGGTGGTACAGTGGATAAAGCACCATACCAACCAGTTGCGTGACCCCAGGATACTCATGTAACCTCTCTCTGCTTGCTTCAGTTTCCTAACATGTGTTGTTGTAAGGATCAAATGGGGTAATATTTGTAAAGTGTTTAGCACAGTGCCTGGCGCATAGTAGGTACTATATATTATATAAATGTTGGTTATTAATAATAAAAACTTCCTTCAGGAAAGGTGATAAATATTAAGATAATAAACACAACTGTGGTGTGATTTCTAATGTGTTCTACAGCATGGTCTATTCCTAACTCAGAGAACATCTTATCATATATAAGATCCTAACCTAACCCCTCCTGTATCAGTCACTTGGGTTACAATTGAGAGAGTCATCCTTCATGAATAAGATGGCAGGGGAAGAACATATCATCAAAAAATTTCTGTTACTTCCAATCTAAGCACTATGCTAGAGTTCTAAGCATACAAGGAAAAAAAAATAGTACCTGCCCTTGGGGAGCTTATATTTAATTGGAGGATATAACATTTAAACAGACAAATACATACATGATAATTTGAGGAAGAAAAGAGAGCACCAACAACTCAGAGGATAAGTAAAGACTTTTGACAAAGTAGTCTGTGAGCTCAACCTTGTGAAGGCAGCTAAGGATTCTAAGAGTCAGAGATAAAGAGGGAATGCCTTTCTAGTAAAGTGAACTGCCCGAGCAAAGGCACAGACTACTGTGTGTTAAATGACCTGTGTTGCATACCAGGAAACTTGAGGAATAAGAATATAAGCCTGAAGAAAATCCCAAACCATCCAGAAGCAAGTTCAAACCTGTCCATTTAACCTACACTAACAAATCCATTAAAATGAGGTAGCTATAACTGGACCTAATTAATGGCTGAGTCAAGGATGGATATTTGCTAAGAATGGAGTTTGTTGTGGCCAGTCCAGTGGGTGGGGTCATCACTATTTGCTTGATGACAGGTGTTAGAAATGCACTGTGGAAAATGAGAAGAGGAAATGGAAAACCGAAGACTGGCTCGTTGGTGGCAGTGTGGGTTATATCAACAGGGACAAGGAAAAACTGGTCCTTAAATGTGGGCTAGGAAACAGCCCTACTCGGAAGTATGAATAGACAACTGTTTCTCCTGGATGGTTCAGACATGACCTGCTTGAGGGCAGGGAGCAGGGCCAGATATCTTGAGATCCCTTACCAGCTCAAGGATTTCATCTATGAACCAAAATCACATAATGAAATAATGTTGCACAAATGCTTTGAAAATTATAAAATTACTCACAAACATAAAGCATTATTTGTAGTTTTCCTGCATATTAACCCAAAATATTAGCTTCTAGAAAACATACTAGAACTTAGTTATGGTAATAGATCAACCTAGGCAACTAGATAGCAATCTGGCTAAGAGCACTGGACTTAGGAATCAGGAAGACCTGAATTAATATCCTACCTCAGACCCAAGAACAAAAACTTCACAGGGTTATTGTGAGGATCAAATGAAATAATACAGGCATGGTGCCTTGCAAACTTTAAAGCACTACATAAATGCTGGCTAATAAAATTATTATCAAAAGAAGAAACTAGCTATCTGTGACTGAATAATCTCAGTAAAACAAGAATGCTCCATCGATGAAGAAAAAAGAAATTATCTGGGTTGAAAGAAATGTAAAGGTTGAGACACCTGGATCTTCATTTTCCCCCTTATTAAAGGAGAGGACTGATTGATCTCTAAGATCGTCCCCAGTTTAAAAGAAGCAACAGAGAAAATAGTATAGAAAGTCCTAGACTTAGAATCAGAAAAAAAATCTGAATTCACATCCCATCTATGACTAGATATGTTCCTTAAATTCTTTGAGTCTCAGTTTGCTTATCTGTTACACGTCTGAGCTTCCTTCCAGCCAGAGATCTATAAAATTTCAACATGAAACCAATTTTTATGACACTGTGGAGTAAATCAATTCAGCCAACAATGACTTCTTTCTACTTGCTTTGTTCTGAGAGAGCTCTGTGCTGGGCACTGTAGAGAAAATACAAGTGAAAAGGTCCCTGCCTTCCAGAAATTTATAGTATGGCACACTAGTGCTAAATTTAAATGTCTAAATATCAGTGACACAATTAAGCCTTTTTGTGCTTGCTTATATCTCAACAAGAAGTTGAGATAATTCATTAGTATAATATATTCTATAATAAGAGAATAGTGTCTAGGATTATATGGAATATCTAATAATCTACATAAATCCCAATTTTGTGATGATACTAATCTACAAAATTAACACAGAAATCTCATCACCTATCTTATTCTGCATTTCTCCTAAGGATGGGCACTTGAGATTATCTCAACAGACAGAATTTTAGTTAGCAATTATCACATTCTCATAGCAACCAACCCCAAGTCAGGGAAGAAACCACTGTCTGCTTCTTTCTTTCTCACAGAAGCTTTTTCTCTTGCTCATTCTGACTTGCAGTGAAGGGCTCAGAGCACCCATAAGACAGCTGCCCAAAGTGAAATTCCCAGGGTCCAAGACTGTGAGACTGCTGTTGTCTCTCCCCACTAAGGAATTTAGGGGATAAGTTAAAGTATAGAATCCAAGGGTGCTCTTGAGTCAGTGTCTAGCAAAGGACAATGTATATCATTCATCTGTTGCACCCAAAAGGCTGATTTCTAAAGAGGGGAATTCTCTATGGCCAAAGCTGCTTGGCACATTCAAAGCCAAGAGTCACAGAACCAAAAATAGGAAGTAGATTTAGCATCTGTGCGTCACAAACTCCAAGTTCCCCTTTACTTTTCTTGCCAAATTACTCGATCTCACAAATTCCTTTGCAAGACAGGCTGGAATGTGATGTCCAAACTCATCACGTCTTGTGGAATTTCACAAATAGAAAGGACTCAGTTCTCCTGGAAAGCTAGGAAACTGAAGCTGAAGTCACATTTACTATAAATTGGGAAAAGTTAAATTATTCTACCAGCTCCGGGAACAGGCAGGAAGTGGTTTGCTATTGTTTATTTTTTAAAGGATAACCATTAGGTTTGCTTTAGTTGGTTTCTTTTCTAAAACCAATTGGCAGGGCTTACCTGAGTATTCATATGATTTCTGGCTTTGCTAGCTTTTTAAAAAACACAATTCAAAGGATACAAAAAAATATCTAAGAGAGTTCTTGTAATCAACGAATTTAGAGTCTTGTAGTGCCACGACTTACATACATGCAAAGTCAAACAACATAAGGCCACAGGAGCACTGGCCTTGGAATTAGAAGACCTAAATTCAAATCTTGGCTCTGCTACTTAGTATCTGAGTGGTTTTGGAGAAGTCTCTCAACCTCTCACTAAGATTCCATTAGGCGGTCCCACTAAATGATGGCTAAGGTCTCTTCCAGATCAAAATCCTATGAAACCATAAGTAAATGCCTTTAGCTTCTCAGAGCTACAGAAACTCCATATGCATTCCTGTGAATGCCCCTTTAGTCTTGCTATTCCCATCGCTTGGAATGTCCTTCTCCCTTCTCTTGGCCTCCCCAAATCCTGTCCATTCTTCAGAATCAGTTCATCACCTACTTTTTCTGAGAAGCTGTATACAGTTTCTCTGACCTTAACTGACCTTTCCACATGCTAAGCACCTCAAGCTGTATATTCTTTGGTCCTAAGAAGCTGAAGGCATTTACTCATGATTTCATAGGATTTAGATCTTAAATTTAAGATTTAAGAGACCTTAGCAATCATTTAGTGGGACCGCCCAATGGAATCTTAGAGAGGTTGAGAGACTTCTCCAATACCACTCAGATACTAAGCAGCAGAGCCAAGATTTGAACTTGGGTCTTCTAATTCCAAGACCACTGCTCTCTGTTGGCATTTAAAGATTCTTCACAATATGGCTCCAACCTATATTTACAAATTGATATCATGTTGTGCTTCCTAAAGAAATCTACATTCCTTACTGACTAAGATAGAGCGGTGAATCAATGGAATAGGTTAGGTACACAAAACATAGTGATCAATGTACTATAGTATCTACTGTTTGATAAACCCAAAGACTCTAGCTTCTGGGATAACAACTCACTATTTAACAAAAACTGCTGGGAAAACTAGAAAATAGTATGGCAGAAACTGGGCATAGAACAACATCTTACACCATATACCAAAATAAAGTCTAAATGAGTACACAATTTAGATATAAAGGCTGATACTATAAGCAAACTGGGAGGGCAAGGAATAGTTTACCTATCAGACTTATGGAGAACAGAAGAATTTCTCACCAAACAAAAGATAAAGAATATTATGAAATATAAAATGAATTAATTTTGATTACATTAAATTGAAAGGTTTTTGTACAAACAAAGCCAATGCAACCAAGATTAGGAAGGAAGCAGAAAACAGGGGAAGAACTTTTACCAGTGTCTCAAAGGCCCCATTTCTAAAATATATAGAGAACTGAGTCAAATTTAAAAGAATACAAGTCATTCCCTATTTCATAAATGGTCAAAGGATATGAAGAGGAAGTTTTCAGCAAAAGAAATTAAAGCTATCTACAGTCATATGAAAAAAATGCTTTAAATTACTATTGAGTAAAGAAATGCAAATCAAAATAACTCTTAGATACCACATCACACCTGTCAGATTGGCTAGCATGACAGAACAGGAAAATTATAAATGCTGGAGAAGATGTGGGAAAATTGGAACATTAATGCATTGTTGGTGGGGTTGTGAACTGATTCACTGATTTTGAAGAGCAATTTGGAACTATGACCAAAGGGCAATCAAACTGTGCATACCCTTTGATCCTGTAATACCACTTCTAGGGCTGTATCCCAAAGAGATCATACAAATGGGAAAAGAATATACATGTATGAAAGTATTTGTGGCAGTTCTTTTTGTGGTGGCAGAGAGCTAGGAGTTGAAGAGATGTGCATCAGTTGGGGAATGACTGACAGGGTTGTGGTTTGTGATGGAGTACCATTGTGCTAAGAAGAGATAAGCAGGTGTACTTGGAGGAAATCTGGAAAGACTTATATGAACAGATGCTGAGTGAGGGGAGTGGGACTGGGAGAACATTGTACACAGTTACAGTCACATCGTTCAATGACTAACTTTGATGGGACTGACTCTTCTCAGCAATGCAAGGTTCTAAGAAAATTCCAGAGGGCTCATGATGAAAAATGCTATCTACATCCAGAGAAAGAATTAGAGTTCAAATGCAGATCAAAGCATACTATTTGCTCTCTCTCTCTTTTTGTTTTGTTTTATTTCTTCTTTGTTGTGGTTCATTCCTTTGCAACATGACTAATGTGAAAATGTTTAATGTGAATGTATATGAAAAGCCTATATCAGACTGCATGCCATCCTGAGGAAGGGGAAATAGAGGGAGGGGGAGAAAATCTGGAATTCAAAAGCTTGTGGAACTGAGTGTTATAAACTAAAAATAAATTAATTTTAAAAAAAAAGAAATCTACATTCCTACTCAACTGGAAAACTTGCCATTTCTCTTATATAAGATCCTATCTCCCATCTCTATACCTTTGCACAGACTATTATGGATGCCTGGGATGCTACTTCCTCACCCCTACCTCTTAGAAACTCTACACATCTCTTCAGGTTCAGCTCAAGTACCATCTGCTAAAAGAGGCCTTTCCTCTTTCCAGTTATTTGCATTTCCTCACACACAAACTGCGTGTTTGAATTTATTTATATGTTTACATGTTGTCTTTCTCCAGTAAAATATAAACTCCTTAAAGGTAGGAACTGTTTTCATTTTTGTCTTCATTTTCCCAATGCCAAACACAATTCCTGGCACATAATTGTGGAATTAAGCTGAACTGCACTGGCTGAAGCAAAGAACTCATGGTACACTAAAAGTTAAATATGGAGAGGTATGAAGGAACAAGACTGTGGAGGACCTTCCATGGAAGGTTGAGAGATGTGGCCTTTATTTTATAGATGAGATTATAAATATAGAGGTGAACTGAGTCTTTAAAGCAGGGTGAGAAGACTAACCTGCCAGTGTTTTATAGCAAAGATTGTATGGAGAAGGGATAGTATGCAAGTAAAAGACAAATAGTATTTGAAGTATGAGATACCAAATGCCTAAATGAGGCTGGTGACTGTGAAAGAAAAAAAAAAAAGAGAAAAGAAGGGCAAATGCCAAAGATATCAGCAAGGAAAAATTAATAGAACTGACTATGCAGAGAATGAAGGAGAGGAATCAGCCAAAAATGGCTCCAATATTCCAAGCTTAGGTAGTACCACTGACAAAAAAGGAATTCAGGAAGACAGACAGAGGGGAGGGAAGAGACTAGTTTTGCTTTAAGACTCGAGCTTAAGCGCCTGCAAGATCTCCTGGGGAGGCGGGGAGGGCAGGGCAGAAGTGGGGTGGAGATTTGGGACTAAAGCTAAATAGAAAGACTGGGGATTGGATTATAAAATACATGAAGAAAGAGGGCATGTTTTACTTATCTGCATTTCCCCTATTACCTAGCATAGTACTTTATACACAATGGGCATCTAATAAATATTTGTGGGATAGGAAAAAAAAGATGCAAGAATCTCCAATACCTAGAACAAACAACAAGTCAATCTTCAAAAAATACCAGGAATATGCTAGACTTTCTGGTGAAACTAGGAGGATGTTAGTAGCAACGATTCCTTCCTGGTTGCAAGAGAAAAACACGCTCCACCCCATTGGCCCACATCCAAGGATATACTTTTTACACCAGACTATAATGTGCAACTGCCTAACATGAGCAAAGTAACTGATATATACCCACAGTTAGAGATTGTGATATGAATGATGAACCAGAAAAGGAGACTGGAAGGTAGTAAAACAGGTAGGAAAGGAAACAGGTAGGAGGAAAAAGAGAAAGAGAGAGAGAGAGAACAGAGTTTAAAAAAACCCAAAGGGGAAAGATAAGATGATGAGGGCCAGCACCAGTTTGGTGGCTATAGGAGAAAAAAGAAAGGGGCACATATAAGAGATATTATGAAGATAAAATCTACAGGCCTTGGCAACAGATTAGACATGGAGAGTGGGAAAGTGAGAAACAGCAGATGACAACTAATTTTTGAGCCTAGGTGACCAGGAGAATGGTGTTGTCCGGAACAGCAATTGGGAAGGAAGTTCATAAAGGGGAAGGGTTTGGGGAGAAGGAGAATGAGCTCAATTTTGGACATGTTGAGGTTAAGATGTGTATGGAACATAAAATTTGAGATGATCAAAAGGTAGTTATAGAAGTGAATCTGGAGTTCAGAAGGGAAGTTAGGACTGGATAAATAGATCTGAGAATCATTAACACAGAGATAATAACTTAATCCATGGGATGAGATCACCAAGTGAAGCAGTATACAAGAAGAGAGCTCAGGACAGAGAAGGCATGACCTGAATGAAAATTCAGGAAAAGAGACTGAGAAGGAGCTATGATACTGTTAAGGAGAGCCAGAATAAAATAATGTTATAGAAACCAGAAGATAACAAGGGATATCAGAGGGAAATAAGGTGAAGTGGGGAGAAGGGATAGCTCTCACTGAATGGACTCAATTGGTGAAGTATGAGGCAAAGTCATTTTCTGAAAGGGAGGTAGGGAAAGGTTAGCTATAGAAGGCTTAATACCTTCTCCCTTAGCTTTAGAGATAGTACTTTCTTCTGATTTTTCTCCAATTTAAAGCTTCAGAAACCTCTCATTTTGCAAGGAAGGAAACTGAGGCCCAGAGAGGTGAAGCCATGACCATACAGCTAATAACTATCAGAAACAGGACTGAATACAGATCAACCTCACTCTAACACACTAAATTATGCCTTGCTGCTCTCTGACTGCTGTTGTCTCCCCCGCTGCTTCCTCGGCCTCTTAAAAGTGTTTTGCAAGATTCTGTCCTTGGCCTTCTCTTCCCTCTCCCCCATAATGATATCATGCACTCCCACGGCTTCAATTATCACCTCTATGAAGACAATTCCCAAATATTTATCTCCAATTCTGACTTTTTCCCTGAACTCCAGTCCCACATTTCCAACTCCCTGCTGGGCATCTCCACTCGGATGTCCTGCCAACACCTGATATAAACTACTAACATGAGCATTCTGTCCTACAAATTGGCCTCTTGAGAGTGTAAGTTAGCAAGAGCCAGTCTGCCTAGCTTGGTCACTCCTTCAACTGAGGACGGGCCAAGTCCAGAAGGCCAAACCAATGTTAAGCAACAGGGTTCCTTTTCCTCTTGGTTGATGTTTTCTCCAACAGTGTTTTCCTCTCCATGTTTGGAATCATACATCCATGCAGCATACCTTTTCCTCATGCACGTCAATTATGTTTTCATTGTATCTTTCCTGTAGCACCACTGGCACTCTGGACGGAAATTAGTCACTTCCACTCCTTACTGGAATGGGACCTCTGCTCTGTTATCAGAATCAGCAGTGAGATGCCTTTGTTTTCTCTCCAGAGGTCTACTCTTGTCACCAAACAGGCCAAACAGGCTTCCCATATAATAAGAGCTTATATACTAGAACACTTTAAGATTTAGAAAGCACTTTGTAAACAATTTGAACCTCAAACTCTGTGAAATAGGTACAAATACTGTTATTTCTATCTTCCAGATGAGAAAACCAGGAAGGACTCAGAGTGCCCCTGAGTTTCAAAAAATGTTGGAGGTAGGATTTGAAACCTGGTCTTCCAAGAATATTGCTCTGACCAATCTTTCAGACTATCTTCTCACCTAGAAAATAAGATGGCCAGCAGGGCCAAAATAATAAACGACATTTACCTTGGAAAGTGGTTGTGAGGATCATATGAGATATTATATATTAAGTACTTTGCAAACCTTAAAGGGCTATATAAAAGTCAAGCTATTATTAACATTACTAGGAGCTCAGATTAGGGACCAAAGGACTGGGTCCTAAGTAATTTACTACCACATCTGCCTCCCCAAAAATCTAGAAAACTATCCTGCATTTTGGATCTGTGCCCAAATACCCTGGGCTGGGCAGGTAGGTGGTACAGTGCAGAGAGTACTAGGCCTGGAGTCAGGAAGACTCATCTTCCTCAGTTCAAATACAGCCTCAAACACTGTATGATGCTGGGCAAGTCACTTAATCCTGTTTGTCTCAGTTTCTTCATCTGTAAAATGAGCTGGGGAAAGAAATGGCAAAGCACTCTATTATCTTCACCAAGAAAATTCCAAATGGGGTCACAAAAAGTCAAACATGGCTCAAACAAAGACAACTGAACAAAACTGAATTCCCTTGCCAAAGTTTCAGCAGTGTAGTGGTTATCACATTCACCTAATATGCAAAAGGTCCTCCCATGCAAAACCAGATGGAAAAACAGTGAAGTCATATCTTCTGTTGAACAAATACCCTGAGTTGTATAGAGTCCTCCTGATTCTAAGTAACTGCACATCAAAGCTGTGATAATCTTGCTTGCTTGTCAGACCTCTAAACTCAGCAGGTTTGGGTTGGTGAGTTCAACAGAGCACTAGGCTTAAATATCCAGCCTGAATCATGCCCCCTGAAGTTTGCCACTCCTTTCCCTTACCAGCAGACACAGCATGGTAAAAGCATTGGATTTGGATCAGTTGGCCTAGGTCTAGATCCCAGCTCTGCTAATCACTACTTGTGTGGTCTTTGAAAAGATTCTATTATCTTTATACTTCAGTTTCCTCATCCGTAAAATAAAGAGGTTGGACTAAATGATATCTGAAGTCCCTTCTAGCTCAAAATTTATGAAATATATTATCCTATGACTCTGTTCTCATACTTGCAGACTCAGGACTTGAAGCTATCACTAGTCTACAAAGGAAGTGTTTAAGGAGGAAAGCAAACAGTCTCTACCTACACCTAAGGTATGCCCTGCTCATCAGCATCTTACCTGCCAAAGACTTGGTCTTAGCCCTTAAAATTCTAACTTGAGACAGCTACACCATGGTGTAGTAGAAAACATGCTGGACTAAGAGACAATTGAATTCTGCCTTGAACACTTACTAGTTGTGTGACCACAGGCATATCACTGAACTTCAAGTCTGAGCATGTTTATTTACCTGTAAAATGGGGATAACATCTAGCAACTACCTCATAGAGCTGTTTCCAGGATTAAATTGGATTTTTTATATACATACATACATACATACATATATACATATATATATATGTAGCATTTTGTGAATCTTAAAGCCTACGTAAATAGTAGCTATTATTGTCTGCCATGCCTTCCAGATTGGATTCTATCTCCTGAACCTTTACTGATACCCTGACCTTATTCACTGGCCAGCAGACTGTAGGTTTTCATTAGAGCCTGTTTGCCATGTTCCTGGATCATTTCCACTCCAGCCTCCAACCACCCCATTTCAAGCCTGCTACGTCTCACATCCAAATGTGATGCTGAATCCTCAACTTAACCTTCATCCTTTTATCTGAAGGAGTTAATTTATGGTCATGTAACATTGACTATGAAAATGACTATCAGCCAAGTTGAACTAAAATTCATTTAAAACAGACCTGTATAACATATGGTCAGTCCATGGACCACTTGCAGTCCACCAAAGGATTTCAGGCAGCCCACGAAAAATGTAGAGGATGTAAAAGAAAGTAAAGATGTAATGAATGTTTTGTTCGTGCCCCATTTAACAAAGCTTCCACTAATTACTGTCGTGCCCATCAAGTAACTTGGCAGGTAGACTGACACTGCATATTCTCTCCTGTTTGCCCCACAACCATCGTCAGCCTGTCTCTAGTCTGACAGAAGCGATTTCAAGATAAATAAAAGTCTTAAGTAGTAACTATAATTAATTGATATTAATTAAAATTTCCCTTTTTTAATATAGTTTATTTTCAAAATAGTTTAATCATTAATTATACCTTTACTTGGAAAATGAGCCACTAAAACCCTATCTGCGGCCTGAAGTTTATAGCCTATTTTAAATACGACCCCTACATACGGCCAGGTTGTGCAGGTCTCATTTAGAATATTCATAGAAGAAATTTTAAAAAAAGTCAGAGAGCTAAATAATATCTGGAAGATTAAAGAAACTAGATTCACGTGGGCCTCTGACAGTCACAACTGTAGATCCCCCTTGATAATGACCTGTTTTCCCAACATTGTATGACAAACATGACATTTTCTTCCTAAAACAGTAAAGACACTGATTGACATTCACAGGCCAGACAGAAAGCAAAAGGAGATACATTCATTCAGATTATTTTATAAAAGAGGACTGTGAGCTGTTGTTGTTTCATTAAACAGCTAAATTGGGTGTATATATTCAATTGAAAAGCATGTATCAAGAACCTACTACAGGTGAGGCACTTAGCTAGGCTCCATGGATACAAAAAAAAAATTAAGAATTTGCCCTCAAAAAGTTTACATACATTGACAAACAGAATGTGTTTGTGTGTATGTGTATTTATATGTGCAAATATATAGATATATAGTTTTAAAAATCACACTTCTCAAAAACAGGACACAAAATGTGAGGTAGCAAAATGATTCAGTCTTATACTTTCACTCTGATAGCAGGCTAAAGTATTGTTTTGTTTCCCTTGGAAAATTTCAAACAAAACTCATTTTACTGGTTTGGGTTTTGACTGGGTTTTTTGTTTTGTTTTTTTTTTTGGAGGGGGATGGTTGTTAAGGGAGGCATGTCCAGGAAGGTGGGAAGTACAAATCCACATGCTTTTTCTTATCACCTTCATAAATAACACAGATACTTTAAAGCTGGCATCGACTTCATTCTGATCACATTTTAAGAAATGTGTTTGTACCGAGTGGATTTGTAGAATTTATTTTTTAATTCTGGCAAAGGAAACAAATGTGAATAATATTTCCAGGTGTTGACTCATTAACACGGGAACTAAATAACATAAATATGCAAAACTGATTTTATCTATGGTTAGCAAATACACTTTCGCAAACACCAAAGTATGATTCAATGCTTGACATAGGCAGTATCTGGTGATTCAGTGACTGATGGTTGTATGTGAATGCAACTCCATGTGAGTAACTCTCACAGAACCATTACCCCAACACAGATTCCCCAGGTCTGAGAGTGCCTAACAGGTTGTCAGGTGACTGCCCTAAGCATAAGCAGCAAGGCATCTGGCCTTCAGGAAACTTGTTGGTGCATTACTCATCCAGGTGGACTTTGTTCCCTCTAAAGGACAGACACATAGTCATTCTATTTCCTCCACTCCTTCTGTATTATTTGCTAAGTCTTATTTCTACCCATTTACGAAAAATAGATTTTTAAAAAATGATTATACCTAGGCTAGCCTAAAAACACCCTGGAAAGTAGAAAAGATCTAGGCCTTAAAAAATGAAGTTGTTTTGGGAGGTCTTGGAGTCTATTCCTCAGCTGCCCAGACAGAGCTTCTTTTAAATTGGCTAGTTCCCTCCTCCCTCTCATTAAGTGGTAGTTCTGCAGGTGGGACTCTCAGGAAAGAAGCTTCAAATGTGATCCTCTCACCCCACCAAAATGCAAGCAGCTCAAATCTAGCCCTGGTCCTGGCCCCCAAACCTATCCAACTCATTCACCTTTAATATAAAATGTTGCAGATTATGTGAGCTTTGAGACTTTCTACTGTTTAGAATAAGACTGGGTTCACCTTCTTTATTTTCCATGTATTTATGTAATGTCCGTTGACATTATTTAAATTTCAAACTAATAAATACCAGCAACATTTTATTGAGAACTTTCTTCCTTCCAGTCTTCTAAATCCAAAGCATCTACTTTCCTCAATCCAAGGATTCACTGCCACCCCTACTTAGGAGTGTCTCTCCCAAATGAATTTGATCTTTCTGATAATGGCTCTTCTAATGCTTCACATCTCTTTTCCTCCACTTCTCTTTGCTTTGTCCTAATCTGTTTCTTCTCAGTCCCCTTTCTCCAAGTATTCACAGCCTGGCTTTTTTTTTTCCCCTATCCTAACTGTTGTCTTTTCTGCCATATTTGTACCTTTCTTTTATACTTTTATTTCTTCCCCGGTTGCTGCCCTCCTTTTCTCTTTCCCAGTTCTCCTTTCCTTTCCTTTTTTTAGTTATTCTTCTACAGAGCCACATCACAGGTCCCCCTATAACACCTGAGATTTCCCCAGGCTTGATTTCTTCCCTGCCACCTCCCACCAATTCTGCTAAGATCAACAGAACTCCTCGATGCTATCTAATGTTCCTGCCTAAAATGTATTCTTCCCCTCCTGAGAATGAGAGAAAGAGGTCATGAAGGTGTTCTGTCTGGGGAGCTCAGAGGACCTAGATCCTCTATTTTTTTACCACCCATGTGACCTGATCTCAAAAGTTCATCCTTTGGCTAGTGCTTTTTCTGTTTTCCTTGGAATTTGCTCCAAGACCTTTGAATTTAAGAACTAAAGTCACAGCCCCAAAGGTCTTAGGGTGGTTAGTTTCCACTGGATACCAGAGGGCAGTGAAAGTGTGGGAACTTCAAGAGGAATTAGAGTCCCAGGTACATCCAAAGAGACCCACTTGCTTGTCCTTTGACCTCTGTTGAATCGTGATAGAAAGGTATGGGAAACAAACAAAGTAAGCCAAAAATGGCTAAGAATGCCTCCCCATCTAATTGGGTCTCTCAATACCACTGCCATTATCCATAGCTAGATTGGGATTGGGGAGGGAAACTATACTGTAAAAGCTAAAACCACAGCTAGAAACCCCTTTAAATTTGAACAATCTATTTCCATAATAAATCATATTCTACTGTATAGCATAGTGATAACAACACTATTTGGAATCATAAAATTTGAATTCAAATACCAGACCTATTGACTTACTATCTATGTGATCTTGGACAAGTCACATACATTTCTTCTCTGGGTCTCAGTTACCCCATCTGTAAAAAGAGAGGCCTGAAGCAAGTGAACTCTAAAGACCCTTGCTGCTCTAAATCCTCTGAGCCTACAGTAGTCAATAAGTGAATAAGTGCTATTCCCTACTATCTTGTAAGTGTCACTAAGATAAGGCCTAACTGACCAAAGTCTTATTTAAACTTCATTTTTTCCTAGTGCCAATAGTGTTCTAGCAAAGTAGTGACTTAATAAAGATTTTATTTGACTGAATTTAATTTTTTATTTATTATTTTATTATATTTTATAATATATTATTATATCTATATTATTTATTATTATATAAAAATATTTAAATTAATTCAATTGAATTCAATCCAATAATCGAATAAATACTGATTATCTATTATGTGCAAAGTAACACAGCCTAGTTTTATATTTCTATTCTACATATTTTTGTACTTGCATCCCAGGATCTACTACAATGCCTTGCAAATAGTAAGTGATTAATAAATACTTGTTGGTTGATAGATTGATAGTATCTAAAGGACTGGCCCTGGAGTCAGGAGGATATCGGTTCAAGTCCTATTTCTAATACAAATTAGCTATGTGTTCATGGAAAGTCACTTAACCAACAATGTATTAAAAATGCACCTACTTTGTATGTGTATAATACCAGGTATTAGTGCTAAGTTCACCCTATAAGCCAATCTACATCTGTGGAGAAGGGTTCCTACACCAGGAATTTCCTACTCCCATGAAATCACATTTTAATAACCTCCTCCCACCTAATACCACCCCTCAAAAAAAATGTAAATCACACTGTGAAGTTCAAAGGATACAAAACACACACACACACACACACACACACACACACACACACACACACACACACAACCACCACAGTCCCTGTCCTTGGAGTTTACATTTTATTAGCTGATAAGACCTATACATACAAGGAAAATCAAAATATCTGAGAGAAGGGAGAGTACCAACAAGTAGGGAGATCTGCAGACAAAGAGCTCTTAAAATGTATCATGTTCTGTCACTTAATTGCACTGTTTGCTAGTAAAGTGTCATAAATTCAGAGATAGAGGAACCAAACCTTAGCAGTCATTTAATCTAGGGCTTCTTAAACTTTTTCCATTGGCAACCCCTTCAGTGCTTCTAAAATTGTGTGTGCACAATTTAAGAAGCCCTGATCTAATCCAACTCCAAATTTCACAAATGGGGAAACTAAGGCCCTAAAGGAATGAGAGATGAGCCAAGGTCATCAGGTAAGTGGCAGAACCAAAAATCAAACCTAGTGCCTCTGATTATAAATCTAGCACTCCACTGCACCAGAAGTGACCAAGATGCTGGTTCTGTAACTCATGAGTCATGTGGCTCAAATTCCCCCTATGTAAAATGCAAGTTGGAACCAGACAGATCTTTAAGTCCCTTTCAGCTATGACATATATTTTATGATCTTTATTTTGCTTCATTTTGATCCATTAGTTGATCTGCACAGAATCTCAGTAGGCCTTGGAGCATGTTGGTCAGATAAGAAATCACAGTTATGGCAAACTATAGGTTCACGGGGGCTTTCTTCGAAATGGCAATGCTACTCAGGAAATAAATGCATTTTGAAGCATGGAGCTATTATACAATGAGAAATTTCTGCAGGATTTTCTGTGCTTCTCTATCATAGAAGGTTTCAGTGAGAAAAAAGAATGTGAATTTAAGTATTAATTCAGAGAAGGAGAAAGATGCACTGAAGTCTTTATTTAAGTGGCAGATAGCCATCTTATTATTCAAGCTTTTCTGATCAGGATATGAATTTAAAAGTTTATAAAACTTGTCTGCACTACAATCATACAATTAAAATATTTATGCTCAGAAAGAGCCTCTCATATAAAAGAAGTTTTGTTCATTTTGGCTCAGTTCAGTAAGAGAAAAAACATTTCACCTATAAAAGAGGAAGCACAAAGTCAGAGTTGGACTTCACAGACCTAGCATATGAATTAATATTCAGAGGTTAATTTTTTCATCATGGCAAGCATAAACATAATTGATCTAGTAGCATGAAATTGCTTTTTCTTTTCTTTCCCAACTAACTCTGGAGTCTTAGTTGGAGAATAGCAGCTAAATACCAGCTACATTTACTTGCCTGCCTGTTTACAGTAGTTGGGTTACTGTCACTGTTGGCTACAGGACCACAGAGCCAACAGTCTTCCTATCACTATCTTTCTCCTTAAGGAACAAGAAAGGGAGCTAAGGCAACATTTGGCATTCAGTAAGACACTGTTGGCTTTCTTCACATTTTAGAGTACCTTTGGCCAGAGAAACACAAAAAATGCTTCCTTTTATACAAAGCAACAAAATTAGTTGAATCTCGGAGCCCACAAAACAGAGTTTAAATCTAAGCATGATCTCCCCCCTTTAATCTTATATAGTCTGTCCTCTCACTACTGACCTGTAGTCAACCCCAAATAATTCTAGAAGGTGCCAATCATCTATTCCAGAGAGATTTCAGAAATGTCTACACTGTCCTTAGGAGGGCAAGTTCTAACCAGGATGTTCAAAGGACTGCCAGCACAGAACTTTTACGCTCATGATGGTACCCATGATTCTTAACAGATACACTGTAGTTGGATCCATTTGAGACATTCCCTGAAATTTAAGCCCTCCCCCTTGATACCTGCACATTCCCCACAGATACATGTACACATAAAATATGCTGAGCAAATCTCTAACAATATAAATGAAATGTTGTCTGCAAGGGTTATTAATGAAAAAGTTCAAAAAAGGAACTACAAAGGAGAACCAGAGTAAAACATGCTATCGAAAGAAACATATGCTCAAAAAAGAAACCAGAGATAAATCAATGGTCAGCCTGTATATCCACTAAGATATTTGTGATGTCAAGAAAAGGTGAGGGAGGCCTCCAGGATGTTGGGTGGAGCCTCCTGTGGTGAACTTGTGAAAAGACATGAATAAGAGTTACCCAGGAGTACAAGTCTGGATGAGTTGCAAACTACCTCTTATAGAAAATTTCTACATTGATGAGATCATAGATTGTTTGAATATTTTGAGTTATCTGCATGCTCAAACTAGCCCTGACAACAACATTCTCTGTTCCACCTTCAATTCATGTGAAGGGGTTTTCCTATGGCAATACTATACAATGAGTCAGGGGACTGCTAAATGGAATTCAGGTCTAACAGGCTCTGGTCACCAAACAGAGTGGTCTACACACTGAGGAGTCAAAGCTCCTCCACATCTCAGACACAGAGGGGTCCTAGAAACCTGGTGACCTTGCCAAAAGATGAAAGAGAGGAGGAGTGGGGCAAATTGGAGAAAGGAAAGAAAAAGCTTAGCAGTATTTTGGAAGGAGGAGCAGTATGGAAAGGAAGATCTGCTGGTGGAAACAGGAAAGCTTAAGATAAGAGCAGAACCTGCACCTTGCAGTAGAATCACCCAGGACAGGGAAGGAGTAGGCTGAGGCCTGAAAGGCTGCAGATTCCTGCTGCACCTCAACCCCTTATCTGCCCTCAAGGTCATGGCAAATAAAGAAGGAGTTTGCTCAGCAAGTCTGCCTGTGGACGTTTCCATTAGGGAAGGGCAGGGTAAGGCAGGTCTGAGCAGAGGAAATGTGTACCTTCTACCTCAACGGAAAAAGAACATGAAGCACTGTGCAAGGAGTGGGGATTTGGGAGCTAGAGAGAGTGTCAAATTCTAGGGACCAGGAAATGGAGGTGAGCTATCATCTACACTAGCCTCGAGGCCACTGGTCCAACCTTTGAGGTGGCCCCATCAGCCCAGTGTCTGAAAACACTAGCTCTCTTCTTTATAAGATTTAAACTTCAAGGGGAGATAAAGCTATTGGAGTTTCTCCATGAATGCCCCCCCATCCAGATCTCCTCTCTATTCCTCATACCGGCAAGTTTGTCCATTTCTGAAAAGCTACTTATTTCTAGTGGCCAAAGGCCTCAGGTACTTCAGGAGTCTCTAAACTTCTACAAAGTTAGAAATAATTCAAGCCTATAAAAAAATCTTACAGAGATTGCAGACAAGGATAAATGCTTACTAGTAACTAGCCAAATAGGAATCTGCTCTCCCACAGGCTCCAAACTCCCAATAAAAGTTTAATATAACCTCCCCAATGGAGCATAAGCAAAGCATCTACACCAACACAAGGTGCGATTTAGTGTCAGCATCATGTAGCCGTGGCATCACACAATTCGTACCATCATAGCTGCTGTTAGAACTAACTGGAAGGGCTCCTGAACATGACCTAATCTAATCGTCTCATTTGGTATAGATTAGAAAATTGAAGATCAGAGAGGTTAAATGACACACCCAAAGTCACACAGTAACAGAGCATGTCTTCTGACTACCAATCTACTGCTCTTTCCACTACACCACATTCCTCCTCCACAAAATGATCATACAAGTATAATCATAGCTCTAGGGCGAGATCCAGTCCAAATCCTTCATTTTACAGAAAAAGAACCTGAGACCCAAGGAGGTGGTGGTTTTACCATGGTCATACAAGTAGTAAGCATCAGAGTTTGTGAATCCAGGTCTCCTTACTCCAGAGCCAATGCTTTATTATTCATTGTGGATGTATATCCCTACCCTTGGGGCAGCTAGGTGGTGCAGTGGCTAGAGCACCAGTGCTGGAGTCAGGAGGACCTGAGTTCAAATCTCACCTCAGACACTTGACACACCAGTTGTGTGACCTTGGGCAAGTCACTTAACCCCAGGTGCCTCATCCTGGATCATCTCCAGTCATCCTGATGAATATCTGGTCACTGGATTCAGATGACTCTGGAGGAGAAGTGAGGCTGGTGACCTGCACAGCCCTCCCTCACTCAAAATAAAGTCAAATGCAAGTCATGTCATTATTTCTCTGATGGCATGGTCTTCTTTGGCAATGAAGAATGAATACACACACATATCCCTACCCTACAGGTACAGGACCCTCTGCTGAAGCTTTCCCTCTTTCTGCTACTCAGGGAGTAAGGACACACATACTGACCCACCCCCCCCATGGTAAGTAGAATTTCTGACCACAGAAATCATACACACCCAGCCTATGTCACTTCTGTTTCTCCAAAGCCCTGAGTCCCAAGGAATGTAGTTGCTTCAGCTGCATCTGTGTGAGGCAAGCTCACCACTGAGATCCCTCATTCTTGTTCAAATACTGGGAAGTGGTAATCTCCTGCCTTGCTACTTTGAAACTAAGGAGGCAAAGGAAAATATTTGAATGTACAAGTCCTGAGGTCAGAGTCAGAATTTGATTTGAGTTGATTTAGATTAGAGAGAAATGTCCAAGAACAACTCACTGATTTACTTTATTTCAAGACTTGGCACACAGTTTGGACTGGCCTCAAAACCAAACTGGCTTTGGCTAGAACATACTGCAGCAGCCTCAGTGATAGAAGACATCTGGATTTGGTTAGAAGGTTAAGAGTCATAAAGTTCTCTTAAGATATTAATTCCTGGTGAGCCTGATTCTCCCCCAGGGAAACAGCAAGGAGTAGATGAAGTTCTTTTCTGCCCCTGGCCACCAAGGCTTCCTTATGTAGGAAATGGCCATCCTCAGAGAAGACTTTTAAATCAAGCTTACTTCTAGTCCATCTTGAAACTGAAATGTGAACACATACTACACTGCTCTGGAAATGCCATTACTTAACTTGAGTAGCAACCACAAGCAACTAAAAGTCCAGAAGAAAATTCAGATGAGAAAAGTAAAGGCTTCACTGACAAATATCAAAGTTGTCATCATTACTGAAAACACTTATTTACTAAGTAGATCATCGAGGGCAATCTCTTCCCTCTCTCTGAAGTATCAATGGCATAGAATGACTTATAAAAGGTATAATGAAAATACTCTAAAGAAATCCACGCATATATAAATCAAGGATTTACCTTGTGAACAATCAAAGTGGGAACTAGTGGGATTAATAAAAGAGAAAGTAAAAGGGAGGTATTGTGGAACACAAATCACTACTTATCTTCTAATAAGTCAAAGAAGAGGTAGGGTTTTTAAGGGAAAAAAGGAAGAAAATAAGAAGGGAAGGGAGAAAAACTAAGGAAAAATTACATTTCACTGGAGAGAGAAGTAGAATTCATTGGAAGCAAGAGGCACAGGGAAAAGAGAGGAGAGACAAGATGCAGGACATTAATGATAAATTTTAAATTTAAAAAAAAAACTCTCAAGGAGCCTAGGTTTTTGGATGCCTGCCAAAGCCTTGAGGAAGTAGACTGGACAGATTGGACATTTTCTGTTTTGCCATAGTCACATCTCTGCTTCTCAACTGGCCACCTCTATAGACACCAAGTAAGAACTGGAGACAATTATTCAGGTAATTCAAGTTCAAATCCACTTTTCCATATCATCACAGCAAAGAAGGGATTTTTTTTTTTTTTTACTGTGGCACTTTCCCCCAGGAAGTATTTCTTCATGAAGTCAAGATCAAGACCATCCTGCAACACTGTGTAGGCTCCTCAGGGAGACAGAAGCATGTGTTGCTATGGAAACCACACACCCAAAACCCTGGCACTGGCTAACCCCTTTGTAAAGTGTCACTATTGTTCCAGGAAGGCTGTCTTGCCTATTTTATCAATGATTTTCATATTTTCTCTTTGTGAGAACATGATATGTCTGTAGGGGAACCACATATCCCTACCTCTTCTGCTTTCCATTGAAAACAAAAATATGAGTGGCTGTAGAGTACAGAAGTCAAAGGTCTGGAGTTCGAATCTCACCTCCCATACTTACTATCTTTCCAAACTTGGGAAATTCACTTAACTTTCCTCAGCCTGTTTTCGGTAAAATGATGAGGTTGTACTAGATGACCTCTGAGGTCCCTAAATCCTGTGATGCTATAATCACACCCAAAAAGAGCCAGTAAAAGTGGCACCACTGTGGATGAGATAATCAATTTTTTAAATTAAACATCATAATTATCCATTAATGCCAGGTATAGAGATAAATGTAAGAACAATGTTGTGTAATATAAACATTAAAGAACAAACCAATCTCCAGATCTCACAGTAAGAATCACATTCTGAAGAGACTCTGTATATATGCACATACCTCAACACAGGTGTACCTCACAAAGATAACCAAATTCCTAAAAAATCAACTGTAACATCCAAGAGATTTTGCTAGAGAAAGAGTAAAGAGGGCAGAGTTTTTTGACTGCAAGGCTACAAATAAAGGGTCATGATTCACCCATGTAAAACTAAACTCTCATCCCTTCTCTGGAACAAATTTCCACTATAAATAATTTCTCTTCCCAAACATCCATCCACTTACCAAAAAAGTAGGAAAGGAAAACTCAAAACTGAAGATGGGGGAGGAGACAATTCCCCCAAATACAGATAAATCCTTACAGGGTTTCTTCAAATAGATTCAAAAATCTTGCTCCTAAGGCATAAAATCTAGCTGATTCTTATTAATAATTTTTATGAGGACTCTCATTTGGCCTAATAGCTTCTCTAACAACAAGAATCCACAACAAGCCTTAACATCTCGTCCAAACGGTCTTCCCTAATCAATTCAACTGTTAATACTCTGGTCACACTATAGAGTACTATTTACTATTACCAAGAGTGCAATTTACTTATCTGTATATATGTTGTATCTCCCAGGATAATGTAATCTCCTTGAGGGGAGGAGCTATCTCATTTTTGTCTTTGTATCCTCAGGACTAACTAACCCTTACATATAGTAGATACTTAATAAATGTTGGGTGAAAAAAAAATTTTATAGAGTTGAATGGTATTATATTATCCATCTACCAAGCTCAAAATACTGCATTTTCAGTCACCACTCATTGGCATTGCTTTAAACTGCCTCCAAAGATGTGAAGAAGTGAGAAGGGATGTCTCACATTTTATTTAAATAATCAATCAATAAGCACATATAAAAGGCATAGTATATACTACACACTTTGTTAGACACTAGGAATACAAAGATAAAAACGAAACAGTCCTTGCCCTCAAAGAAATTATATTCTATCAAGTGATTTAATAACCCAGTGATTTTACCTTCTATTTTTCTTCTGCTTCTTCCAATAGTGTGACTGGAGGAGGAAAGGGAAACTGACTTGCCCCGAATCTATGGTTTTATGAAATAAAGAAATGATTCTCAATCTTCACTTCTGATCTTGGGATCACTACATAAGAAGATGATAAAACCCAGGATGTGTGTTCCGGCAAGCGAGGGCTTTAAAAAACGCACCCACTGAAGTCTGAACTCTCCCATAATTCAATTTTTGTGAATAAAATGAAATTAGTCAAGTCAGGTCACTATGAAAAGTTCACTTCTTATCACACCAAACACAACTTGAATTTCTACCCCTGTTCTGCATTTTACAAAGCAACTCCTGAATCTCTACAGAGCAGATTCCATTTATTCAACAGACATTTCTTTTCATCCATCCACACAATAAATTGTTCCTGAGCACTTTCTATGTGCAAGCATATTTGTTTAAAAGCACATACATGGTGAAGACAGAAAGAACTAGATAAATAAAGCATCAGGTCTTCAACAATGGTTGTCAGCAAGGCTCATCCCATTTGTTATGTGGCCTTCTAGATTTTTCCAGGTGAGCAAGCTCTGGTGATCAGATTCATTACCTCTAATCAAACAGGATGAGGGAAAGAGAACAAAAAGAAAACTTCCATATATACAAAAATAATTCATAGCAACATTTTTTATCTAGGAGCAAAAAAAAAAAAAAGTCACATGGAAGCACAGCAAGTACCCAATGACTGGGGAATGATTGAACAAATTATGGTATATAAATCCAATGTAATAATATTGTACTATAAGGAATGATGAATATGAAGAATTAGAAGAAACATGGTAAGATCTGTATGAACTGATACAGAGCAAAGAAAACAGGATTAGGAGAATGTCACAGATACATATCAATACACACACAATGACTATAAAAATGTGAATAAAAACAACACTGAAAGGCAAGTGAATTCAGATTAAAGGAAATAACTGATAATAGTTCCAGAAGACAATGAAATTCCTTGACTCTGACTGCAGAGGAGAAGTGGGTAGGAGAGGGGAAATATGGATACCAAATGTTACATTCGCTGAAAGTTACTGTTATCCATTAGTTTTGCTTAACTGTTTACATTTGTGACAAGGCAGAACTTGTAGTAGCGGGGGTGGAATATCATAAAGTGACAGTCATACAAAAAAGTTATTGATAAAACTAATTTTTTTTAAAAAATGGGATGAATGATATGAATCAGTTTCATTACAAACAGAGGCAGTAATTACCCATAATATGAAAGAAAGGAAAGGAAGGAAAGGGAAAGGGAAAAGAAGAGGAAAGGGAAAGGAAGAGAAAGAAAGAAAATGCACTGGGCCTTCCAAAGCAATTGTGCACACTCACTGACTGGTGGGCCAAGGTTCAATCAATAATAGATGAGTATATTTACATACCCATTTTCTATTTTCCAAGTCCACCAAATCCTTCTGAGCTTCCAGGGAAACTCAGACCTATTCCACTATAGTGAGTTCTACATGTTATTCCTACCACCCAACCCCATCTGCCCTAGAGAAATCAGCCTCAGAGCTGACTTCAAGAATTCCTTTCTCCAGAATTTTTATTTTAATTGGATTTTGGGTATTATTAAGAAATGTTCTTAGATGATTCTCAAAGCATTCCAGAATTGGGGGTGGGAGACCCTCAAAGGTCACCCCGTACACAATCTGCTCTACAACATCCAACTGATAGTTTCTTGAACCCTTCCAGTCACAGAGAACTCATAACTTCATGAGGCAATCAGTTTCACTGATGGACAGTTCTAATTGTTAAGAAATGTTTCCCTATAATAAGCCAAAATCTGACAAGCAGAATAAATTTAATTGCTCCTCCACATGACAGCACTTTAGATGCTTCAATAAAATGACCATGCCCCCCATAAATTGTGACTCAATGGAGCACAACATTCCAATTAGGAACTTGTATACATTTGACAACATTTTGGCATGGAATGGTTATTAGAATGGGTCATCCCAACATGCATCCAAAAAAATCAGGCACAAAGTCTATTTCAAACCTTGGAAATACCTGCCTACCTATTTGCAAGGAACTCTGCAGTGTCTACTCGCTGAGCATTCTACAACATACCCATGAACACACTGCCAAAACTGTTCAAGAAAAAGTCCATCTCAGCAGACTTTTCTTCAGACTCCAAACAATGAAATTAGGCTAGCCAGGCAATAGTATATCAAGCTATTATCTGTTCCAGGAAGAACTTTCACATGCAATCCTTTAAGCAGGTCACAGCATGCTTCTTTCTCAATACCCTTCTCCCATTTTCCTTCCACTTTGGGAAACATTTCTGATCACAAAGGTGGCCTTGAGAAGCTTTCTGAATGGGGCAAATAAATTCGGATTGCAAATGCTCATATGGTCCCTCTCTGCTTTCACACAAGTCAGAAAAGCAAACTTGGTAGCAAATATGAACTACTTCCCAGCAAGGCTGCACAGTTTTGACATGCTGGAGATATCATTTCCCTATATCTCTCCCTTGAGCATTCAGGGCCAAACTTTCCAAGGGTGACCTAATTTTTTTTCAGGCAGTTGGCAAGATGTTGCCAACTTTGTTCCTGCACCAACTATTTATTTGTCCATAGACCTAATGGAAAGAGCTAAACAATACCTGTGCAAAGTACAATTCTCCAAATTAAACAGATGAAGTGGAAACTCTTGAAAACCTATTAGTAAGACCCTGTCTATTTTGCAAAATATTAATTATAAGGCTGTGTATAGGTTTTCAAAACTTAAACATAACCAAGTTTACACTGTAAGAACAAATGGCAGAGTGAAAAGATTACCTGTTTTGGCATCAGAGGACCAGAGTTCAAATCTCAGCTGTTATTAGTTTTCTATGAGATTTTAGGGAAAACATTTAACTTTTCTGCATCTCAGTTTCCCCATTTCTAAATTGAAAGGGTTATTCTAAATTATTTTTTCTAGTTCTCCACCTATTATCTTGGTTCAGGAGACTATTTCTACCTGAAATCCTATTGCCTTTGATAACTGGCAAAAGTATTTATCTATTTGAATCACAGAAATAACCTGAACTAATGTTTCATTTCATCCACAAAGGAGAGGGAAAGCAATTAAGAATATCTGCTATGAATGAAACAAGCAGGGAAAAGTACATGATTGTTTGCTGGTGGTATCTGTGTGAGTGGAAAATGAATGTCCAAGAGACAGAAGAGAATCACCTCATCTCTGCTCAGACCTGGAAGACAGTAGGAAGGGAGAGGAAGAGGAAGAAGGAGGAGGGAGGGGGTGGGGGGAGAGAGAGAGAGAGAAAAAGAGAGAGAGAGAGAGGATGAATCAGCATCTAAGCACTTTACTACATACCCAGCATTGCTCTAAGTTATGGAGATACAGATACAAAT
The DNA here is from genome assembly GCA_028658325.1 of Potorous gilbertii. Lineage (NCBI taxonomy): Eukaryota > Metazoa > Chordata > Mammalia > Diprotodontia > Potoroidae > Potorous > Potorous gilbertii. The sequence goes on from CM053769.1 coordinate 254,559,318, forward strand.
AAAAAAATAAAAAATTTTTAAAAAGACAGTTTTAATCTCCAGAAGTTTCTATTCTAATACAAGAAAACATAGCATATAAAGAGGGACTGGAAAGAGGGAGGAGAAAAGGGTTCCTAAGAGAGGGAAGTACAACCTAGAGAGTTAAGTTGTGCAAGGAAATGTCACCCAGGCCACAGACTAGTCCATCTAGAGAAAAAGGCATCTCTGCTAGAGGCAAATGGGTGGCACAGTGGATAAACTAAACCTGGACTCAGTAAGAATGGAGTTATTCAATTCCAGCCTCAGATACTTACTAGCTGTGTAACCTTGAACAAGTCACTTAACCCTGTTTGTCTCAGTTTCCTCATCTGTAAAATGAACTGGAGAAGGAAATGGCAAACCACTTCAGTATCTTTGCCAAGAAAATCCTGAAGAGTGAGACATGGCTGAATAACAAATAATAATTTTACAGAGGCGGAAAGTGAAGTCTAAAGAGAAGTGATATATTTAACATCTCACAGCAAGTTAGGGGCAAAGCTAGACAAAGCTCCAGTCTCCTGCCTCCCCAGTTAAGCACTCCCTCTCCAGACCACTCGATGTTTCTAAAGTTCCTCTGGAAGAAGCTGCCTTGGTGTCTTCTGATCCCCTATAGCTCAAGATGTTTACAGATCCACAGGATGGATGGAAGACAGGAGGCTGGCCCCATAGGGGGCAAAAGAAAAGTTTGTTTGGAAATGGTCTGCCCTCAGTGTTGTTTCTTCTCTTTGAAATGAACAGATCCTATTTTCACTGACTAATGAGCAGCACACCCTACCTTCTGACCCAGGAGTTAATTCTGTGTTTAAAAGGGAAGCTCAAGCCACCATTTTACTCGAGGCTGGTGAGATTTAAGTGACTTTTCTGAGCTTATGAAATGAGTCAACGACAAAACTAAAATAGAGCCGTGGGCTCTGCTTCTGACACCACTAGACCACACTCCGCCCACTGGAAATTTCAGCAAATACAACCAGCTGCAGTTCTCTCTTTCCCATCCAGGCACTGCCAGCAGCTGCAGCAACATGAGTACCTGCTGCCTTAGGCGGACACCGAAGGGACTTAGGGCAAAGCTTCTCAATTTTTCTAGCCTGTGCCACAGCCCCCTGATAAGTCATACCATGCTGTGGAAATGGGAGGGTTAGGGTGGGGGAAGGGACCTGAGGGAGTGGGGCAGCCGAGGAAGAATGGTACCTAAAAAGTCTGGTTGGGAAGAGGGAGTTAAGTCTATCCCAGTGGATGGTGCTGAAGGACTAGAATAGGCCTATGAAAAGATCATAGATTCAGAGCCAGAAGAGATCTTAGAGACCATCTAGTTCAGTGGTGTCCAACTCAACAGACTACTAAAACCTACATAAGGATCTGTGAGGACTGCATATTGATTTAGAAAATGACCTTTAAGCATTATCTATGTTTTATTGAATTTTTGCTTATTACATTAAACATTTCCCAATTATATTTTAATTTGGTTTGCCTGCACTAGAGATTGCCATCTTTGAAACTTCTCATCCGGTCCAATACTCTCACACTGAATAGGAGGAAACAGACCCAAAATGGAGAAGTGACTGGTCTAAAGTCTGAGGTAGTAAACAAAGAAATTACAGGATTCAAGGCTAAGTCTTCTGACTCTAAATTCAGTTCTTTCTACTATAACAATATGCCCAGTTTGGGTTAAATTAAGGCAGTAAGGGAAAGAGAAAGGAAGAAGCTAGTGGAAAGAAGAGTCAAGGAAGGCAGAGATAGAAACGTGAAGAGTAAGGTGGGGAGCGGTGGAGGGAGGGGAAAGAGAAAGCAAAAGAGAGGAAGATGAAGGAGAAAGAGAGGAAAGAGAATGAATATGCATTGAGGGAAGGGAGAATTAGACTTGGCTTGGAAAATAGCCCCTGCATCCAGCTGCTAATAAGTAGCTTGACTGGCTCAAGGATACAACCTCCAGAACAAGCTCCTGTGGGGTTTGAGACAGAGGAATTCCTCATGCTGTTGAGTTGTTTCTTTAAAAAGGGCCTAGTCAAAAGCCTCAAGGATCACTCTTCATAGCACCATGTATAATACCAATGGACTCCCAAATACCTTCAATCTGGGAATCTCAAACTTTAAACACTGTTATAGAATGCAAGCAAAGAGGAATGAAAACAAGGTAAGAAGCTTTAGCTTAGTAACAAAGGTTTGTTCTTTAATACTAAAGAAGGGGGCATAGGTGTCACTTAAGGCCACACTCCAACTTTGTACTTTGTGGTTCCTTAACTCAGTGCTACACTTTTGTTCTTCTCTGCTTACAAACTTATTGATCCTTTCTCAGCAATAGACGTGGACATGTCTGTCATGTCCTACTCAAGGTTTGACCTGAGCTCCCTCTTCCCCACTGCCACCCCCTCTGAATCTGGCTCCCTTCTTTCCTTTAAAATCTATTCAACTAAATAAACATTTATTTAGCACCTACTACACAATGTACAAGAGGACCATCTGGAATACAAAGTAGAAAATTGACCCAGTGACCGTCCTCAAGAAGCTTACCACTCAGTAAAGGGATGAAATATGTACAGAAATAATTAAGAAGATTAAATATACAGCAGAGGTCAAAGAATAAGGCTGGAGAGGACCTGAGATGTGAAAGAGCACTTCAAGCTGAGGTGAAAAAGGAAGACTTCATGAAGGACACAGTGCCTGGACTGGGCTTGGACAGGGAAAGAATGTCAATTGATGGGGATAGTGAGATCCATTCTAGGTCCAGTGAACAACACGCACAGATGAATACAGAGGTAAAAGAAAGCAGGAAAAAATTAGGAAACAATATAGATGGGCGAGCATGTACAATGAATGAAGGGCAATACCATGAAAGAAGTTTGGAAAAATAAGCTGGAGAAAGAATGTAGAAAGCCCTGAATGCCAGAGTGAGGTGGGTGCTTATATTTTTCTCAGTAATAGCGAGCCATTGGAAGTTTTTGAGCAAGACAGTGAAGTCATCAGATTTGGGCATTAGGAAAATCACTAAGGAAGATCAATCGGAGTGGGCAAAGAAACTGGAAACAGGAAGCACAAATAGGACAGTCCTGGTGAGAGGTAATGAAATGATACTGGGAATGGAGAAGAGGGTGAGAAGATGTTATAGAAAGAGAATCAAGGACTCAGCAATTGATTGGATATGGAACATCATGTGTGTGAGGTACCAAATGAACCAAAGCTCTATGCGGGGAGTGGGGAGAGAGAAGGGGAGGTAAATTTTAAAACATTCCTATACTTTCAAGCCCATGAATGAACAAATATTTAAAACCAAAGAAAAAGGACAAAGAAGATACTCAGATATGGTTTGGACCTGAAAAGAAATAAATTCCTATTGACTTAGGCAACAGCCATTGCTAAACAAAAAGAACAGAGGACTCTGCTCCAATCCCCAGCACCCAACCATGGGAATGATACACCAGCCTCCATGCCAGTACCCAACCATGGAAATGAGTCTCTACTAAAAACCAAATTACACAGGTGATAAAGAATTAGTCCTAACTTTGCCAGATCTTCTCTGAATTACTCTAAAGGAAAAGTTCTCCAATTTTTTAGTCTCAGAAACCTTTTACACTCCTAAAAACTATTGAGGATCCTACCAAAGAGCTTGAGTTTATGTGGGTTATATCGAGTGATGTGCTGACAAATGTTTAATGACTAATTCTCTACACACAACACACTTTTAAATTTAATCTGCATTATTAACATTTTTTCCATCACTTTCTAAAGTCCAAAATCCTTCAGTATGCCAGTGGGCCGTTGCAGTCTGAGGGCCACAGGTTGTGCAGGCCTAGTCTAGACAATCAACAAAGTAATAAATCAAGCCCTAATAGGTATCACTTTCCAAGATGTAAATGCTAACTCTAAAAACTTATCAGCTTGATAACTGATTTCAACACAATAATGGTTAAATCGATCAATATTTTCTGCATTCAAAATTAATGTTAGAATTATTATAAAAATAGTTTTGACCTTAAATAAATCTGAAAAGGTCTTAGAGACCCTCAGTAACTCCCAGACCACTCTTTGAAAATTGCTACTCCAGAGTATACAATGAGTCATTTTTCAGTCATGTCTGAGACTCTTCATGACCTCCTTTTGGGGTTTTCTTGGCAAAAATACTAGAGTAGTTGGTTTGCCATTTCCTTCTCCAGCTCACTTTACAGAGGAGGAAACTGAAGCAAACAGGGTTAAGTGACTTGTCCAAGGTCAGTTATCAGCTGTGCGACCCTGGGCTTTTAACACTGTGCAACACAAGGGAATAATCGCTCAAATACAAAATAACAAATGCCTACTCTCCTCGGTATAATGACATCATTCTTAGCAGGAAGGCTTTCTGGTAGTTCAGCCTATGGGCAAAGTGACTATATATGATAAACTGGGGTGTGACCAACCAACAGAGTTACTATTGAACTAGATGATGTCTAAGGTTTCATCTGCCTCTAATTGTTACTATATAAGATCTTTATTGACAAAGTAAAACATAGAGAATTATTTTGTAAACTGTCATTACCAGTTTACCCAACATGTGGATCCTTCACAAATCACACTTTGTCTACTTAAGGACCTACAGCAAGTTCTACCCTTCTTCCCCAAAATATTTTGTAGAATATCAGTCTTCCTAAATAAAAACAATCCTGGATTAACCAAGAATTGACTTCTACCCCTCAGTTCTTTCTCAGTCCATCACCTCCACACTGGCTACACTTTGCTTCCTTTCCTTACCATCATTACCCTTTAGTGAATAAATTCAACCCTATACTATCCTCCACATCGGAATCTCTAGTCCCCCTGTTTAGTCTCAGATCATGCCTTGCTACACTCCAACCTTAGATTACTCCTTTCATCTTACTGACTTTACTCCTGTTCACACCTTGCTGGACAGCAAGAAAAATTTGTAAATGTCCTGACTCTGAGTCCACTACAAATTTATGCTATATCATCTCAACTGGGCCCTCACTTCCAAGCCAGTCACTATGCTTACAACTTCCTAATTGACTATCTGGCTCACAAAGCAGACACTGAAACTTTTTCATCCCTCCTCAAACCTCTCACAGAGCCCTCTCCTCCACCCTTTCAGGGGAGAACTCTGCATCTTTCTTCTCCAAAAAATACTGAGGCTGTTCACCAAGAGCTCCTCTTTATCCCCAACTCCTCTTCTCACATCACTCAAACTTCTTCCCCCACTATATCCTCCTTCATCTGTTCCACATAAAGAGATGGCCCTTCTCCTTGCCCAGGCATTTCCACATGTACATTTAATCCCACTCCTCATCTTCTCTAGCAAATTGCCTCCTTTCTCATCCCCACTCTGTTTCTAATCTTCACTCTCTTCCAATCTACTGACTCCAGCTTTCTACAAACACACCTATGTTTCCCCCAACATTAAAAACCCTCATTTGACCTACCCATCCCCACCACAAGATGTTGGCCTATATTTCTCTGCCCTTTCTCTGCTAAATTCTTTTGGAATTACACCAGTGGTGCCAAACTCAAATGAATAGGGTCACAAAACTTTACAGAAGAATCTTTGATAGCTGCATGTTGACTTAGAAAACCACATATTAACATTATCTATGTTCTATTGTATTTTTATTTATTTTGTTAAATATTTCCCAATTATATTTTAATTTGGTTCAGGCAACACTCAATCTGGCCCAGATCCACCAAGGACACCTCTGCTCTAAACTATCTGCCAACAACTTCTGTCTTTTCATTCATTTCTATTCATTTGTGTAATCTGGCTTCTGAAATCATCATTCAACTGAAACTGATCTCTCCAAAGTTACCAATGATCTCCAAACTGATAGATATAATGGCCTTTTCTCATTCCTTATCCTACTTAACCTCTGCAATTCTCTGACACTGTCAAGACTCTCTTCTAAATACTTTCTCTTCTCTAGGTTTTGTGACACTGTTCTTTCCTGATTCTCTTCCCACCTGTTTGATCGCTACTTCTCAGTCTCCTGTGTCAGTTTTCATCCAGATCGGGTCCTCCTTATCATGGGTTTCTCACAAGGCTCTGTCCAGCCACCTCTTTTCTCTATACATTATTTTACCAGTTGTACTCATCAGCTGCCATGGTTTCCATGAGCATATCCATGCAGATAACTAACATATCAATATATTGTAGCCCTGAATTCTCTCCTGAGCTACAGTCCCACATTATCAATTTCCTTTTTAATACTTCAAATCAGTTGTTCCACAGACATCTGAAACTCAACATGTCCAAAACAAAACTCATCTTTCCCCTAAAATCTTTCCCTCTTCCCAACTGAAAGGCACTTCCCAATTTTCCAGTCACCCAGGCCTACAATCTCAGTATCACTGTCACCCTACATGTTCAATCTGTTCCCAGATCTTATCATATTTGCCTTCATAACATCTCTCATATATGTCCTTCCCCACATTCACAAAACCAACATCCTTATATAGGTTATTAATCAGTTCTCACTTGGACTGTTACAATAGCTTTCTAATTATTTCCCTTTGAACCTCCAACCCATCCCCTACTCAGCTGCCAAGAATTCTCCTAAAGCTCAGGTTTGACTGTATTACTCCACCCCTTATCCCTACCCCTTTGCTCAGTAAAGGACAGTGGCCTCAATTACCTGCAGAATCAACTATAAAATTCTGTTCCTTTTACAACTTGGGCCCTTCTACTTTTCTAATCGTCACCTCCACACACTCTACAATCTAGTGACACTGACCTACCTGCTGCTTCCCAGTCATGATACTCCAACCATCTGTCATGACTATCCCCCCATGCCTACAACGTTGTTCATCTTTACCTCCAACATCTCCCTGGCTTCCTTTACCACACAACTCCAATTCTACCTTCTTCAGAAGATCTTCTTTTTCAGTCCCCACTTAAGTCCTCATCTTAAACCTAGCTATTTATCTCTACCCTCTACTAGTTCCTTCCCTCAGAGATTGTCCTCCATTTATATATTTATACACACACAAACACACACATACAACACATATATAATAAGTGCTTAAAAATGAGTATGAATGTTTTTTTTTAAACTGGACAAAACTAACATAATCCTAGGGATACTTTCATCAGGTCCACTATATCTTGTTTAAAAGAGTGAAAATAACAAGCACAAGAGTCATATTCTCTAGCACGTTTCATCAAGACCCCATCTGGCCTCACCCCTGGGATCCCAAACCAGTCCTGAAATCCCCAAAGGTTACCTCTAACAAGCTGAAAATGGAGAAGTATAGGTTCTGAATATTTCCTGGGAGTCAATGATCCTGAATGGGTATCTGGAATTGATATATGCATCTTCAGGACTACAATGCCTAGGGGAGTCCTAGAACCACTTGTACCACTCACACAGTTAGCCCAAGGTCAGAGAGGACACCCTTCCACCTCGACCTCCAAGACAAGAAAGAAGACACACTGATTCTACTCTGAAACTCAGATGAGATGTGAAATTATAGGATCGTAAGGCTTAGTGCTAGCAATACTTTATTTCTGAAGTCAATTATCTTAGACTTTTTTGAAGTCAAGTAAAGAAGCATTTATTAAATACCTGGTATGTGCCAGACACTGTGCTAAGCACTTATGAAATTTAAAAAAAAAAAGATCCTACTATCTAACAGGAAAGAAGACAGGCAAACAATTATGTATGCATTCAGGATAAACTGGAAATTCTCACATAAGAACAAAGCAAAATCCAAAGAACAATATATGCCTCTATAACTGTGCAAATGAAGAAAATTTTCATTCAAAATTATCAGGCAACAACAGTGCTAACTCATAAACTAATACTCATCCTTCCTTTTAGCAAAAGGCAATATGATGAAATGAAATGTACCCTAACATGTCACAGTCATACCCTATAATGTTCTGCTTCATTGTTTGGGGGATTTGTAGAGGAATTAACTGTGGAGGCCTTGTGCTCTGTATTACATGTCTAAATAAAATTTGAAAAAATTAAAATACTTTCATAAATATAAAAATTCTATTACCAACTGTATCCATTTTCTCTTGTTCTATCCTTAGCTGCAGTGCAGGACAGGTGGCCAAAAATCTCTCAATAATACCATTTCCCTATAAACCCATGGCCTTGTATTCTATGTCTATTTTTCTACAATTCGACGATTCTCAAACCCAGAAGGAAATAATCCTTCCCCTATGCCTAATTAATAGTAGCTTATAACTGCTGTAGCCCTCTCCCAACCCAGGTCTCAGGGTGCTTTGATCTACCCCTGCCACACCAACAAGAAGCAGTTGCAGCATCAACAGTAAATGAAATGAGGAGTGGGGATTTAGGGAGCCTAGTGGAAAAGACTCTCTGGGGAGTTGGGATATAGAGGAGAAGTAGAAGATGGAATGACATAGTTGAAATAGCAATTGAAAACTTTTATCAAAAAAGTCTTCATTATCATATGTTATCGTGTATTAAAAACATTGCTACATACAGTTCTAAGGAATTAATATATTAAATCTCAGAGTCAGACACAGGCAGCCAACATCTTGCAGACTACAAAGGAGTAGAGGCTTTGCTATGGACCCACACAAGTCTACCAACATCCTAATCTTTGTCTCTGGCCAAGCTCTCCGGGCAGAGACTAGAACCCAAAATTTACTGGTCAGTTAATTAGTTCTTACTTAGAAGCCATGTGGCAAAGTGGATAGAAGACTGGCCTTGGGGTCAGGAAGACTTGGACTCAGGCAACTACAGCTTAGTGAGGTTAGCCTTAGTTAGCTACAACTCTGAAGGTTTGGGATGATCTCACAGGGTTGTTGTGAGAATCATATTAGATCACCTATGTCAAATGCTTTGCATAAACCTGAAAATTCTATATAAATGTCAGCTAGTATTTTTACTTTCTCAGGAGAATACCACAGCTGTGTTGAGGCTACCCTATTAACCTAACTTAGCTGTACCCACAATAATAAAAAGATGAGAAACCCAGCTATCGAAAAGTAGTTAAGAGTCTCAGTCTCAGGACTCCAATTCATTTGATCTACAAATGGACATGCAGAAACTAAGAAATGAGCACTGCACCAGTAGAGGAACTCTGAAAGGCCTCATGAGGCCCCAAAGCTGAGGTTAAACCAGGCCCAGAAATGCAATCACATTAATGGAGAACAAGGCAGGATAGTAAATGCTGAGACAGGTTTTATTTATTTAACTTTTTTCATTTTCCTCTTCAAACTGAAACTGTCAAAATTGTGCCTGATAAATCAGAAAGCTACAGAGGAAGTGGTTTGTCCTTCCTCCCACTCACAACTTCTGCAAAAGATAAAATACACATTGGCCAACTGCAAAACACAGATGATTGAAGAAGTCATTCAGATCTTCAGGAAACATAGTCATTTAGAAGAACAACTATCACTTAAGTTACCTAAAAACAACTATCAGCTCCTGGCCAAAGGTCAGGGATCTCTGAGTAGATAAGGAAAGAAAAGTCATCTTCTTAGGAACTCACCCTAGACATTTGCTCTGTATTCTGGCAGAGTGTCGTGCTCTAAGCCCCACTCCTACACAGATAGAGGTGGACCTCTGAGGAAATCAAAGAATGTTTAATGAACACTTTTATACTAGTATTATACTAGGAATTATAAAAATCTCAGCTTTTTCCCCTGGTTCTCATTCATCTCAAAGATGAGGAAGGGATGACCAGAAGCACCCATCTGCAGACCCCTCAGAAAGTGGGAAATTGAGAAGAGGGAGAGGGGTACTAATTAAGGACTAGTTCTATGGTGGAGTATAAGCACCACAAAAAAACAGCATTTACCAAACTCCCCAATTCTCTGTAAAAGGATCAAGGAAGAGAATTTGGGTCAAAAAAAAAATTGAAGCAGATCAGTCTTCTCTTAGGACTGTCTTTGTCTTTTTTTGTATCCCTAGTACTTATCACAGTGCCAGAAATATTTTAAGTGCTTAACAGATGCTTGACTAACTGACTCTTTGCTTTGACAGACCCCTGGTTCCTTCCTAACCACCAAAATCAACCAGAGGCAGAATAGAGTTCTGTATAACTCTGGGTGTCAATGCCTACAATAAAGGCCCTGGCTCTGTCATGTACCAGTTGTGTAACATTCCTCTCTGGGTCTCAGTTTGTAAAATGAGGATGTTGGACTTGCTCATAAAATCACAGGGTCTAGGACTAGAAAGAAACTTTAGAGTTCATCTAGCCCAATACTCATATTTTATAGAAAGGGAGACTGAGATGATCTCCAAGGCTTTCCACTCTAAATCAAAGAGTAGTTGTGAGAACAGCATTTTGCAAATCTTAAAGCATTATTCAAATGTGAATTATAATTATGATCTATGGACTATGGAATTTTTTGTGTGTGCTTATGTAAAGCAAAGAGGATCACAGGAGCCTTGAGCAATAAGATTTGAGAATGACCGGGGAGTGGGCAAAGACAGCAAGTCAAAAGAGAAAGGTCAGAGAAAGGGGAAACTCAGGAAAATAAGGAAATGAGTAGTTGCCTGAGTCTTTCGTTTCATTTTTGTATAAACATGTATGGATATATATTCTCCTCCAATAGAGTTCAAGCTTTTGAAGTCAGGGACCGTTTCAGTTTTGACTTTGCATCCCCAGTGCCTAGCATAGGCACATGGCAGATACTTAATAAAATACCTCTTGAATGACTGATTTTCAGATCTTAACTTTATGAATGTCCCAGGAAATGTGGCACTCAGTCTTAGCCTTCAGCCCATACCTTCAAATGTCATAGGACAACGATGATGATTAGAATTCATGTAGCACTTCAGGATTTACAAATACTATCTCACTCTTCCCTTATGACAACTCTAAAGTAAGAATGTTATTATCCCCATTTTACAGATGAAGAAACTGAAGCTGAGAGGTTAAGTGACGTGTCCAGGGACACAGACCTAATGGTGTCTGAAGCTGCATTTGAACTGAGAATCTCTGGACTCCAAGCCCAACAC